>OX439003.1:32468298-33135596 GCA_949316495.1 Amphiduros pacificus
AAAAATATACTATCAGAAAATGCAATTTATATTCCTGCCAATATATGCGCTGACATAGATACTTTGCCTTATGAAATGTTATGTCATCATTTAAAATAAATGAAATATGAACTATAAAAAACTGCATCAGGAATTTCTAAATGCTATATCATAAACAATATTTTGTTTTCAAAAAAGTTTCAAAAAAGTAATATGGATAGAAATATGGATAGAAAAATATTTATTAAAAACATGTATAAAAAAATAAAGATTTGGAATATTTTTTTCTTTTTTTTTCGAACAATTGTAATTACAGCAATCATACCAGAAATTAGCAGATCTTTTTTCAAGTTAATTTGAGTGAATGGTTTGTAACCCTCAAAAGAACAATTATTCTGACTTTTTCTGTGAAAAAAAGAATTCAGGGTGTGTTATGAAACACCATTAAAATATTGGTTTGTTTAATATTTAAAAATATAGATATTAAATTTTCCATCATTCTGAAGTCGGCAACTATGATAGGATCAAAGGATTTTAAATCCATTGTGTAAAACAATGCGTTGCCATGACGCCATAACTCATATAACGGCCGTCACGCCTCCATTCATTATTACTTCAAAATCCTTTGATCCTATCATAGTTGCCGACTTCAGAACAGTGAAAAATTGAAGATTCATATTTTAAAAAAATGAATTGGCCAAGGGTTTATTGAGGTATTATACCACATTTTGGTTTATCTTTTTCTAAAGAAAAATTCAGAATAGTCACTCTTTTCAGGCTTACAATAATACTATCCATTCAAAATTACTTCAAATAAATCTGTTCATTTCTGTTTTGATTGCTTCAATATAAATATTCTTAAAAAAAGAAAAATACATATTCCAAACCTTTTATTTTTTATACATGTTTTAAAAACATGTGTCACTATTCATATTACTTTTTTTAAACTTTTAAAACAAAATATTGTTAATGATATAGCATTTATAAAATTATATGTTGCAATTTGTTATTGATATTTTTTGTTGACTTTAAATGATGACATAATATGTATTAGGTCAATTTATTTATAACGGCGCATATATTGGCAGGGCTATAAATTACATTTTCTGATAGTATTCTTTTCACTGAACAACGTGGTATATTTTCTAAGCTGCCAATTTATGCGCCAATAACTAAAAATAAACTGGAAAGAAAATATGACAATAAAACACATGGTATCCTCAGTATCTGAGGTCGTAATAACAATTTTTGATACATTTTTATAACTTTGATATGAATGTACAAATCTTATCATAAAATCGTCCAAACTTGGAGCAGAGAAATAAAATTTATATCCTCATAATCTGTATGAAAAAACAAACATTTCATTCACGATATGTTTAACTTAAAAGAACTCTGAAAAAAAAATAACGTCAAAACTTTCATATCTTGCACCTATATGGCGTCATCATAACAATGCCCATGGTGGCAACTATGTCTCTCACTTGTGCAGCTATCTATCACATGTGCAGCTATCTCCCTGTTGTTACTGTATCATTGTTGTAACTATCTCTCACTTATGTAGCTGTCTCTCCCTTCTGTAGCTATCTTTCTCTTACGCAGCTGTCTCTCACTGTTGTAACTATCTCTCACTTGTGCAGTTATATCTTACTGGTGCAGCCGTCTATCTCTCCTAGTTGTCAATAATTAGGTCAATAATTAGGTCAAATTGCCGATGGTTGAAAACAAAGCTCTAATACAGAAATATAGGCATATTGTGGATAATATTTTATATCTAACATAATTCTGACAAAAAACGAGTGAAAACTACTCTATTCCTAATGTACATGTTGCTCAAACCATCGCATAAACTTGCAAAAGAAAAGTGAAGTGGAGACTATTTAAAGTATTTTAGCATCCACCAAGGGGCAACGTAAAAACGCAACAGCGAGATTGTACGCTCTTATTAGTGGCGAATTTTATTGCAGCCCATACCTCACACAGCAACTTTTTTTTTCAAATCTCGTCACCCTTCCTCTCTGGTCACGTTCATGCTTTTTTTATATATGTATGTAAAAGTGGCTCAGTGGAATTCGGAAACTGGTTGTTTTTATCTTTGTGAAGTCTTATGTTATTTTATGATATCATCCATGCCGCTTTTTCAACTTTAAGCTGAGCAGAAAGCGACCGTATGTTATGAGCTGTTACTCATTCCTTGCAATGCCCACTGACTGCTAAACGTAACCTTGGAGTAATAATCATAAATGACATAATTACTCCAAGACGTAACCAAAGGCAGTAGTTTCAGTCACTATTCAATAAGAGGCAGTGAGTTTTTGTTCTATGCACCATTTTGTCCCTTACTTCATAAAGATTACATGTAAAATATATATCATTGATAGGGCAAGATAATATTATCATCACATGACATAAGAAGAGGACGATTAAAATGAGAATTTTTGTTGTTTTCAGAAGCAGAATTTGGTAAATATTACCGGTGTATTATTTTTATGGCTAATTTTGTCACCTTTGCAACCTTGAAATGGTTTTGAGAATTTCAGCTTATTTTAGCTGCGAATACCTGCCCATTTTACATTATTTTGCTTTGTGTTCCTCTCAGAATTGAGATTATATAACAACGTTGGTGCATATGCCAATTTAGGTAAATTGTCATATACAATTCTGAGCCTGAGATTGGCAAGCATAATCAGACTAGATGATGATGTAAATGGAATGACTTAAGAATTTTGAGTAAAGTGAAACCCTGAGCTAACTCTCTTTACTTTGTTTTTATTTTTGTTTTTCTTCTCTCAGTTGCAAATTTGAGACCAAAGGCAATAGCAAATATGAATATTATTTATGTGCCAATCTTTTTAAACTTTGTTCGAATAAAGATGTTATGATAATAAACAAAGATATTCATGAATTTTGATTTTGCGAAGAAACGTTTCGAAGTTCACTGAAGTAATAAAGTAATATTTGTCTGAGTTACCTTTGGAGTACAATAAAAAATAGTGTTTGCACAAAAGAGTGTTTTTTCCACTCAAAGATAAATCTTAAGACAGCTTAGATTGCAATACACATTAAAGTAGGTTTACAACAGGCGTTCAAGAGGAAACATTTCATGTCAATGGACATTGTTAACATGTTTTGCATATCCAAACATTTAATTCTAATTGTAATAATACTCTAAATAAACAAGGAAACATTTGTTACAATCTCAATATGCAGGCATCTTATATGCCAACCGAATAGAATATGACGAAGGGTATGTCCTATATGATGTAAAGTAGTATAAAAATATATTACCCAGGAAAGGGAAACCCCCTTTGAGTTTCCACTTGTAGCATGAGTCATAACCATTCAGAAATATCACGATGCGCTCTGGTTACATAATTAACTGGGCCACGATTCCATGGCAACACCAATCACGTGCAGACAGTCTCGGTTTCGTTTCACACATATCAATGACAGTCAAGGCACCTAGCTCAGAGATAGCATTCATGTTGACAATTATGTCATGAATATTGATGAAGTGGCTAAGTTTAGGACATCCCTAATATAGTTGTGTTCCCAGAAAGCTGATATAAGGACCATGTGTAGTAAAACCCAGCATCACATCACATTCTGCTGGATCGAGCACACGACTGGGAGTTAGTGACATCCGCTCTACCCGCTGCATGCCTACATAGGTAAGACTCATGCCTGTATATACCCATGTGAGATCAATATTTTGATTTATACTATAAACATATTTTATGGGATCAGGAGATGATTTCATAACGTTTTAGACTTTGAGGCAATCTTCTAGCACCTTATAGCCACTTTGTTATAGTGCTTTAATAGCATGATTACAGCTATAACAAATGATTTGCTACTTGCATAAGACGTGTAAATGCATTCGCGACTATGCACTATTAAACTTGTTTACCCCCCGGCATTGTTCATTACAATGTTTCAAGTCAGGTATGTTCTACGGAAATGACGAGTCATTTAATACAGCACATTATGTAATCATAATCAGTTTATTCACATGAAAGTGAAAGCAATAACTGATTAGCTGTTAACATAATAACAGTGACGATATAGAGACGAATTGGTGCTGAGCAATGCTGAGAGACGTCGATTATATCTCTCAATATTTCGACGTTTAGTATTATTATGTCCTGACATATGCCTTGATGTTCTGGCATATGCCTTGATGTTCTGACATATGCCTTGATGTTCTGACTTATGACCTTGATGTTCTGACATATGCCTTGATGTTCTGACATATGCTTTGATGTTCTGACATATGCCTTGATGTTCTGACTTATGCTTTGCCCGTTCACTCCACTTAATGCTATAAACGAAAAAAAGAAACATGTTAGTAGAAAGGCATTTTGAAGCAGGCCATATTTTGTAAGATCTCAGTTCTCTGTTACAGGTGTTTGGTAACATTATGTATCTCTTAATGTACACGCTTGCAAAGGGTGTCCTATGATATATCAACCCCCCGTCACCCCCACCCCTTCCCCTACGCATAGTCAGGCACTGCAGACGTCAGCATTTACAAGCTTACACCATGAGACAAAGTGCCTTATCACCAATATCACAGATATTTGGCTGTATGTCATGAACATAATCATGTTTTGAGATAACGGAAAGCTTGGCGATTTCAATGTCTGTTGTTAATACACAAATGTGAAACTTGCTATTTCTATAATTATATTTATCACATGTTATGTGCGATTAGCGAGATAAATGTTTGGATTGTAATAAACTTGACAAATTGTAATTACTTCGACTGATTGTTTTTACAAATGACTACCATTATAATTTCACTTTCTCTTTATTCCACTGGACAGGAAGGTTGACATAACCAGTAATTTATGTCAGGAAAATGAAATAATAATAATAATAATAATAATAATAATAATAATAATAATAATAATAATAATAATAATAATAATAATAATAATAATAATAATAATAATGATAATAATAATAATAATAATAATAATGATAATAATAATAATAATAATAATAGTAATAATATAATAATAATAATAATAATAATCAATGATAATCAATGATAATGATGAAAACAATCAAAAATGATGATGATGATAATAGTAGCAGTAGCAGTAGCAGTAGTAGCAAGCATGCAGAAGTAGTAGTAGCAGCAGTAGCAGCAGTAGTAGTAGTAGCAGTAGCAGTAGCAGTAGCAGTAGTAAGCGCATAGTGACCTTAAATAAGCAAGCGACCCATCCAATAAGAAATAGCCAACCAAGCAACTTGGTGAAACAGGAAGTTTCCCGGAATGGACATACACCCTGTGAGCTGTGGATCTTGCCGCTGGTTATGTGCAGTTAAATGCCTCAGTGAACATTGCATGACAAAAACCATGCATTTCCAAACTTTGAAATAACCCATATTAATGTATAAATATATGAATCATATAAGAGATCAATATTTATTCAGATTAATGACATATATCTAGTTTCGTAATATTCTCAGATCTATCCGATTATATACAAAATAAAACACTCGTTTCGGGGAATGTCTAGTCATGACGTAATATTCCATTTTGAGAAAATCACCAACTTTAAGATAAAAGACTTTGGTATGGGACCAGTATGGAAGAGTAAAACGGTAAATAGAGTACTCTAGCGAATGCAGTTACAGGTATTGTGTTAGCTGCAAACCATTAATGATAGTGGTGGCCAAGCCGTGAAAGCACAAAAGAATTGTTATTTTGCAAAGACAATTCTTTGATTGAGTCATAGAGTCTTATAAAATAATGTGTTAGGAATGCTCCATCTATCACTGTTTTTAGAAATAATATGCATATTTCCAGTATGAAATATATGATATTCATTCCATCCAACCTATTATTTCAGACGCTATCATTTGTTGGCAAATGTTAGCTAAGTTCAGCAGAAAAGCATCATCAATTATAATGATACAGCATACACAATAACTGATAAGGAGAAATGCATGAACAGGATGTGCATGTGCTGATAATGATATTAATTGAAACTTGTAAATGTTAACACACAGTGTCACATATATCTAGTAACCTGACACTTTCATCATTTATATCTCATCCATATCTCTCTGCTCCTATTGCTGCTTCCCAGTTGTTCATGTATTAATACAATCATAATGTAATCACTGTGTGGTGCAGTTGGTTCGAGCGCAGGCTTAATAACACCAGTTCCGCTGTGGTGATCCAAAAGTCGTGGTTTCGATTCCCAGCCATGCTGAGATTACATTCAAGTTACAATTTCTCATATGAGCTGAGGCTTGTTCATGAAGAGTTAACCTATTGTCCTTTTAAATCTATGACTGGGTAGGTTGTCATGTTGAGGACACGCGACATGATAATTCAGTGAGGCAGTACTATATTTGCTACAGGAAGCTAATCAGCTAATCTGTGTTTCAGAATGTTTCAGACGTCAGCAGAACACGCTGAGGAACTGCCCCACTTCCAAGACGTGTGGCTCAGCAAGTTCCCAGACCGCCCCAGTAACATGAGCCAACATACAATAGATGTCAAATACTCCAAATTTTCTACTCAAAATGGCTCAGGTTAGGTTTAAGCATTGTATACAATAACACGACATAGTATATCATATATTACATATACATATGTGCATCATTAACAGCCCTGTCCAAATCATGATATAAATTAAATGGAAATTTGGTATGTGTTTTTCAGGAATTAGTTCGCCCCCCTCTGAGGAATCTGGATTGCTCAGTTTCCTGGAAAATCCTCTTTTGTTTGAAGAAGTGGAGCAAATACTGTCAGAAGAGGAATATCTCTCATCCGAGGAGAAATACATTAAAGAGGAAGAATGTCAATATACTTTATGTGATCTCGATAACCAGAAACAGCAAGACCCGATAGCATGTGAGTACACTTAAAGCAGACCCTCCAGATACAATAGCATGTGAGTAATACAAGCAGACCCTCCAGATACCATAGCATGTGAGTACTTCAAGCAGACCCTCCAGTTACCATAGCATGTTAATAATACACTCAGACCCTCCAGATACCATAGCATGTGAGTAATACAAGCAGACCCCCCAGATACCATAGCATGTGAGTAATACAAGCAGACCCTCCAGATACCATAGCATGTGATTACTTCAAGCAGACCCTCCAGATACCATAGCATGTTAATAATACAAGCACACCCTCCAGATACAATAGCATGTGAGTAATACAAGCACACCATCCAGATACCATAGCATGTTAATAATACACTCAGACCCTCCAGATACCATAGCATGTGAGTAATACAAGCACACCATCCAGATACCATAGCATGTTAATAATACACTCAGACCCTCCAGATACCATAGCATGTGAGTAATACAAGCACACCATCCAGATACCATAGCATGTTAATAATACACTCAGACCCTCCAGATACCATATCATGTTAATAATACACTCAGACCCTCCAGATACCATAGCATGTGAGTAATACAAGCACACCATCCAGATACCATAGCATGTTAATAATACACTCAGACCCTCCAGATACCATAGCATGTGAGTAATACAAGCAGACCCCCCAGATACCATAGCATGTTAATAATACACTCAGACCCTCCAGATACCATAGCATGTGAGTAATACAAGCACACCATCCAGATACCATAGCATGTTAATAATACACTCAGACCCTCCAGATACCATAGCATGTGAGTAATACAAGCAGACCCTCTAGATACCATATCATGTGAGTAATACAAGCACACCCTCCAGATACCATAGCATGTTAATAATACACTCAGACCCTCCAGATACCATATCATGTTAATAATACAAGCAGACCCTCCAGATACCATAGCATGTGAGTAATACAAGCAGACCCTCCAGATACCATAGCATGTGAGTACTTCAAGTACATCCTCCAGATACCATAGCATGTGAGTACTTCAAGTACACCCTCCAGATACCATAGCATGTGAGTAATACAAGCAGACCCCCCAGATACCATAGCATGTGAGTACTTCAAGCAGACCCTCTAGATACCATAGCATGTAATAGAGGCTAACCCTCTCCTCTGTCTAGAGTATGACATATAGAAACACATTACTGGCCGGAAATTATTAACTAACAGAATATGATAATTAATGTCTTTTGTGTGTTTTTGTATTTCGTCTGATATATATGTACAGGAAAATCTGATAAACTTGGTTTCTTTATTTTGGCATGAACATTGAGTTATCCATTCTTCTACATTACATGTACTTATATAGTCGATTCATCAACTACCTGGAGAGTTCGGTGGCATTATGCTTATGTAGTACCGATGCTATATTATATTTATGTTACAATATCCTTAATCTTATGAACGAATACATTTACTCATATATTTGTTATTTTTCTCTCTAGATGAAGTTGAGCACAATCAGAGTATTTGGGATATAAATGGTGACAACACAAAATCTATAGAATCTCCTGGCCAGAATACATGGATAATCAGATTTAGATCAACTTCGGAAACAAGTAGTTGTTCAAGTAGTGACCATTCGGACAGTGAGGATGGAGAACGGTCACTCTACACACCTACCACCCCTGACTGGTCGAAACTGGACTCTCCCAATGAGAACCAGTTCACCTGGACGAGCTCTGAACTCGGTCTAGAGGATGGGGAGTTAAAAAGAGTATTAAAGACAGAACCCTTATATGAGTGGCAAAGTCGAGCTGAGAGAATAACCAATCAGGCAAGACGGAAAAATAATAGAGTTGCCCAATCACCAAAACATGAAGGTGAGCTTTTATTCTGAATCTTAAAATCTATATATATATGTAAAAATAAAGAGACAAAATATCCCCCTGTTGTATTCTTTAAGAATGATCTGATTTGTGTGGTTCTTTAGGGCAGCGGAAGCGGCGACGAGGCGAGCATCTGTGGGAGTTCCTTCTGGATGTCCTAACCGATAACCGCTTCAACCCGGAGCTGATTAAGTGGATGGACAAGGAGAACGGGGTGTTTAAGATCGAGAAATCTCAGCAAGTTGCCAAGCTGTGGGGACTGAGGAAGAGGAAGAACTCAATGAGCTATGAGTACATGAGTAGAGCCATGAGGTGAGAACAACTCCAATCTACTCAACAGCTTCGCTTATCTTGTCCACCTTATTGTTTCGATTATGTCTTTACCAGTTTGCAAAAATAACCCTCCCAATCACCTGCTGAAACCGTGAATTTATAAAGTGTATTAAGTACTATAGAAAAATAACAAAGCACAGCATTAAGATTGTGTTTGTTTACTGATTGTAGGCATTATTACCAAAGTGGCATTCTGACACGTGTGTTTGGGAAGCGACTGACCTATCAGTTTGGAGAGGGTGCTGAGGGTTGGAGACGGCGGATCAGTATCTCTCCCATAACAGAATGAAGTGACAAGACACGTGCATAGAGTGCAGATCCTTCTAACCACAAACAGTGAGGCAGCACTATATCTGCCACAAGTAGGTCTCGTCATGACATAACGGAAAAATGTTGGAAGTGACGTAAACCCCTCGAAAAAAATTAAAAACTCATAAAAAACTTACAACAGACATTAGCAAATGTTCTGAGGCGGTACAGGCGGCTATGATGTAAAATAAGACCACCTTACCATCTCTCAAGCTTTCATGAAATCACACAGGTGACAGGTGATTGTAGGGGATTTCAGCTATGTTTAACTGAGATATATGGTCATTGTGGTACATGGAAGCCACCTACCTTAAATCACAAAAACACCTATCAGGATTATTGTGAAATGCTGGTGTGGCTATCCGATAAAAGACAAAGTAGTGAGGAAATTCAACAAATTACTCCCAATGTATTCAGTACAATAACAACAATGCGACGCATTTTGCGCATTTCAATACTAGACCAATTTGTACAATTTGTAGCAAGGTATTTCTGTAAAATCTTGAACTATATTTTGCTATTTAGCCACTTTGGCTCTAAATGTTTCATATTTAAACAAGAACTTGGAAATAGGCAGCAAAGATAATTTATCCAGAAGTGAACCCCAATGATACCACATGTACAAATATCTGAGGTAAAAGGAATTATAGATATATGTAAGTGTTTATGCGCCAAAACATTAATCTTGGATTATACCAGAGATCGATATTTATATGATTCATATTATGTTGTTTTTCGATGAGATTTATTTTGGTCTCATTTCTTCATTTGAATAGAGGTGTGTGATTTTATCTGCATTTGTAAATATACAATTATATGAGGAATTTTGAATTTTGAAGGTAAATGAACAGGCTTGAAATTGCTTAAACTAGTATTTGTTGCTATCAAATATTTAAAATGATTTTATGCAGAAATGTGTGTGATAGATTCAGATGATATATATCGATTAGGAAGAATATATATATATATATATATATATATATATATATATATAAAATTCAGACTACATATTGCCACACTGAATGATAGAAATGATAGAAAATGTACAGATAACATTTAATATGGTGATATTTTCTATGCAAATATTATCAAAATACATGAATAATAGAAATCAGAAATATTTATAAGATAAAATACATATTTGTATATTTTTAAAGTAATAAAATCTTTTTTAAAAAACAACAATTTACGCTTCTGCATTATCAATACAATATAAGCCATTAAGATCAATCATATTAAGATCAATCATATTAGTAAATTGATAGGCTATGAATTTTTGGTACATGCCTTGGATAACTTGGATAGGTAGATATAGCAACCAGATTCCCTCATGAATAAAATGAACAAATTGGCGGCGCAAATGTCCTGCAGTCAGGGGAGATAGAACCAAAACTATCTCATAACAAGAAATATTTCTTAATATGCTATAATATGCTGTGAACTCTTTAGAAATAATGTATTTATTTCACACACAATTTCACAATCTGTAAGAATTTCAAAATCTGGAGGGAATATTTTCTCATGTGATTGCATTTTTTATGCATGTACGTATATATTAAGATTAAGCGTGTGTATATTTAACATACGTTATTTTAGTATAAACGTAATGTAAAAACAATCTTGTTGAACAGTATCAAATATTTGGAAAGTTTCACATTATGTTTACATGATTATCAGACACACATGTTCGAAGCACACAAACTGATGACGTTTTTCTCATCATTCAAAAAATCATTAAGTCGGGTAATTCAAATGCATAATGTGCATTATACCTCATTATCATATGAAGAATTATTCCTGAGAGATAGCATATTATATTATCGAAGCTAAACATAAATCTAATCCACCTAGTCAAGGGTATGCATGAATCTAGTCCACCTAGTCTTGGGTATGCATGAATCTGGTCTGCCTAGTGCAGAATATGCATGAATCTGGTCCACTTTTTCAAGGGTATGCATGAATCTAGTCCATCTAGTCTGGGGTATGCATGAATCTAGTCCATCTAGTCTGGGATATGCATGAATCTAGTCCACCATTTGTCAGGTCCAATGGTCACGTTTTGATTTAACCATCGGCGAAGAAAGTTGAGAATAAGTAATATTTATTTCATAAAATAAAGATCTTCTTTGCCGTGTTTGTATATATTTACACCTCATAATTTTCATCTTAAATCTTAAAATATCTTTATTATAAACAAGAGAATACATTTTCTAAATCACAATTGTTTACCAAGTGTATCAAACTATTGCAATCAGCGAGCTATATTCCCCTTGTGTTTCCCAGATCTTAAATAAATACATGCTTTGCTTTTATTTCCTGTCCTGACCTTGATTTTGCATCTATTTTCCTGTTTTCAATGCATTACAATGTGAACACAAAATAGTACTTATATTTTTTCACCCCACTGAGTTAATTATTATATTCTTCCTGGTTTATCAACAACAATGTTTCCTTCATATATTTTCTACATATTGTGACTTAGATCCAATTGAATGGTAAAGTATACAATTACACACACATTCCCATCGGATTACTATTGTTTATCAATTTTATTGATGAATGCCACAATTATCTCATCAAATGTGTACTTGTCTTTGAGCACATTCTCTAAAACCTTCAGGTTTATTGGAGTCATCCTGCGTTATATACTCGGAAAAACCCATAGACATCCGACCAAGGGTGCAACATAGAAGTAATGAAATGTAGTTGGACATTGTCAGCTGTTAATAACTCTAATCCGAAGTGATGCCAAAATCTATTAATCAGTTCAATACACTAGCCGTGGCGCATTTGCAAGTTGATTGGCACCAGTTCCTTTGTGATGAGCCAGAAGTCGTGGGTTCGATTCCAGGTCATGCCGAGATTGTAGTCATGCCATAGTTTATCATGTGACCTGAGGCCCGTGCCCGAATTACAGACGATTCCCTGGCAGATCTTGAGCGCCCTCTTTTGTAGGTGTTCAATCATGTCGCTCTGTTGGGTGGTCAATCCTTAGTGCCAGATTTCACATGAATACTCTAATACTGATCTTATCACTGGTGTATAGACTGTTGTCACCTCTGAACGAGGTCTCCTGGACCTCATTATAGGAGAACTCATTAACAGCACAAGCAGCACATCTCTTCGGAACGTCCATCTTCGGTCCTTAAGGTCAACTTATCCTTATACAGTCTCGACAGCTAGAGACACAGAGCATGGAAAATGGAAACTGCTTCACGGTGTTTATAAATGTCATATTCATTTTATATCAGAATTAATCGGTTCACACAACCTTTGATAAATTTCTATAACTTCGTTGTGTCATGTGGCGTATACGTAAAATAAACCAATCTTTTATTTCTATCTTGAGATGGGCAGTTGTGAGATATGTTTGTGTTTTGGCCAAAATTTTTACTTGAACCAATGACTACAAAAAGCTTTCTACAAATGACTACAAAAGTTTTCTGAAGAGGGAAGCGAAAACAACACATTTTGCTCTTAATCTTGGCATACTTATTTTTCAATTAAAAAATGTTCTTGTTATTCCACCACATGAGCTCAGACTTTCTACAAAAGGAGACAGTTACATAACTTCAGCACTCATGAGCTCCACAAATATGTTGCCATTTGGAAATGAAATTGACATCGTCACTCGGTCAGGAAATTCCCCGCATATTGTACAGTAACTTGGCAATCAGGTACAAGCTGGAAGTCCACTCGGACAAACTGAAAACAACATCGGTAAGAAAATAATCTGATATAATGATTATAATAATAAATATATGTATATAGTGCATATACCATGCATTGCTCGCTGGTAGCGCTGGAAAACATTTGAGTGAACTATCATGGGTAAATTATGGAAGTAATAAGTACAACCCTTGCTGACTGTTTTTTCCCCAGCATTACAAGTGGAGCATTTTTGCCACGTGTGTTTGTTTGTATTTCATGTTTAATTACTTTCAGAGATAATATCGGCAGTTATGTGGGAGATAGTGGCGGTATGGTGGCTAGCGGTGCTCGTGACGGGGCTGGTCCAGGCATCGTCTCCCGCCCTCGACATCCACGGTGAGTCCCAGAAATGCCTCACTCCCACCAGTGTCCCTGGGTACATGTCAATCTGAATGACTTGCAGAGAATCATTTATCCCGTGAAGGTTATATTCGACTCACAGGATTCCCCAAAACCTGGGGTTGGACGTGGCTCAGTTGGTCAGACGTTTGTCTCCCATGTTAGAAAGTTCAGGGTTCGAATCCCGGTTGTGACAAGTACATTGCTCATACTGCACAGGCCCCCTACCAATATCATCGGCCAATAATTATATATATACAGAAGTTGTACAGTTCTGGTTCCGGGAAAGTTGTACACTTCCGGTGTGTACTTTTCTATGGGGAAAAACAACATGGAGTTCGGCAATCGGCCTTTGGTCGAAAAAGGTTATTATCTGTAGCTGAGTTGTTTCTCCCCCAGCCAGTGCTACATGACTGGTTTTCAATGGTCTCGGTTTTTTTTAATGATGATAATCCACAAGATCAAATCCCCAACAATGTGTTGGAAAGAGAAGGGCATTGAACCCCGGAGGCAGGCTTTTATCTGGCATAATACAGTCAGCCCTCGTTTATCCGACACTCTCCGTCGCACCAAATTATGTCGGATTAATGGGATTGTCGGTATTTTGAAACTGGTTAAACTGATACATACAAATGGACAGACATCTGACAGAGAGACTAGGCAGTGGGTAGAACTATGGTATATTTAATGTGTAACTGCTATATATCAAAATAATACAGAATAATTCAATATCTGTACAACCTTTATTTACATTATCAACAAAAAGACATAAAAAGAAATCATCTTAAATCTCTCTTTAATGGTGATGTTTCTGCACTATGTGGAATTCAAACTAAAGACTGATTTTTCACCTTCCTTTATCTAGTTGATGCCCATACAGAATCATAGCAGATGACATGAGTAAACCTAGCATTGGCAAGAGCTCACTCTTATGATACTTTTCTATTATTCTACATGTTACAAGACCTCATCTTTGAAGTGGTGAATAGCGAAGATGAGTTAATCCTTTGGCTTTTAACAGTAGCTTGCATGTTTTGAAAATTTCCCTATGAGAGGAGGGGTTGGAATAGCCCTTGAAGGACCAAGTGCAATCAACACCCACATCTTTGGACCCTGTTTCCTTTTGGCAGGTGACAGATAGTTGACTATTAGCTCATAGGTCAGTGTTTCTGCACAATTAAGTGAGACTGCCCTTGCTGGCTCAACAGTCAGCAAATGTTTACCTTTCTTTAATGTCGGATAAAGGCGTCCAATAACAATAGATTATGCAGTATTTGTATACAAAAAGGAATGTCGGTGTCTGAAACTGAAATTGTCGGATTACTGAGTACAAATAAAGAGAAAAACAATTGGTCGCAAATAAAATTTGGTCGAAAAGTGAAATGTCGCATTATTGAAATGTCGGAAAGTGAGGGTCGACTGTACAACCTTGGAGTAATTATAATCATAATTACTCCAAGATACAACCAACCAATGCTGAAAATGTCGTTAATAAAAATAAATCAAACCTATAATCAATGTTTCAATATGTTCAACAATTTTACAAAAAAAGTCTGTTGGGGATAACATCCTTATTGCTTGTGATTAAATTCAGCTAACAGATCACATGGAACTTCCAGGATTTGGCTATTAATTTCCTTTGCTATTATAAGATTGGGCCCATCAGACTGTAAATTATGACATCACCGGCATGTACACTAAAACAATGGAGGATATTCTGAAATTTTATTTTGGGGATAATATTTACCTGGTACCTCTCACAGATTAATTACCAGACAAAGGTAGCTAGTCATAATTCATGGCACTTAACCCTCTCCTCTCACTATAAAGTCAAAGCATGTCAGATACAATATTAATTGTTTGACATTACTTTGGTGTTAGGTACACAAGTGGCCTCGCTCAAGGAGGGGCGGGTATTTGCGGTAGCTTGCACCCTTGTGTCACCATCAGAAGATATCTGTCGGTTACTGGTGACGTCACAATGGCATGCTGAGATCACTATCGATGTACCTGGTCTTAATCTTACTGTGGAGACCTCTGTCGACCCTGGCCAGATTTACCAACATGATATACCCGCCCACTTCCGCACCGAGGGAGGAGTGGAAAACAAGGGCATCCTGGTGACCTCGGCTGAGGCTGACATCAGTGTCTATGTGTACAACTTTGGCAGCAATAGATCAGGAGACGCCATTAAAGCCAACGTGGTGACACCGTACAGCACAGAGTACGTGACGGTCTCCTTCCTGGCTGACGCACGCGCCATGTTCACATTCGTGGCTATGGAAGATGACACGCTGTTGACAGGATACAGCTTTTCCGGTCTACTCATATCTCAGAAATTAAATGCCCATGAGACATATACGATGAGAAATGATCTTATTGATTTATCAGGATATTTCTTTAACTCCACGAAACCGATAGCAGCCTACGGTAGCGCCCCCTGTGCCATTCTGAGCAGTCGGTGTGATGCTCTGATGCTTGCAGTGCCCCCTGTTGCCTTCTTGGGAACCTTCCATTATGTGCCAGCCCCTCCAGTTCTGGATGACGAGGAAGAGTACACAGTGAGAGTGCTGGCAGCGCAGGCTGGCATGGTCACCGAGGTCAAGTATTGGGAGACTGGCAACTGGCAGATTACTGGTAATATTCTCCTACACGAGTATATTGATATTGATTTCTTCTCAGATACGCATATCCTGATCAAATGTTCACACCCCTGTCTCGTGGTTCAGGTCAACAAGGTGGAAACGTCTCAGGGTCATTTGGAACCCTTTGCAAGAACCATTTCAGATGTTGGCCACTATCTACAGACCAGCAGGACCGACTTCATCACACACAATCCCTCAAATTCCTCAGACATGACCCACTCTGTGACCTTCATTGCCAAGTCAATCAATGATAATATTCTCCTGGACAACAAAGAAGTCAGCAGTTTCTACATCGAGTTTGAGTTAGATGATTACTTGATAGGAGTGATACCAGACATAGGAACCGGATATCACACCATAGAACACCTGTATACTGCTTCCTCATTGGCTGTCTGGGTCTCTGGACATAATGACCAATCCGCTTACAGCTACTCGGCGACTCACTCTGGTAAGCTCATATGAGAATATAACCAAATCATCTCCTCTATATGTGCTTTTAAAACCCAGTTTTAACAAATGCAAAATAAATAATCCCTGTAGCATTAAGTTCCCCCATTCCTCACAATTTGACCTGTTTGTTTATAGGTGTGACACTGTGTGAGGCATCTCTCTGTTACAATGGAGGTCAGTGCAAGCCGACCTACCCGGACCTGTCCTGTACGTGCCCACCAGGATTCACGGGGCCAAGGTGCCAACATGGTAAGAGATTAACCCTAGCTCATCCTATATGCTCATCCTACATGGTAAGAGATTCATGTTAAATATTGAGAATGTTTTTGTCTTTTACAGGAAAGGAGTTCCTAGCTATAAGTACACTAATACTAGTGTTAAGGTCTGCTCTACCACCACCAACAATATATTCAACCCTATGCGACATTCAGAGGTTAGTTATGATACTCAACACAAAGATCTGAGTGAAACAAAAGTGCAACCGAGTCACCACAAGGAAACGAGGAAAAACTGGACCAATTAAAGGGCTATCAAATATGAAAGTCTCCGGGACACATGGGACCAATTAGCACTGATCCAAACATATCTATTCAATGTAGCAATAAATACTAATAATTATGATAAGCTTAGACTTGGTGTATGGAGTGCTGACTCTACATGGTAAGGGAGTCCAACAATGCTCACCTTAATGTTAACCGGGGACTCATACCATGCTCACCCTACATGGTACGTTAGTTATAGTGTTCAACCTACATGGTAAGTGATTCAGACAGTGCACACTCTATACGATATTGACTCATACAGTGCTCATCCTACATAGTAAGTATTTCATACAATGTTCACCCTACATGGTAAGTGATTCATACAGTGCGCACCCTACATGGTAAGTTATTCTGACAGTGCTCACTCTACATGGTAAGTGATTCTGACAGTGCTCACAGTGCTCACATATATTAATAGACTCCTCTCAACGTCATCAATCATTCCACTTTCATTTTACAATCACGAAGACCAAACAATGCACTGTTTAACCATGAAATGTAATATTACTAGTCATTAAAGATGATTCCCCTCATTAATGTATTCAGGATTATGTCATGTCCATGGCTCACCAGAAACATGGAATGACCATATATAGTGTTGTACATACGGGAATCATTTTTGTTATTTTCTGATTAGATTGTCTCGTGTCTAAATATAATGTTTCCGACTTTTTATCAGATATAGATGAGTGTGCAAGTGGGAGCACAGCGTGCCAGCAGGTGTGTGTTAACTCTCCAGGAAGCTTCCACTGCGCATGTCTAGAAGGCTTCCACCTGGCGGACGATCAAGTCACATGTGCAGGTTTGACCATTTATATTCACCTTCTTTGATAGGAGACTTATATCAACAGTTTATTCGGTGACTATAAATGAATGATTATTACATGTTAATAAAAACTGAAGTTGGTTTGAAAAAATGGATAAACTACCTCTGTTATTTGAAAAATTGTATTCTAATGAAGGTAACTAAAGATCGATGGCTGGGAGTCCGTCTTTAATTTTTCTAGGACTATAATGCATGAATAGTTACTCAAACTACATAAATATTTTCGGATATCAGATAATCATAAAATTGTCTTGATCTTCATTGGGGCTGCGTATACCCTTATGTATATATTTTCAGACCAAGATGAGTGTTCAAATAATCCTTGCAGCAAGGACAGCACCTGTATCAACTCACTGGGAAGTTACGTGTGCGCATGCGTGGAGGGTTATGTGATCAGTAAGGACTCTCTATGTGAAGGTCAGACTAATTTAGTATTCAAAACATGATTCATTAATAAATATTCTTTCGCTCGCGAATGTTTTGCTTTCAGGATAAGATGTTTGAGGTATAAACTGATTAGGCTTCAATTCTTTGTATTCTCTTAATGCACAAAAATGACGTGATTGATTGGCTTTGCAGACATAGATGAATGTTCCCTGGCTAATGTCAGTTGTTCACACCAGTGTGTGAATAATATCGGGTCCTACGAGTGCAGCTGTCCTGCGGGATTCCATATAGATGATAGTGGCATAAAGTGCACAGGTGAGATGAAACATCAACATCAATACATGTTATATTGTGCCTATCATTCTAAGGTTTTGATTTAATCAAATTCATGGTAAAATACTCTGCTGATATACACGTGGTTTGAATATGTTGTTCCCATGAGAAGACGTAGATGAGTGTGAGGAGTACAATGGAGGGTGTGAGTACGACTGTCAGAACAGCCACGGTTCCTTCTACTGTACCTGCCCCACCAGTCACATCCTGCACCAAAATGGACTGAAATGTCTCGAATGTGAGTTTTATAGGGATGAAAGTGTGGTGCGGTTTGTTTTCTGATGTGTTATATACCGTTTAGTCACTTAATTTGTGCTTGCTGAATCATATCTGAATTATTTATAACATGTAGTTATAGAACGCCACTTAGCATGAAAACCTTTAATTCAAATATTTCAGAAGCATCAAACTATACACGGTCAGGTAATTGTAAATAGAATATAAGCAACTTTTGTTAGGTTTTCACAGGCAATTGCTACTGAACTTTAACTAACAGTACTATATATACATATGTATGTATATATATATATATATATATATATATATATATATATATATATATATATATATATATATATATATATATATGTATGTATGTATATATATATATATATATATATATATATATATATATATATATATATATATATATATATATATATATATATATATATACACACACACATACATATGTATATATATATATATATATATATATATATATATATATATATATATATATATATATATATATATATATATATATATTCATGCTAAGTGGCGTTCTATATATATATATATATACACACACATACATATGTATATATATATATATATATTATATATATATATATATATATATATATATATATATATATATATATATATATATACATATATATATACATATATATATATACATATATATATATACATATATATATATATACATATATATATATACATATATATATATATATATATATGTAGTCGTATATTTTCAGTGAGACATACCTTCTCAGTGCATATCCAACTGGTAGATAGACACAATAATACCAAACCAACAAATGTGGACCTCATTCCATTTTTGGACAAAGTGAGTAGTATTGCTTAAATAAAATGACAAATTCCAGTTTTATATCTCCACGCAGAATAAATGACGTCTGTGTGAACATTTGATACCTCACGACCGGTTATCGAATGATATATAGTGTGTATTATATATTCATGTAATATTTCAAATGAAAGATCCTTAGCCATTATTTGATATGAGAACATTGTATAGGTTTCCATCTAATTTGATATTGCATTAATTCTCCTGATAAAGGGGTAACAGAAACATTGTATAGGTTTCCATCTAGTTTGATATTGCATTAATTCTCCTGATAAAGGGGTAACAGATATAGAGACATCTGTGATGAAAATTGCGTAAAATCTATATTTTCAGATGTCAAAACAAATCAAGCTATTTGAAAAACACCCGATTGTTCGTACAGACATATCCGTCAGGTAGGTCATTATGGTCATGCCGTAAAGATACAACTCTACTCTCCAAAACGAGAGAGTGTCAAACATTTTCAAATCTCCACGTTTTTCATATTTATTTCCTCCAGTGTTCACCTAATTCATCACATAAGATAAGGTTCAACAGGTTTTACAATCTGGCTGCTTAAAGTATCAGGGGAACAATATGAAACTTTCCCTCCCAACCTAAAATTAAAATCTTGCTTTAAGGTCTATAATCCACAATCAGTTTGAAGCATCGGGAGAGAACTTCGTGTGGTCTCGTATATTTACGTAACTGCCTTTGGCACACATGGTGGACAAACTCGTTTGCATGAGATTTTTAAATACTCAACTCTTTTAGTGATAATTCATATTTTATGCCATGATTATATCTAAAATGTTCCAAAAAAGTTTGATTATTCTTTGGATGGCATTAAATAAAGAAAATATAAATACTTGATATAAGTCACCAGCTGCAAAAACTGAGTCGAACCCGTTTTAACGGTAGTTAAAACGGGTTCAATTTAACTAATGAAAAATTAAGACTAGCTGGTTAAGTTTACTTTTTCTGTGCTAAATTAACAAATAACATTACGTTGAACACATTTAAGCCAAAAAAAACATAAGTCTGTCCCAGTTTTTCATTGTGGATTATAGACCTTAATATGAAGAGAATACTTGTGAACCCAGATCATAATTCACAGAATGACTTGCTGGGCACAGTATGTGAATTCAGAATATTGACATATAGAAGGCTACTTGGCAGGTGGTTTTCTGTCCCTTCGCCCCTGAAAACGGATTGGAACAAAACAGTGATTTGCACATATCACAATTTTTTTCAAATTATTCCATAATTTATCAGCTAGATAAAATAAGAACATGTACAGTTCTTGCTTATTCATTATTCGTCGGAATCGTCTAAGTAACGAAAGTAAGGAAGTTAAAAGGGCAATTTGAAATGGGTTTGAAATGTGTGGACTGTAGAAAGAGCAGTGAGGCGGAAGTGGTGATGAGGTTCCTGTCAGCTCTGAGCAGGGAGGAGGAGGCAGAAATCTGGGACTTCCTGGTCAGTCTCATGAACACCACAGACACCATAGAGCTGCTAGCTGACCTGGATGTCTCCCTCCAGATGCTGCCGACCTTCTCCCATGATGCACCGCGCCATAAAGGTAGGGCGCCATCTTACAGAGCTGCAGACAACAGAGCTGCGGCTCCATTCTCAAAGCCTTTTAAGTGCATCTGCACTTTCGAAGATTTTGTCAGATGTGGAATTGTGCCAACAATTTCAAATGGTATAAGAAGCATTGGCAATTAATTGATAAACTAAAACGCAGGTCTGTTGTCCGCTGCACGTAATTTTAGTAGTTTATATACTACGGCACCATCTTTATGTTTAGAGATCTCGCACAAATCTAAGATTTATTTGATTTGCATTTTGACAGGGGTAACATCATCGTGTCAGTTATTTGACGATATTGGTTACTGTCTTAACAGTCTAGGTTGTGTGGAGTCCAGAGGAATTCCATCATGTGTGTGAGTAGTTCATATTGATACCATCTACCAGAAAAATCCTAATAAATCAAATATACTTACTCATAATAATAAAAAAAATATTTATTACAAAACTTGTTTCAGTTAACGGAACTTCAGTGATAGTGCGATTGCGGGTTTCCGTCTTTTTTTAATGATTGGACTTAAGAGTTTTTTGTGCACTTCCGTTTTTAATTGTGCAGTTCTTGTGTTTTGATTTCAATGGTACAGTATGGCGACTCGCAATCTGCCTATGAGCTAATCAGTCAGATTGGATCAACATGTCTGCTCCTGACTTATAAATGAAGTGTTTTTAATTTGGAGGTGTGAGGCTGGGTATGGTGGAGCCCGGTGCAGCGAGGTGGTAGACAGCCTCTCGGTCATTGAGCTCTCCCTGGCTCTATCCTGTGCTGTGTTGGCCGTCTCCCTCATCATCCTCATCATCATAGTAAGCATGCTCAAAACCAAACTGGACCGCATCGCTGATAAACTAAGGTACCCACCAACAAGAGATGACTTCCCAAACTTCCACACTCGGCTCACATCACCCTCGGGACTCTCTAGGTGTGTATAATTATGTGCTTTTTTGTAAGCTTTTCACTCTAGGTGTATATTGTCATGTGGTTTTTAATAAGTAATTCACTCTGGGTGCGTATTTTGAGTTTTTTTGTGAACAATTCTCTTTAGGAGTTTACTATAATGTGTTTGTTATGAGCAATTCACACTAGGTGTGTGTCGTTATGTGGTTTTTGTTATGAGTAATTCACTCTAGGTGTTATGTTTTTGTATGTGTATTATGTATTTTAATGAGCAATTCACTCTATAGGTGTGTATTATGTATTTTAATGAGCAATTCACTCTTGGTGTGTATTGTGTGATTTTAATGAGCAATTGACTGGTGTGTTTATTGACAGTAATTTTTGGCTTTGTCTTTCTCTATGAAGCAATATATTTCAAGAAGAGATGACTTCCAATGCGCATGTGCATAAACTTGTTGCTATTTGCAGGCATTCTGGCACTACAGCGGAGTCGTTCCTCTTCCCAAATATCACCGAACTCTGGCAAGACAAAAGATACAGAAAATTCCGAGCTCACTCATCAAGGAGACCGTCCTCACAATGGGCCGAGGATTGATCAGTCTTGCAAATTATTGTTTTAAGAAAATTGAATAAAGTTCACTTTTTATAAAAATATGAATTAACTTTTATTATTACTTCGACATAACAAAAACAAAAAACCAAAAAACCAAATAACAAAAAATGGATTACTATTGCTGGAGTATCCTGCCGCTCATATATGCACCATTCATGCACCATTCATAGAAAAGGATACTAGTACTGTAAAGAAAATGCAGTAATATATTGGCAACAAATGTACGTACAAAATAACTTAAGTTTTGGAATCTGGAAAGGAATAGGATAATGGGTATAATGAACTGACTGGAACATAAGGACGTGTAAGTCAACATTTGTTCCTTCCATGAATGAAGGTTATATGTCGCACAAGTTCACCCACACGTGAAAGATTTGAACTCTCTGGGTGGCTATTTAGAAAGTATTCATCTTAAAATTAAGATACAATTCTGGCTGTTATTTTACATTATATATACTGATTTGTACATGTTTAATTAACCTGCCTGCTCGCTAAGATTCCATTTAAATAAGTCGTCATCCAGGCATTTATTTGATGGAAAGATCATTTAACAGTGTAGCGATCTGACCCCCAACAACAGTGGCATTATTTCACAAGATACGTCGTCAGTCATGCGACGCCAGTGCATAGAATAGAGAACATTTGTTCCTAATAAATTCAGATGAAACTCGACATATTTACTTATATGATATTAGATCAAACTCCTCGCCTTGATGTTGCAATTAAATGTTTCTATTAAAATGAGAATACAAACCCAGGTGGACATTAGGACTATGCGATAGCCAGTTCCATATACGTCAATAATAATAAAATAAACATTTTGGACTCGCCCTCCTACCACCAACGGTGGCACCACCATCGCCTGCCCAGTTTCCCGCTCAACCTCGCTTGAGACCCACTTTTAAAATTTGACGCCAACCAACAAGGACGGTTGGCGATTTTTATGCGAGATATTTCAGAATAAGCTGGTTTTTTAATGAAAAGTTTAAGCAATTTGTCTTTTCAGAGCAAGAAGGACGCTTACATGAGGAAAGGAGAGCTCTTACGACCAAAAGTTACTGTCAGAGAACCGGAAAAGACGTAGTAGTTGGGTTTGTTGACAAATTGGTCCGTGAAGAAGGTAAATTATTATTATTTCTACCTTATAGACGTCAGAGAGCACTCCGCCATAATATTTGGCTCGTATTTACACCAAAAGAGAAGAAATTAAATACGTAGAAGTAAAGTTGTGGCTCACAGAGCAGCGTGAGGTGAAATCTCGTGTCCGGCTCTCGGTGGGACGAGAATAACAAAAGTTTTCTGGTGTTTGCAGATAAATAAGAATTTATTGCTTAAATGTCTTCAATGAACAACCCGCCATGTATTTTGGTGGGTTTGAGAAGCAAAAGAAAGAAATTTACTGCGTATTCTTATCTTAATGTATTATCGCTCACAAAGTGACAAGCGATAAAGTATTTGGGGTCGACACGATCTCGGAGGTAAAATTCCTTGTTTTCTGTGGTGAAAACATGGTGAAATGAGAAGAATCGGTTGTATTAGAATCGGTTTTGTTAAAATTTATAAGGTTTTGGAGTCGAAAACATGTTCGAGAGAAGAAAATCGTTCACCGGAAGTAGAAATACGAAACCGGAAGTGAGCGAGGAATTGTGGGTAAAGTTCAAAATCAAAAGAAATAATCTACAAATGATAGTCTTTTGATTATAGTTTTACTCGAAAACATGATCTGATAAATAATTTGATAATTTTAAAGGAAGATATAATGAAAATCAAAGAATTAAAGAGTTATGAGTTTGTAGCCACTTGCTATGGACGCTCCAATTTTCTTTTGATCACTGAGGTTAAGCAACATCGAGCCTGGTTAATACCGGGATGGGTGACCGCTGGCTTGTAGTTGATTGAGTTTTCATATGGAGAAAATAATTTTCTATTTTAATTTAAACAGAATTCAGTCAATGGGAATTCAGTTAACTGTAGAATTCAGTCAACTGTTGAATATGGTTTCCAAGATAAATGGAAATTTAAACAGAATTCATTCAACTGTAGAATTCAGGAAACGGTTGAAAATTCATTGTTAGACAAAAGGTCTTAAACATGTGAATTGTTTGTAGTTTTGTGAGATAATTCTACAAATAATTGGAAGATTAAATAGAATTCAGTCAACTGGGGAATTCAGTTAACTGTGGAGCATTCATGTGTAGACAATGTGTCAAATACATGTGATTTATGTGTTTGATGTGAAACATTTCAAAACAATTTGAATTTTAAAAAAATAAAATTCAGTCAACTGTTGAATTTAACCAACTGGGCAGAATGCTTGGTTAGACAGAATTCATATGAATTATTGTATTGTTACTTGAAGGATTTCTTTATATGAAATAACTCTTCAGGTTAAATTGATGAATGTGATTTATCGACTAGATATTCACTTCAAGATAACTTGAGAATGACATGCAATTCAGTCAACTGAAATGAATTATTCAGAGGATTGATTTCAATGTTGTAACTTAATACGGTGTTTTGTTGAACACAGAGTATAAGACAACAATATTGGAGAAAATTATCTCAGAGTTAGAATCCAATGTAAATTATAAGAATACATGGGAATAGAGTTGGTATTGGCCATATTTGAGATTACAAGTGAATGAGTCAAGAATCATTAAAGTAGTCTGAATTGTAGGAAAAGGAACAGTCCAGAATGTTGGTATCCTTTTCTATACTCCATGGAATAGTCTAGATTGGATGTATTTATGTTTGCTCTGAGGAAGGAAAAGATGCACTGAGAAACTTAATTGGAAGCATCGGTTGCTCAGTGGCAGAATACTAGCCTACCACGCAGGTGTGTCAGGCTAGGTTTTCTGCTGATACAAAACTGAATTCCAGTTGATTGATTAAATGTTGCTCCTTCAAGAGTAAAGGATAGAGGCATGAATTTCAACTCATACAGATTGAATTTAACTTCTGTAACTGGAAAGGACTGGTTATGAAATTGAATAAAGTTTGTGTGATCCACAGGTGATCATCAGAAGATGAAAGGCCATTGCTGATATGAAATATGGTTCAAATGACTCATTAATGAGTTTTTCAATCATAAGTAGTAACAATTCTGGCCTGATACTTGGGGTCAAGTTTCAGAAGTGCATCAGAGTTTTCTGTCAGATGTTACATGCGTTGCCAAGATTCATATGGTACTGTGAAGAGTACATGAAATGAATAAATGGTATTAATTTATCGTTAGTTGAAGCAATGCAAACCTGCAGGTTAAGATTGGTAACATCGGGATAAATATTTTATCCAAAATGTTATGATGTAGAAGCAATGAAGTAATAAGTGTGGTGAACCAGCAAGTAATTGGTTTTTTCCACACTTTGAAATAGAATGAGATATTAATGGGTTGTTGTACTAAGACAAATAGAGTATGATAACCTAATCCAAAACTGAGCTTCTTGTAAGTGAACATCAACGGAAACGAGAACAGTTCGGATTCCGTAGAGTGCATGTCAGCTCAGAGGAAGGTTCTCGGTCCAGTATAGGCATAATGAGCAGACAAGGTTTGCTGGATACTATGCTATGAAAACAGGAGGATGAACAACTCAGTTCAGTTGAAGTTCTTCTGTTTAGTAATCAGCAGTTTTTGGTAGGCTGGCATAGGGAGAACTGTGCTGGTGCAATGAGCATACATAGCAGGAATGCAGGAAAGTCTGTAGAATGGGGTTGCTCATGTGATATGAAACTCTGCTGAATAATATGTTGTGTATACAAGAGGATCAAAACAACATGAGTCAATGCTGAGATGTAGGAGTTTCAAGTTGGTCCTTAACAACTCAGTGGTTGCAAGGCTCACTTTGAGATTGAGGTTGAGATCCCAGTTCAGTTCAGTTTTGGTTACCAGTGGATCAAAGGATCTGAGGAGGGATAGAGTGAATATGCGGTAAAGCTGGATGCTCAAGGTCCCAAGAGACCAGAAGTAGGAGCCAGATAAATCTCAGGAGCCAGAGACAAGACTGCAGTGTTAAGTCCTATCTGCCTTAGACTAGACTGCAGTGATGGCTTCAGCCAGAGAGTACCATAGTGGAATTACCACTAGTGGATTCTCTAACAGATCTTCAGACCTTCATAGGTGCCTCCAAGGAGGGTTGGGGGCATGTGTGTGTTGGATCTGGAAGGAATAGATCTGGAGAGTAGAGAGCTAGCACAATGTTCCAGCTATCAGATGAATTACTGAACAAGTTCATAATGACAGCAATGATCAACTTAAGAGTACTGGCGTATGTCAAGCTCCTAGGAGAGACCAGGCCAGAAGTTTTTGGAAAGAGACTCAAGTGTTTTCCAAAGTTGTATTCAATCCCAGATGTGTGAAAATGAACCGACATCCTTGGCAATTTCTATGTGCCAGCATAGTGAGGGATTGAGGAAAAAAGATCGACTACTTGCAGCAATGTGGCTTATACACTTGGAAGGAGGTCGAAGGACCTGTGGCTGAAGTGGAAATAACCATTCTTGAAGTGGATTGCCAAAAGGAATTATTCTAAACTCACATCTTTCGTGTTCAGTGGTTCTGGATAGATGCGAGTGGATAATGGATACAGTGAGCATGGTATGGGCAGGATTAGATGTACATACTTTTGGGACAGTCCAGATATCATTAGATTGAGAAGGGTTGTATCCAGAGTTGTTCAGTTTATACATGAATCTCCCAATACAGTTACCGAAGAGGGAAGACTACTGAAACAATTACGCAGGTCAGTGTTTCATATGAGAATAGTGATTCTTCTATTCTGGCAGTTTTATAGGACTGCGGTTGTGATGGAAGGATTCTCAAAGGAGGTTTCTGTGATATGGGAGTAGTGACAGAGGACTCCAGAAGGCTAAGAATCAAGAGAGACTTGAGGAAGTATGGGGACTCCTTTATTATACAGAGAGGCTCCATCGGACATAGTTATACAGAGATTATAGATATGCCTTAATAGGACATTGAATGACTTCTACCAGAGAGCAAGTTCTGAAAGAGAAACTGGAGGTATCTTCAGTTACAGTGTGTTAGGATTTGGAACGGTTGGAACATTCCAGACCAAGAGTACAAATCATGCTTCAAAAGGATATGGTCATTGGTACCTGAGATAGGGACACTGTTACTGTAAAGCACCTCGTTCCTAGCAGTGAACGGTGGAATCTTGTTGGATTTTGAAGGTCTGGAGAGAAGTTGTATTGCAAACAATATGCAATCATTAGTTGGCGCATCTAATGATAACTTAAGGAAATGTAAATATCCTGTGTTATTATATCAGTGTCTCCCAGTATATGCCTTTGGGACTGAAAATTTCCCAACATGCTCACGGACTGGACAATTTCTTTATACTGGCCTCAAGATCCAAATTCTTGGCTAAGTTCTTAATCTAAAGGAGAGAATGTTGGAAATATATGGGACTCAAAGTTGAAGCACCAAAGCTACAGTTTGGGCCAGACATAAATAAAGAGGCCAAGCTGCTATATATAGATATATGTATATATACTGTGTAGAGCTTAGATACTAATTGGAAGGAACAAAGATATCAGTAGGGATAACACAGATTCCTTAGTTCCAAACAAGAAACAAAAAGATGTGTGGCAGAGCACAACATCAGTATGGCTAAATAAAGCTCTCAGTAAGAAGACCATGATGCTTAATTAGAAGATGGGGAATCTCATCAGCGGAAATTCCTTAAAGTCTAAGCACTGGTCCAGATATAGATCTCGTTAAAGAAACTACACAGATTTCTGTCCGTGTCCAAAGAGAAAGCTGTGGGTTTTCATCAGGGCTCAGAGATTCCGTCAACCCATTTAAGCTGAAGGAAGTCAATTCCACTGAATACCAAGAAGTCCATACAATGGTCCATAAGGCTAATTTGGCTAAAGGGGACATGGATGGTGTATGGTTAACTGCAATATGGGTCATAACAGTCCACCTTCAAGTAATATCCCAGATTACAAGGTAAGGTTGGGACAAAAGTAAAGACTAGAACTTATTTGGTAGACCCTCAGATATCTTGACAAACAGCGGTATCAGAGGAGACCTCACACAGCTGGATGTAAGATGGGTCAAAACAGTCCAACTTCAAGTAATATCCCAGATATACAATTGAGGTTGGGACGGAAGTAAAGGCTAGGACCTAATTGGGCAGATCCTCAGATATCTAGACAAACAACGGTATCAGAGGAAACCTCGCACAGCTGGATGTTATATATATACAATAGAAACAGAAAGCTGGGTGGAAGAAGATATCTTCATGGCTGTTACTCATAGTCAGATCTGGAAGAATGGTCATGAGGATGTATGGAATTCCGAGTACTGACCCAGGTAGCTACTCATATGCTGATGGGCCTAACTGTCCACCTTCAAGTTATTCATCAGAGTTGGCAGTCAAGGTCTGGACAGTTGGAAAAGACTCGGTCCTGTTGTGGTATGACATGATGGAAGGTAGCTGGCTGACTGGTGGTACGGGTCATAACTCTCAAGTTCTGATGGGTGCCATTCAGTCAGTTGCCCAGTCACAACAGAAGGTAACTGACTAAAATGTACACATAACTCACAAGTGCTGGAAGAAGAGGAGGATGTCTCCAAGGATGTAGCAGGGATGAACTAATGGAATTTGGATGAAATGTTGGTTCTTCTGTAGTAACAATGGATTGATTTCAAGGGGTTTGAGAGTCTTAGAAGAGGATCTCAACAGGATGGTCCTTGTGAGTTTGTGCATAAATTAGAGGTCAGAGTCAGTTACAAGAGCCTTAATTAGTCAGTGAAACTCCTCAAGCCCATGAGAGTAGGACTAGACTGATTAGTATGCATCATAGCACCTTGCACCCTAGTAGTGAAGTTACTAGGCAATTGGACTTAGTAGCGCTACTAATAGAAACCAAATCTTGTAGTGCAGTAGTATCAACTCTGGGAATCCATCAACAGGTTGGCAGAGTATACTCAGAAAATGCACACATAACAAAGACCTCTGAGGGTGCACTAGTAAAGCAAACAATACCTCCCACGGGGTAAGTTTGCTATACTAGATGGTAAGTGAAAAGAGTGGACTCGTTAAAGATTGGTGCTTAGTGTGAGCTAGTAGTACCTACCAGAGGGAGCCTAGTTGCTACACTATAGAGAAATTGGCCCTCCAATGATGCATGGTTCTATAAAGTATGATCTGGATATAAGAGAGGGGAGCCTCAACGATAGTCCTAATTCTCTAGTATCAGACATACAAGTGGTCAGACCTAACATGGTATCAACTATGAAGAGGTTTTGGACTGCTATCGCCACCGATCGCCTTGAGTTTCAGTTGAAATTGTTGGTTGGGACCCTCCTCCTAATCAGTGATTCTGTCCTAATGTCCACCTGGGTTTGTATTCTCATTTTAATAGAAACCCCACAAATTTTATTAATTTGTGTGTTTCTTATTAAACATGAATACAAACCCAGGTGGAGTGTGCTTTCCCTCCCGACCTCCCCGCTTAGGCGTCAAATTTATTTTTTGATCAAAGTGGGTCTCAAGCGAGGTTGAGCGGGAAACTGGGCAGGCGATGGTGGTGCCACCGTTGGTGGTAGGAGGGCGAGTCCAAAATGTTTATTTTATTATTATTGACGTATATGGAACTGGCTATCGCATAGTCCTAATGTCCACCTGGGTTTGTATTCATGTTTAATAAGAAACACACAAATTAATAAAATTTGTGGGGTTCATCTTCTACTAGGCATCATCTTACAAAAGAACCTAAGCATTAGTAGGACTTTAACTGGTCCATAGGGTGCAGTTTTCATTTATTTTTTGTCATTGCGTATCCCAACTTCATGCAATGGCGTACTTCATGTGGAAGGCGCGCTGAGAAAACCCGAGGACAAAACGTCAGACAAATTTTGTAATTTTGTGTCCTCTCAGGGAGATGAGGTCCACAGTATATTCATATTCCTCCACTTGTCCACTAATATTCTTAATTAAAAGGATTAAGCACCAATTTTCCACACACAAAAAGTTTAAAATTCACATAATGGTGATAAATGTATGTCTTTCAGATCTATTAGATGACATCAAACAGTGCTACACAACTTTGAACCTTATAATTACTCCAAGGTTGAGGTAAAAAAAGTTCATGCTCCCCGTGTTTACCCGTCACATGCACCTTATGGCGGAGACAGACCTCTGCTATAAGCCTTTGTTTTATACTTTGTCTAATTACAACTTAACTTGCTACGAAATGTAAAACGTATATTTGTCATGAAGCTTATGCGAATAAGCTTTCAATACACCAAATTGTAGGATTGATGCTTAATACCTTTAAGCCATTATTCATTAGGTTTCCATGGAGTCTTATCGCATAAAGTATTGGTCATCTGTTTACATCTGATATGTTTGTCTACCTATTTTCCTGAGTTGGTATTGAGTGCAGAGTTATCAATTAAGAAAGCACCTTGAAACCTCTGCGTCAAAAACATTTTTTTAATAAACAAAATATACCATCAGTATATACATTCAAAAAGATAAATAAATCTTTTCCTGTATTGTTCTAGTGATTTTGGATAGAATCTTTCATTAACAGGTATGAATTGTTCCTTGGCACCATCAAACCATAACCCATTCATGACCCGATTGATTATATCAGGAAGTTTCATTTTCTCTGGGTAGTCCCCCCATCTGGGGAAGTCCTCATTGATAAGTGACATCATCTTGACTTTCATTGCTTCCGGTGTGAAGCAGTAGGTACAGTGCCAGCCTGCAGTGTTCCTCACATTCGGAGAGGTCCCGCCATCTCCAATGTACCACATTCGAGTCCTGTATCCCACTCTCTGCTCATAAGCAGCCACTTTTTTCTTATTTTCCCTAAAATGTTCACCAAGCGGCTCTCTTAGCCAGGCGACATGGTAATCAAATATGCTATCTAATAGGCCAATGGTTGAGCCGCTAAGAACCTTGGTCACGCCCATATCGTGTCGCCAGAAAAAGCCATACATTGTCATCCAAAACTGGAACCCAAATGGTTCTGGATATCCATTGTGGAGTTTAAGGAAGAGCATGACTTCTCTGGATGGCACCTCATCGGCATCTAGGTACATAATGAGGTCATCTTGGTTATATCCGCTCATCTGCTCCTTGAGGCCCTGGAGTCCCATGTAATCACGTGGTAACTTGTCAGCGATCCACCCATCTGTGAAGGCTTCTTTCTTAAAGTATGGCAAAAACACATATACCACCCGATCATGATGCTTGAGCAGATATCCCTTTTTCAACTTGTCGAGGAGTCTCAGTGGCTTTGGATCTCCATACGCCGTGTAGTTGGACTCGCAGATGATGAAGACGTCCACAATATCGCCCACCTCTCCCAGCCTCGCTTCCAACATCTCGTACTCAATGTTGAATGGCGTGGCTTGGATGACGACCCGCGCTTCCTTCCGTATGGACAACCTGTTCAGGTTAATTAGTGGGCTGGAATGCTTGGCAATGATCTCTGGGACGGAGCACGATGTGCCATACCACGCCTTCAGGCATCTACACCCAGCAGCAGAAGTCGTCTGCTCAAAATCCGTGCCCTCTATGAAACATGTATGGTTCCCAATATCCTTGAAATAAACTCGCTTATCTCTCTTGACTTGGTATACTGGTGGTGAATGTATGTCATGGTGAAAAAATATATTGTCCTGATAAGTCGTGTTGAGGGGAAGATTAGTTTCCACTGGTAACTCCACTGCTAGGAGTGTGTGGTCGTATTCAATGTGTGGATGTTTTGGCGGATGTTTTGGCGCAGGTCGTGCGGTCATTCTGACTGGTCGTCTATTTGTGGTACGATTATATGTATTCTGAGGCAATCTTTTTTCATTTTTAACAGTTCTGATATCAACTCCGTAAAATATACTATTTGAAATCATGAGAAGGAAGCCAGTCATTACACACAAGCCCAGCATCACCTAGAAAGACAAATCATTCATTGCATAATTGTAAACCACTTTCAACGATTTCCCATTAATATTTGTCCGTCACTCTATACATCTTTCAGTTCATGGGTGCATTTGTACATTTAAAACATAAGCCAATAACCATGGAGCTGGCTTTTTTTGTGGTGTTGGTGAAGATTTTTCTGGAAATTGCTTAATGAATGATCATTTATATCCTTTTCCATACAATAGAAGCAGAGGTAGCATTTCTTATGACAAAAAATAAAGCCTTTATATACCCTTGCAATTGGTTGGTGAAATTTCTGCTCCAGAAAGTAATTTGAATTCTTGAGAGCTGTTATAGTCAATCCAACATGGTAGTCAATCAGAGTCTCAAACTGAACATGTTGAAGCTGTGTTGAGATTACAAGAATGAGGCACTGGATGTTTCAGGTGTCTGATATTCAATGAAAGTTGAGTCCCTGTAGAATAGAATTGTTCGTCTAAAAAACACAACACCTTTCTTATTAATAGCTCAGAACTCCGACCGATAGTTTCTTAGTAGATGAAAGTTGACAGACACACAGAATGACAGACAATTTCCCTCTCACTGCAGAAGCTATGCTGACATGGTCAGCATAGCTAAAACAATTCTTTATGTCTATATGAATATATTCAATATTAAAGATAAATTTGTAACCAATATTATTCATTTAGTAACGTTTTGGTAACAAGACTTAGTTTTTTCGTTTATAAAAAATGAGTCAGAGCAGAGATATTTAAAGCATTCATGAAACCTGACTTTCAGACACATTTTCTTTACATAACATGAATGTTTATACCCTAAACAGTGCTTTTATGTAGTAGTACCCAAAATATTCCTTATGCTTAGAACTGGTTGAATCAGAATTGATACAGGTATAAATCAACTGCCTTCCACAGCAGATCCACGCAGAGCACTACCTTCCTGCACATTATGTTATTTTTGTTGTGACATAAAATCAGCCATTTATGTCACTTGCCTGCACATGTTCTTGTTCGGATCATGGATCAAACAAATCTCAACATGTGTAGCTAGCGTTATTATGTAGCAGTTTCTCAGCTTGCTTTAACCAATACGTTCCCTTCGTTATTCCCATATATGACATTTGGTTGAGCTTTTGATCAGGTTCGTGGGCTCAACAATATGAACACACTACCGATGAAAGTTGTCTACCAGTTGTGCTGAGAGTTTTATGAAAATCAAGGTGAGCTGATGGCCTCCTACGTGAATCGATAACGATATTTACTCACCGAACGTTTCGCTAGCAATCTGCGGATCTCCATGGCATATATTATGTGCAAATGCGTGTCATAATAACTGCTTCTCTGTATTTTGATGATTCTCCAAGGCGAAACTATCGTGTTAACATCATAACACTTCCTCTTATGTGCACTGTGATAGCGTCGATCCGACCTACTAAATATATATAATTAATTCACGCGCACAGCATATAGGTTGGCATCGATTTATTCTAAATGCACAAAGCTTGCAGACCGTGATCAGCAGAGCGTGTTTTCAAGTCGATTTTTGACCCAGCTGGGTTCAGTAAACTTGTCAGAATTCCGGTCACACATCACTGACAATAAGTTTGGGATTTCAATCAGAGCAATACGCCAATAATTGGTGACATAATTCGCCCCCTGCACAATCCCATTTCAACGTAGACATTAATAACATGTCCATATATATATTGGACTGCATAGTCTAATTTCAACGAGAGGTCCTTGATAGTCCTAATATATTTAAACCAGGACAGTCTAAATTCGATATAGGAGGGGACAGTCCTAGAGCACTTTCACACCCCAGGTTTCACACATACGGGGGACCTGGCAACCCCAATAGAGGGTGAAAATAAATCCCTGTCAGCCATTGAAACAGTACAGTCAAATAGAACCCCAATATGACGATTTCATCTTTAAAGTCATTGTATATTCTGCGCATGCAAACAACACTTTAATTTTATATGTTCTGACGTGTATATCACTCAAAAAAGAATCCTAATATGAAGATTTCTTAAATAGTCTGAGTTTTCTGAAAAAGTCATTCTTGATATTTTTAATAATATTCATTGCAACAAATAATTCAATTCTATATGTTCTGACGTGTATATCGGTCAGAATGAACCCCAATATGGAGATTTCATCTTTTTATACTCTATGAAGTCGTTATTCTTAATATTTTTTACTTTTGCAAAAAAAAAATAATTCAATTTTATATGTTCTGATGTGCTTATACTCTACATTACATCGGTAGTAATGCTAGTTGTTTAGTTTTCCCACTACCTCTCCAGTCATTGCCCTGTTTTTTATCTAATTTGAAGTTTGGAATTCCCAGAGATATATACTCATTTGCTCACCAAAATATCTTCCAATCCAAATTGAGCTATTTGATTAGGTTATAAATCGGGATCAGGTGTCCGACCCATAAACTGGGTCTGCAGAACAAAGCAGATTCTATTTTAGTAAACTTTTTTTCTTCACCAATCAGTTCACAGTCAGATGTTTATGAATATTGATGACTTGCAGTCGATCCTGTGCGCACCTTTATACGTTTGGTGGCAGGGACTGATATTAGAAAGGAAAAAAAACAACAAAAAAACAAAAAACTCAATTCTATACAGCCCAGCCTTTTAGGGGGATTCCATGCAGCCTTTGATGTCTTCCCATTCAGTGGTGTGAAAAACCCAAAATTTCAGCAAATCGGGTCAAATTGTATTTTTTTTTGTGAATTGTCCTTGTGATTTAATGCCATTTTTCCATAGCTCAGCTTTTAAAAGGGATTCCATGCAGCCTTCGAGGCATGTCTTCACTTTTTGACAGAAAGGTTTTCACAGGCATAATATATTTTTCACATAAATAGTTTATTTTTCCCATAAATGATATATTTTTCACAACCATAACATATTTTGCATAACCATAAAATATATTTCACAACCATAAAATATATTTCACCTAAGTGCGAATCTTGTTCACATAAGCGAGATATTTTCACATATGTGATTCTCAGCTAATAATACGTTTACTCGATTTAAATATGTCTGAAATCATGAGAACATGAGGAAGACAGTTATGTGTGTTATGAGAAGATTTTGCTTTGTTTTTGCTCTGAAAATGACAGCAGTAATTGCAAATGATATAATGAGATGTTAATTACATATGCTTGTGAATGTGTGCACTGATTTGTTTTCAACGTATCCAAGGTAGTTGCCGTGTGATCAGTTCGCCTTCTCCTGTAGCAACGACTTGACCCAGATTGGGTTCCGCCAATGCATATGGCCCTCTCCTGTCTCAATCCAGGCAAATGTTTTCAACACTGGGAATCTGAAAAGCTAAGATAGTGTCGAAATTGTGTGATCAATGCAATGTCAATTCGCCCTTTACTCATATGCAACTAAAGGTGTGAAAGCTTAAATCACAACCTTGGATAAGATCATTTTTATTCCATTTATAAAGTTATCAATTTTACTTTTATGACCTTGATGTTGATATTGGACAGACGTATAAATCATGATAAATATATACCATTTCAGTCTCGGTAATAGGAAAAAACATAAGTTAAGGAATTAAGGCTGTTCAGAACATGTGCCTTTTATACCACTTTAAAAAAACTCTACATATCATCCTGTGCTAGGTTTATTTAGCTTCGAATATTATAAGTTTAGTTTTTTTAATGAGAGGTTAGATTATTTAACCGAGGTTAGAGGTGAACAGAATCACTACTTTCTATTAAGGCCAGCATGGGGGCAGCTCTGACTCAGGCCACCGACTCACCTGTCACATGCCACCTTCAGGCCACCGGTCAGTGGCAGGTTAGGAATCATTCAAATTCTGTTGGACCTCCACCATCCTGTAGGAACAGCCAGAGCCACCAGTAAGCAAGTAACTCACTCAGAGGTCTCAGCTAACCCCCAACATGAGGGGGCTACGCAGGCACTCACCAATAAGGATCACCATCACCTCATCCATCGCCATCCAGAGGCCTCGGTCATCCCTAGTGACCCGGGCAAGGCGCGGGCCTCTGGTGACAGCACCACTCATCCATCATCCCAGTCTGAGACCTCGGTCAACCTGGCAACGGACAATGCTTGTCCTACAGGTATGGCGCGGGTCTCGGACGTTGGACCTCTTTCGACCCTCAAACATCAGTGGCCTCAGGCGACAAGCTCATGGACGGTCCCCGACCGGTGGGCATCGCCCAGGCCGCTGAGTTTTGGAAGAGGGAGTTAGAGGCTCATCCTGATCGGGAGTTCGCCCATAGGCTACACATGAACGCCCTGCACGGAGCTAGGATAGGCTTCAGTGGCCGTGCCATGGACCTGATCAACAAGAACTGGCCGTCTGCCAGTCAGCTCAACACAGACGTCACTGAATTCTTGAATAAGAATTTAAGCCAGCACCGGGTCCGAGGTCCACTCAGTGAGGCTGACCTCCCCCCTGGATTCCGTTCCTCCCCCCTGGGGGCATTTCGCAAACAGGCCAGCAGCAAAACGAGGGTGATACATGATCTCTCCTGGCCCGACACTGATTCAGTGAATGCAGGTATCGACCCAGAGCATTGTTCACTCAAATATATCACAGTGATGGATGCTGTCACACTGATAGAGAAATATCACACCCCCCCCTGGGCAGCAAAGTGTGACCTCTCCTCTGCCTTTCAGTCAGTATATGTACATCCTATAGACCAGCCTCTGTTAGGCTTCAACTGGGGAGGTAAATACTACCACATGTCCGTGCTACCTTTTGGGCTCCGTTCCGCCCCACGGATTTTTAATGAATTTGCAGACGGACTCGACTACATATACAAAGGAAGGGGGGCTTCCCTTGACACGCTCCATTACCTGGATGACATCATCACCCTGGGGGAAACCCCGGAAGTTTGTCAAGGGAGTCTGGATATAATACTCACCACCTGCACGGAATCTGGATTTACGATCCAGCCCTCTAAGACAGTCAACCCAACGCAGGTAATAGAGTTCCTGGGCATCGAGATAAACATACTAGCTAAGACGTTATCCATCACAGAGGAACGTCTTTCCGAAATACGGACACTCACCTCGGACTGGATTAAACGGACAACTTGCACAAAAAGAGAATTGTTATCTCTAATAGGTAAGCTGACCTTTTGTGCTCGAGTCGTCCAGTACGGCTCCATCTTTACTCGGCGACTCATCAGGTTAACAAAACGGACACTGAAACTCCATCACAGGATCGCCATCACCCACCAAGCCAAACTGGACGTTCTCTGGTGGCATCATAGTGTACGTCATCATAATGGCATATCTATGTTTCCCCGGGTATTCGACCCTGACACATCGGAAATATTATTTACCGATGCATCGGACTACGCATGCGGATTGTATTTTAACGCATCATGGTCAGTACTCACCTTCAACGGCCATAACTCATGGATGGCCTCCCAGTCTATAGCGTGGAAGGAACTGTACGCGGTAGTTCTAGCCATAGCCACTTTCGGCCAACGTATGCACGGAAAACAACTACTGATGAACATTGACAATCTCGGGGTATGCTACTGCGTTAACGCAGGACGTTCAAAAGAGCCTAAGATGATGGGGCTGATACGTGTGCTGTACCATTATGTAACTATTCATCACATACAGTATAAAGCCATTCATCTCTACTCAGCTGATAATTCCACTGCTGATGCCCTGAGCAGACACGACTTTGTCCGTTTCCGGACACTGAACCCTGACAGCGAGTTACACATGACATTACCTGCATCAATACCTGTCGACATGTGACATTGTACACACAATCAGAGGAATAAGTAATAATGGCTTATATGAACCTTAGTATCACATGTATCTTGTATGTATCTTGTATGTATCATATGTATCTTGTTTAGTATGTATCACACGGAATCGATGATTGTATGATGGGTTTGTAAATGTTTGCTTTAAGCAAGATGGACTAGGATCCGTACGTTAACATGTATATGCCTAACCTTATAGGTGGCGCAACAACAATGTTAATATTATCAATTCATTTATTGTCAATTGCAGATCTACGATCCAGAGCCCTACAGCTCGTCCGTTCGGGACTCCGTCACAACACAAGACGGACTTATAACTCAGTTCACAAACAGTTTTTAAATTTCTGCAATACATATCATCTCACTGCCACCCCAGTCTCCGAGGACTCCATTCTAATGTACATCGCTCATCTCACCAACCCCACCCGGCCCAAACCCTTGTCTCCCGCTTCCATCTCTGTCTATCTAGCCGCCATACGTTCCCTCCACATACTCCATGGCTACCCTCCACCCTCCATCTATACACCACGAGTCTCTTTAGCAATTCGCTCCCTGCAGGAACACCATGATCCCCCAAATCAAAAGTTTCCAATAACTTACCCCATACTATGTCGTCTGCTCGCCGTGCTGCCCTCTTCAGCTAGTTCTCCTGTTCACCGAGCGGCGCTGACGTTGGGATTCTTCGCGTGTTTGCGAGGCGGTGAGTACTGTGCTATTTATCATCACAACTCGTCAAATGTTCTACTTTCCACCCCTCCGAGGGTGCGTGACGTAGCATTCGGTAATCACAATGGAGTAGAGTACTTCTCACTGAAAATCCACAAGTCTAAAACATCCCGTTACGGTTTTACTAAATTCATCGGCTGCAGCGGTACACACGTCTGCGCTCACTGCTCCATGCGCACCATGTTTCGCGCACGTTCTTCATCGGCGGGACCGGCTGGTATTTCACCCGACAGTTTCTTATTAACGTGCAGGGACGGTCGCCCTCTAGAGAAATCTCAATTCAATTCACTCATCAAACGGCTTATAAAGTTAATCGGTCTTGACCCGACCCGATATTCGACCCATTCCCTCCGCGCCGGGAATGCAACTCAATCGGCAATTAACCGCTTCTCCTCAGAAGAGATCAGCGCGGCAGGTCAATGGCGATCCCAGGCCTACCTTAAATATATACGCCAACCCCCCATCTCACACATATATTTCGCCTCTCGGCTCACCACCTCATCTTAACTCATTTCACTCATTCAACTCATCTCTTACATACTTGGCCTTCATTTTCAATGATTGGGTTTTCTTGCCAAGTAATTTCACAATTAATCACTAGTGTTACAATGTAATTATTTATATGTTACCATGTATGTCCTGTTACATGCCACGGCTAATCGGCATGTAACTATTGTAGTCGGGCTCTTAGCCCTCGAGTAGCACAACGCAGTGGTTTAAGGGATGTATTTGAGATGATGATTATTATGTGCTTGGTGTGTTTGTATTGTGTGATTTATGCCGTGCTTTATATCAATAAAGCATAATTCCACAAATTAATATGTGTGTCGTTCTCTCTCTAATGAGAGGTTAGATTATTTAACCGAGGTTAGAGGTGAACAGAATCACTACTTTCTATTAAGGCCAGCATGGGGGCAGCTCTGACTCAGGCCACCGACTCACCTGTCACATGCCACCTTCAGGCCACCGGTCAGTGGCAGGTTAGGAATCATTCAAATTCTGTTCACCTCCAACCCGCCCTACTGCTCAGTATTAATTATATGTAATAGGTTTTCTTGCCAAGTAATTTCACAATTAATCACTAGTGTTACAATGTAATTATGTATATGTTACCATGTATGTCCTGTTACATGCCACGGCTAATCGGCATGTAACTATTGTAGTCGAGTAGCATGTAACTATTGTAGTCGAGTAGCACAACGCAGTGGTTTAAGGGATGTATTTGAGATGATGATTATTATGTGCTTGGTGTGTTTGTATTGTGTGAATTATGCCGTGCTTTATATCAATAAAGCATAATTCCACAAATTAATATGTGTGTCGTTCTCTCTCTAAATACAATATTAAAAAAATTATACGCAGCGCCATCTTGTAACTGTCCATTGTGCCGGGGATATATTTTATGGCTAGCATATTTGGACACCCCTTAACCCTCACACAAATTTTCATAACCTTTGAATTGACCTGCGATAGTCTTATTTAACTTTGAATATTTCAATTTAAGTTTTTTTCACTACGTTAATCAAAAAGTTGTATGTAGCGCCATCTTGTAAACTTCCATTGTGCCGGGAAAATATTTTATGGCTAGCATATTTGGACACCTCTCAACCCTGACACAAAATTTGGTGACCTTTGAATTGACCTGCGCTAGTTTAAATAACTTCTAATATTAGAAGTTAAGTTTTTTTAATAATGATAATTTAAAAATTGTACGCAGCCCCATCTTGTAACCGTCCATTTTTATGTGCCGGGGAAATAATTTATGGCTGACATATTTGGACACCCCTCAACCCTCACAGAAAATTTGGTGACCTTTGAGGTGACCTTTGAATTGACCTTTGAATTTGTTTCCACTCGTCTTGTATAGTGTGTTGATTATGTTGTTTTTCGGGATTTTTTTCATATAAGTGCCACAAAATACATCCCAGTGACACTTTGGCCACAATATTGCAAATATGACATATTGGCAACCTGATCTGTCAATTTTGAATAAAATCTGAATAATGAATTGTGAATAGTGAATATGTAACGCTACGACAGCTGATAAGAAAAAATCACATATTTGAAGATATCTTAAAAACTACATCACTTACCAATAAACCGAAAACAGTTTTGAAATCAGTAAGACAATACGAAGATAATGGAGAGCTTAACATATAACATCGAGATAAATAAAACTTAAGTGTCTTTGATGTGAGGCTCACAACTTTTAGATTTTAATAATTTAATCAAATGAATCATAAGATTCCAAGTGGAAAATAACTGGCGCAAGGCATCATTGCAAGTTAAATGATCTCTCTACTCCAATCATTGACGAAGGTATGATCTTTTGAATATGTAATATGTAATGTAGTATTCAAAGGAAGTGTGTATCTCACAGTCTCGAGCTCACGGAGCTGTGTTTGCCTTGCTCGCAACGTTAAGACTGCAAGACGGCTCCACTGCAATGAATGTGAAGCTCTTTTGACATTGGACATTTAACGTTTTTACAATAATATAGCATAAAACTGGTATTTCAAGCAGTGCAGGGGGGGGCGGTTACAAAAAGTTAACAGCAGTATTCCACTTCATTAGCAAAATTTAGAAGCCTCACCTTCCTGTATGATTTCTTATAACCTATCTATCGATCAACCTATGCAAATAAGCATACTGATCTGTAGTATTTAAAAAAAAATAATCCTAGGCCCATTTTTAATAAGAAGACTAATTTTTGTTAATTGTATAAAATCAGCCATGATTCTGAAGACGATTGATTTATTTATAATTGCTGTGATAATGAGTGGTATACGTGACAAATTGCATTATGGTTTACATATGGATTGCAATTGGATGGAAACCGTTGTTTTCCAAATAGAAACAAAAAAATTGTCTATAAAAAAAATTCACGAGTGATCTTACTGTTTTGTATGTCATGTGACATAAAAGTGTTCAAATCATAGTTTCTAAAAAGATGTCACCTTCCTGTATGACCATACGATTATAGCGAGGCCCAAAAGCAATATATGAGTGATTGCTACATATGAAGGTGCACAAGTATATCAGTGCCCAAGTATATCAAAGCGCTAATGGCATGTCGAATATAATGAGTATGCCATTCTCTACCAGTATACCTCTATTATGGTACATATACCAGTCTACACCATGATAGACATACCGTTCCGAATATCAACATAGTTTTGAGACGTGACTTGTGAAAATACAGATTTATAATTCACTTACTTTATAGTGTAAATGGGTAAATTTTTAGTAATGAGGACATTACTAAAAATGGGAGACATTTAACATGAAATGTACAGTATAAAACTTCCTATTGCAGTGGGTACTTCGTGCCACTTCCACCCAGAATAAATGGCACCGGAAATTGAGCGCATTCACCAATGCATATACATATTCAAGAATTAATTTTAGCACCGTCCTCTCATCCTCTCAACAAATAAATAAATAAATAGATAAATAAATAAATAAATAAAACGTAAATTTATCAGCTATGTGCAGTACATCATGATACATTCTGCTATAACCTCACATTCTGCTGTTACCTCACATTCTGCTGTTACCTCACATTCTGCTGTTACCCCACATTCTGCTGTAACCTCACATTCTGCTGTTACCTCACATTCTGCTGTTACCTCACATTCTGCTGTTACCTCACATTCTGTTGTTACCCCACATTCTGCTGTTACCTCACATTCTGCTGTTACCTCACATTCTGCTGTTACCTCACATTCTGCTGTTACCTCACATTCTGTTGCCAAACTGTGCACGCTACCCATGCTTTTCATACCAACGCCTCACAAAAGCACCGGCTGGCCACACCAGAGGATTCTTGAAGACACCAGTGTCCTCACATTCTGCTAAGTTTCAATCTATCTACTTTTCACATTTAAGATCAGTCTGTCAAGTACATATTTCCCCAACATCTCAGGTTCGGTGTCAAGCATAAATCCTTAAGTTTAAGATTACTTGTAGTTCATGATCATTTTGGAAACTAATGATGCCCAACAGTCTGTGGCTGCTACATATTGTACGGGGTTGACTTCAGTCTCATTTATAACATGTTCTTATTACACTTGTACATATGTAACACTAAAAATGTAACAGGCTTTTTATAGCCATCTGAAGATATGACAAGCAAAGCAAATACAGTGTTGACATCTGATGCCATTCGATATGAGTCAAACCACTAGGGTCATCGACATACGCCATTTCATACACCCACAATTTCGACTGTTTATTTCTTAACTTTAACAGATTACCATAATTGATATTTTGCTGAATGCAAACTGTTTTCTTTTTTAAAATTAGCAGTTTGATAGAATCTCTGATGATCTATGTAAAACGCGATCCAGTATGGAATAAAGAATTGAATTCTATTGTTACATTCTTTCATTGTATTACATGTAATTTTATGCTGAGAACAATATGTGTTATTGCTTTCAGCTTTATGTAAAAACACTATCAAATATTCACAGCTCAAAAAAAGTAAAAATATTCTGTTAATGATTAACCCTTTTAATCCTAACTAAAAAATCATTGATATTATGTTGTTAATAAGCAAAAATTTTCAGTAGTCAAACTAAATTAAGCCACGTCCTGCCTTCCCAGGAAATGTGGAGAATTTAATACAGCCAAGCTGTTTGAATTTTTAATCTTTAGCTTTTTTTCTGTCTGGCTTTAGTCCAATGGTGAAGGCATTTTCGCCTGATTGGTCTTGAAAATGTCAACCTTAAGAAAAAAAAAATGAGACTCGCACATATACAAAATATTAAATTGTTCAAAATTTTGAGAAAAACAACCTTGTAGAGGTCAATTTTAAAGGGGAAAAGGAACCACCCCCCCCCCCCCCCCCCCAAAAAAAAAGTTTTCCTCGATTCGCTCTGCACTACGTTAGGTACAATCCAAACAAAGTATGTTTGAGGGAGCCAGTTTTGGGGCATCAGCAACAAATACAATATATAATATAACATTTCGGGCAATATACAATCTGTTTGTATGTTGTATGGTACAATCGATATCCAAACAAAATATGTTTGAAGAAGCCAGTTATGAGGCATCAGCAACAAATACAATATAACATTTCAGGCAATATACAATCTGTTTGTATGTTTGTTTTGGTGTTTACATCACTTTAAACATTATTTCATTCATTTTGTGATGAGACCAACTTGTAGTAGATAAAGAGCTGCCTCACTGAATTGTCATGTCGTCGGTCCTTGACATGGCAACCCACCCAGTCACAGATTTACAAGGAAAATGGATTAACCCTTTTGCCACGGGCAAAAAAAATACATCATGAGTTTAATCTTGGCATGGATGGCTGGGGGTTGAATCCACAACCTTTTATCGATCATCACAGAGAAAATGGTGCTAATCAGCTTGTGTTCAACACAACTGCACCATGGCCCGTAGCCACATACAATAAGGAGAGCAATAATAAATGTTATATTGCTCACAGATACAATCTATTGCAAATATTTTTTTCTTTAATATGTAAAAGATGTTCAGCTTGATTACTTTCTTAACATTTATTATTGGACATAGATCTCAATAGATTTCTAAACTTTGATTATAATTGACCATGAAATTTTTTTGAATTGGGCAGTTTTATAGCCAAACCTTTATGGTAACCAAGCAGTGAAATTACTTAGCAGTCAATTGCAATTCCATTAATTCATTAACTATATATTTATTGATAATATTAAGCTCCCGATGCCTGAACAGCCGCTTGAGATACAAGTTCCAAATCTTCAACACCTGTGCATCATATGAAGGCCTATATATGATGACTTCAATCATGACTTTGATTTGTTTTTTTTTTAAGGTCCCAGGCTTCAAATTATCACCAAACTTCAACATTATGTATGTCTTATCAGCTAAGATACAGGCTTCACATTGTTACCATACATACATCCCATGAAGGCCTAAATAGAATGACATCAGCTAGGACCTTGACTTGTTTTTCAACATCACAGACTTTAAATCATTGACAAAATATTTGACATTTTGCTATATCTTAAAGGCACTGGCCACTGAGTTCTTGAGATAGTTGTGTTTACTATGAATTAATGTAATTAAAGCATTCTATCATTTTTATTTATTTTACTTTGTAAAAACGTTTAAAACAAAATATTGTTTCATGACATAGCATTTAAAATATTTCCTGTTGCATTTTTTTTATTGTTATTTTTGTTGATTTTAAATGATGACATAACATTTTGTAAGTCAATTTATTTCTGATGGCGCATATATTGGCAGGGGTATAAATCACAAATTCTAATAGTCATTTTTTCACCTAACCACATGGTATATTTTTCTAACCTTCTAATATATGCGCTCATAACTAAGAATTAACTGGAATGAAATAAATAACAATAAAACATGTGGTTTTTATCAGTATTTGAAGTTGTAACAGCAATTTAGCTCATTTATTAACTTTGATATGACTGCATAAATCTTTTCATAAACCGTCCAAAATAGGAGCAGAGAAATTAAATCTATACCTTCATAATAAATTAAACAAGAAGAGCATTTCATTCGCGATATGTATAGTATGTATAGCTCTAATTTGTAGTTTTCGTAAGGTAAAATTGGGTTGAAAAAGAATTACATGTATGTCAAAACCTTCTCATCTTGCACCTATATAGCGTCATCTTAACAAATGTCAACTCCAAGATCCCTTTAATGTTGAAGTAATGGAAACACGGTTCCTTTAAAACCTGTTGCCGGAAAATGAGTTCTACTGGAGTCGTGAGTTAAATTGGATGGGCAGTATCATATATGTGACACAGAGACTCCATGTTGATCTAGAACTTCCATTTATTGGGGTTCACACATAGTATAACAAGGTCCCAGTAGAGGGCACCACTATTGTAGTTGCTACCAGGGGACACCACTATATGACATCCTCCCCGTTTAAAATAAAAAACTATGTTTCATAAATGTCTTTGGCATTTTAAACTATAATAAACATTCATATACTGTGGTAGAATAAGAATAATACTGTTCTGTCCATTTCTTGCTTTTTCCACAGAAATTAATTAACACTTTATAACATAAAATTATCATGAGTTCTCTGACTGATTTTTTCTGTCACTGAATGCTTTCTCTCTTGTCGGATGGCTTCTCACCTGTGTGAGTTTTCATGTTGGCATGGCTTCTCACCTGAGTGTAGTTTCACACAAAACACAGATCAAAAGTTCACATTTCACTGTGTTAATATTAGCATTCTCATATTTGAATTTCACAATACTCAATTTCACTTTTCAACTTTTCTCTTCATAGAAATGACACATGATCAGCATTAAGCTCATGGTAGATACATGGTAAGCACAATTGTATGATATGCACATGGTTATGACACAAAATGAACACTTTATATGAAGTTCACACAGTTTCATGTTCACATATTGTAATCATCATATCTCTTTGGCCTTTTGGTGACTCTGGCACTCCTTCTCAATGGAATTTCTTCTCTCCTTGGAGGTGACCTAGGTGCCTCCATATTGGCCTTCTGTGACTGTGCTGATGGTGGCACACTGGGAGCAACATTTTCCTCAGGAGTTTCTGGCACACTGGCTACTTTGTTTCCCATTTTTGGCACAGTTATGACATCTGGAGGTCTAGTGTGCATTGGCGCTTCCTCATAACTCCTTGGAATTATGAGTGGTGCTGGTTCCTGTGTCTTTCTCAGGAATCTGGTGTTTCTCCTGTATGTAGCTCCATCTTCAGTAGTCACCTGGTATGATCTGGGGGTTGCATACTGGTCTGATACTACTCCTTTTTGCCATACTTTATCTTTTCTCATTCTCACTGTGTCTCCAACCTTCAACACTTTCCTCTTCTTGGCATTTCTATCATAGTATCTCTTCTCTTTTTCCTTTTTCTTCTGGAGGGCTTTTCTTACCCCTTCTGGCACTTTTGGCTGTCTGAGACTTCTCTTCATGGGCAGCCTGTCTCTGAGCACTCTGTTCATCAGCAGTTGTGCTGGTGAGTACTGCATGCCTGTGATTGGAGTATTCCTATACTCCAGCAAGGCTAGGTCAAAATCTTGACTCACATCATTGGTTTTCCTCATAATCTGCTTCATGATTCCTACAAATCTCTCTGACTGTCCATTTGACTGGGGGTAGCGTGGAGATGATGTGACAATTTGGAATCCCCATTCTTCTGAGAATTTCTTCATTTCCATACTGCCATAAGGCATGTTGTCTGCTACTAACTTTTCAGGAATTCCATTTCGGGCAAAAATTACCTTCAGTCTTCTGATAACTCCTGAAGCCGTCTTTGAGTTTAGTGGCATGACCTCTGGGTATTTGCTGTAATAATCCACCACTAGCAAATAGTCTTTCCCAGCAAACTCAAGTATGTCACTGCCTACCATTTGCCATGGTAGCTCAGGTATCTCCAACTGTATCAGTGGCTCTTTCTGCACTTGTCGCTGGTATTTCTGGCATATTTCACACTTTGCCACTAACCTTTCAATTTCTTCAGCAATACCTGGCCAGTAAACACACTGTCTGGCCCTGGCCTTGGTTCTGCTCACTCCTTGATGGCCTTCATGCAGAATTTCCAGGATTTCTCTTTTCATGGATTCTGGAATGCACACTTTCTCTTTGAAGAACACTATACCACTTGTGTAATGCAATTCATCTCTGATTGCCCAGTATGGCCTGACCTCTAGTGGCACTTTCTTCTTGTACTTAGGCCATCCCTGCTGCCTTATCTGAATCAGCTGTTGCATCACTTCATCCTCTTCTGTGGCAATTTTCACAGCATCTAGCTTCTGATCTGTGAAAGGCAAACTGCTCATCAGGCTATGAATTCTCACTTTCATCTCATGGCTAGAATCCTCTTCTGCCTCTGGCGGCTTGTCATCATGTGCCCTGGACAGAGTGTCTGCTATATACAACTGCGATCCTGGCTTATACTTCACTGTGAGGTTGTATCTCATGATTTTCATCATCATCACTTGGAGCCTAGGACTTGCATTTTGCACAGGTTTCTTCAATATTGCTTCTAAAGGCTTGTGATCACTCTCAACCAATACTTCTTTCCCGAAGAGGTACTGCTGGAACTTCTCTGCTGCGAATGCTATTGCTAACATCTCTTTTTCTATCTGATAGTAGTTCTTCTCAGCATCAGATAGAGCTCTTGAGGCATAAGCAATTGGCTTTCCTTCCTGAAGTATGCATGCTCCCAGCCCAGTTGATGATGCATCACACTGTATCTTTGTTTCCTTATTTTCATCAAAAAAGGATAATGCTGGAGCCTCTTGCAGCAATTTCTGTATCTTCTGGAATGCCATTCTCTGCTCATGTTCCCACTGCCATTCTACATCTGTCTTGAGCAGCAATTTCAGTGGTGCTGTGACAGTTGACATGTGGGGTATGAATGGTGCTAGGAAGTTCAACATTCCCAACAGTCTTTCCACATCTTTTCTGTTTGTTGGCTCTGGTAGGTCCTTTATACCTTGTACCTTTTTCTCATCTATCTTCACTCCCTCGGAGGTGACCCGGTTGCCCATATAGGCTACTTCTGGTATCTTGTATTGCAATTTTGTCCAGTTGAATTTTACTTTACTCTTGCCTGTCCTGGACCTTTTCATCACATTTGCAAAGATTTCATCATGTTCTGGGTCATCATCTGCCGCTATGATCATGTCATCTGCTATGACATGCACTCCTTTTATGTCCCCAAAGGTTTCATAATTCTTCTTTTGTAGAACCTCGGCTGATGAGGACAGGCCAAATGGCATTTTGCGGAAACAGAACCTGCCAAATGGTGTATTGAATGTACACAAGAGGGCGCTTTCTTCATCCAACTTCACTTGGTAGTAAGAATCCTTTTGATCTAACACTGTGAAGATCTTTTTCCCTCCAAGCTCACTCACCACTTCATCAAAGGTAGGTATTGGAAATCTCTCCCTCTTTATGGCTCTGTTGAGGTTTTTTGGGTCAAGGCAGATTCTAATGTCTCCATTTGCCTTTTCAACAATCACAATACTGTTTACCCAGTCTGTGGGCTTATTGACTGGTGCAATGACTCCCGCTTTCACCATTTTTTCCAGTTTGCTCTTTAGCTTTTCCCTCATGGCCAATGGTACCTTGCGTGGAGGGTCAATTACAGGTGTGACTGTGGGGTCTATCTCAATATGGTATTCTTCTTCAAACTCACCAATACCCTCAAAACAGTCCCTGTACTTGTGCAATACATCATCCTTTGTGAGACCGGTCTGTGGCCCCTGACCTGTCATAGTGTGTATTGCCTGATCTGGCTCTGGTACCAAGCCAAATCTTTGACATGCTCCAAGGCCCAATACTGGTGGTGATTTGGTGTCCACTATGAAGAATTCCTCTTCACTCACTCTTTTCTGTATCTTGCAGTGCAGTTTCACTGTTCCTTGGTGTGACACCCCTTGTCCACCATATGCCTTCAATGTGACATTAGTTTCTTGTGTTTTCATGGCTTTTCCATTGTGTGACTGGATTTTTGCAAATGTTTTTGCTGGTAGGATATTCACTGCGGCCCCAGTGTCGACCTTGAGCTTGACCTTGGGCCCACCTACCTCAGCCACTACATACCATGCAGAATCATATTTTGTCTGGACATCTTCAATAAACAGTGCTCCAATGAAGAAATCATCATCACTGCTCCACAGATCATCATTTGCTTTTGCACTGACTTCATGAGTACTTGTGTTTCTCTTTCTTGCTCTGCATTTTTTTGCAAAATGATTTTTTCCTTGACATTTGTGGCATGTATGTCCCCATGCTGGGCACTTCCTGGGCTCATGGGATGTTCCACATCTTCCACAGCCTTTTGCTTTCTGAACACTGGGATCCATTGCCTTGGATTTTTCAGCTTTATGGCCAGCTGGGCGGGCACCTCTTGGCTTTTTCCCCAAATAATGCACCTCTTTCCCACTGCCACTAGCTCCCATGTTCTTTATTTCCTTTTCTGCTACTTCTGCTGCTTTGCACAGGTCACTTGTTTTGCCCAAATCCAAGTCATACTCTCTTAGGAGTCTCTCTTTCAGTGTCTTTGACCTCACAGAGAAGACAATCTTGTCCCTGATTAAGTTATCAGTTTCTAGAAATTCACATGGCTGGGCCAATATCCTGAGTTTGTAATAAAAGTTATCAAAAGTCTCCTGTTCTCCCCACTCAGCTTGCCAGAACTGGTATCTGGAAAACACTACTCTCTTCTTTCCTTTATACTCCGTATCAAATTTGCCAAGTACATCTGCATATTTGGTGTGATCCTCCCCTTCAGGTATCTTACCCTCATTATCTGGGGGTTCCCATTGGAAGTGGTTGAATCTTTCCATGCTTTCCTCACCAATGCATGATAGGAGACATGCTATTTTCACAGAGTCTGTCTTCTTGTCCAGCTCCCTGGCTTGCAAATATAACTCAAACCTTTGCTTCCATCTTCTCCAATTGTCAGACAGGTTCCCTGTCAACTGTAGTGGGGGTGGAGCTTTGACTGGATGTTCCATGACTGGCTAAAATCCCAAACTTTCTGACACCATATCATATATGTGACACAGAGACTCCATGTTGATCTAGAACTTCCATTTATTGGGGTTCACACATAGTATAACAAGGTCCCAGTAGAGGGCACCACTATTGTAGTTGCTACCAGGGGACACCACTATATGACAGGCAGTGCCAGTGGGTTGTATTTCTGAAAACAGTGGATTCCAAATCTATTTTGACGATGAATATGGGTATAGTTTGAGCATGTTGAGCCTGATTCCACCCCCGGGGGGTACTCTCATGATTTTAACCCGGGGAGGCTGGGATGGAACTGAAAACCCCAAAGCCTGAATTAGGGAAATATTCTATCATTATTGGTACCCTGATTTAGGACTAGCTGAAATTTGGTACCCTGATTTAGGACTAGCTGAATTTTTGATACCCTCATTTAGGGATGATGCAGAAGGTGGAGATTTAGAAAAGGGGATTGTGATCCCTGTTTTAGGGAGAAATTTGAAAAACAGTACCCTGTTTTAGGGAAAATGATAAAATATCTTAACCCGGATGGAACTGAAAACCCCAGAGCCTGATTTAGGGAAATATTCTATCATTATTGGTACCCTGATTTAGGACTAGCTGAATTGTTTATACCCTCATTTAGGGATGATGTAGAAGGGGGAGATTTGGAAAGGGGGATTAATTGTGATCCCTGTTTTAGGGAGAAATTTGAAAAATAGTACCCTGTTTTAGGGGAAATGATGAAATATCTTAACCTGTTTTAGGGAAAATATCAGCGAAAAGGACCCTATTTAGCCCAGCTTCCCCGGTAACGCTGACTATGAGAGTACCCCCCCCCCCCCCCCCCCCCCCGGGATTCCACCGCAATCTCCGTATATCGTCTGCTATTTTCTGTCAAAGCAAAGAGGAAGTCCCATACTTGAAACGACGTCACGAAATAGGCCTCGGTTCCATTTCGAGGCTGTGTGTATATTTACCTTCGCCGGGAGCTGGCACACATTCTCATGAGGAATCCCCTGAGTTTGACATCCTACCTGGCAAGGCGTTGTCTTTCAACCATGCCTCCCGTCGTTAAGAAGTACGATTATCTGGTGATCGGTGGGGGGTCGGGAGGCCTCGCCTCGGCACGGCGGGCGGCGGAGTTTGGAGTGAAGGCGGCCGTCATCGAGCATGCAAGGCTGGGAGGAACGTGTGTAAGTTGCATTGCTTATCTGTGCCTTGCCCTTGGTGGCTTGGGTGCAAAAGGTCAGCGGACCGTGAAGTTGTCATGATCAAAGCCATGTGGATCTAAGTCGGGACTGGCAACCCAACCCATGGTCCCAAGGACTGCATGGTTGATTGGCACAGTTCAGACAGAGAACATCATGTCAGTGCTGCCTGCTGCATGTACAACTTATGGGTCATTATTCAACATGTTCAAGTGTTTGCACCACAATTATTAAACTTGATGAAACATTTCAACATGTCACGTGTCTTCACATTTAAAGCTTTGTCCTAATGTTCATGATTTGAAATCACAATTTTGTGACAATGTCAACAACACATCTTACATCACAAGTTTTACATGTCTTTATTTCCTTCCCAATCTCATATGTCACTTGGTGTCGGGCATCATTTTCCCTAAAACAGGATACTGCTTTTCAAAGTTCTGCCTAAATAAGAGGAATCACAATCCCCTTTTCCAAATCTCCTAATTCAGAGCATGTTTTGTTACCTTCATCCTAATCGAGGTTCATTGACTCCCTATGTATACATAGACTCCCAGAGAGTGTGTATAAAATTTTTTTTTATATAAACATGGTCTCCCATCTTGGAGGTAGCAGCACTACACATTCCCGTGAGTCAAATAGTATTGTGAAGCTCTCACTGATTTCCTATTTATTTCGACTAGAATCCATGAAATTGAACAATTTATTTGTTTCAAAATTTCACAAGGAATCTAAATATGCCATACACAATATTTGATATCATAAGACAAGCGTATCCCCACAAATGAGTCAAGAGGTAAATTGTGTAAACATTTTAAACAAATATCAACCTCATGATGTGTACATTAACAATCAATCCTTTGCTATAATCTTGATAGCTGCACAGGCTTAAGATAAATTTTATGTTTGTCAACCAAGATTGAATATAACATTCAAATTTTTAAAAAAAAGTTATATTTTTTAATTGTATCTCTATTCATATTTTATGCAAAGTTAAATTCACAATTTATTCACTGACTTGGAAAACCAGGCTCTCTACAAGGAATCTCACAATTGTTGATCTAAGATGACTGTTCTCATCACATGTGATACAAAATGGCTAAAATGCTGGTTGAAACTCACATTGCCCCTATCAGTTTCTTGAAGACAATGTACATGTCATGTGTATGAGTGTTTCAGGCATACACTTATAAGTTGATGTTTTAGGTGAATGTGGGATGTGTGCCCAAGAAGGTGATGTACAATACAGCAGTACACATGGAATATATCCACGACCATAAAGACTATGGCTTCGACGTGGATTACAAAGGATTTGATTGGAGGTAAGTAGAGTTCATTTCATTTTAGTCTGATTAACATATCATAAATGTGAGGGAGGTTTTCTATGGGCAGTGAAAAGCATCTTAAACAGATAATTTATCAATTTTATGACATTTTTGGTGAGAGTAAGATTTTACCCCGAAAAAAGGGGTTGGGGGCAGACAGTGATGCCCACTATCAATACTAATGTCCGAAATGCCCCCATTGTTCTGACCAGTGACACCATTATAATGTCCTTTCATGACATTCTCTGGGCCTAGAAGAGTGGCCTATGTCTAGAAGAGCGCCCAGTGTCTTGACAGAGATATTTAAACAGGGATTGGAAATATTGAGCAGGCCTGCCACTAGGTGTCAGAGCGGTGCACCATCCAACTCAGACATGCAACTGTTGCATTCGGTGATAAATAGTTTTGCATTTATTACACAAATTCTTCCATTCTTGATGTACAATACAAATACAAATACAAAATACTTTATTTTAAGTCACAAATTAAAACAAATAACATTAGCTGAGAGCTATTGTATGACTGTTGATAAAATATGTACAATATATACAAATATCTTTAAAATCCTTAGCACCATTCCATGCAATTACATGGCTGCCAGCTTTTGATTCTCTCCTTGAATGCATCAAGAGAAACACTGCTTTTAATCTCTGTGGGCAGCATATTCCAGAGCTTGGCACCAGAATAAGAGAAAGTTTTTAGTCCATTGTGATTAGTATTGACCTTGTTCTGAATTAGCTTATTATCATCTCTCATGTTGTATGGCACATTGTTCTCTTTGAATAGTTTGCACAGATAAATGGGAGAAATGTCATTTACACACTTATACACCTCAATGGCTAGTGCTCGTATACGAGAAATTATTAACATGTCCTCTCCACTTTTCTCAAGCAACTGTTCATGTGTTGAGCTAAAATCATTAAAAACAAAGCGTAGGGCTCGACATTGCAACTTTTCCATCTTTTTAACATTGCCTACTCCACAGTTCATCCACACAACCGGACAATACTTAAAATTAGACAGAATAAAAGATTTATACATAGTCAGTTTGGTGTCCGTGGTCAGTATGTTACAGAATCTCATGATCACATTGATCTGGCGGCTTGCTTTGGCGCAGATGGTGTCCACGTGTTTATCAAATTTAAGCATTGAGTCAATGTGCACTCCAACTAATTTGACATTAGACTCGCATTTGACAGTCACATCCTTTATTTTGAAACTTACATCAGTTTTACGATTGCCAAACATAATGCCTTGGTATTTGTCAGTATTGGCTTTTGAACCGTTCACATCAAACCAATCAGTGACATTGTTTCCATCTGTCTCAATGCCTTTTATGAAACTGTCATAATCTTCATGTTCGTGTGATAGTGAGTTGTCATCAGCGTAATTTATCATGGCACATTCCTGGAGGCAATAGTAAAGGTCATTGAGGAAGATGTTGAAGAAAGCAGGCCCGAGAACGGACCCTTGTGGGACTCCTTTAATGAGTTGGATCCAATCTGAGCGTGTGCTTCCCATCTTTGTCCTCTGCCATCTGTCACTTAGATAGCTGTGTGCCAGCTTCAAGGTGTTCATATCGCATCCATATGCATGAAGCTTGGCGAGTAACAGGCTGTGTGGAATGGCGTCGAAGGCTTTACTGAGGTCCATCATTAGGGCCCCAGTGTATTTCCTTTTGTCAAGTGCCTGCTTCCACTTCTCCACTGCATCGAGCAGTACAGTATGTGTACTGTAATTCTCTCTGTAAGCTGAGATGTGAGCTTCTAAAATGTTGCTGAAGTAACCTTGGAACTGTTTATTGATAAGTTTTTCCATAACTTTTGATAGAGATGATAAAATACTGAGGTATCTGTAGTTAGCTTTGTCCATATTATCACCCTTTTTGAATATGGGAGCCAGTTCTGCAAGTTTCATATCATGTGGGAAGCTTCCTTCTGTGATGATTCTGTTTGCCATGTTTGTTGTTGCATGTGTTAATTCTGATGATGCTAATTTTAGCAGTTTAGGTTGGACACAATCATATCCAGTTGCTTTCTTTGGGTCTATGCTATTTAGGAGTTTGAAAACATCTTTTTCAGTTACTCTATGCATATGTAGTTCACTACCTACATTTCTATTTCTTATACTCTGGATACTGGGATGGTCACTGTGTTGATCTATGATTTCCTGTAAAGTCATATTGGTCACATCTTCTGTGAAACCAATATGATTTGCTAATGTAGCAGAATATTCATTAAAAATCTGCCCTACTTCACATGGGTCAGTGATGACATTGCCGTCTTCAGAAAGTATCACATCATCAGTACTGCCATTCTTGAAGCTTATAAGTGGTCCAACGGTCCTCCAAAATGTCCTGTCCTTTTTCCCTCCACATCTTTCATTTAGATATACTTTTAGGCTATTTCTCCTTGTTTCAACAAATCTGTTCCTTTTAACTCTGAAGTCCTCCCATTTGTTTCTGTTTCTGAGCCACGAGTTGTGGGCTTGCCTCTTATTATACAAAACAAAACTTTCAGATGATGAAAGTTAGAAATATTATAATGACAACCTGGGGCATCTGAAAAAAGAACTTACTGTAGATCTTTTGATATATTACACACAAATATCATTATTTCATTCTCAGCACAATCAAGAAGACAAGAGATGAGTACATCAAACGCTTGAATGGAATATATGCAGGAAATCTACAGAAGGTATTTATCTATATAATCTCATCCTCATTTTATAATATAACTACTGTGCGCCATATCACAAACACCCTTCTAATATATTTACCGCATTTGACACACATTCATAGTTTACATTTTAAGAACATTAAAATAAAGCTGCAAAGCTTGGTAGAGACAGAGTTCCCATCAGTCCACTCTATTGTCCCTATCAGTCCACCCTATTACCCCTATCAGTCCACCCTACTGTCCCTATCAGTCCACCCTATTACCCCTATCAGTCCACCCTACTGTCCCTATCAGTCCACCCTATTGCTCCTATCAGTCCACCCTATTGCCCCTATCAGTCCACCCTACTGTCTCTATCAATCCACCCTATTGCTCCTATCAGTCCACCCTATTGCTCCTATCAGTCCACCCTATTGCTCCTATCAGTCCACCCTACTGTCCCTATCAGTCCACCATATTGCCCCTATCAGTCCACCCTGTTGTCCCTATCAGTCCACCATATTGCCCCTATCAGTCCACCCTGTTGTCCCTATCAGTCCACCATATTACCCCTATCAGTCCACCCTACTGTCCCTATTAGTCCACCCTGTTGTCCCTATTAGTCCACCCTGTTGTCCCTATCAGTCCACCCTATTGTCCCTATCTGTAGTTTTATGTATTTGGCCCATCATATTTTGGGATCTCAGAACTGGGGCTGAGGAATTTATGTACTATATATAGACATTTTAGGAATGACATCAGCACAAGACTAACATTGTAACATTTAGCAGTGTGATATCAAGATTATAAGAATGACTAATCATTTCTCAATGTTATTGTAATTAAAAGTGCAAATGTGACACACTTCTGTGTCAATGTCACATTTATGATAATGAATGTGTAATATCTTTTCAATGCTATGTGTTCAATCTAAGAATGACTGTAGAATCTGCAAGTGCTATTTTAGTATTGTGTCTTTAATAGACATGAGAAAAAGTCAGTATAAGGCCCAAGTTTGATGTCTGAGTTTTACAAGGAATGGATCACAGGATACAAACAAGGATATCACTGTACTGGGAGATAGCTCATCTCAAATAGCAGTAGCTCAGAATTTTAATCTCTGGTACAAAATAAAACCAAAGAGTACTAGATTTTGAACTTGTTTAGACACTTGCATAGGTTCTGACCCAACAAACATGCCTCATCATACACATTCAAATACACAAAATATCACATTTCCAAACATTAAGTTCTGTTATGATCACCCCCTTATACTCTTAATTATTTGAGGTCTTTTCAAACTAGGATATATACGGAACCCTCTGTTTATGCAGACAAGAGATAAGTTACATATTAATATTAATCTAATTTTGTATTAACAAAGGTCATTTTTATGTTATGTCCAAGCCTAAGGCCAAAAATGAAGTTTTATAATATAATTTCTGTTATAACATGTCGCTATATAGGGGAGCAGGGAAGGAAGTTGAAGCATTAGATGTAAACATCATCATCTTCTGTGAACATGTCATCCTGCAAATAGAAACTAAACAGTCCTATATTTCCCTTCTCTCACATTGCACAGATCACATTTCACTTGTTTCGTCCATACCCAAATCACGATTAGGGTCTGATATGCCATAGACTGCTGCGGGCAAGGCTGTGATTAGGGTCTGATATGCCATAGACTGCTGCGGGCAAGGCTGTGATTAGGGTCTGATATGCCGTAGACTGCTGCGGGCAAGGCTGTGATTAGGGTCTGATATGCCGTAGACTGCTGCGGGCAAGGCTGTGATTAGGGTCTAATATGGAACGCTGAGGGCAAGGCTGTGATTAGGGTCTGATATGGAACGCTGAGGGCAAGGCTGTGATTAGGGTCTGATATGCCATAGACTGCTGCGGGCAAGGCTGTGATTAGGGTCTGATATGCCGTAGACTGCTGCGGGCAAGGCTGTGATTAGGGTCTGATATGCCATAGACTGCTGCGGGCAAGGCTGTGATTAGGGTCTGATATGCCGTAGACTGCTGCGGGCAAGGCTGTGATTAGGGTCTGATATGCCGTAGACTGCTGCGGGCAAGGCTGTGATTAGGGTCTAATATGGAACGCTGAGGGCAAGGCTGTGATTAGGGTCTGATATGGAACGCTGAGGGCAAGGCTGTGATTAGGGTCTGATATGCCATAGACTGCTGCGGGCAAGGCTGTGATTAGGGTCTGATATGCCGTAGACTGCTGCGGGCAAGGCTGTGATTAGGGTCTGATATGCCGTAGACTGCTGCGGGCAAGGCTGTGATTAGGGTCTGATATGCCGTAGACTGCTGCGGGCAAGGCTGTGATTAGGGTCTAATATGGAACGCTGAGGGCAAGGCTGTGATTAGTCAGAATGGATCTCCTCCCATTGGTTTTAGGTTTTGACCCTTCAATCATACTTGGATGTGATGATTATGAGTGTTGAAGAAGGTCTTGATGTCCTTAATTGCCAATTTGAGCCGAGGTAAAATAGATCACTTTATTTTTTAGTCACAGGTGGATCATATCCAGGGCCATGCAGTGTTCACTGATGACAAGTGTGTGGAGGTAGAAGGACAGAAGTACAGCGCTGACCACTACCTGATAGCCACCGGAGGACGGCCGGTAATACCAACCAATGTACCAGGTTAGTACCACTCATAGCCACTACCTGATAGCCACCGGAGGACGGCCGGTACTACCAACCAATGTACCGGGTTAGTACCACTCGTAGCCAGTACTACCAACCAATGTACCAGGTTAGTACCACTCATAGCCACTACCTGCTAGCCACCGGAGGCTGGCCGGTAATACCAACCAATGTACCGGGTTAGTACCACTCATAGCCACTACCTGATAGCCACCGGAGGACGGCCGGTAATACCAACCAATGTACCAGGTTAGTACCACTCATAGCCACTACCTGATAGCCATCGGAGGCTGGCCGGTAGTACCAACCAATGTACCAGGTTAGTACCACATATAGCCACTACCTGATAGCCACCGGAGGACGGCCGGTAATACCAACCAATGTACCAGGTTAGTACCACTCATAGCCACTACCTGATAGCCATCGGAGGCTGGCCGGTAGTACCAACCAATGTACCAGGTTAGTACCACTCATAGCCACTACCTGATAGCCACCGGAGGCTGGCCGGTAGTACCAACCAATGTACCAGGTTAGTACCACTCATAGCCACTACCTGATAGCCATCGGAGGCTGGCCGGTAGTACCAACCAATGTACCAGGTTAGTACCACTCATAGCCACTACCTGATAGCCACCGGAGGACGGCCGGTAGTTCCAACCAATGTACCAGGTTAGTACCAGTCATAGCCGCTACCTGATAGCCACCGGAGGCTGGCCGGTAGTACCAACCAATGTACCAGGTTAGTACCACTCATAGCCACTACCTGATAGCCACCGGAGGATGGCCGGTAGTACCAACCAATGTACTAGGTTAGTACCACTCATAGCCGCTACCTGATAGCCACCGGAGGCTGGCCGGTAGTACCAACCAATGTACTAGGTTAGTACCACTCATATCATGTCAAACTTATCAAACTATGAAAATTTGGTTCTCTTAATTTTCTCTTGAAAATTTTATTATCTGATAAAATTAACATTTTATCTTTTAGGATCAGAGCATGGCATATCCAGTGATGGATTTTTTGAACTAGAAGATCTTCCAAAGTAAGTTGCACTATATACATATTATGAACAGATGAAGTGCAATTTTGATTACATGTTTCCATTTGAAACCTGCTTGCAAGTAGAGAACTGAATTACATTTAATTACAGAAAGTAAAGAACAAAGTGATGTGATTTGTGTTAATTTTAAATGCATTTGTGTTAATTTTAAATGCATTTTATCCAAAATATGATATGTTTATGATTGGATATTCAGGAAGACGGTCGTAGTAGGAGCAGGGTACATTGCAGTAGAGATGGCTGGAATATTAAAAACACTGGGCTCTGATGTGTCTCTTCTCATCAGATATGATAAGGTAATTGACATACTTAAATAAATACAGTGATATGGTTTATCTTCAAGGGTTGGAGAGCTTAAAATGGGGATGGACTGTACATGTATATCTGAACAGATCCTTGTGATTTGAAACATTTTGAATACTCACATCACAGCTGAAGGAGAATGAGATTTTTATGGACACCCAAAACTATTCCATACACTAAATTGCAGCCATGCCACGTGAAAACAAAGCCTTGCTGTGAAATAAACAATGTCTATTTATAGATAATATTTTTATCACATGGAAAAATATACCATCAAATCTGAAAATGATGTCATAGTTTGAGAATGATGTCATAGTTTGAAAATAATGTCCTAGTTTGAGAATAAAGTCATAGTTTGAGAATAATTTCATAGTTTGTGATTTTAAATATCATAGTTTGATAATAATGTCATAGTTTGAGAATAATGTAATATTTTGATAATAATATCATATTTTCAGCATGATATCATAGTTTCAGCATTATATCACAATTTAAGTATGATAATTATCATGATGTTATCAATGTAAATGTGTTGGGTTTCAGGTGCTGAGAAATTTTGATTCCATGATATCAGAAGGTGTAACAGAGGAGATAGAAAATATTGGCATTGATCTGAAGAGAAGAACACAGGTACATTCTGGACATTTTGAAACTCAGAAAGACATTTGAAAGCTTTATAAGTTAATCTACAATCTTTTAAATTATCTTAAAACATAATTGAAATTGTCACTTTTAAGAATCAAACTTTTCAGAGACACATTGAAAAGCATTTATCTATATTCAGCTTATTATTATTTTCAAATTTAGTTTTCCAATATTTAGAAATTATTTTTCAATCCATCTAACACCTTCTTGAAAATATAATTCTTAACATTCTTGAACCTTGTTCACAAAATCTAGATTTTTAAATATTTCACCCAAATCATCTCTGGTGTAACAGATAACAAGAAAGACTCTTTTTAAAGGGAAACTATAATGTACTGTGAACAGGCACCATACATTTTGAAGTTTGGAGTGTATAATACCACAAAGATAGTTCTGGAAATTCAACAGATACATATCAGAGAGTTCAGTTTTTGAGACAAGAAAATAATTTCAAGGGACACGATTAAATGTAGAATATTTCAAAATATGTTTGACAAGTAACTGCATGTATCATGTTGCTCTAATGGCCATGCTTGTGGTATGATTGACAAAAACTGAGCCAGACATTATCAACTCAAAATGCCAATGACAAAGTATACTCAAACGAATGAGCAAACTAAACTTTCATCAGCAGATGTTGGAATGTGCCTGTAGGTGGCGCATCTTTGTTGTGGTTCTGTCATGTCCACCAGGAGAATATAGAATGTGCCTTTAGGTGGCGCATCTTTTTGGTAGTTCTGTTAAGTCCACCAGGGGAATATGGAAGCTCTGATGGGCTTAATGTGTTCTATTGATTTATATGTCTTATCTGGCTGTTGCTGTAAGGAAGTGACATCTGGGGGGAATTCAGCTTTATCACCAGGCTGGTGGATGGGAAATATGAATTTGCATCTCAGAAGACTGAAACAATCAATAAAGACAATTTTAAGATTCCTTCTCAGATTGTTTCACATTTTGAATGATGACATAATATGTAGATATCGAATGATGTTTGAGGTGATAATGAGTGAATGTGATTGATTTTGTTCAGATCCAGTCAGTTACCAAGGTGGGACCCAACAATCTGACCATTGAGACCAGCACCGGGACCATGGAGAATGTAGAGTGCCTATTATGGGCGGTGGGCAGAGACCCCAATGTGCAGATTGGACTTGATAAAGTGGTAGGTCTTCACATGTATATCACCGCTAAATCCTCAATCTGTACACAGCATTGTCTAGGGGACATTGTGCACAGATGTATTTTTGTATTTTCTAAACTATTTAGACATTTCAAACATGTAAAATATGTGCTATGGTGTCATGCACTTATAAGAGTGACAACATACAAAGTGTTGAGAAGTTTGATGAAAAGTCAGATCTGAATTGTTACATAAAATCTCAGCTTAAGTCTGAGCATTTAGAGTGGAGATTCTATCAGCGAATATAATCTTTTAATCATGCCCTTTATATGTCTCTTATATTAGGCATAATATAAGTTATTGATAACTTTAATCACTGCATGTTTCCAGGGAGTGGAGCTGGAGAGAGGTCACATCAAGGTCGACGAGTATCAGAACACATCGGCACAGAATATCTACTCGCTGGGAGATGTGTGTGGCAGAGCTCTCCTCACGCCGGGTCAGTTTACTCCTGCTAAACCTCTCTTGCTCTTGATATCACTGTGATTTTTATTAGCTATGCTTTACATAGCTTCAGGAATGATAGGGGGAAATCTTCTGTCATTCTGTCTGTCAACTTAAATCTTCTTCTCTGAAACTACTCTTCAGAGTTCTTTGAGATAAGAAGGGAAGATGTATTTTCAGGGGACAAATTTTATCTATTTTACATTAGGCATGGAATCTTTTCCATTTTGTCATGGTTAAAAAACAACAAAAAAAAACGTTATCACTAAATTGTCAGGGAGGCTGCCATTTTGAATAACATGACAAATATTAGCCAATGAGAAAGTTGGAACAAAATTGATATGCAACATGCATTGATTAGTCAAAGTTATCATCCACTCAAGTCTGCATTTGGAAAGGATAACATATTGGTATGATGATCATTTATGATGCAATTTGTAGAAAATATTCACAAACATCACAAAAAAGCAATGATCAGCATAGCTCTAATACCATTGGCTTATGTTTTAACTTACTTTTGATTCATTAGGCATGTGTAAATAATCTAAAAAAATTATTGTAATATTGTGATTCATAAATATAACGTTATTTTGATATTTGCAGTTGCCATAGCAGCAGGTCGTCGGCTGTCACACAGATTGTTTAACAAGGAAGCAGATGCTAAGCTGGACTACAGTAACATCAGCACGGTGGTGTTCTCTCATCCTCCAGTAGGCACCGTCGGCCTCACAGAAGGTGACCCCCCTTCTCTCATATCTATATATCTATACAATATTACACTCTCTTCTCATGATTTTAACAGTCAGGTTTAGTTACTGCTGGTTTGTTGTAACATTAGGATGAAGATCCTGGGAAAATTTTAACTAAAACTTGTTGAATTGTTGCAGAGGAGGCCGTCAAAAAGTATGGTGCAGATAACATTAAGACCTACAAGTCTGTGTTCACACCAATGTACCATGCTGTAACCCAACGCAAGACCTTGTGTCGCATGAAGATGATCTGTCTGCTACCACAGGAAAAGGTAAGAAAATTGGAAAAAAATTGAAAAAAAATCAGATTTCTCATTTCAAATGACACAAGACTTACCTTACAATATTTATATCCATTATTTTATCCTGCAATTCAGATATTGTAGTGTTAGAATGATAATTATTGTAGTTCTAATCCAATGATTTTTTTCTATAACAGTCCTATCACTAAATGTACTACTTCATATAAGCTTCATTTGATATATCTTTATTTTGTGTCCGGCAATAGGGGGCACTCATCAAAGAGTTTACATAATAATTGCCATTGCCTGTCATGTGGAAAGAGATCAGGGACAGAATATGAAATAATAGCAGAGGGAATCCATGTCAAAGAGTTAATCACTTGCCACTAATCCATATCGTCTGTCTAATCCTATATAACCTGTCTAATATTAGGGTGCTTTGTTCTATCATATCAGATGTAATGATAATAATCAGGCAGAGATTGTTTGTAATTTGCTTTGCTCATTAAGCAGGATTTAGTGAACTGTCCAAACTTTGTGGCTCTGTAAAATAAAGTAATACTTTATCAGATAATAATTATTGAATTTGAGTGTAGAGGGAGTTTCGTTGGGAGAAACATAATAATGCAATTCTATTTATATAAAATCTATTTATCTGTCACATATAATTCTATTTATCTGTCATATATTTTTATTTGTGTCATTTATAATGTTATTTACCTTCCATATATGTTTTTTATTTATCTCTCAGATCTTGGGTATCCACATGATGGGGCAGGGAGTGGATGAGATGATGCAGGGATTCGGAGTCGCTGTCAAAATGGGAGCGACCAAGAAGGACTTCGACGATACGGTGGCTATCCACCCTACATCAGCAGAAGAATTAGTTACGATGCGCTGATTGGCTGATCATGCACACACACCAAGAAGGCATTGTCTCATCTGCATATGTACGAACATATTTAATTGTGCGATTTTTGATCAAGTGCAGGACCATTTCTATATTTCCAACTCAAAACAAATCTGTCTTTCATTATCCACCGAAATTGTGCATAATAAAAGAAAGAGAAATGAAAATTACATTGTTACAGTATTGCTAACGAAATGTCCCTTCTGATAATGAATGTCTTACAGGTATGATGTACTCTCCATTATAAAGAATGAGCTTTGAATTATTCAATGGTACCCACATATAGATTTCTATGAATACATACATATATATATACAAAGGGGATTTTTTTAAACAGGGTATTCTTACATTTTTATATACACGAATACATAGTTGTATTGCTTATTATTTATGCCATTATTTAAGTCCAGCATTAAGGAAGAGAAGCTCTTCATCCTGGAGATATTTCTAGGTAGTGGTATCCAGACATGTTCAGTTCCATCAAAGACTCTGTTGCAATTACATGTAGATAAGTGGCTGTGAAATTGTTTATAGAATCAAGGTAGTTGTCACAGGTTTGATCCAAGTTTAACCATGATGCCATACATTGGCGGATGCAAAATATCTAGGTATATTGCATATCTGAGGATTTATTTTTTTTCTAAACAAAATCTGTGGTTCAATTTTTGTATTGATAGTTTGTGAGAATAAAAGTCCCTATCTTTGCCAACTATTATCAATAGCAATATAATTATCACGCCAATGATGTACTTTAATAATTCTGTTAATGATTCTATTTTCTTTCTTTGAAAAATAAAATTTATGTTTATCATTGCAATTGTTTGTCTCAGATAATATATCTGCCTAGTTTTCAGCTAAAATATAAATTACAATTGAAAAATTGTGATCATCCTATAATTTGTAATATTACAAAATAATGTGCATATGAACATCATAACATATTTAATCTTATCATAAGGTCATTAATAAAAATACTATTAGACTCAGAAGTTGCATTGTAAGCAGATATCTGCATATGCCATCAGCTGCAAATGAAGGGGAAACCCGGGTAGCATGAACTCTCTATGACCCCAGATGAGGCTCAAAGTGGGTGAGCACTGTTTGATGTCACTCTGTCACCATTCCAAGGACAATGTCTTTGATGACATCATAAGCTTATTGCATACTTACTTGACATAATTTTACCTTACAGAGCCTCTATGATATCGCTCCACAAGTAAGGAATGAGCTTTCAAAAGAGGGATAGAAATTAGGTTCTTTCAAAAGGGGGATAGAAGTTAGGTTCTTTTTCAAATAGGTTAGAGACACTTATGGAGTGCATCATTCTCAACAGTAAATGGACAAGACAGTAAATTACTCTATCATTAATTTTAGATATTTATACATATTTTTCAAATCATTGCACAATTTCTGTAAGTTGATATTTGTCATTTTTATTTGCACAATGGAAAATAATCACTAGCACCCTGTGGTGAAGGACAGTCATGGGCTCCATTTCTTTTGCCAGGAACTCTATTCAGAATAAACTACATATTGCTTAAAGGGTCATAGAAGACCATTTTGCAATCAACTGAAAATTGTTTGACATGAAAGGTGTGCTTCATTTGATCAATGGGGTTCAACTGACAAAAGAAATATCTAAATATCTTCACATCAAATATTCATCTCTCAGTTGGTCACCAAAACACAAATCAAATGTACCTTCTATGTGGCTTTGAGGCCAGCACCTTTTAATGTTATAGAATACAGATCCATATTTTGCAGACTCCCTGTTAACATACACAATGACACATTGCCACATCTGCAGACTTTACCAACACTGCCTGTGCCAATAACCACAGCACTTTCCAATGCGCTGGTATCAAACTAGTGTGTTACATTGTTTTGACATACAATCCAAGTTATCTAAAATTCTAGACATCTGTTATGGCTCTATAGACCATACTTGAGCAAACCACACTCTAGCAAACTACACTCTAGCCGACCACTCTAGCAGACCACACTCTAGTAGACCACATTCTGGCAGACCACACTAGCAAACTGCACTCTAACAGACCACACTCGAGTAGACCACACTCTAGCAGACACTCCAGCAGAGCACACTCTAGCAAATCCCACTCTAGCAGACCACACTCTAACAAACTGTACTCTAGCAGGCCACATTCTAGTAGACCACACTCCAGCAGACCACACTCCAGCAGACCACATTTTAGCAGTGATGGAGCTGGAGAGATAGGCCCTGAAATCAACAAATTCTAACGTGTTGGTTATATAATAAGAATTAATATGTATTGGATAATTTTAAATGTAGCTTCAGAAGCAATCTTTTTCTCAACTTCTTTCTTCATATTAATCAACTTTAGCAGAGTGTGGCTAGTACTTCCAGCATTGAGGAAGATATCTTTATATTTTGCATACATGAAAGTATCATGAATTAACAACAAATAGTTTAATGAATATAAATTAAGCTAAGGGTTTAACATAATCTCATTTATACACCGATCCTGTTTGCAAATATACTGAAGGAACATCCAAATCAAGAAAACCTAGAAATGCTTCTGGGGAGATATTATTGGATATTTGTTTGTTACAGAGTGTGTTTAGTGAATGCAGTTTGTCACTGATATGATGGAGCACTTAGCGCTGGATGCTGCATCTATATTAATTGTAGTGTTTAGTTGAGATTACAGTGTCCTTCATAAGGTCCTCCACACTCTAATCCTGCATACACTCCCTGCTTATGTGCTAGCTCTGGGGTGCTACAACAATAACGGTTACCATGGTAACATCCCATCCTGTCTTGTAGCAATTTGATTAAGAACCCCACTAGCTTGCAGGGTAACCTGTTTTCTTTGATGAATGTGGAGAGGAATGTGTGTTGGAGTGGCCATTGTGACTCGCACTGAGGTGTGAGAGGGATTCCACTCTGAGGCAGGCCCTCCTAATGCCGCCATGGCAACCTGCTCACACATTCCATCCCTTACTTGTAGCAGGCCATTAGGACAGATTGGTGATGATGACCCGCACTATCCTGCCATTAGGATGAGTTTGTGTAAATGACCCATACCATACTGCTGTAAATAATGTGCTAATTATTCATACCATACTGCTGCTAGGAGTGTTAATTACTTGCACTATCCTGCCATGAATGACCCATACCATACTGCTGTAAATAGTGTGCTAATTATTCATACCACACTGCTGTAAATGATGTGCTAATTATTCATACCGTACTGCTGCAAGGAGTGTTAATTACCTGTCCTGTGCTACCATGAGGAGAGGCTGAGGCAAATGACCCACAGTATCTTTCTGTAAGGAATGTGTTAATTACTTGTACTGGACAGGTTGTTGTAAATGACCCACAACATACTGCTGTAAGGGTGTGCTCATGACCCACTGTCCTGCCATTTTGACAAGTTGGAATTAATGACCCACTAAGTCCTGTCATAATGACAGGTTGGAATTAATGACCCATACTGTGCTGCCATTATGACAGGTTGGTGACCCACTATGTCCTGCCATTATGAGAGGTAGGAGTTAATGACCCATACTGTCCTGCCATTATGACAGGTTGGTGACCCACTCTGTGCTGCCATTATGATCAGTTGGAGTTAATGACCCACTCTGTCCTGCCATTATGAGAGTTTGGAGTTGGAGTTAATGACCCATACTGCTATAGTGACAGGAAGGTGACCCACTCTGTCCTGCCATTATGACAAGTTGGTGACCCACTCTGTCCTGCCATAGTGACAGGTTGGTGACCCACTCTCTCCCGATTCTTTGGCAATGTTATTGTTCACTATGCTCACCCTATTAAAGCCTGCTACAAGTCTCCCCTACTCACTTGCGATGTTTGCAGAACTTACATGTAATAGTCCTCTCTGCTTCTTCATAGTCATTGTTGTGGCCTTTATGGGGGTCAATATTTGAACCCATTTCACTTTTATTGTGATGTGAATCTGGTGTCAATAAAGGCTTGTGATTTATTGTCTGATCATGATCGAGCTCATTGTCATACACTTCTCGGGGCCCATGTTGGTCAATACCATCCGCTTTCTCTAATGTGTTTGCTACATCATACCAGCTTTCACTAGACACTGCTGAGGTAGCACTGTGACTGTCACGGACAGTGGGTGGCAGGGTAGCACAGTCGTGACCGCCACAGTTTTGCCCACTGTGTTTGCCCGATAAGAAAGGTGTCCGGTCTAATATGAACCCCACACCAGCATCATCAACTGACTCAACATTACCACTCACACTCGATGCAATATAGCCTTCTTTTTCTATTTCATTACTTCTTGTGATATCAGTTCTAAAGTTTAGATTTTCTTCACTTAAATATCTTGACTCTGTTATAAATGGAATCATGCCTATAGCGTTAGACTCAATTTTAGGACTTTCATATTTCTCAGAGGTGTCTGTCATGTCAGAACATGATACTTGTGAAGGTTGGCGGTGGAGTCCTGTAATTGGCGCGTGCGAGGTGGCTGGGAGGTGTTTACCCTCAGAGCCAAGGTCCTTGCTGACAGCGTCCTGTGATTGCTTGCCAGCTGATAGATGAGTGAAGTAGGTGACCATCTGCTTTACCTTTCCTGGACTGTCATTGGCTGTAAAGGTTATCTGTGTGCTGCACCCACACGGCATTAACATTTCACCATGTGTGTTAACATCATTTGTCACGTCTCCAGGACTCTCACATTTATTTTCAGGGAAGCTGTGTCTGACGCAGTGTTGTCCCCCGTCTCCCTCACTTTGACAGGGAGACATACCATTTCCCACTCCTCTATTCGTATCATTGCTTGTCAGCTTATTTCTATTTACACCCTTACAGCTCACCATTCCTCTTGAGTCAAATAATTGAATGTCAGATGCATCATCTGTTTTTTGTAAATGACAACTCTTTGGTGGGCCTCCATGCCAAGGTTGCTCACTGTCCTTATTGATAGTTGCTCTAGATGTCTGCCTCCCCACAGATATCAGACAGCACTGTGATGTTTGCGTGTCAGCTGTGATGGTCTGATCTGATATCTGAGTCCCGAGTGAGGCCATGCCACATTCTACAGTCTGGGTACTTACCGGAAGTGTTTTGTCTGATATCTGAGATCCTATTGTTACCCTGCTATATTCTATGGTCTGCGTGTCTGAGTTTATAGTTTTATTTGGAACTTGTGTTCCCATGGTAACCATTTCTGTATCTGAGACCTGGGTTCCAATAGTTAGAGTAACATTAGAACTTTGCACAGAAATATTACTGACATCAATATCAGATGTTTGAGTGCCGGATGCAATTCCAGAATCTGACATCCGGGTACCAATGCTAAACACTGATAAATCAGAAGTCTGTAATCCTTTAGTTATTCCTGATTGACTTGATGGTGCTGATTCCCTGCTCAGATCCTGCCCGTGTCCCTGTGTGGGTAACAGTAGATTTGGATCCTTGATAAAATCAGGAGAGGTGTCTTGGCATACCGGTATACTGGTATGACCCTGGTCATACCCCTGACTCCAATCACCTGATGTGTCCCTAACATCTGCTATAGGTTCTGCTGGTATACTGGTAAGACCCTGGTCATGCCACTGATTCCTACCTCCTGATGAGTCCTTAATATCTAGTATAGGTTCTGCTGATATTTTCACAGAAGCTTCACTTGAGTCAGAAAGGGGTACACCTAACATATTGTCAGGCTGGTCCACACATTGTGTCACCTTATCATCACATAGTGTCATGTTGGGATCTCTCTCATGTATGTTCTTAATGATAGAGAACACTATATTATGAGCCACTGTGTTCATTGATCCAGTTTTAACCATCCCTGGCATTTCACATGAAACCTTAGTCTTTCCTGAGGATTGTAATTCAGTATCTTCAGATGTATCAACGTGAACGTCACTCTTAAAAGTATCAATATCATTTAAAACCGCATCATTATCACCAGAGACTTCTTTTTGGATGTTGTTTTTCCATTTCTTCGCATATACAGTTCTCATAGCTAGATGCACAGCATCGCTGACCAACAGTCCAGCCACAAAGGGAATGATATCACTGTTAGCGAGGCTACTGGTCTCTGATAATGACCTGATTACCTCTGCCAGGCCACACTGTTCAGGACCTTTTGTGCTAGCATTCACGCGGTTCTGAGTCTCAGAGTCCAAACAGGGATCTGTGGAGAGGTGATACTGGTATTTGTTTCTGTGGGGACATGTCCTGGGACTGATCTCATCCTTTACTTTCTGGGACTGTGATGTATGTCTGACGGATGAATCCTCCCAGCAGGATCCGTACAAGGTACTACAGCATGTGCCATACCAGCCCAGGGAACTACTAGACTCGCTGCAGCCATCTCTCTCACCCTCTTCAAAAACCTTGCTGGAACCCAAATCTATGACAACAGGGAAACTATTTGGGATTTGTGCATCGTTGGGAAAGTTTATTTTGTTGGGATTTTCATTGCCTGTGCAGTATTTGTTCACCCACTCTTGACACTTTGTCATGGCACTGACATCTTGGATGTTTTTCTTCTCACTTCTCACTGTGACCTTCACAGTGACTGGTGGTGTTTTACTGACTCCATGAGCTGTCTTCACACTCCACCTCTGGACTATATCAGACAATACTCCACCTCTGTGACTTCCCAGTAAGTTGGACAAGTGTGTTTCTGCGGTGTGGTAGGAAGAAGGGCTGGAAACCAAGGAGGTCATGGAGTGGGACACATGAACATCGGCCTCTGGGTCACAGCTGGGCCAGGAATGTCTCTGCTTCTGTTCACCTATATCGCCATCAAGGACAGTGTGAAGTGGCCAGGATGTTCGGCTATGTTTCCCTGCAGTTTGCTGGGATTTCAACATAGGAGACTGGTAGTTTCTCTTTGATGTTCCGGTACCAGGTGTGTCAGAGTCATCCCACCAAAGGTCTCCACTGGTATTACGTGTCTCACTGAAATCCCATTCGGCTGAAGAATCCCATTCCAGTTCTGTTGGATATTCCACATCTGAAATGTAAATGATAACCATCATGCATATACATATACCTTCCAATGTATTCGTCATTTGGGTAATGGTTAGTGCCTTAATAATGATGTTGCAGAGAAGTGACCCAAATTAGAGCCTATATGTAGACCCACTAATTAACGATCTCCAGCCAAACCAAACAAAAGATGAGGAAAGTAGGATACATTATACTGCTCACATTTATATTAATTGCTCTGCAGTAATATCGCAAATTCGCTCAATTAATACAGCTACAATCCTGTCTGTGAATATTGATCAAATGATAGCAATCATACAGGAATATGAAGAAAGATTACTGATGTACACACAGCTTTTTAAACCAGTCATGTAAAGAATATAGACCTATAATATCAGCAATTAATAGGCCTATAAACAGTGGCCATGTGTTTGCAGGATGTCAAGGAGCACGATATAAGATACGTAGGCCTACTCTTTGTATAGAGTGAAGATTTACAATAAAATGTCTTATCTCTACAAAACTATAAGCGGTAGAAACTGGCACCTACCTGGAATTTCCAAATCTGATTTGAAAAATTTATCCATTTTGGCATTTGTCAGAGCAAATTTGACATGGGGAATCCGATATGACGTCATTTGTATGTTACCTACAAATGACGTCATAATGTGTTACCATGAAAGAGCGTCCTTGTCAACCATCACCTGGATCAACAGGATCATAACAACATACCGGGAATTGCTATCATGAAAAGGAAATAAAGAACACATACTACTGATTTAGTAGTTACATAACCTTCCAGAAAGTAGGTATAACACTGATAAGATACAATGACATAGACATATCCCAACGAACTCCACCGAAAGGCACACATTGAGAATATTACATACTAATGTCAATGCTATATTTTAATAGTGACAAATTGAATGTTGCACAAAAGGGACAAGTCAAATGCCGCACAAAAAGGGCATGTTGCATGATATAGGAAAAGGGCACTTGAATTTTGCGCACAAAAAAACGAGTTGAATATTGCACAAATAAAAATAATACAAAAAATCAATTTTAATGATGAACGAGTGCATTTGAGCGGTAGTATGAAACTGTTTTATCTGCCCAGGACCAGCTGATTCCATACAAACTGTTTAATGTTATAGTATACTGCATAAATTCTACCTGTTATGGCGGTTGAACCAACTTATAATTAGATGCTGAATATCTGTCATGGACATTATAATATATTCAGAATAGATCTTCTTTCACCTTGGCACGTTATTCCTCATCACCTGTGCCAATGAGGTTAGGTGTTTTGCCCCCTCTCTAATTTCCGTTTTGTCCGTCGTTTAGGAAGATAATTCTATTAAATTAACAAATTTTGATTGAATTTTCGACGAAGGTTGACCTCACGCGACCTCGCGTCAAAGATCATTTGCTAATTATTTGCAAAGTTTCTTTACCAATGCCAGTCAAGGCAATATGAAACACTGTTCGGCTGGGCGAAGATATGCGCCCCGTCCACAGCTCCCGGGGCGATTTCTATTTTTATGAAAGGTGAATACTTGAATGTAACTTGGAGTTCATCAACATTAGATAGAAGGAGCAGACGGATTGGTGGGATGAGCAGCGGATGATTGACACATGGACAGCTACAAAGTGACGTCAAGGAGGAAATACGGCCTATACTGAGGCAGGACTCGTCTCATTTGGAGACTTTTTGACAAAGACAAGTTGATTGATCTCATAAAATGCTACCAGATTGGCTGAGTCCAAGCTGGTGTTCCCGGTGGCAAGACGGCGCAACTCAATGAAGATTATCATCCAGCTTTGAGCCCGAGTTACATTTCACCCACAAAATCGATATTTTACGTTGGCTCATCAGCAAATACGATAGGGGCGCTTCTATTCAGGGCGCTGTTTGCCGGCGCGACATCGATCGCCACCGAGCCTGCGTACAGAGGCGAATATAATATTGACAGTCCGCGCCGGCGAGTCAGATGAAAACACAAATCGGACGGACAACGCAGGCAAGGTAGAAGGATTCTCTCTCGTTTGCCAACATGGCTGAATATTATCGAGACAGCGGCACTTCTGCGGGATAAAATGACTCAGTGGAATGGCGCTGACTGGTAAGTGACATAGTGTTTTCCTCCCCGAGTAATACAGATTTCTCCTTGGGCGAGCAGATGGGAGACGGACACGCAGGCAGGCCTCTCTCATCTCAGCCTGCGTTTCTCCATCAGAGACTGCCTGCTTACCAGGCAACCTGCTGCTGCAGCTGTGCGTCACTGTGATCTGGGCGGACATTAAGGATACTCCCAATGCCATCGATACAGCTCCTCTACACAGGTGTAAGGCGTGCACACCTTCCTGCCTGCACCTGGACTTAATGACAGGTCATCTTTCCCCCATTATGTGTGCTCAACATCCACAAATGCGATGGATATTCCCAGGTCCTTTAGTTATTAATAAATTCGGCATGTATAATGACTGGTAGCTGCGATGTGCCTGCGTCAGTCAGCAGCGCACCAGAAGCACGCCGCTCCCTTTGATCTCAGTCTAAATCCAACAGACGTTTCTTATTATCACCAGCTTTGAAATAGTGATTTATCTTCAAAGAGCAGATATATAATATAGCAAATGCCTCAGATCTAGTTCAAATGTTTTCTTGTAATATGTGCACTCACTGATATTTAAGATAAATGTGATTTTTAGCATTTATATATCAGTTTTAGGCGACAAGGCTGAAAGGTCTGACACAGACTTCACTGTCTGCCTGTACTTTTTATGAGAAACATAAAATTATACTTGTATATAAATGAAATAATATACGCAGTAGAGAACAGAAAATAAGGAGAGTATAGAAGATAAAGGTAAACTATCTGTGAAACATTTACTGGACAACAGGGAAAGGCATGGGCGAGGGTCATCTAATATATCAAATATGATGGACCTCCGCGCAGGCAAAAGCAAGCCAGAAAGAAGTGTCACACAATAAGGGACAATAACAATGCTTCTATGGTAACAACTGAATCACAAAAGACAATGTTTTTATATTCGATAGGCATAAAGCTATTAGGCTGTCATTACGTGGGTTAATACGATTTATTGTGAGGATTGTTGGTTAATCATTCCAATGGTAGGTGTTTTTTGTTGGCTTTGTGCATATTTATATTGTTTATATCCTGTTAAAAAGGTAATGTAATTTAAACTCTAGGCGCCACAACCAAGAAGAAAAACTCAGAAAATCATTACCACAGAAAAGGTTTTATAAAGCCATCGTTAATGAAGCGTACATAACTCTCTGTTCCCAAAAGCTAATAGCTTGTCTTTATGGATGGTGTAATTAAGATATACCTCCGGAGCAAAGCTCTCCATACTGCCCATTACTTAAGGCTTCCCAGATTTGTTGAGATCATTCTGTTATAATATATATATATATATATATATATATATATATATATATATATATATATATATATATATATATATATATATATATATATATATATATATATATATATAACAACACCTTCAAAGATGAATACATTTGGACATAATTTTTCATGTAAATACACTATCCAAACAGACAGGCTATTAAATACACCATCCACAAAGACAGACTTTTAAATACACCACCCACAAAGACAAGCTTTTAAATACACCACCCACAAAGACAAGCTTTTAAATACACCACCCACAAAGATAAGTTTTAAATACATTATCTGCAAAGACTAGCTTTTAAATACACCATCCGCAAAGACAACCTATTGAATACAGTGGCCTTCTACAGGCTGGGTGAGATGAGGTCAAGGACAGGCCTTCTACAGGCTGGGATAAATGAGGTACAGACAGGCCTTCTACAGGCTGGGTTAGATGAGGTACAGACAAGCCTTCTACAGGCTGGGTTAGATGAGGTACAGACAGGCCCTCTACAGGCTGCGTTAGATGAGGGTCAGGACAGGGCTTGTACAGGCTGGGTTAGATAAGGTACAAACATGCCTTCTACAGGCTGTGTTAGATGAGGTACAGACAGGCTGCGTTAGATGAGGTACAGACAGGCCTTCTACAGGCTGGGATAAATGAGGTACAGACAGGCCTTCTACAGGCTGGGTTAGATGAGGTACAGGCAGGTCTTTTACAGGCTGTGTTAGATGAGGTACAGACAGGCCCTCTACAGGCTGCGTTAGATGAGAGTCAGGACAGGTCTTCTACAGGCTGCGTTAGATGAGGTACAGACAGGCCTTCTAAGGCTTGGTTAGATGAGGTACAGACAGGCCTTCTACAGGCTGGGTTAGATGAGATACAGACAGGCCTTCTACAGGCTGGTTAGATGAGGGTCAGGACAGGCCTTCTACAGGCTGGGTTAGATGAGGTACAGACAGGCCTTCTACAGGCTGCGTTAGATGAGGTACAGAGAGGCCTTCTACAGGCTGCATTAGATGAGGTACAGACAGGCCTTCTACAGGCTGCGTTAGAAGAGGTACAGACAGGTCTTCTACAGGCTGTGTTAGATGAGGTACAGACAGGCCCTCTACAGGCTGCGTTAGATGAGGGTCAGGACAGGGCTTGTACAGGCTGGGTTAGATAAGGTACAAACATGCCTTCTACAGGCTGTGTTAGATGAGGTACAGACAGGCTGCGTTAGATGAGGTACAGACAGACCTTCTACAGGCTGGGATAAATGAGGTACAGACAGGCCTTCTACAGGCTGGGTTAGATGAGGGTCAGGACAGGCCTTCTCCAGGCTGCGTTAGATGAGGTACAGACAGGCCTTCTACAGGCTTGGTTAGATGAGGTACAGACAGGCCTTCTACAGGCTGGGTTAGATGAGGTACAAACATGCCTTCTACAGGCTGTGTTAGATGAGGTACAGACAGGCCCTCTACAGGCTGCGTTAGATGAGGGTCAGGACAGGGCTTGTACAGGCTGGGTTAGATAAGGTACAAACATGCCTTCTACAGGCTGTGTTAGATGAGGTACAGACAGGCTGCGTTAGATGAGGTACAGACAGGCCTTCTACAGGCTGGGATAAATGAGGTACAGACAGGCCTTCTACAGGCTGGGTTAGATGAGGGTCAGGACATGCGTTCCACGGGTTGGGTTAGATGAGGTTCAGGACAGGTCTTCTACAGGCTGCATTAGATGAGGTACAGACAAGTCTTCTACAGGCTGCATTAGATAAGGTACAAACATGCCTTCTACAGGCTGTGTTAGATGAGGTACAGACAGGCTGCATTAGATGAGGTACAGACAAGCCTTCTACAGGCTGGGTTAGATGAGGTACGGACAGACCTTCTACAGGCTGGGTTAGATGAGGTACAGACAGGCCTTCTACAGGCTGCGTTAGATGAGGTACAGACAGACCTTCTACAGGCTGGGTTAGATGAGGTTCAGGACAGGGCTTCCACAGGCTGGGTTAGATGAGGTTCAGGACAATTTATGACCGGCCGATTATAACAAACACTTCAATATTGCACCAACATATGTAATGGATGCCATAGAATCAGAGATATAGGTATTTGATATCCTATATTCCCATGTTGGCAAATTGCATTTGACTTGTGCGAAATTAAACTAAAACATTGATCTTGAAAGGGAGAAAGGGACAAGAACAAGTATTAACATTAGCAATCGCTATATAGCAGACTGTGATAAATGAAGCCAAATGCCCGATTCCCAGCTGCCAGTTGATATCTAATTTTGGATTGAATGTTATTCATGTCCGGAAAATCTTTCTGAACGATGTGGTATCTTTATCCAGAGACGTGTTCTGTGAATAGGATTAGAATATGAAAGATCATTATGTTAAGACCTTAGCATAGAGACATTCAATCATAAAACCTATGACATCTTATCACAGTTGGTAAAGTGGATGGAAGTAAAGACGTCAATTGCCTTGATCAATGGTGATTATTTGTCTTTCACGAGAAATCATCTTTTCTCTCTAATTCCCATCCAGAGTTGTTTTTTCTCACAAAATTAAAAAAAAATATATTGTGAATTAATTGTTCCTGGATATAATGGTGGCACGCAGGGAAACAAGCTGATTGTGCAAGAAATCAATAATTTCTCATTGTGCCATATCAAATTAGAACAAAGTAAATAATTCCCCAATGAGTACACAGCTGTGCCAGGCCATGCTAGCAAGCCACACCACGGATTGCTCCTGCCTGGTGAGTACCCAGCTGTGTGAGGCCATGCTAGCAAGCCACACCACGGATTGCTCCTGCCTGGTGAGTACCCAGCTGTGTGAGGCCATGCTAGCAAGCCACACCACGGATTGCTCCTGCCTGGTGAGTACCCAGCTGTGTGAGGCCATGCTAGTAAGCCACACCTCGGATTGCTCCTGCCTGGTGTGTACACAGCCGTGTGAGGCCATGCTAGTAAGCCACACCACGGATTGCTCCTGCCTGGTGAGTACACAGCCGTGTGAGGCCATGCTAGTAAGCCACACCTCGGATTGCTCCTGCCTGGTGTGTACACAGCCGTGTGAGGCCATGCTAGTAAGCCACACCACGGATTGCTCCTGCCTGGTGAGTACCCAGCTGTGTGAGGCCATGCTAGCAAGCCACACCACGGATTGCTCCTGCCTGGTGAGTACCCAGCTGTGTGAGGCCATGCTAGCAAGCCACGCCACGGATTGCTCCTGCCTGGTGAGTACCCAGCTGTGTGAGGCCATGCTAGTAAGCCACACCACGGATTGCTCCTGCCTGGTGAGTACACTGCTGTGTGAGGCCATGCTAGCAAGCCACACCTCGGATTGCTCCTGCCTGGTGAGTTCCCAGCTGTGTGAGGCCATGCTAGTAAGCCACACCACGGATTGCTCCTGCCTGGTGAGTACCCAGCTGTGTGAGGCCATGCTAGTAAGCCACACCACGGATTGCTCCTGCCTGGTGAGTTCCCAGCTGTGTGAGGCCATGCTAGTAAGCCTCACCACGGATTGCTCCTGCCTGGTGAGTACCCAGCTGTGTGAGGCCATGCTAGTAAGCCACACCACGGATTGCTCCTGCCTGGTGAGTACCCAGCTGTGTGAGGCCATGCTAGTAAGCCACACCACGGATTGCTCCTGCCTGGTGAGTACACAGCTGTATAAGGCCATGCTAGCAAGCCACACCACGGATTGCTCCTTCCTGGCCAGGCTTGGCACGAGTTGAGCTGCTTGTCAACCTGTATTATTTACGCCTATCACAGATACTTATTAATGTGATCGAGGAGAGTGTTATTAATGTAATGAGGTCGATACATTGCTATGATACTACCAAGATACATCCTTCTCCCTATTGTAGATTGCGTGTGCTTCGATACATTTGGTCAGATAAGTAGGCAGATCTATAACGCACAGGACTGGAGGTCTTACAGTTCCTGTTATGTTTCATCTCATCAAGATTATATTCACTTAAAGCAAATCAGAATAATCAAAATAGGTTTTATGTCCCAGATAACCTGAACATGTCTGGAAGCATGGATTCCTGTTTACTTTCTATTCTTGTGCATGTGACCATGAAATCATTTCTAGCAAATCACATGTATTGAACTTGCAATTAGCCCCAATCAATGAAAAGCCATCCATGCAGCTCGGTCAAGCAAGATGTTTACATATCTTATTCTGTATCTCCGTGTTGCTTAATCTCTACTGCTTAATCTATACTGTATAGGAATATAAAAACCAAAATTAACGCAGATGATCTTACCAAAGAAGACCAATCTGGAAATTCGATAAAATGTACAAGTTTATAATAAAGATTGTTACAACAAAGGAAAACCTATTTAATTTTGAGGCATGCATGATTTGGATCAGGGAATTATGAAAACAACACAAGAATGATTTAAGATGTATCTTTCTCAGTCAAATATCCTTAATATCGTAGTTTGTAGTTATGTGTAGCATAGTTTATGCAGTGAGGGAGAGAAATTTTCTGTCATTCAGTCCGTCAATTTTTTTTTTTTTTTTTAAAGTGACTTTATTCAATAAAATACAAATTGTACATATCTCAAAACATGTCCATCCTGTCTATAGTTTTTCATATACAAGCGTAAATTTGCTAAACATTGTGTTATAATTATTCTTTGTACATATGGACTTTTCTATTTTTAGCTTATACTTTAATTCTGAAAGTAGACCAAATAAGTCTAACTTGCCCTCGTGGAAAAGTTTTTGTCTATGAATATAATATTTACATACCAAGACACAGTAATTTAGTACATCAAAAACTTCAGTATTAGATTAATTAGTCCGTCAATTTTGATCTTTTTCTCTGAAACTTCTGGTCGGAGTTCTTAGCTATTAGAAGTTATGCTGTTGTATTTCCAGGGGACCAATTCTAAATGTTTTCGATTTGGCTCAGAATTGCATTTTTCTATGACTGTTAAAAAGATCGCTGTCACTGAATTGTGAAGAAGGCTGTGATTTTGAATAACAAATATCAACCAATGAGAGTTAAGATGACAAATTCAATATGTAACCATTTTGATTGGCCAAAATTATCTGGTAAAATCTGCTCTGGAAAAGGATTTGAATAATCGTTTATGAGGAAATTTGCAGGCATTTCCAGAAATATTCAGAAACATTACAAAAAAGTAATGGTTACCATAGCTTTACAAGGAAGACCATTGGCCTAAGTCTTTAGAAATAAAAGACAAATTTGTTTACCGCTACCAAGATACGGACAAGCAGGATGTCACTATTTCATTAACAAATAGCCACAGCAACCTAATTGGTGCTATAATTCTTTTGAAAGGATGAACAAATAGATAATTGGTTAAGTAATAATTTATATCAAAATTGCCAACCAATAAATGCGGCATTCAGGGAAATGAGATCTGTTTTGGAAGATGATCAAATATTAAATTTCATATTTCCCACACCTTTCAGAACAAAATTGAGAATATTGTTAATTCCAAAAGACAGTTCATCAAATTTCACTGTGAATATTGTGTAATAGTCTCTTGAAAAATCGTCTTGATTTTGAATACCTCCCGTCTCTTCCCAATCAGAACGAACGTTTATGAAATAACTGTAGTATTGATTTTTAGTTGTTTTATTCACAAACCATAAACTTCACTTGAAACCCACTTTACTACTTTCATAAACCTCCATCATCCATGAGTAATGTGATACCAGCCATCTAAGATTGATTCGGTTTAAAATGACCAAAATTATTTATTCAAACTTTGCTACTACATTTTTCTTAAACTAAGCAATATTTCTTAGACCCTGAAGAGATTTGCTGGACCGATTTACAGTCTTTAGCCCTTTCACAGCTTGGCCACCACTGTCACAAATGATTTTTTTAGCCCCCAACACAATGGATTTGGGAATGCATTATCGCCCCTATCTTGATCAACTTATTCAACTTTTACTCTTGAGACAATAGCGCATCATGTTTAGGAAGTCATTTAACCAGTTGTTGAAAACTGGTTAGAGTGAGAAATACTTCTTCCTTTCTTGATCATGTATAACGTCCTCAACCCAACCAGTAATCAACCCCAGCATAAGAGACAGTTATCCTGTCATTGCGCCACTTCCCACGTCCATTAGCCCAGAACATGTAAAAGCCATAAATCATATATTTATATGTATATTTGTCATGAATGTTTGTACTCAATCAATATGGACATGTCAATATTTGTTCATCAGTGAGATATTCCGTTATTGTTCACAAGAATAATGAAATAATTAGGACCCAATCAGGTTAAAGAATGGCTTCACATGTATCTAGACAAAGACGTCTCAAGCTCTTTTTGACCAACATCAGCAGGGAAATCCAATTGCTTGTGATTTGTGAATAATATTGGAGAATGTTGGGTTGCATATGATGGCTGGGTGCTGTGTGAGTGTAACCAATTGTTTGCAATCACCAAGCATTAACACAGCAGTTTGTATGGCCACAGTTGTAGTTGCATTGACATAAGGGCCCTATTAAAACAGCAGAATGCTATTAATGCAGCCTCGGCAAATGCAGCATTGTACAGATCTATATCTGCAGAGAAGGGGGACCCATCCCTGTAAATCCCATTGCATTGGTTAGTTAGGGGAGACCCATCCCTGCAAGGTCCATTCCTATACTTAGATAAGGGTGACCCATCCCTGCAAGGTCCATTGCATTGGTTAGATAGGGGAGACCCATCCCTGCAAGGTCCATTCTTGTGCTCAGATAAGGGGAACCCATCCCTGCAAGGTCCATTGCATTGGTTAGATAAGGGAGACCCTTCCCATAATTGCAAAGCCCATTACATGTTCCCATGTTTGGAGAAGGGAGCAAGCACATGTTTCTTTTTTTAAATTCCGATAGGAGACTGGATACCGCAGAAGATGAATGGCTAAAAGCAAGTATTTATCAAATACCCAGAGGTAGCGGCGAGAAAAGAAGAGAGTTTTTTTCCCATGCCTGAAATGAATAATGAAATCAGACCTCCGTTACTGGATGCCACAGATAGTAAAATAGGATGCACATGTATACTTGATACCACCACTACCATTACCTGAATCAAACAAAATTGGCCTGACGGTATAAACCTGAAAGTATAAACCCCTTGAATCTATCACAACATGCCTAACAGAAGTTTAAACCCCTTGAATCACCTAATAGACTCCTTGAATCAACAACCACTGGATGTATAGCGCAAAAGCCTTGATTAACTGCAAGGTATTCTATTTTTGTAATAGTGAATATGCTTTATGATGTGCACGATATTGACATTTCACTGTGGTAAACACGAAGATGATGGTTTGTATTGGCCTTGGTGATATGCTTGGAATCATAGGTTATGAAGGGTAGCAACGATCATGGCATCTTCCTTTCACACATGTCATATGCTAAATTAATCAGGGTTTATGTGAGACTGAATACAAGAACAATACAAGTTAGACATGACCTTGACGTTATAAGCCTATAGCTTGATTCAGTAAATAAAATAACATATAGTGCCATCCTGGCAACGGGCTCGGTTTGCTGAATAAAGTAACATACAGTGGCATCCTGACAGCGGGCTCGGATTGCTGAATAAAGTAACGTACAGTGATATCCTGACAACGGGCCCGGATTGCTGAATAAAGTAACGTACAGTGTTATCCTGACAACGGGCTCGGATTGCTGAATAAAGTAACATACAGTGGCATCCTGACAACGGGCTCGGATTGCTGAATAAAGTAACATACTATGGCATCCTGACAACGGGCTCGGATTGCTGAATAAAGTAACATACAGTGGCATCCTGACAAAGGGCTCGGATTGCTGAATAAAGTAACATACAGTGGCATCCTGACAACGGGCTTGGATTGCTGAATAAAGTAACATACAGTGATATCCTGACAACGTGCCCAGATTGCTGAATAAAGTAACATACTATGGCATCATGACAACGGGCTCGGATTGCTGAATAAAGTAACATACAGTGATATCCTGACAACGGGCTCGGATTGCTGAATAAAGTAACATACAGTGGCATCCTGACAACGGGCTCGGATTGCTGAATAAAGTAACATACAGTGGCATCCTGACAACGTGCCCAGATTGCTGAATAAAGTAACATACTATGGCATCATGACAACGGGCTCGGATTGCTGAATAAAGTAACATACAGTGATATCCTGACAACGGGCTCGGATTGCTGAATAAAGTAACATACAGTGGCATCCTGACAAAGGGCTCGGATTGCTGAATAAAGTAACATACAGTGGCATCCTGACAACGGGCCCGGATTGCTGAATAAAGTAACATACAATGGCATCCTGACAACGGGCTCGGATTGCTGAATAAAGTAACATACAGTGGCATCCAGACAAAGGGCTCGGATTGCTGAATAAAGTAACATACAGTGGCATCCTGACAACGGGCTCGGATTGCTGAATAAAGTAACATACAGTGATATCCTGACAACGGGCTCGGATTGCTGAATAAAGTAACATACAGTGGCATCCTGACAACGGGCTCGGATTGCTGAATAAAGTAACATACTATGGCATCCTGACAACGGGCTTGGATTGCTGAATAAAGTAACATACAGTGGCATCCTGACAACGGGCTCGGATTGCTGAATAAAGTAACATACAATGGCATCCTGACAACGGGCTCGGATTGCTGAATAAAGTAACATACAATGGCATCCTGACAACGGGCTCGGATTGCTGAATAAAGTAACATACAGTGGCATCCTGACAAAGGGCTCGGATTGCTGAATAAAGTAACATACAGTGGCATCCTGACAATGGGCTTGGATTGCTGAATAAAGTAACATACAATGGCATCCTGACAACGGGCTCGGATTGCTGAATAAAGTAACATACAGTGGCATCCTGACAACGGGCCCGGATTGCTAAATAAAGTAACATACAGTGGCTTCGACCAATGTCAACAAGCTTGATACAGTGACACTTCAGAACCAAGACAGGCTGTACAACAAGCACAATGGCTCTTTATTTGCAATAAGATAAACACAACGTCACTCCATCTGCAAGTATGACAGATTATATATGAACAAAGTGGAACAAATACACTAGGCAAATAGGAATGTGTTTGGGGTGTTGACATGACAACCAGAGATACTATGGTGACAGGAGCACTTCACTGTCAGTCATTGTCATAATGTGAACCGCACTTATATTTCATATTGATCCTAACATCTCTTCACTATCCCCATGCCCGGTAAACAATATCCAGGAAAAGATGGTCAATCCACGTGGATAGTATTCCTGTCATAAATATAAGATTTGTTAGCTCGAGTCTTTCTTATCCGAATTTATTAGATCTGGTATTTTAGCCCACTTGTATGGTAGTACTAACCTGTCTATGTCATTCTGTCGTTATACGAATTCATTATCAAATATTATGGAATATAAAGCACACGATGATATTAGCCCATAGAAACCACAAAACATAATATTTAGTAGATATATATTGAATTGACTGATATGATGTCATCAGGAGCCTCACAACTACTACCACGGCAAACAAAGATATCATGTTTACTCCCCAAAGCCTAAAATTTCTCATTAAATTAAAAATTCTTTTAATTAATATCAATCAATCTGCTATGAAGTAATCGCGAAGCTTTCCTTGGATATTGGGTCATGTTCGTGACGAAGTGAAAGCCTTGTCAGCCCTGCACTGTGAAGACATCATTCGGCATGGATGATAAATATTTCATGCCAAATAGAAGCAAAGTAGTCGATTCCATGATTAAATCTTGTGCTACTTTTAGGTGGCGATATCTGTTCAATAAGCAGTGATATATTCCGGAAATTATCAACCTAACACGTGTTTGCTATAAACATGTACATACATTATAAAAGTCTACTTGCCAGTGGGAACAGTGCGTTAATTCACAAGACCGTACTCCACCCAAGCTTTCACTTTCCTCAACACAGACTTTTTATTCATGAATATCGGATATTTGAATTATATCATATAAAATGCAATTGATAGACACAAGGTGAACTGTTGAGCCCTTCCCTTGTGAGGATCCGATGGTAGCCATTAAATGCAGAGGACCGGCGCCATTAAGAATCAGACTGGCTTGTGAGTCGGCGGCCTTGTGGTATATAGCACACGGTATAACAGTGCCTGGCCTAAGTGACAGTTCAATAACCATTATGATGATATTGCATGACGCACACACATAAGGCTGAATTTGTGTAACAACCAATCAATGATATTTTCACATGTTCCTTTCACTCCTAGAGGGATTTCTATCTGATGTAGTCAAGGCTGTTCCCTCCCGGCCACCATTATAGTCTACGTGCTAGTTATCGCTATCATATCAATATTAATGTTCATACGCATTACTACTTGTGTTCAGTATAATCTTCGGTTTCATTATTGCATGTGTGACACAGTACAAAGCCTAGTCCCTGTTCATTATCTGTCTTCATGCAATCATTATAACTTTGGTTAATAATATATCTACTTTCCCATATGTTTTTAGCTCATCATAGATATATAAAATAGATATATCCTTACATAAAAGGAAGGAAAATTTGAAATATATAAAAAAGTGGGTGGTTCTCTTACAATATCTCATCCTACTAAATAAGTGCCTTTTAGGTTGACATACATCTTCCAATGACAAACTTGTTTTACGCCTTCGTCTACATCTTTGTTCGTGTAATTTGAATCGTGTTCTGCAGATTGAGCCAATTCAACATGTACGTGGAGTGTAGATTGGATCCGTTAATGACTTTACTGTTTGTTTTGCAGGTTTCATGTTGGTCCTACTGTCGCTGTGTGGTGGCTCCAAGTCACGAATGCGAGATGACAGAGGTAAGGACATTACTTTTACTGCTATGTGCTATATATCATCTCTATATTATATCCACCGTGTTATATTTTGTCATATGTTCTTTCAGGAAGTGTTGAATGTGTCTTTGTATGTATTTATACTGTTTGAACTGAATATGAGTGATGAGTTATCATACTGTTATAAGGGGCTAAATCTGCAAATGCTTTTTGTTGCTATGTCATTAATTCGTGTAATGCACATGTTATCAAACTGCGGATTTTATGTTTATAGGCCATTTGGATGCCCACAGGTTAAATGCGGACCTTTGCACCAAAGGTATCTTTTGAATTAAGATAACACACAAATAAAGTGCTGTGCAAGTACTGGTCATGGATAGATAGCATTATTGTTTTGGTGTTTGAAAATGCAATAATTCATTATGTATACTAGATTGGTGGAACTTTGAATTGAGATAACTGTCAAGTTGTACAAATATAAATATCCTCAATAGTTTACCCTTTATCCACATCTGCGTCACAATAGCTGGTATGTGGTGTATATACCACCTTTTATTGTAGTTGTTCCATATCGATAAAACGTTTTTAATGTTGTGTCATAGAAAAAAATAGTCAGTTTGCATTTTATGGTATTAGTTTAATTGCATTACCATTTTCCACCATGTTGAAACCCGGGGTTGATGTCATTGTTGGGGCTATCGAAGTTTATCGAAATTGTAAATGTTTGAATGAAATTGATTATCGTTTTTGTAATAATTAATATTTCACAGACTGTATTGGTTTTGCATTTCAAGATAAATTAGGTTAAGGAAATTGTCAATTATGTTTTGCCGTTTCACCAAAATATGGCAGCGGTTGTCCGGCACTCTGTGTTGTTATAGCTAATCATAGAACTCAGCCATTAATTATTCACCATCAGGTAAGAGCAGGTATCCTATACTGGGGGGGGGGGGGTCTGGTATACCAGTCTGGTATACTGGGGGAGGTCTGGTATGCTGGGGGAGGTCTGGTATACTGGGGAAGGTCTGGTATACTGGGGAAGGTCTGGTATACTGGGGGAGGTCTGGTATACTGGGGAAGGTCTGGTATACTGGTGGAGGTCTGGTATACTGGGGAAGGTCTGGTATACTGGGGAAGGTCTGGTATACTGGGGAAGGTCTGGTATACTGAGGGAGGTCTGGTATACTGGGGAAGGTCTGGTATACTGAGGGAGGTCTGGTATACTGAGGGAGGTCTGGTATACTGAGGGAGGTCTGGTATACTGAGGGAGGTCTGGTATACTGAGGGAGGTCTGGTATACTGGGGGAGGTCTGGTATACTGGGGAAGGTCTGGTATACTGGGGGAGGTCTGGTATACTGGGGAAGGTCTGGTATACTGAGGGAGGTCTGGAATACTGGGGGAGGTCTGGTATACTGGGGGAGGTCTGGTATACTGGGAGATGGTTCCTATACTGGGGGAGGTCTGGTATACTGGGGATGGTTCCTATACTGGGGGAAGTCTGGTATACTGGGGGAGGTCTGTTATACTGGGGGATGGTTCCTATACTTAGGGAGGTCTGCTATCCTGTGGGAGGTATGCTGCTCTGTGCCGAGGCTGTATATGTTATGGGGGACAGTTCCCTTCCCAGCCGTATATATGGCATGGATATGAGCCCAAGATATAATCACAGCTTTGTACACCGCCATTTGGAAGTGTTTGCCACTGTGTTATCGAAAGAAACGCAAAGAATGAGTGCACAGGAAAGGTTAATTGAATTGAGAGGAAGCAGTTGCCAAATTTCCTTGCAATGAATTATATATCTCATCCAGAATGGCTGCCAGGGGAGATATGATAGCCCAGATGCATTTTAAGTATTGTATGTATTAATATGTGCAAAGCGACTGTTAAAATGTACATGTATGAATATATATGATGACAGGAAAACTTGCGATATAGCTTCGTTATTTTCTGAGTTATGTCATCAGATATATTTCCAAACCCAATGAACCTTTTTGAACAAAACCATTTTTCATGTATGATGATTGGAGAACATGAATAATCTTCAGTATTTCTCTTCAATATTTCTTCAATAGATCATTGCTGTAATATGTTAATATATAATACCACTAAGATAAAATAAACTGAAACAAATGGAGCTTTCGGTATTTTAAGACTTTTAAATTCCTTCTTGTTTATATACATGTAAATTTCTATGGTGACCATCTTAAAGCGTTTTTTTTTCAAACTGTGTGGTTGGTGAATATTACCATCTTAATCCAAAATCATTAGTTTCCATGTATTGGATAATTAACAATGAAGTAATATACAGCGATAAAGAAAATCGTGTATGATTATGTATGTATACATTAGCGTTTTTGGGTGAAGTGGGATTTACAATGAGAGTTTGGCTGAAATATTCATGTGCTATAATGGTTGTTAAACAAAGGAGAAGTTCTCTTTGGCCTAGGACTTATTGTGTTTGTCTGCTGAAAAGGAAGATTACATTAAGTAGGTGCCCCAGGACATGGCTGAAAATTTGATAAAAACTTGGCAGGAGTGCGGACTGTGTCTTAGCCACTGCATCATAGACATATTAACCTTCCTGCATCCTCTATGGCAGTTATATGGCTCAGTAGATTGCCTGGTCTCCTCTCCTTCACGCAGCTCATGATTGCCTGGTCCCCTCTCCACCACACAGCTTATTTTCTCCATCTTTTATTCCACACAGACCAGGAAGAATAAGCTGAGATTGAATTCTCAATATTTCCTCTGTGGAATTTCCATGTGAATAAACGAGATGATCATTAATAAAATATGGCATTTTGCAAAAGAGAATTTTGCCCATAGAAAGTCAATGTGCGGAACTTATTGTTCAAACTGGTGTCTTGTGGATTAAACGAGATTAAAAACACTGGTTGTTTATGTCTAGAGGGGTACCAAACATTGATCACTGCTTGTGGGGTGTAATAAAAACAACTCTGGTTTGTTTTAATCCCCAGGTTATCTATGCCATGCAAAGCAGTCTCGCAAGTGACGTCATATATCAACATATAAAACCCAGGCCTTTTTCACGATGGTGCGCACCGCTTGCAGTGTTTGTCATTCCTGGCTATTGGCGTGGCTTTCGGCACATATGTTGATGGGAATAAGAGCTGGGGCGGTCATCGATCTCATTGCATATCTGCAATTGGTGACAAAGTGAGGGTTTTTATATGGAATGGCATGATAAGGCCCACAGTGCCTTGAGATCAATACAGCTGCCTTCAACATTCAGCCGATACAATACACCCTGTTGACATTGCTCCACATATAAATATCTATTGACCAAATTTTATATTCCTTATGTACACACATCTATTTTATGAGGCCCACTTTTGGAGACATTGCCTGCAAGTTAAAGTCATAGACATCTGACATATCCATATTGTGCCGCCGAAAATACATGTCTATCGGTCAGTACCCTCAGCAAACCTCTGATATATTATGGATTAGATCATCGAAAATAGCTTCTTATCAGTGATAATGAAGACCAATAAAATACAAATAAAAAGGCTCAATTATTACTCTCGATTGTTGCCATTTAGCCCCGTTTATCATCCGGGTCCTTCATCCGGGTCCCCTAGCACACGTTAGCGGCATTCCTTTCCCACTATGTATGAATTATAGATAGCGATCTGTACTTTACATATAACCGGCCATTTAGCATTAGTCACATGTCCAATACCACTTTTCCTATTGCCACATATATCAGACATTATCTTTATTAAGGTTGCAACTTTTGTTGTGTTGCGTTTATGGCAATCCGGGCTCTCAGACAAGAAGGTGACAAAGTGGATGCCTGCTTTGGCCAGTGATGCATTGATGGTTAAGCAAATGTCTTGTGGGGTCCAAATGACCTGTGGCATTAGACGTACACGAGCGGATAGCAACAGCTAATATGAAAACGGCTGCAGAGGTAATTTGTATCAGATAGCCTGACATAACATAATACTTGTGGCACGAGTAGAGTCACATGCTACCAAGGCCACTGTCAAGGAAGATGTATGCGTCAGCTGCGCTATATAAACTACTTGCATCACTAACAGCAGCATTGAATTTCAAACTCTGCCTGCAATGGCCGTGCAATACTTCCATGCTGGAGAAAAGGATGTTCCACAATATTGGCGCTTTAGTAACAGGTACACGTTTTTGCATAAATATCGATTTGTGCACAAAGAGAAAGAGACGGGGGCAGGCCAGTCTTCTGAAGCAGCGAATGAATAGAGGTGGCAAGTTTGAATGCATGTTTGAGTGTTTGACATACGGTGATAGTGCTTTGAAGATGTGTTAGTTGCGTGTCATGGAGAGAGATGATGTTTGTCGCTGGAGTGTCCCCCCACACCGCCCCCTGGGCCGAGCAAGTTACGTCACTGCGCTAGCTTAGATCGACATAACTCTCTTCTGATTTACTGCTAGAGCAGGTTCCTCCTTTTTATAGCCACTCAAGGTGTGTGCAAAAAGATTACAGCAGACCCGGAGATGCTCTAGTAGCCCGGTTTGTTTCCATGGCAACTGGCTTCTTGGGCACCTTCGTCACAGCCTCCCGCCTAAGATCGTCCCATTGCCGCCCAACATTCCTTCTGACATTCTTCCTTTTATGGGCAATTTTCAAGAAGCCCTGTTTTCCGCCTCACTTGCAGAACCAGCAGACTTCCGGTCGCCATCATAATCCCTATCTAATATTCTATCCAGATAGTGACTTATTGTCCGAGAGGGTACCAGGGAATAATTGGGGATTAGTGATTTATAGATAATCCCATTACCCACATGTTTATGTGGAATATGGGTAAATACACTAATCTCGGTGGGAGGGAATCCGCTAGATTAACAATCTGAACTGCGCATGGACATAGCAGTGGTGGCCACAGCACCTGTCAGCTTTCCTACACCATCGCAAACGAAACGATTTTTGTTGCCATCATAGCATATGAAATGTTATCGATAACACGAGATCCATAATGGTAAAGACGGTAGCTCCTGTTTTCTCTCAAAGCAAAACCAATTAAAAAAATTCTTATCTTCAATAATTAATCACGCAAAAACGTTCATTATGGAGGAACCAAATTAAAAGACATAATCAGGTTTCTGCCTAATGTTTTTACAATGGTCTTGAGCAGCTCGTGGTTATTTTGGGCTGGGTACATCCATCACGTGGATAGATACCTACTTACGTGTGATGTATGGGCGAGATACAAGATAGGACGTGCTCGGGCTGACATGGTGGTAACTGCGTCATAAAACCTGACCCATATTCGTCAAGTCATAATTGGTTATGGCAGACCATACAACGCCCAGATCACAGCAAAGGAAGGTCCCTCCCAGGGTCTGTGCCCACATCTCGCCCACATCTCGTCCATATCTCGCCCCATTTTGGACCTTTTCTAAAGAACATTGATGCAATCAATGCAGTAACATCTGAGTGCCTCTTGTCGCCATATCTATAATGTCTGCTGGTGGCCATTAGCAGACAATGAGCATTGCAGTGAGTTACACAGTGTCGTGATGAGGCCCTGAGACCTGGACACAACGCCGTCCCTCAATCATATACTAGACCATAATAGTTCAGTTTATACATCGCCTTTAAGCGAACTGCTAAACACAATGCCTTTATGTAAACATGGCAGTTTATAACAAAGTGTCTTCATGAATATATAGATGTTTGTATCCTTATGAGTTTACAGCAGTTTGTCTCACAGTATTTCTATATATGCAAAGCAGTTTGTCAAAGTACCTTTATGAGTACATAGCAGTTTGTCACACAGTGTCTTTATGAGTACATAGCAGATTGTCACACAGTGTCGTCATGAATATATAGCAGTTTTTATCTTTATGAGTACATAGCAGTTTGTCACACAGTGTCTTTATGAGTACATAGCAGATTGTCACACAGTGTCGTCATGAATATATAGCAGTTTTTATCTTTATGAGTACATCGCAATTTGTCACACGGTGTCTTTATGAATACATAGCAGTTTGTCACACGGTGTCTTTAAGAGTACATTGCAAATTGTCGCATAGTGTCTTTATGAATACATAGCAGTTTGTCACACGGTGTCTTTATGAGTACATTGCAAATTGTCGCATAGTGCCTTTATGAGTACATAGCAGTTTGTCACACGGTGTCTTTAGGAGTACATTTAGCAGTGTGTCACATAATGTCTTTAGGAGTACATCGCATCCCACGCCACTCATCTGGCCTTTCGAAATAGTAATTTGTCCCAAATTATGTCTTTATTTGGATATAGTGGATATATATATATATATATATATATATATATATATATATATATATATATATATATATATATATATATATATATATATATATATATATATATATATATATATATATATATACTAGTTACTAATATGTCCCAGGATAATATGACTAGTTACTAATATGTCCAAGGACAATATGTCTAGTTACTATTGTCCCAGGGTAATATGGCCAGTTATCATAGTTATAGGAAGTCAATCATGAAATTAGAATGACAAAGAGGTTGTGCTATATTATTAATGATTTATAAAGGGAGCAGATTATACGGAATATATATCACCGCCCGTGGCACTTCAGCTTGGTTGATATTTAAGAACAAATATGTATTTAAAGCTCAATACACTTAGCTATCTATAGTTTATATGTGAGAATTCACGTCTAGAATCAAAGGACAGCGACTTCTCAGGGCAGAAACCTTGGTGTGTCTCGAGGATTTAGTATTGTCCTAATCTTAAGATGCTTAAAAGGTTGACATAGAGGTTTGTCTCTGGTGGGTAATTGGAGCATCTATAGTGGGCATGATGCTCGCAACACAGGCAGAGAATTCATTGTCTACATTGAAGCTAGTCCACAGCACCGCCAGGACAATCAATAAAGGACTAACACCTCCATGTTTGGACAACTTAATCATTTCCACAAGGCCTGGTCCAGAAATCGTTACAGGATATGAATGAGCTGAAATGTTACAAGATATGACAGCTAGAGAATCAATTGATTTGAAATTTCAGGAGTAGATAGACTGATATCTTAACATTTTACCTCACCCACAATGCCATGGAGGTGAGTTTGGATGTGTGACGGAATGAATGGTGGTGGTATGATGAAAGTGGAATGGAAAGCAGAGTTTGCATGTGAGGTATCTAGGGTAGGGACCATTGACGTCACGCCGCTAGACCCGTGTCTGTGTTAGCATGCAGCCTGCAGGCATGGAGGAGAGATACCACCTCACCCACGATGCCACCTCACCCACGATGCCACCTCACCCATGACGCCACCCCACCCACGATGCCACCTCACCCACGATGCCACCTCACCCACGATGCCACCTCACCCATGACGCCACCCCACCCACGATGCCACCTCACCCACGATGACACCCAACCCACGATGCCACCCCACCCACGATGCCACCTCACCCACGACGCCACCTCACCCACGATGCCACCTCACCCACGATGCCACCTCACCCATGACGCCACCCCATCCATGATGCCACCCACCCATGGCGCCACCTCACCCACGATGTCACCTCACCCATGATGCCACCCCACCAATGATGCCACCTCACCTTCGATGCCACCTCACCCACGATGCCACCTCACCCATGACGCCACCCCATCCATGACGCCACCTCACCCACGATGTCACCTCACCCATGATGCCACCCCACCAATGATGCCACCTCACCCTCGATGCCACCTCACCCACGATGCCACCTCACCCACGATGCCACCCACCCATGGCGCCACCTCACCCACGATGTCACCTCACCCACGATGCCACCTCACCCACGATGCCACCTCACCCACGATGCCACCTCACCCACAATAGGTTGTCGGTGTAGTCTATGCCTATTTTCCATGTGGCTTATCTTGAACTATTTACAATCGCCCCTGGTGCATCCGGACAATGGATCTCCTCTCAAATATAGCAACGGTATTTCTAGCTGGTTGCTTGGTGCAGCTAATCTACTTCCTGCCCCGACTCCTGAACCGCAATCCCGCGGCCACCACCAGAGGAAAATTACCTTCACTGCACAGTTTGCTAATAGCAATGAAACCCAAACTGCTCACAAACAGCTAATTTGGTATGAGTAAACCGTGGGAGACAGCCATCTCATGTGTATACAGATATTCGGAATAGACTACTGATGAGAAGGAAACCTGGGTCAGGCCACGCACTGTATCAAACTGGAGCTATGCTTCTCCATCGCCTGTGCCAAGTCGTTTAATCAGTCTCGTCTAGCCTCTATCCAGCAACCTCAGCCACAATAGGCCAACTTTAGATTAGATGTCACGAGTATGCCAACACGGAAATAACAAGACAAATCATGTGCAAAATCCAATTTGGTGGCAATGCTATTGTTATACATCACAGGTTGGATTTGATTATGAGCAGCGTGCTCAGAGCGTGTTACAAGGCGTCACCATCCTTGATACACTCCATTTAGAACCTCTTTTTGCGTCCATTCCAATAAATACTTAATGAATATAAGCTAAATGTGCTATAAGTTAAATGTCAATGCTTTCAAATCAAATTTCCTTGTGGAGTTTAGCCTAATTTATTTGATAAAGCCAGAGCGCTTCAGACACGGGGCTTTCCATTAGGATTCATGTTTCAGTGTAACTCACACCTATCTGTACTGAGAGGTAGAGTATAAGCTAATCTCCCCTCCTTAGCCACTTTCCTGCTTCCTGACTTAGCGCTGTCTGCCGAAATAAGAAAGAAAGGGGCGATAATTCCGCCAACTCCGTGAAATCATCATGATTGATTATTCAACATCACTTAATATGTCTTGAAAGATGCAAGCCAATTCGGCCTCACTCCGGGAAGAAACAACGTTCAAATATTGACATAGTCTGACCTAGTTTATTTAAACCAATTAGATTGCTTCTGGGCAGAACAATGCCTCAAAAAACAAAACTGTCAATGCAAAATATTAAATCACAATTTGTTAAGATAAAACCAGGAATGACCTGCCGATATCATGCCATAACAAAACTGAAAAAAAAAACTGAAAAAAAAACTGAAAAAAAACTGAAAAAAAACCTGAAAAAATAAAAAACTGAAAAAAAAGAACTCGCTTTTATAAGAATCTTGATTGTCATTGAAGTAAATTGTGTCAGTTGCGTGTAAGATACTTATTAACCAAATTGATTGCCCACAACAAAACTACCAGTGAATGATCAGTGTATTCAAGTCATTTTTTTTCTTACCAAGGAACTCTTTAAAGATATAAAAAACTAGGAACGATATGTTTTTATAGTGTTTTATCTCTATCAATATTCTTGGGTTGTGATAGATTGTGGTGGGCTATGACTATATTTTCTATGTGCCGGCCATTAGATGTTGCTAGCACGGCTTATAACATAGCAGTTGTTTGATCAGACATGCCACAATGTTCCATTGAAAGTTGCCAGTCTCCAAGACTTGCATGCAAAGTGGGCATGCTCAGCACTCCAAACAGTGCCAGACCCGCATCCGTTTGATGTGGCCTATGCTGCGGTAAGGAGAGTGTATGTCTTGCAAGAATGTAGGGAACTCGCCAGACCTGATGGAACCGAACACTCCTAGAATGTCAGCTTGTTCTCAGAGTGTATTCTCTGACATCAGGGCCGTCATATTTGGAAATTGAGAACTGGCTGCCTGTACCAGTGGGTGATGATTATTCCATTACCTCACTGGCAAGTGTTGCGTACATGATAGCTATATCTAGTCTATTTATAAAGTCTTGTTTTAGGGCTCACGTGAAACACAACTCCATAATGTGGGTATTAAAGAGTTTCACTTGCAGGCATAGTGGGTGTGTTGTGCATGGCGCGCATGGACAATCTGGTGAGGCTATTGATCAGAGCCAAATATAAACGGTCATGTAAGAAGGCCAGGTGACCGTGGGTAAACAGGGGGCTTCTGGTGTCCATATACACAAAGCAGCACACACCAAGCGGTCCGGGGCCCTGCTATGCTCCACTCCTACACGCCCTATGTCACATTAAGTCAACACAGTGGAAGGGCACCAGAAAGGTGAAGGCAAACTCTGACAGGGTAGAGGCATCACCCTTTGAAATTACCTGAATAGAATGTGGCTCAAATATCCACCACGTGCATTCACAGGCATGATCTCAGATTGTATAGAAAGGACAAACTTTATATGAGTTAGAATTTGGTCACATATATGACCCTATCAGATTAACTTGTTAGGACAAGCCTTATATGAGTCAGCGCGAGGTCACATACATGACCCTATCAGACTAACTTGTTAGGACAAGCCTTATATAAGTCAGCGCGAGGTCACATACATGACCCTAGCCGACTAACTTGTTAGGACAAGCCTTATATGAGTCAGCGCGAGGTCACATACATGACCCTATCAGACTAACTTGTTAGGACAAGCCGTATATAAGTCAGCGCGAGGTCACATACATGACCCTAGCCGATTAACTTGTTAGGACAAGCCTTATATGAGTCAGCGCGAGGTCACATACATGACCCTAGCCGACTAACTTGTTAGGACAAGCCTTATATAAGTCAGCGCGAGGTCACATACATGACCCTAGCGTATTAACTTGTTAGAACTAGCCTTATATGAGTCAGCGCGTGGTCACATACATGACCCTAGCCGACTAACTTGTTAGGACAAACCTTATATAAGTCAGCACGTGGTCACATACATGACCCTAGCCGACTAACTTGTTAGGACAAGCCTTATATAAGTCAGCGCGTGGTCACATACATGACCCTAGCCGACTAACTTGTTAGGACAAGCCTTATATGAGTCAGCGCGAGGTCACATACATGGCCCTATCAGACTAACTTGTTATGACTAGCCTTATATAAGTCAGCGCGTGGTCACATACATGACCCTTGTTAGGACAAGCCTTATATAAGTCAGCGCGTGGTCACATACATGACCCTATCAGACTAACTTGTTAGGACAAGCCTTATATAAGTCAGCACGTGGTCACATACATGACCCTAGCCGACTAACTTGTTAGGACAAGCCTTATATAAGTCAGCGCGTGGTCACATACATGACCCTATCAGACTAACTTGTTAGGACAAGCCTTATATAAGTCAGCACGTGGTCACATACATGACCCTAGCCGCCTAACTTGTTAGGACAAGCCTTATATAAGTCAGCACGTGGTCACATACATGACCCTATCAGACTAACTTGTTAGGACAAACCTTATATAAGTCAGCGCGTGGTCACATACATGACCCTATCAGACTAACTTGTCAGGACAAACCTTATATAAGTCAGCACGTGGTCACATACATGACCCTATCAGACTAACTTGTTAGGACAAACCTTATATAAGTCAGCGCGTGGTCACATACATGACCCTATCAGACTAACTTGTCAGGACAAACCTTATATAAGTCAGCACGTGGTCACATACATGACCCTATCAGACTAACGTATCAGTACTTATGGCAGCCACAGTGCGGTCAATCGGAGTATGAGAACAAACCCTAAATGGCAATCACCATGTGGTCACAAGCATTAATATACTAATACATACGAGCACTTTCAGAGATGTAATATATTAATGGAATGCCATATATATGCATTATGTGAGCCCGGGGATGTGAGATAACCATACTTAGTCAAATATAGTGCGTAAGTTTATAAAATGCGTTGTATAAATACTTTATTTAAGTTCATTTTCAACTTATTTTTATTGTGAAGCATAGATAGATTTAAACTTTGGTGTCACCGAAACTTAATGATTCGTTTAGACATCTCAACTCAACTCAATTAACTAGAAGACCTTAAAATCAAATATTATCCTTGATCTCAGTTGGATTGGATATTCCCTATGTTGTCACTTTTATATATATATATATATATATATATATATATATATATATATATATATAGGCTATATATATATATAGGCTTTATTTAATGGGGTGGGCTTGGCAGGCTGTGCTGATACACTATGATCACACCAGGAGGGATGACTCCTCCAGAAAGCTGGTGCTCCATTATTGCAGCAAATAATGTGCACTCTGAGCAGAGAGAATATTCAGCCAGGAAGCCTCTTAAATGTCTTCTTGGCCTTCTAGCAGTTTGGCGTGGTTTGGGTATGGATCACTTGTTTTCCATGTAATCCCAGCAGCCCGAACCAACTCAACCCATCATTGTCTGGCAGCTGTGTCAAGGAGGAACTCCTCTTACTTGCCATTCCACGACAAAGCATTCGCTCTACGATCGCTGTCTTTATGTTTTAGATGGAGATATTGACAGATACACTTCTTTGAGTTGAGCCTAAGAAGCGTTATGTACGCTACACAAATATGTAACTATATTATCAGTAGTTTGTGTTTATATGCTGATATTGAAAATTGTATTACTTGATAAAGTGATTCATATTTATACACAAAATAAATATATATATATATATATATATATATATATATATATATATATATATATATATATACAGAATGTATATATACATATACAGAATCCTGGGCACACAGATGCTCAGGTTTTATTGGGTATTCCAGTTTGACCTCAGTGTGTGTTAAGCCGTATTTTGCGTAGATTTCTATGACTTGCTTTCCTGCCTTTGATGACCACGTGTCCGTGAATCCTGGATTTCTCTGAAGCCTTATTGAGAAGCCCATCTAGCAGAGCTCCGCTGCTAATCCCGCCCATCCTCGCTCTCCCAGGCCGGGACACATTAAATCTGACCGGGGGATAAGCCCGCCAAATAGAGCATAGACTGTATCAGGTCCTCTCAACCCAAATCAATATTTGATACTTTCTATACGACCTTGTGGCCATCACTGACCCTGGGTTAACCCACTCTTCTCACACTCTGACCATCAATATTCTAGGGCTACATTGGGATATGAAAATATTCAGATTGCAGCCTTTATGTTTGGGCCATCAAGTTCCCAACTGATGTATTTGTGAGACCAATGTATTTAACACTGTCCTCAGGGGAGATTAAAGGTGTTGGTCTGTATGTATTTCTCTACATATTCCCGGCATTTTGAGGTGTGGATATCTTGTATGGATTGGACCAGAATTGAGGCAGACATCAACCTTAAAATATTCATGACTGTAGTCACCCTGATTTAAACTTCCTGAATTAAAGCAAAGTCACTGACAATCCTTGTAGAACCTCTGTTCGCCACATGATTCGATTACGAATGCGTTGATTTTCAATCACACCCTATTCTCATGCCTTTGACAAATATCAGTTTGTAAAAGTGATCCATATGAATTATAATATCATTGGATGTAGGTCACAAGGGATGTTATCAAAGCCCGGGGAGGAGCAGTGATGTTTAGATGAGGTCTGCAGCTGTTCCTGTATATATGTTTGATGTTTCACATCACAATAGACGCCTTGTCTCTACCAAAGCCTGCACACACACACACACACACACACACACACACACACACACACACACACACACACACACACACACACATACACACACTATGTATATATATATATATATATATATATATATATATATATATATATATATATATATATATATATATATATATATATATATATATATATATATATATTGTAGGTCTATATTAGAAAAACACATACAGACAAACTTGTCTCCCTTTAGTTGCATCTTTTCCCTGTGTATGATTTATAGTCTTTTCAGATTTATACATGTAGATAATGTCCATTATGGATGAGATATAGATAAGGTGTTGATCAGAGGAGGGTGGCATACATTGCTGGTATGGATTGCATCTTGATGGATGCGTGAGAGATAGCAGCCAGATTAGAGATTAAGATATCCTGATATCCAGTCTCCCTCCATCACATTCGTGCCAGCCTGAAAGAGACGGATGACATCTTGACATCGTGGCATCATGTCGGAATGAATTTTTAATGCAACTCTTGTCTTTTGGGTCTAGGTTTGCATTCATCACATAGCTAAATTTCCTCTGGTAAATGGCATACTCATGTTAAGGAAATTGCTGCTGCAATTTATATTCATCACGTGCTATTTTGTGAGCAATAACAAATTATTTCTAGCTAATAAACATGAGAAATTTAAGTACACAAAATGATTTGAAATATTTTAATTCCTCCTCTGTATGTGTCTGGGGATGATCGGCATAATTGATGCTTATAACTTACACACAGTGTCTTATATGCAGCTCATGATCGCCATCTATCAAATACACAGAACAGGCACTGAAGGATTTGCCTCAAACATTTCTCATAAATCTCATAAAATTAAAAAGTTTTCTCCCTTTGATATGCGCGTGATACAACAGAATGGTAGTCGTTCATTTTATAATGTATGACATGGTATATCAGCATATGGCTGTCTGTCACCAGATACAGTAGAATTGTAGTCTCCTTTTTATAATGTAAGACATGGTATATCAGTACATGGCTGCCTGTCACCAGATAGAGTAGAAAGGTAGTCTCTCATTTTATAATGTAAGACATGGTATATCAGTACATGGCTGTCTGTCACCAGATAGAGTAGAAAGGTAGTCTCTCATCTTATAATGTAAGACATGGTATATCAGCACATGGCTGTCTGGCACCAGATAGAGTAGAAAGGTAGTCTCTCATTTTATAATGTAAGACATGGTATATCAGCACATGGCTGTCTGTCACCAGATAGAGTAGAAAGGTAGTCTCTCATTTTATAATGTAAGACATGGTATATCAGTACATGGCTGTCTGTCACCAGATAGAGTAGAAAGGTAGTCTCTCATTTTATAATGTAAGACATGGTATATCAGTACATGGCTGTCTGTCACCAGATAGAGTAGAAAGGTAGTCTCTCATTTTATAATGTAAGACATGGTTTATCAGTACATGGCTGTCTGTCACCATATAGAGTAGAAAGGTAGTCTCTCATCTTATAATGTAAGACATGGTATATCAGCACATGGCTGTCTGTCACTAGGTGCAGTAGAAAGGTAGTCTCTTTTTATAATGTAAGACATGGTATATCAGCACATGGCTGTCTGTTAGAGAGCCACCAGATACAGCTGCTACAGCATCACAGCATAAGCAAACAGTTTGTTGAGCTGCATATTGATATTTATGGAAGCCTGTCTGCTTGATACCTCTGTGCATTTCTGCCTAATGTGGTTAACTCTGGCAGCAGAGGATGCTGGCATATCACTGCAGTGTGCAGAATGCCCGGCTAAATGGCCTGTAGCTTTACAGGAGAGAAGGGCCACAAAAGGCCATGGCGTGTTTCAAAGTACCTGACAAGGTCAGAGGTTTGGCACGGTATTGGTACCCCACTTTCCTTTTTTTCTCTTTGAGACATCAATACGGGTTGAATATTTAAACATTTACCTTTGTTTAAGCAATTACCTTAAACTAATATACTATGGCCCCATGTAAACATGTTATCCCAGATTTGTTTGTTGTCCAGAAAAATATTATACTTTCTAATTGGATATGAGATTATTTATTCTGTTGCTTATTACAAAGATTCCAATCCCATAAACCCGATATATTATAGAGAGAATCACTGACAACAAATGTTTTTGTAAAAGATCTAATGATGAAAAGTAGAAACAAACATATTCTGGCCGTCATCCTGAGCATTGAACTCGTAGAAAGGATGCCAAAGTTTCATGGCGGACATACTTCCTGATCGACCCATTGGCAGGCATTTAGGGGTCAATTTTAGCAAACAAATCATCAGGTCGAGAGAGAAGCAAAGTTGTAGATGACATGAGCGATGTAGAATACATGGAACACTTTAGGGCGAACTAGACGCGCTGTATCGACTTAACAAAATGTGGCCGTGCTGACTTGAATGATTATATGACACAAAATCGAATGCGCCCTTTCGCACTGGCTTTATATTATATAAATGGGGTCACTATCGTGTTGCTTCATGGAATCTATAGTGAAAATATAAAAAGAGCGGCGTTGTCATGCAGCTAAACCATGCCCAATATTTCAATTAGACATAAAACATTGAAGCAATCAACTACTCCATGTATATCAGGTTTTTTCTCAGTTGGGATGAGATTGCATGTGAAACACAGTAACACAACTGAAATGGCGGATACAATTTTAAACTTGATTGTCTGAGTGCCAACATCGACTGCAGTGTCTAGTTGACCTTTTATATTGATGTCTATGTGTGTTTGATTTGGTAATCCAAGGAAGAAGATAACACAAGTGACTTGTTTTTTTGCCTTGGAATAGAGTGGAGAAAGCTATGATGGGTAGGACGCAGGCGGTGTGTGTCACTGAGATAACGGGGCAGACGTCTGTGTTGGTCTAATGGGCAGACCATACGTGCACCTCGCACTTAACCCCACATACAAGGAGAATGCAATCAGCCAGTACAACTTGTCTACATTGATCGTACTAAGATACTGGCTGTCAAGCCAGTTTAAAAAAAATATATATACATTTCGGTCTTTATCATGACATATTGAGCATTGCAATTAACCAATGAGACATTCTCGTTTGTCAAAATCAGATTTCATGTAATGTTTTGCGTTCACAGTTTCGGTAATAAAAATATGATGGATTTTCTGGGCAGGTGTCAGAAGTTTTACTTCTGCTTTTAGAGGTGCTTTGTCCAATTTCCTTTTCATTAGTCACGTTCTGATTTTAAAGCCTTTTCTTGTCTTTTACCGAGACTTGGGGAGTTATGGTTCTGCATAAGCAATCACAGAGCCCACACAAAATGCCACCTTTCGTTTATTTTCCTAATGGTACGAACACTCACACAAGAGAAGTGTTTTTTGTTATTCTATATATGCGCACCACTAAAAAAACCGCCACTGCCAACACAGTGTATGGCCGCTGTATGTCCACCACTCAAATACACCACCACTACCAACACACTATATGGTCACTGCATGTGTACCACTCACCACCACTGCCAACACAGTGTATGGTCACTGCATGTGTACCACTCACCACCACTGCCAACACAGTGTATGATCACTGCATGTGTACCATTCAAATACACCACCACAGTCAACACACTATATGGTCACTGCATGTGTACCACTCACCACCACTGCCAACACAGTGTATGGTCACTGCATGTGTACCACTCACCACCACTGCCAACACAGTGTATGATCACTGCATGTGTACCATTCAAATACACCACCACTACCAACACACTATATGATCACTGCATGTGTACCACTCACCACCACTGCCAACACAGTGTATGATCACTGCATGTGTACCATTCAAATACACCACCACTACCAACACACTATATGATCACTGCATGTGTACCACTCACCACCACTGCCAACACAGTGTATGATCACTGCATGTGTACCATTCAAATACACCGCCACTGCTAACAGTATGATTGCTGTATTATGCTTCGGAGCTTGTCATATTGCAAGCAGCTAAACCTCTGTTGTAAACATACAGACAGACTCTGACACATTTCATCAACTGCTCAAATGAACCATACTGTATTTCACCAAGTGGTAAGGGGCTGGCATTGTGTTGAGCAACCATCACTTGAGTGACTCCGCAAGCCTGCTTGCCACCACGGAGATGTCAACAAGTAAAACTGCTATAAGGCAGATTTCCTGTGTGAGGTCATTGTTAAAGCCCAGCTCACAGTGGGTGAATGTGAAGCGACGCCTAGCCTCTCTGCTATCTGTCACACCCGCCTACCCAAACTTCCGCTTCTCATTCTCCCCACAATGTCACGTGACACTTGGCACTCTACTCTTTTCTTATCGCCATAACAGAAGAGTGCTTCCTTTAGGATTATTTTTATAAGCTTGTTTTTAGAATAATTGGGGTTTTTGCAATATTTGCTTCGTATGTGATATCATATTAATATTAGAGGAGATATGATATCACTGGTGTTGCCATGGAGATAATAGCTATCATTTTACTTTATATGGTAAGGTGTAAGCTTACTTTAGGCTCAAGAGAGCGTTGTGTAGATATTACACATTGTACATTGTGTCACTTGTTTTCATTGTGGAATTCTCAGAACACAGTTGATGATATGATATACCTCTAAGGGCCGCGCATGTTTGTGAGCAGCTGAGCAGGTGAGCAATTGAGTACTGCCTCATTGTCAACTCCCGAGACTCCACACAAGAATACTATTCAGAAGATAATAAGCAATGCCCACAAAGATTCAAAGCTCTACGTAATCATATCAAAAATAAAAGATTACCCTAGTCGTGGTTAGATGGGGCAGATTGGAGGTTAGAGGGGGGCAGGTGGGGGTTAGAGGGGGTAGGTGGTTGGTTTGAGGGGTGCAGGTGGGTTGTTAGAGGGGGCAGGTGGTTGGTTAGAGGGGGCAGATGGTTTGTTAGAGGGGGGCAGATGGTTAGAAAGACAGATATCTCATGGAAGTCCTTCACTTAGAGGGGGCAGACGGATAGTTAGAGGGGGCAGTTGGTTGGTTAAAGTGGGCAGTTGGTTGGTTACAGGGGGCAGGTGGTTGGTTAGAGAGGGGCAGGTGGGAGGTCAGAAGGGGCAAATGGGTGGTTAGAGAGACAGATATCTCGTGAAAGTACTTCACTTAGAGAGGGCAGTTGGTTAAAGAGGGAAGGTGGTTAGGTAGAGAGGGGATGGTGGGTGATTTGAGTGGGGCAGGTGGTGGTTAGAGGGGACAGGTGGGAGGTTAGAGAGGGGCAGGAGGGAGGTTAGAGGGGGCCAGGTAGATGGTTAGAGGGGGCAGGTGCAAAGAGAGAGCTATGACGTCAATGCCAGCTCCGAGGCTGTTCTGTCTGCTTAGACTGCATCATGACAACATCCCTCCCTCCACATCGCTCCCAGCTCAAATATGTACGATCTTATCTGTCTGATGACCTCAGCAAATCATCAAACACATTTTATGCAACTTGTACCTAGGCTTCAATACTATCTTTTGGAGATACGTTTGCCACTTTGTTATGTTACTTAATGAGTTTGTTTTAATGAAGTGGAATTCAGCACCAGACTCTTGCTCTTTTAACTTCAATGGGATTTATTGAAGCCACACCAGAAGGTTTGTGGAAGCTACATGTGTTTGACATGACATCTGTCATGTTGCAGGCTGCCTTAAAATCAATCTCGCAGACAGACATTTTTGTCCAAACAGGAAAATAACGTGAAATTGTACTTTTGACCCTTATGTGATCTGTGATTGGTCTCATTTGAGCAGTTCTGCTTCTGGTGATATTTTTGACATGGTAGGAAATGGACATATCGATTTTTATTTACCCTCTCTGGCTATTATAGGGGTTCATAAAAACCAACCTTCAAAAGAAACCAAATCTGTTTTATCCCCACTTCCCAAATGTCCCATTATCTGATTTAATTAATTGGTGCAGGGCAAATTGAGGCTGGTGCTGCCCTTGGAGTGATTTATCTGGGTATTTCTTCCTAAAGGTCAGAATCAATACGACTGTGGCATGCCGGTACTTTACACAACATCACTGACTGCACTTCACATGCATCAGCCACCGATTACACTCGGCCTTTTTCATGTCGGCTTATACAACAGTGACAAGCCACTGGCGCAGACCCTTTAGTCTTTCTGCCAGTAGTAGGACAAGGATCGTACTTGGAGAGCCAGACGTGTTTGTAATGCCTACCTCCTTCAATGATCATGATGACCTTGACCTGTTTGATCCTATCAGGAGTACCGGGTTAGGTTACACTGTCATTAAGTGTATTAGGGTAAAAATATCTGACAGCCTATTTCAGACCAAATGAGTAAACTGGTGATTTGGCCATCACTGAGTGGTCAGACCTTCTATCTAATGTCAATGCTTCATGCTATTGATTGTAATACGCCACAGCAGGTCAGTATACGCCCATTCCTAGGCCAATGGCATGCAAAGGTGTATGAAGCCATGACACCACGTGACAGTGGTAGATTTGGCCATATGGAGTCAGTTGGGAGGGGACCATTTGTCAGCCAGAGTCCGCCTGTTCTGGCATCACTGCTCTCCACAGAATCAATAAATAGTAAAACTCTGGTTTATTTTGAGTGCATGGCTGGGCTTATGTGCCACAGTGCCAGGATGGTGACCCCGAGGTCATGTAGCATCTTGGTAGCATGGAACCCGTCTTAACGACAACCCCGCCATCTTGGTGTGACGCTACTGATTTGAAATGCAGGGCTATATCTGGAAAGGAATTAATTCTATGTGCTCCAACTCGCAATCTTCAGTCCTGCTCATGTGGACACTTGAATATATTCATCATGCCAGATATTGCCTTTGTGCTCTCGTCAAGTAGCTCAGGGGTGCTGATTATAGGGGCACACCCACTCTCTATAAGTCCCGACCTAATAGCCCCTAATGACTGGAAAATATACACTGTGTCTATAATGCGGAAGATCGAATCTTCACCCAGAAGCTTCAAGGAATAAAAATTATTTCTAGACAGTCTTTATATTCTAGACAGTCTTTATATAACTATAACTATGACGACTGGCCGTTGCTAAGCCCGATATAAGGTAATGGACACGATATGTATGTGGTCCCAGACCTTGCAGTTTAACAGTTTAATTCCCTCAGGAACTCACTGTATGTATTCGGTATTCATATCAAGTGTCCAACCTAATGTGTACCACTCACATGTCTAATCAAGTTAACCCGGTCTGAAATATTGCCAAGGCCAGTAAATGACACATTCAAGAGGAACTAGATTACTTTGATAATATTAGCAGCACAAGTTGTACTGACCAAGTCTGATTGGTTGAGACCTCTTGAGAATATTTGGTCCTACTGCCTCGTCTCAAGTTGCCTCTGCGACATAAAGGTATATTAATGGATTACATATTAAAGGACACACACACACACACACATCAGGAAGACACAAAATGTCTTCCTGTTTAGAAATATGCTAAATATACAAACATACATACATACATACATACATACATACATACATACATACATACATACATACATACATACATACATACATACATACATACATACATACATACATACATACATACATACATACATACATACATACACACACACATATATATATATATATATATATATATATATATATATATATATATATATATATATATATATATATATATATATATATATATATGTGTGTGTATGTATGTATGTATGTATGTATGTATATTTAGCATATTTCTAAACAGGAAGACATTTTGTATTTGATGCTCCATTGAGAGTTATATTATTTAGTTATTCCGGTCCTGAAATGTCAAAAGTGGTATTTTTCTTGCTGTGGCATTGTGTCTGTTTGAGGGGAGATTTTTCCCCTCTGGACCTCAGCCTGCTCTTGCAATAATTTGTCAGTGTCATGTGAGAAATAGAAGAGCTGAGTAATTTGTCTAAAAGGCAGGGATAGTTTACTGGTAGGGCTTGAGGATGCTCATCTTTTATCACGTGACACAGGGGGCTGTCAGAGCCAGCACAGGGCTAAACCTTCTGGAGACATCTCAGAGCCAAGTCTGACAGGCACTAAAGACACAAATTAATTGAGTTTGTGCAGTTGGAAAGGTCTTGTCCTTTCTGTCCTATGTGACACACGACCAGATATCCTCCTCGCTGCCTACATCATCGCTGATCTCATGCATTTAAACTTTACTTATGATGCCAAGGGTAATATTATCCTTGCTTTTCTGACAGCAGCTCATGTTTCTTGAAAAACAGTTGGTAATATTGTAAGCGCTCTGCGTGGAATATGAGGTGTGGCACAGGAGACACAATAGGATACCTCAGTGTACAGTTAGTGCAGTGCATGCATTCCACCATCAACATGTTATTCTCAGCATTGCATGATACATATGATGACCTTTTTTTGCAACTTGTTCTCTCGCCTGCTTTTAGGCCATATTTGCTTTTAGTTAAAACCATAAATCACGAAGACTTGCTACCAGTCTTTGAGATAAAAGACCATGTAGATTTGCTTCTATTCTGTTGAATGATACACCAGGTAGACTTGCTTATAGTCTATAGACCAGGCCATAAGGCGATACGCAATGTAGACCTGGGCCATGATATGGTATAAAGACTTGATTCTATGCGATGATATAATATAGAGACTTGGTTCTATGCGATGATATAGTATAGAGACTTGGTTCTATGCGATGATATATGGTATAGAGACTTGGTTCTATGCGATGATATATGGTATAGAGACTTGGTTCTATGCGATGATATGGTATAGAGACTTGGTTCTATGCGATGATAAATGGTATAGAGACTTGATTCTATGCGATGATATAGTATAGTGACTTGGTTCTATGCGATGATATATGGTATAGAGACTTGGTTCTATGCGATGATATATGGTATAGAGACTTGGTTCTATGCGATGATATGGTACAGAGACTTGGTTCTATGCAATGATATGGTAAAGAGACTTGATTCTAGGCCATAATATAATATAGAAACTTCTAGTTCCGTTCTCTTTTTGTAACACGAAACGTTTTTAACTGCAGTTTTTCTGAATACTACCGGAAAAAAAGTATAGTGTAATAGAAATGTTATTATATAATGTTAATAGCTTGCATAGTATATATCGTTGTGAGATTTCTAATAGGCGTTACCAAACTCTCTGTGTTTCTGATCTACAAGAGAACTCAGCTAAAGGCGGAGAGAATTAATGCTTGCCTCACAAAAGTAATGATTTTGTAACCGGATATAGAAACTCATAGAAACTACAGGTACAGTGCAAATGTTGGTGGATAGGAGAACTCCTACCTTTAGAAAGGCCTTGATGTTTAGTATTCCTCAGAGATTGCTTTGGCATCCGCCGACAATCTACAGCCTACAGTTTCAAATTATTTTTCAATGGAGACCCACAAAAAGTGGTCTCAGTGCCGAAGGAGGAGCAATGTCCGCCAGTCACCGCTGTTCATTAGTTCGTCTTCAAGAGAAGTCTGCTTGAGGGATAAATCAATTGCCTCTTGTGGAAGCAAACTTCTGCAGTATTCTTTCCTTATGGCGATGCCATTCTGGCTAAGACTTGGTTAGTCTTAATCCTGCCGCTAAGAATCAAGGTCACTCTGACGCGGATTATCTCTATCACATTATCAGATTATCAATATTAGATTTCTATTGACAATATTGAAGCTTCATATAGAAAGAAATTTACAAAGGTTTCTTCTTCAAATTCATAGCACAATCATCGTTTTGATTCTTGTGAGAGGAGAATTAATGTGCACGTGTCATTATAAATCACAGATAACTCCAGACATTTATTTATTATATTTTAAATTCATAGTTCCTGCATATCATTTTCATCTCAAAGAACATTTTTTTTCTTAACTCAATAGTTTCATCTGATGCATATTTTGTAAAATAGGTCTACATTTGCATGCCGCAAAGGATATGCTTTTGATCGTCGTCGTGTTAGTCCTGTGTTTATTTTGTTAATGTTCAAAGAGCAAGGGCCTCAGATAAGGGAGAAAAACACAGATCACAGGAAATACTGCTCTAGTATGGTGATAAACATTGAAGGTTAGCGTGTCTCTTTGCCCGGGTAGACTCTCTCGTTGTGAGCTCTGTCATGACATGGCCACCAGGGGGAGCACCACGCAGCCGTCACCACCAGGGGGAGCGATACGCAGCCATCACCACCAGGGGGAGTGCCACATAGCCATCACCACCAGGGGGAGTGCCACGCAGCCATCACTACCATCTAGCCTATATATTTAGTGTGACTGTAGATTGGCCTGCGGGGATGCAGGAGGTTTATTTTTAGAGTAGAAATGTCATAATTTAGCAGAGCTGCAGGATTGATGTCAATACCGCTCTAACAGGTTCTTTGTCAGATATTGAACAGGTCATAAATTGAGTCACGGTCTGTTATTAACCCTCACTATGCAATCCACCCTTTTCAAATATGATTAACCCTTGATTTGCCCTGTCGTTCTTCCCTAATGCCCCCCCCCCAAAAAAAAAAAGAAAACACAAAAAAAAACCAAAAAACAAACAAAAAGCAACATAATCCTGTTTTTTTAGATTAATTAATAATCTTGAAGGAAACTATGAGACTTAGAGAATGGCATTTTACAATTAAAACTCATGCATTCTTTGACTTCATCGATTTCAAAACCATTGTGCCGTGTGTAATTTGATGCTTGAATCAATATTCTTTAAGAAAACACTGGCATTTCTCAATTGTGATGTCCTCGGGATGTGTAATTTAGGTAGGAATTCTTGAGTTACCTTGCCTGCAGCTAGATGATTGTGATTCATCTTGGTTTTCCAACTGTGCTTTGAGGGTTCGTCCCCCTTGTCTGCCCTCAGCTCCCGGCCTCCCCCGGACTCCCCTCGCCCCTCATGGAGCAGTGGTGGTGGGTTGCTATGGGTGTCTGCCCTCAGCCCCCGGCCTCCCCCGGCCCATCATGGAGCAGTGGTGGTGGGTTTCTATGGGTATCTGTCCTCAGCCCCCGGCCTCCCGCGGCCCCTCATGGAGCAGTGGTGGTGGGTTTCTATGGGTCTGTCCTCAGCCCCCGGCCTCCCGCGGCCCCTCAAGGAGCAGTGGTGGTGGGTTTCTATGGGTCTGTCCTCAGCCCCCGGCCTCCCGCGGCCCCTCATGGAGCAGTGGTGGTGGGTTTCTATCCTCATGGAGCAGTGGTGGTGGGTTGCTATCCTCATGGAGCAGTGGTGGTGGGTTGCTATCCTCATGGAGCAGTGGTGGTGGGTTGCTATCCTCATGGAGCAGTGGTGGTGGGTTGCTATGGGTTTGTCCTCAGCCCCCAGCTTCCCCGGCCCTCATGGAGCAGTGATGGTGGGTTGCTATGGGTGTTTGTCCTCAGTCCCCGGCCTCCCCCAGCCCCTCGTAGAGCAGTGGACGATGATAGGGGCAGCACTGCGCTGTTATGCTGCACCCATTGCCTTCCTCATCCACCTCAAAATAAAAAAACACCTAATGCATTTCGTTGACAGGTCTTGCACTTAGTTACCTTTTTTGTTTTTTCATATACCAGATGAAAAGAATGTTGAATCCGAAAATAGCTGGTGGTATACGGCAATGGGTGCAATATTCTACAGGTCATTTTATAACTTATTGATATAACACAAAGATAAACCAGGGTCCAGCGGACGAAATGAAACTATTTACATGGCAAAAGGTATAGCAATATAACTAACAACACATGACTACTCTGTATGGTGGCGATATTAAGTTAGTCCATAGTGGTAAGCACCAAGAAGACATTGCTTCTGGATGAAATAGAAGTGTACTTTATGAGAATAGATGAAGCTAACACTGGGAGCACAATGTGGACTGGCAGCTCTATAGAACCAATGCCAATAGCGTTTACAGCCCCACTTGCTTCACTCAATGATTTCAATAGATCCAGGAGCAGAAAGTGGAGAGGTTTATATTTCCAGCCTGGTTTGGCGTTCAAAGTCTGTAGGCCGCAATGGCAACAGTATATCCCTATGATCAAGTACGTATTGACGAGCCAAATATATAGCAGAGTCCAGAATTAGACCACATTCCCTTCATCTGCATTTAGAGTAACACAAAATGCAATTCCTTTCAGATTTGATATGATGAAATTAGCTTTGATTCTGAAAAGAAAGTTCTGCTGTGCAATTAATTGTTAGAGCAAACAGTCTGCAAATATGGGACTGGCTTTGTATGACGTCATCAGTGTTGTTAGCGTCTAATAAAACACCCGCCCCATCACAGTAGACAATATCAAAATGTAGAGAAACCCATTTGCATTCATATTTTACCCGCCTAAAGAAAACATCATTAAATTATGTATTTGACATTAAACATACATCATGGAGGGTAGATTGAACAAAGATCAGAGTTTTTACTCAATTTTCAGAACGTATTTGTTTGTAGAACCACTTGCTGTGATGCCGCTCTTAGATATATCATCAAAAATTTTATCACCACGCAGCCAAAAAATGCAATATGTCATACAGCTAAACTTTATGAGAGATAAATCTGGCTGCGAATATCACTATTATCGTGCCCACTCACGTTTCTATGGGAAAAACGGGACTTGTGTCTGCTCAGCGATTTAACATAAAGCACATGAAATTACCGTGGGCTGCGGCAATCTCAGATGAAGTAATTCTGCATTAGTCTCTAAAGATATCCACTGTGACCAACGTTATAAGTTAGGTCGATCACTATTCATGAAAGAATTAAATTTTAATTAAGTAGCCTCGATCTGAGATTGAAGAGGACTTTCTAGTATGGTATTTCCTAGCATTATCGTCCTATCCCACCCCAGTTATTCCTGATGTCAAATATCTGAGCCTTTCACAGACAGGTTTCTATGACGACAATTCTGTCCCCAATTACAATTTGCTATTCACACGGAAACAAGGTACAGACAATGATATTAGAGGCTCTCTAGCTATCTATGTATCTATACCATCCGACTGCTGCCATTGGCCTTTTAGGGATTATGATAATTACTATTGGCAGATGAAATAAAGGTGCTCCATAGCTAGCCCTAACCCCAGTGCCTCCATAACAGTTGTCATCAGTTAACCATTGTGTCGCTATTATCGTTTTTTTAAATTCAGTAACCGAGGGAGGCAGTCACTGTTTGTGAGTTGTGAATCTGGTCCGTGGTGTAAAAAGGGGCGATCCATTTGATTTTTGTGGGGTGGGGTGGGAGATTTTGGAGAAAAAAAATTATTCACCCACCCCATCCCAGAAAAAAAATTTATTCATTCACCCTACCAAAGAAAAAAAATTTATTCATCCACCCTACCAAAGAAAATTTTTATATTCATCCACCTCCTTCCAATATTTCTATCTTCTATATGGATTGCTTGATAATTTAGATGGTTTATATTTTGTAGTTTTGTCCTGCCCCGCCCAGTAATTAATGACGGATTGTTAACAAGAAAAAAAATTTATTCACCCACCCCACACCAGAAAAAAAATTTATTCACCCACCCCACACCAGAAAAAAAAATTATTCATCCACCCTACCAAAGAAAAAAAATTTATTCATCCAGTACTGCTGTCCCACCCCACCCCACAAAAATCAAATGGATCGCCCCTAAAGGGGAGAGTTCATAAAACGTGAACCTCTTTTCCTCAACAGCTCTGTGATTTGTTCTATATTATTACCACTTCCTATATACTAGTAGGTGCTCCATGTTCGGAGTGTCTATAACCCTGTAACAGTGCGTGGACGAGTTGAGACTGATGAGCTTTCTGCTTGTGTGTTTTCAGAGAGGACGTCAGTGAGCCGGCACCAGTCCCAGACGCTGAGGTCGCCCTATTACCCTACCTGCTGCCAAGCTCTCAACTTTGTGCTGGACTACGGCAACAAGCACGGCCCCGGCTATATCCGCATGGTGTTTGATGACCTGGACCTGCCCCCAAGGAGCTCACTACAGGTGAGTAACTCATACTACTATCATGGAACTCACTACAAGTGAGTAACTCATACTACTATCATGGAACTCACTACAGGTGAGTAACTCATACTACTATCATGGAACTCACTACAGGTGAGTAACTCATACTACTATCATGGAACTCACTACAAGTGAGTAACTCATACTACTATCATGGAACTCACTACAGGTGAGTAACTCATACTACTATCATGGAACTCACTACAAGTGAGTAACTCAGACTACTATCAAGGAACTCACTACAGGTGTCCCTCACTTCAGGTAACTTACATCGCCCCCTAGCTTTCTTCTCAATAATGATAGCTGAAAGACATAACCGGAGGAAACTAATTAATTCAAATTTAATTTTTTGAAAATCTTGAATATAGTGAGATGCGATATAAAGGTTTTATACATTTGAATATGAAATGAAACAGCTATTTTTTACAAGTGGTTTATTCCCTTGCCCTTTCTTACAAATTATCTATGACTATTACTGAGGTAATCAGGATTGGTCTCTTTTTAACCTAATTTCCATATGTATCAGAGATCTCTGATATTAGTCTGAGTTACCTCCCAGTTACTCTATATTTCTTCCCCACTGTAGCGGGTTTTGTTACATCTGTTGTTGCAATGTAGAATATTTGAGTACATTCTACAGTGTGGTATGGAATTAAAACTGGCATAAACTCAGAAGTCCTGAGGCACAGTGAACACAATACAAAGCCAGCCAGCATTATCGTGTTTTTGTTACTGAGCCATGAATTTTGTCTCAGCCTAAACCTTGATAAGTAGTCGCGGCCGCAGGGCGGGACAAGGCTTTACTTAATCCTGCTAGCTACCAGTCCACCCAAATGGAAAAATGATAATTAACTAAAATAAATGTGCAAGAATAAGCAAAATCTTTCAGGATGAAAATATTTTCCCATTTAAATGAATGCACTAAAAAGAAATGCATATTACTAAAGATAAACACATAACAAAAACAGCGGGTCATATTGATTGTTACCATCCCTTATGAACCTTTTATGCTCTGAGGGTCCAGAAAGGGGCTGTAATTCAGTCAACCGTTCGTAAAGGTTAAGGTTTATTGTAACACTATGCGATCACTTCAAATATATGTTCTGAAATAATATGTAATTAACATTCAATTATGTGGTATATAACACGAACCTTTTCACTTTGATTTACTCACCCAACTTGAAGCAGAGTTAAGGCAGTATGAAAGAGATATTAATAGAGTGCTGGCGAGCTGGAGATGGCAGTACATCTTGAGCTCGCCATTATTTGATTAGAGTAGGCCGAGGAATGCTCACAGCACCTGAAGAGGGCGCCTCGCTCCACGCGACGCAGTCCCGCACAGGTTAACTGGTGCCTTTTTATTGGTCATTACACGCGGGACTATAGCGAGACAATGCGAGAATAGCTTGATTCCAATATTACCCAGGGGTTTTAAATATCTCATCAATATTTTAGCAAGAATAAAGATGGTAGGAACTCCGCGGACAGTGAGAGCTTGTTCAGCAACAATCTCACGAGTACACATTTACCCTTTTACAGAAATCATGCGCAATGCATTTGTTTCTGAAGCTCTGAGGTTTTGACATGAAGCTCTGCACTGAGCCTAGGCAAATATCCAAAACATGACAGAAGAATAAAAACACAACACCAGTCTCGCTTCTGACTTTCTTATCCTGTATAACATTTTCAATGAATATATTTCAGTAAAATATCAGAAAAACAGCTTTTCACAGCCTCACCACAAAGTATCGCTTTATGAAGAAGTGGAAGGTATCATACTTGGGCTCGTATAAAAGGCCTTCATTTTAATGTTGAGAAGATATCTACAGACATTTGTGTCTTTCCCCAGATTCATAATGGTAAGAACGACTCTGCTCACCCGTTCCCGTCCCTGCCCCGGTGGACCCGGGGAGGCTGGACGCGGCCCGTCATCGCCTCGTCCGGTAAGCATGTCTTCCTGCAGTTCATCCCAGGTCCCCAGACATTCGACAAGTACGTCGGCTTCAGGATATCATACTGGACTGTCGATTGTGAGTCTTATTCTCTTTTCTAAGTAGCACCATAACAGCATGCTATTGTAATAATGGGGATGTGAAGACACACATCAGGGAGAATGAGTGACATAGCGCATGTAATGGGTTTATAGCAGTGGGAGGAGCGGACGTCCAGAAAGCACCCTGCAGAGCACTTTGACTGTTCCTTATAGCAGTGTTTCACTTCTCAAGTCAGGTACAGTTGCTTGTGGACAAAACATTTCATTTTGGATGGATAGACAGAGATTCAGCATTTTTAGGCAAATCCAATACCTCATTTTAATGGCTGAGGTGGAAACAATCAAATGGACCTGTCATGTATTACTAATAGAATTATCCAAATAGTAAAAGGGGTCATAGGCCATTTTAATGATTAGCCACTTTTAGTGGTGTGTTTCATAGACATAGTCATAAAGGGATTTCACTAACTTCCTCATATTGTTGAGAAAAATCAAATACATGAATTTTCTTTAGAAATACATCAGCTACTAAATGTTATAACCCAATTGTCTCTACATTCAATATATTTTTTATTATATATTTTTTTAATCATTTCTGTTCATGACTAATTTTCTCATATTTTTCAGGGAATATTTCTTCTTTTTTTAGGTATTATTCTGATAAGAGCAACTTATTGCTGATTATTTTCTGAAATAAGATTAATATTTAATTTATCTAATACCTCAAAAATAAATGTGAGGTCAAATTAAAGTCCGTCAATTTGTCACTTTTGTAACCCTACCGATTTAAGCTATTTTTAATCATTTTAGCTTCATAATAAATCTTGAAATTGACGGACTTTTTTTTCAATTTCTTTTCAGTATTAATGTTTTTTTCTGTGCAGTATTCTATATATTTTCATAAACTAACCCCCAATAAGCTGGCATTTTTATATTATTTCAAAGAAACTTATTATTATAGTATTTTCCTCTGTTTTCCCTTATAGATTGACCACAAAACTATAAATTGCTCTCAAATTGTTAATTATGAACAGATTTTGATGAATAAGGACTCTACGAGCTCGTATTTGAAAGATGTAGATGATAGGATAATAAAACATGTAGATAATTTCGTGGAAATAGGCTTTCTATGTTCAAGGTCATTGAAAGGTCACTCCAATGTCACTGGCAATATTTGATCAAAATAGCCTAAGAAGGTTGACATTCGATCACATATCATTTGTAGATGTATTCTGAGTAGTAAAAAAGTTATATCCCTATGTCTGCCATTTCTAGTGATGTTTAGGGAAGTCTCTCAAATATCCAATGTATTTATTGCAGTGTAATGTCCAGAATTTTTAAAACAGACAAGTACTATTTATGTTAAATTTATTAAACGATCAATTGGCGCACTAGCCTATAAATACAGACATGTTGGACATTTCAAAATAAGGTGTAATTACTGTTTTCTCATTTATATAGCGCCCTCTAATGGCAATAAATGTTCTCTTTGTCCTTTATGCAGCGCCCCCTAACACTTGGCAGATAGACAGACCATTTACAGGTGCGTCATTTTATTACGATATAATAAATAATACTCTTGTTCTACTTAAGCTAATCAGATTATATCTGTTTTCTTTGTCACATAATCACACCATTTCCGCTAGGCTAAGAATGTTTTGTCTTTTCTTTGACTTGAGATTACTAAACATATACATATTACAGAGGATTATTTTTCTGTTATTTTCAGAATGTCCATCCATCTATGACCCTATGGATGGCGGAAAGCTGGAATTAAACACATTACACATTCCTTATGATAAAACTGATTATAATTTTGACTGTGTGTGGCTAATAAAAATACCACCAAGACACAGAGGACTGAGAGCTTATATAAAGATCACGAGCATGGATTTGAGCGATGGAGGTAAGATGTGGTTCAACACAGATATGAGTAATAGTTATATTAACATAGTTATGTTATATATTAAATAAAACAGAAAATGAAAAGATAATTTACATATATACGCCACAAAGGTGATTTGAATTCTGCCATACATAAGGATAATGATTGATTATATATATCATAGATTAATGTATGATTATGTATATATGTTTCAATTTAATCATTTCAGGTAAAGTAGATATACATAGAGATATATTTTCTGAATCAAGGACGTTGGAAGTATATGAAAATGTTGTGGCTACCACAAAACATGACTTCGCCACGTTAGACCAGCCGGCTGGTGGTTTTACATCAGAGAAGGGCATATATATGCGAGTGCATAAACCCATTGAAAGGGGCCACTTTCATTTCATATATGGATTATATAAACATGCAAGGTCAGAAGAGGAGTGTAAATATAAACATCATGGGAAGACATACGATGGATTTAAGTGTGAATCTCACGACTGGTGTATTCCAACAGAGCAAGTGTGTAATAAGCTGCCGAACTGCCCCGACGCTTCCGACGAAGATCAGCGCCTCTGCAGAAGTAGGTCAACTCATACTCGCATTTATTGACATAAGATTATTATTATTTTTACATCACTGTTTAGATTGGATGCGTCATATCATGATGAGACCTACTTGTAGCAGAGTATTATATCGTTAATATTATATCGTTAATTATCAATACTTACAAGTAGGATGTTGTAGGTTAATCGATCAAGAAAATATCAACATGTGTTTTTTTCACATGAGAAATCAACACACATATCAAGCTTTTAATCAGGTCATGAACAAGGCTGAAAATTAACACTTTCAATTCTCAGAATATGGTGCTGTGCCCAAATGGAGTTTGTAAATGTTGAAAAATGATATAGGGCCACCGGGGTCTTTTTTGGCTTTATTTGTTGGGGTTTTTATTGCAGCATTTGTGGCGCCCGTGTACGGCGAGGGAAGTTGCCAGAAGAAGTGTCCGAGCGGGATGTGCGTGCCGTGGGGAGACCCTTGTCGTAAGTACCCCCTATATGCCTACCTCCATGGTACCCTCCCCTACATAGCCAATCACCACCAGTCATAGTGGCGCCCCCTCTGGGCGAGATGGTTGACTATGGCGAGGAGTCGGCCATGTTTTAAGTCAGATGGGAGGCACACGAGGCAAGGATTCTGGTAAAACAGAATAATACAAATATTCCTATTTCTTTTTCAACCATCGACTGTTAATTGCAAAGCAGTAATGAAATAAACAAAACTGCATGTTGTTTCATCTGGAATCAGAGATTGGATAACATATTAGTAGAGTGATAAACTTAAACCTTATGAAATTGACATACATTTATATATAGATATTTAATTAATTTTATTCATTCTGCATGATATTGTTTGTGACGTTTGTGGAGAAGGACTATTCCAACTTGTAAAAATCATTTATACTGACTGGCCAGCATGGATGCTTTTTCAAGACTTCATCTAGTGCTGTTTTGTGAAATGTGTTTGTTTGGCCTGAAATAATGGAGATTATTGGGCAAGGCAACTGCCAAGAGGTAACCTTAAAACGGAGAAATTGTAACCTCCGGCATACCTTGGCATATGTCTAAATCGTGGTGATAGTTTTACAATATTTATATATATATATATGATATATATTTGTATGATATTCCCACCCCTGACCAATTGCAGTTTATTTGTGAAGTGAAGTTGACTGTAATGTGATTGTGGACAAATGCCTTAAACATAGAGATAGAAAAAACAAAATCTGAGCATGACCAAAGCCGAAAAAACTATATTTGAGGATAAATCATAATCTGTGAATGTGTCATGATTGTGCCCCTGATCACGTAGATTAGTCTGATAATTATCAGGAGTAGATTAACGGCCAGTCTGCCTCTAATCAGAAGCCAACAATAGAATGAGCCTTGTATCAACATAACCTATCAGTAGTTTAAATGACCTTTCTAGAAGAAGCTCTATAATATGGTAGGCAATACATAATATATAAGTATTATTATATTGCATTTTAGAACGATCTGGATCTTTCCTCATATCTTAATTATTATGATGAATTTAAATCATATTTACACTTCTAGGAAGGTCGGTGTAGATTCACAACCTACATATCTTGCTTGTAGACTAACATTGAATGCTTACCTCGTGACCATACCCCAAATAATCAGGATATAAACTTTATCAAATAACAAGAACTGCATGTATCTTACTCACTGCCTGTGCCCTCACTGTTAAATGTACCAATTTCAACTTAAACGATAAAACAATATCAGTGTCCCAGATCAGAGTATATAAGAGTTTTATGTGGGAATTATCGTGTATGAAAATCCATAATAGTTTTAGTTTCAACCATATCTCTCAAGCAGATATTCCATTAATTACGTGCATGTTGAAGTCTGTAATACAACTTGAAAACTATGAAAAGTTAAATATACACGTGATGAAACAACAGAGCATGGATCAATGCCAAATGCCATGACAATCGCTATGAACCTTTTTGTTAGCGTACTTGCTAAGAGACTAACAGTATAATACTAACACTTATTCTGATTGGTTCTTGCCTCTGCCCCTGCATCCAATGAATACAGGACTACTATAATGTGGTTTTCTGTAGCACTTCTGTGCTCATCATTTAATTTAGACTCACAAAACTAACAAGCTAGGCTTGAACTGTATTATTTATTATATCAATAATCTTAATATATTAGTGAAATGATATACAGAAATGTAACATGTTTAATGTATCATGCTTAATTGTTGCTTTTATGTGTTTGTATTGTGCCTCTGAACGTTTTGTATCATTTATGTAACATCCTAAAAAGAACAAAACAAGTGCCCTTAAGATAGCCCCAGCCACCTTCCACAGTGAGGAATGAATTGTCTTAACCTATATAATACTCTCATATCTACATGCACACGTCTCACAAGACGATCTCCATACAGTCACAATATATGCAATCACCAAGAACAAAAAATCCATTTCCAACCATGGTAGGTGGTTGGTGATATTTTAGTGTTCTAAATTGGAGGATGACACCAAACAAGTCAAAGCAGTGTCTTAGGATAGTGGGTCCAAGCTATCATTGGCTTGGACCTCTAGCCTTGTGTAAGTAACTTGTAAGATGAGATGACTAAAGACTACCATCGACCTGTGTCTGCACCCGGATGTCTCAAGGCTGTCTGTGTCACACAAATTTCAGTTGTTTTTTTATAATTGCACAAACGTTATATTATCACTTGAGATATGATTAACTTCACTTAGGAATATATACCTCCACAACCTTGAAAGGAAAGATAATCCAAGGCTTAACGTCTCCCTTTGATCTGTTATTATACCTGAATAGAGGGACCACACATGGCATTCACAATGGCAATACAGACGTTTACTATTTTGTACAAATCTTTAAGGCTTGTCATATTCCCGAAAGGTCACTTTTTTTAGTTTTTATATTTCTTACACAATGTATTTTATCCTGTTTGTATATTTCATACATAATCCATCTTTTCTAAACAACCCTTATTTAAAATATTTCACTTTGTCTGTGTTGGATGCAATCATAACTTTAATATGAATATGAACACACTCCATTGGTCATGGACGTGTGATCACATTTATACATTTTGATAAGCATAAGAACCTTTTTGAATTATTGTAAAGTGACCGTACTATACACGACACTACAATAAACATATTTCATTCACTATTTTTATTTCTACCTCAGTTTGTTTGCTTTATTTTACAGTGTTTGTGTGTGTGTGTGTCTGTGTCAAAATGGGGGAGACAACTCAAACATGCTGAATAAAAACACTTTTAAACATTAATAAACATACTACTGAAATGCAATATGCTTGTCATAATACAGACCTGATTCTCATCATAACACATGTGCTGATATACATACAGATTATTTCTCTCTGCAATGTGATAAACATATTGAACATTTACTATAATACAAATAACACCCGCATCAGCATCAGCATCAGCAGCAGTTGTATTGTCTTCCCCTGGTGCCATTCCTGGGCATGTGTGGATGTAGCATAGCCCTGGTCTATGGGGTACAAACACCATATATGTGCAGGTCTAGCATGGGCCTTGTAGTGGGTGTCATTAGATGGTAGTCTTTAATAATTTCTTCTTTGTCTTTTCCTTCCCTGACCGAGCAGCATTTTACCTTTCTTACCAAGCAGCTAAGGATACGACCCCCAGACCGTGTTCTATAGAAGAGAAGTTATGTCATGACGGGACCTGCCTTCATAAATACAGCAACTGTCGTGAGTCCCGCCTTATAACATAGCATGCTATATTAATCACTTATCATATGAAGGGACTTATAAGCCCTGGTCGGGATGGGTACAACAGTTCTATTTGTTACCAATATTAATTTATAAAAGCAACAAGTATATTTTGTGTTTATACTAAAATCACTGAAATAATAAAATTACTTAGAATTTGTGTATGTATTTATTACACTGCAAACATTTTCAATGGCAAACTCATCTGCCTAATTTTCGCATATTGTATTGACCGTGGGCTGATTAATATAGGAGAACTATTTTTACACAGTGAGATGATTATTTTGTACCTATTATCTGAATGCTATCCTGCCTTTGTAGCCGGCGAGTGTGATCCAAACGAGAAGAAGTGCCCGGATGGGACCTGCGTCAGCAGACTGTTTGATGCATGTCGTAAGTTCTGCATTTCCTGTCCCCGATTATTCATCCACATATGTTTACACAGATAGTCATCGATTATGTGATACCCTTTCCTATTCCCATTGAGGCTTTACTTTATATCATCTTCCAGATGGAGAGTGTCGTATACACCAAAAGAAATGTCCGAGTGGTCAGTGCGTTGAACCTTATGAAAGATGCTGTAAGTAGAGGCTATAATTACGATATTTAACTTTAAAAAAAGCCAAGACCTTGCTTGATATACTGTACATAAGTGCCCTTAATTAGCATGTGAGGTTATGTGTTACAGCACAAGACCCGTGTCCTTGGTATAAGCCGTACCAGTGTCCGGATGGAACCTGTTACAATGAGGACCGGATATGTGACGGCTACTCTGACTGCATGGACGGCTCAGATGAGCACGACTGCAGTGAGTTATAACAATATCTCACTCTTAACCGATAATAATAGATATGAAAAGGTTAAATATTAAACACAGGCTCTGATGCAAGTTATTCAAAACTTCGATTATTTAACATACAGAAATACTAGACTGAGAAAAATCCACGCAAGACTATTGATTGGAGCTGTGAGTTATGATGATACATGTACATATTTTAAGCACATTTGTATTTTATTTATTTTATGTGTCCCTTTCCTAAAGTATAACGTGTAACAGAGCTATCAGACAATTTGAGTGAAATTGATAATTTCCAATGCATCTGTGATGTTCTTCCAAAGCTTTCCTTTCAAGAAACCCACAAAAAACTAATATATTTACATTAATATTTTACAGGGAACAGACCAGATTACAGCAAAGGTCAAGGGACATTTAATTGGAAGCCTCTGCTTGCATTACTTGTGGTTCCAGTGATTGCTATAATAGCCATAGTGCAGGGACAGAGAGTAGCCAAGCGGCATGGCAGAACCAGAGAAGTGCATCTAGGTAAGTACTGCCTCTGTCTCACCAGTAGCCATGCACTGACATTGTACCGCTGGGACCTTGCGCTATCGTCTCTAGTCCTCAATAATGAAATGGACTGTAACATTGTCTGTAAATCTCTTAACATGTTTGTCAGTTCTGTCTTGTTCTGGAAAGATTGTGAAAATGTTTTATGACGTTTCAAAATAAATCAATTTTAATGACAATGACTTGATGTGTCACAGTGCTTAGTTTTTCGATTAGTAAAGTCTGATACTGACCATATGTTTGATGATTTGTTATATTCTTGAAAAAATATTTAGTAATCTTGAGTTTACAGTTATCTCATATGGTAGTGAGTTCCTAAGTTTATGATATTATGTGGCTAGAAACTTGTTTTTGGACAAGAATCTGCCTCTAGTTAATAAATATGAGGTTATGTTTTGTTCAAAGTGGTGTCTAATATTTCTAGATACCTATTTTAAATCAAGGCGTAGATACTTTATACTTTGATTTTGCATGATGTCATGTTTTGCATGCATGGTATAGCTATAATGGACTTTTCAGATGTGCAAGTGTCGAGACACCCATCAGGCAAAGTGATAGGCATAGGTAAATTTTCTTTGCAGATTGGGTTCTATGTTTGCTGTTGTGTTTCATCAAACTTTCCAACTTGGACCACATTTTTACATTTTCTAGCCTGTCAAATGGAAATGTTTACACATCTGAGTGGACCAACATTTGGTGTCACTACGGCATCCAAGAGATATTGCATACATTTTGAAATGATTTTGTTTTAACATGATTTTTTAAAAGACCTAATTGTACATTTTTGCTATCAATTTATCTTTATCTTACATTATCTTTGGTATATATGTGAACAAGTGTTATGAGAAGGTTCGCTTTTCATGCTCATTTGTTGTTAATATTTATCACATATTAACAATATATATATACATATCTAATACACTTGGAAATAATCTAAGAACTAAAACTAGTGGGATAAATGATTCCCAACTTTAATATGTTGAATAGCAGGGTATAAATAGCACTCTCCTTGATTCAGTTAAACAATGTTTTTGAATTTTGATAATTGAATTTTGATATATGTTATAGCAGTGGTGTCGATGGCTCATTGCTCTGTAGATGATAGGCATCGCTGTTGCTTTGTATTCAGCACTTTGTAGACCATTGTGGACCACAGACTATTAATAATCTACACTTCACACTATCTACACACTGAGAATTTGCTATGTGTTTTAAAGGATTAGCTGCTTATTGATTTGAGATATTTGCAACATTACACTAGTTAATTGATGATTCAATAAATAATAGAAAAGTTTTTTTCATATCAGATATCTATATGTTTAAATAGTGGAATCATCTAAATGATATCGGTAGTTTATGATTGATAGAATATATTCCATTTGTTAAAAAAGTATGGATCATTTATTTCAGTAAATGATTGCAACAGTGTTCAAGACCAGACTGACTTTGGAGGCACCCGACTGTATCCGGTTCCGGCGGCGTCGGCAGGGGTGGCGGCACCTATGCGCAGAGACCACAGCATGATTGAAGTGACTTATGCCCCTGTGGGTAGTACGCAAAATATTACCCAGACAATAGGCAATGCAACACCAAATCACCATGGCAATGAAATTCAATTACATGCCAGTAATCAGAACTTAAGTATTGCTGCCAATAGTATACAGCAGTCATCAAGTTTAAGGATGTTACCCACTGGTAAGTAATAGTGACATCTAGATTGCAACCTCTCCCTAAATCACACTGGTTTCCTACAACTAACGCTCTCCACTCTCAGCACTGTGATAACTAGTGGCGTGCTCTCATACATCTGACCAATATCTCCATGATTTACATCCTCAAACATCCGGGCATCTTTACTAGTGATTACCTAAACTCAACCTCAATCATTCATGAATAAATTATATTTTATTTGATCAGTTTTTGTACACATTTGAATGAAATATATGTTAACAACTCAAAGCAATACATACATCACAAAATGATTTTACATTGATTATATATTCAAGTATAAGAAATCAAAGGAATACAAACATCTCAAAATGCTTTCACATTGAATTGAAAAAATAATAAAGTATAATATTGCTTGAAATATTACAGATGCACACATATCAAAATAATACTAACATTAAAGAGTGAACATATTGGAAACGATGTAAATCTTACAGTTGCTTCAGTAATGATTTCACAAACTACTTCAACCACTTGCATTAGATTTTGAAACACAAAGAACATATTAAGTGTATTCACTGAGATAGCCCCTTTAACATTACGCAAAAGACAATTGTGTTGGCTAGCTGTTTGTTGATGGTGTTGTCTCGTCATATTGTGTTAACCGGTAGATTTTGTCATTTTTGCCTTGTAGCCCCTGAAGCGGAGTCAGAAAAAAGCCCTCCTCCTCCTGCAGATATAAAGCCTGAATTAGATACAGTTACTTCTCCTCCGACAGGTATTTTACTCACAGTGGTTTGTCCATTTAATCCACCTCCATCTTTCCCTTTATCATCATATGCATGTCCACATACTCCTCAACCGTCCAGAAATCATTACAATCAAATACTCCCTCCTCCATTTGTCTCATTGGTCATTCTGCAGTTTACATAACATCACAAGACATCACATATGTATGTCATATGATTTCTGGATGGATGGCTACAATATAACCCTACATTTTATATTCAATAACTCTGGTAACCTTTCCTGTGCCAAGTTTTCAGCCAAGTCTTCACACCTTCCCTGGCCCAAACACAGGTGGTTGCATGGTTGGTAGGAGGAGTCCAGGTTGACCTTTAACTTCTGACCTTTGACCTCTTCCAGGCTTAATTTTCCGGGATCTATGGGGAGCCCTTTCAACTCTTTGTATAAAAGATCCATTCTGTTGAATTGCTTTGAAGTTAGCATGAGTTGAAATATTTCTCAATTATTTGAGTGATAAATAATTAACACATTTTGTTACTATCAAATTACATACTGAAAGTCTATAATTCAATATATTATTAGCTGCGTGTATATAAAAACCATGAATTTCTAAGTGTATATGCATATATCATGCAAGCAAAATAGTCATAAAGATATGATAGATGAGAAAGAGGAGATTAGAACTGATATGCAATGCATATATTTACTCAAGCAGTTCTTAATAGTCCACTACTTATAAGACGCTGGCGATTACAAAAATACAAGACAAACAATACTTCTGCTTATCATGGCAATGAACTATAGCATTGCTTTGCGCTGATGCTTATATTTAACTATTTTATAATAATATATTTTATAATTTATCAATGTAGTGTAATAAGGATCTGCATATGTGCCACAGTAACTTGCATTCCAAAAGTAGACAAGAGAATTACCTCCCCTGTCTCCATCTCCACTCCGCCTCACCCGCTCTGGACATTATTTATATTGTACATTCGCCATTGTTAATTTGTCAATCTCTCACTTGGTTTAATTGTCAAGTCCTTTCTCTGTTGCTCATAGTTTTCATATCTGATGTCTTATGGTTGATATTATTTCTGACTTGTTTTAACTCTATGTCATCTCCCTCCAGAATCATGTCTCGCATACTGTTTTAACCCTCAGTTTATTCCTCTCAGATGTCTCGTGTTTCCAGACTATACCCCAGATCCGATGAATCAGCTCTACTCGGCAAATAGCGATGTAATGTTACACACTCATGTTATTGTGGTCCATATGTAGGTAGAGTTAGATTCAAGTTTTTCTAACTTTATCACATACTTGCATGCTTTCTGTCTCAATACATGTAAGATTCAAAATATTTATCTCTGAGAAGTGTTCCACACAAAGGTGAGACCTCAAGGATGTAAGATAATCCTTTGTCGTTTGAATTACAATTCTTATTCCTCAGTTTTCAAGTGGAAAGTATGTGATAAAATGCGTCACAACTATCTGAGCAATTCTGACTGTTATGAAACATTATGTTTTGTGTTAAGTCTCGTCATTTAGTTAAGTCTCGTCATTCAGTTTCCATATTCACCAAACAAGCCCGCCAAGTGACGTCAGAGATGCGCAGATATGCAATAATATCTAGTTTCTATTTCTTCAGGTAAACTGACAAAGGTGAGTTAGTCCAGTCAAAAGACGCTTTATTGACACCTCAGTTAACATACCTTTGATTCTGTAATTTCAGCTCCTTCAGGAACAGAATCGGAGTACTCCCGTTCCAATCCTCCTTCGTACCCCTCTTCCGGTCCACCAAGTGCCCCGACAGTTCCCCAGAGCGAACCTCCGAGCTACCCATCATCAGGGCCACCTAGCGGCCATTTTCCTGCCAACCAGCAACAAAGATTATCGGTACCGACGTTATCGACGCGATTCCCACCACCCACCTACGACGAGGCCATGGAAGAGCGAGAGGACATCAATGAGGAAGGGGTAGAAAAGAAGAAAGATACTGTAAATGTTCATTGTTGTGTTTTTTATTTGCCTTGTGTAACTTTGGTGTCAGGACTTGGCTGACGTCATATGAGGACAGGTCAGTAAGTACAGATCCAACTTTCACACTGCTAGTAGTACCTGTGGTTCATGCTTTGCTTTTCATCTTCATTCTGATCTGAGGGACATGTTGTCATGATAAATTACTTGAAACTATATTGGTATATTGGGAAACAGATATATTATTAGTGTCTATATTGCATAAGGTGCGTGTCGGACTCGAGTGATAGGACTTCAGGTTTGTAAAGCACACACTGGACGTCCTGACCATATCTTATGGAATAACAAAGTCAATGAAACATAAGTCAATTCTTATGAATTTGGTATGTAATATTGAATTTAAAGAATGTAGTAATTTGTCCTGACATTCTCATGGTGATAGTGCTTCTCTTTAACCTGTGCTCTAAGTCTTCATAAATATCTAGAGAGAGAGAGTGGGATCTTTTAGGATTGGATTTTACTATATTTACATGGAAGGTTAAACCAATATGCTTGTTTTTATTTTTGTTTCTGATTATTTCTTAAGTGTGTTTATGGTGGACCATTCAGTATAATTTGATTTTATGATTATTCTCAACCCTGACAATAGAGAATCAAGTAATGTCAATCACTAGTTGAATTTGTCTCAGGATATAACATGAGATGTTCCAGAACTGGTATGTCAGCCGACTGAGTGTTTCATCCGATGGTCAGCGCTGCCGTCATTTCCATGATTTTTATTTTGTTTCCTCATTCTCTCATACTTTCATTTACATATTCCGATTTGATGGATCAGAGTGACCTTTATCGCAGAGTGACCTTTATCGCAGAGTGACCTTTATCGCAGAGTGACCTTTATCGCAGACTGTACCAAGATTATAGGAATTACAGATTGTCACCGCATACTTGCAGCGAATAGGGTAGCCTCAACAATCATACATCTGTACATTTAGGAACAATACTATACAGGAGTTACATTGTCTATTGGCATCAAACATTGGTCATACACAGTGTGCTACTAGTAGGTTGTGGTTATTTAATTTGGCTACAATGCATTAGATATCAATGTTGTCTGTCAAAATTCACCAATACCACTTGTTTCACAATAGTTGAACACTTTGCAAAGATCACCTTTTGGCTTAAAAGTTGAGACACGTTTCACTGAGACACATCCTCATGTGTGAAGTACAAGCTCCACTGAAGTTTACACTATAATACAATTGTCACAGTAGAGACAACTTTCTTTAGTGAAATACTTTTTATGTCAATTTCTTTAATATCAAAGAAAAGTGTCAAACACAAACTTATAAATATTTCTCAAGAGAAGGAGATAGGAAATAGGTACTGTGAAGAGTAGGGGTTATTGACATATTCAACCATGTTTATTATTGCTAATTTGTGTTGAAACCTTCCTTCCCCGTAATGTCCAATTACCATTGTGTTATTATGGTGTTAACAAATGATTGCAGATGTATTGGTTGAGTGAAGACTTGAATCCCCATCAGGAAGTAAACAATTACAATTCACATCATTTCCACCTTTTATTCATGATTGGGAACAAAATGGAGATCAAATCTTTAAACCAGATATATATTACAAAACTGAGAGTTTCAAGACTGGACCTGTATGAGGTGTTGATGAGACACATTGGGTTGTTCCATTTTGTTCCCATAGCAACACATTTTTATCCAAGTGCTCGTGTTTCCGACCAATATGGCCAGTTGCTGGACATGTTGTCAGTCTGTGTGTTATTATATTTATATGTTTATAACTTATGATATATTTGACACATTTTCAATACGGCCAGTGGCTGGTCATATTGCACCATTTTTCTACATATGAACACTGCTAACATTTGCCACACCTATCGCGATATCTTCCATCATCTCGTGCGTCACGTGATGTGAACTCTCTCGGAAAGAGTGGCTTCTTCTTTGGAAATGTTCCTGTTCTGCCGCGGAGTGACTTCAATGCAGTGTATGTTGACATTAATTCATACTAACATACAAAAAAAGCATTATAATGGTTCTAAGATAATATTTACATAATTACAATAAGATAAACAAAATTTTAACTTTTCCAAATGTTACTTGTTAAATGGGACAATTTTTCTGAGTAATGCAATAATTAATGGAAATCTCCTAGAGCCTTGATAATATTATAAATGATTTTCGCACTAAAGAAAAATCTTTTGGACACCAAGTTTAATACAAATGTTTTTTTTATCAGTGACATTGTCCTATTTAATAATATTTTAGATTAAACTCTCATCATAACTCCAAATATTGTTATAGATGTAATCTAAAAAGCATGACTTAGCTTTAGTATAGCTGGATTTTATTTAATATTTGTCTGCTTTTAGTAGTAATAATAACACTTGTCATTTTTTCTGAAACGAGTAGTTCCTTTATTTCAAAGAGTCTTGGTAGACAGTAGTAAGAACCATTTTGTGCTCTTCTTGTTATGCATCTTCCATTATTACTACTATATACAGCACATTGACATTTGTTGTGGGGAATCCAATTATTCTTCCGCCATCCACATCCTAAGCTCTTTGTGAAATTTGATAACAATTTACACTCATAAGCACCTCAATTTTGATACACCTAACTACAAAATACAACATAATGCACTGGAGAATTCTGAAAATTGAGCCATCTTCTTTTCAGCTACTGTAGTCTTGAATGATTAAGTCCAATGTTGTTCTCTTTTGTGATATATACCCTCAGTGTAGCATATATACAATTAACAGTACAATGTGAGAGACACGTTGACATTTTTCTTTCAGGATGAATTGCATGGACTTTCTCATCAAGAAGATTCAAAGCTACAGGAAATTCATATTTCAAGAATAACCCTATTCTTCACTTCTTTGAATATGACTTTTGCGATTCTGCATCCTGTGAAGATGATTCTGATAGCTCTAATAACTACTAAATGTCATAGAATAACCATGTGGATGGCTTACTAATCATACCTCCTAATAATTTATATTTAATAACTGGTTTGAGAATGCTATATTTATTCTGTTCAGTTTCATGCTTAAACTCCTGATTATGGACCTGCATGACTAGCTTCTTAGACCCTTTAACATATCCTTATGCCACACGATGGACAATGTCTAGGAACACGTCGGGAGCATCTGCTTCATGCCACACTTTCTATCTACCTATGTAGTCTCAGGCAGACAGGGGTACTATCTTAAGCTTGTAGGACCGCTGGTAACTTTAATGGCGTAAAAGGGCTTTTTCCAATGTTTTGATTATTTGGATAGGCAAAACCCAAAGCTTCTCTCTGAACATATTTGCCAGTTGATCTTTGACTTTTTGGACTTTGACTTTATGTAAAACATTGACATATTTTGTCTGAAATCCAATGTCGCTTTTGGGCATGCTCAATAAATTGTTTTAAAATAATTGCAGTTACTATGATTATCAATCTAGATGTAGACATTAAATAGGACTTATTGTTATCGCACACATACGCATAGTGTGATTTATAGGTGGCAGCACCTCAGTATATCGTCTAGGTATGATGTGTGCCATCAGAATAGATCAACTCCAGCTAGACTACAACTGAACGGGTAAGGGTTACCAAGCAGGCACTGCTCTTGTAGGTAGTTCCTTAGTATCCAGCTAACTGCACGCTGGCGCGATTCTGGCACGCAAGTGCTTACTGGTTGTACCTGATTTTGTTCTTTCAGAGCATCCAGCAACTTAAGAAGTTGAAAAAAACGAAAAGGGATAGTGAAAAGCAGTTGATGGCGCTCCTCAATGAATATGACTACTATGACTACACGAGCAGCTCTTCGGCTAGCTCAGACGACTCCTTCTGACATATGTATTATGATCACCACACTAGCAGTGACGAGTATAGCTCAGACGATCTGACAGGCGAAAAGCTCTAGATTGGTTTGACTGTACTCGAGTTGTAGGATTTGGCTGTAGCGATTGTGAAGCTAGCATACTGTGTACTATCATTGAAACAGCGGTGGCACCTCCGTTAGACAGGTAGCAGTGCACCTTGGAAATAGCAAGGAATTCTCAATGGACTCAAACGTACCTTTTGACGATGCATCTGACAAGAAACAAATTATTTGTGTGACCTCATCAAACTGATTCACATATGCTAGACTTTGACTGGTTGTAAATTAGGAAGGAGCCATTTCATTAGTGTGGTGATCATATTCACATCTTGGACTCTTTCTGCGTTGGGACTATCTTCGTTTGACGTGATGAGGGGGTCACGTGACGAGATGGTCACGTGATGAGGTGGTCACGTGATGAGGTGATCATGTGATGAGATGGTCACGTGATGAGGTGGTCACCAGTCCTAAGATTACAGAGTGTGATAATCTCGATGCAGAAGCTTCCAAGAGACATAAATGCTCAACAAACTGAACTTTGCTGATATTCTTCGTTTCTAATCAGAGACATATGATACCTCAGGGTATTAACACTGAACAAAAGACTTGGAATAACAAAGACTATCTTGATAAAGCCACAAGTGCCATAAACACTGGACTAAAGTGCCTCTGACGTTACAGCAATGGGAAACACAGACTGCTAACTCTGCACCGCACCCCATAGAGGGCACCACACTCATTCTGTATAACTGTCAATTTCAAGTGTGGTCAACAAAGATATAGACTGTGGGTGTCTTTTTTCTATTTCTCTACCTGTTGTGTCAGTGTTCCTGGAACTCGGCCGAATGAGATGCTCCTATTCTGGTAATTACTGTATAGCCAACCATTTTGGCGATATACAAATTATTCCAAGCCAAAACCCAGTTTGGTACCAAAATATCGAGCATCAAAAGCCTGAAAATGAATGAAAACCGCCTAAAGTAGGAAAGGATTCTCTTGTAATTGCACCAAAATAGCTTGCTATGCAGTACTAATAAATGGTTAATATTGTTTTGCAAGATATTTGAACTTTTCAGTCACTCTAGCAAAACGGCTTCATGTATGTTGCACATTGTGACCAAACTTGGGTGTTTTTGCTTGCTATAATCAAACTGCAATATACTTGTCTCTGTGAATTGAGATTCTCATAGGTTGGCAAAGTACTAGATTTGGGAGATCCACAGTTCTAGTGAGGCACCTGATCACAACATTTTGAATGGAATGAAGTCTGTGCTTCAAAGTGTGCTCCTATGCTGAGTTAGGTGATATAAATTGAGGCAACCAAAAACACAAAGTTTAAATAGAAACCTGTCATAGATGTTACATATTTAATAAATGTCTAGAAACAATGTGGGATTTTGTTTTGACATTTTCTACCTCGCATAACAAAGGGGTATTTCCATATTACATGGTGTGGAGAATGAGTTGATATGGTGTGTGGCTGAGGAATGGTAGCCCCTTGCGTGTTGTCCCCTTCCATGTAGTCTTCTCTCCACTGTGGCTTCAGGGTGGTATGAACAAGTGTAGATGTAGCTCTTAGATGACCTGTTTCCTAGCATCTAACCATTTTGCTTCACATTTTTATAAATGTTGCAGCTCAAATCTTCATATTGAATGCATTTTATAGCTTTATTGCCTGTGCATATTATCAATTTCTCTACATTTTGTGGTGGTGTAGCATGGCTTATTTCGTTGTAACTCACATTTTAATATGTCCTTTGCAGGACCCAGCTTTGGCCCAGCTGAAAAAATTGCGGAGACAAGGCAAAAAGGACCAGACTGCCCTGTTAGCCATGCTTGACGAAGACTATGATTATTACGACTATACTAGCAGTGAAGACGAGGCTGGTTCGGATTCAGACTGACCAATCACAAAGCCAGCATTCCCACTTCTGGGGATCTGGAGTCTTCTTGGGCAACTAATGTCATCCAAAAAACAACAATACATAAATTAATTTCCACCATCTAGACTTCACTTACAATCTTGGAATACAATGACTGAAAAATCAACATTTACTCTTTGCATATTTGGGCCTTCAACTGCCATAGATGAGACAATTAACCATCCTTAACGTTCCAATTCATAATAAGAGATATATGTTTAAACGGAGAAGAGTATGTCAAACTTATGTACAGTATAACAGAACTAGAATACCATAATGGAATACAGTGACTTAAATAAGTGGTCCTTAAACCTTTGTGATGATTCAGTAGTATATCTACACACCTTAATATTTCTTCTCTCCACCAGTACTGTATTATGATGGCTAACTTTTTGTCTTGTGTTGACGTAACTTTGCTGTGAGCGATGTGAGTCACTGCGGGATACCTGTTGCTTGTGAGACATTAACCATTCAGTGCTTGTACCCATATTAACCTTCCTGCCTGCCTTGTTGTGTATTAGTATTCCAGGCATGAGCGACCATGACATCAAACAGCTGATCCTGGTAATTACTCTTTAGCTAGATATTTTGGCAAGGGTTTCATTTGGTGAGATTTGCTACCACCACCACCACCACCAGACTTCTAAAGCAAGATGACCGCTAACCCGGACTGAACCTGACTAGATGGTGCACCTAACTGATGTACTAAGTAATAACATATCTAGTACTAATCTGTCCACCCTGCACCTTAGCCGTGTGGAGCACTTACTGCACTAACTGTGATCAAAACATAGACTGTGATACTCCCATACCTTATGATGGCAAATTCACCAAATCGTAACCTGCCAAAATAAGTAGCTATGGAGTATTGGCAATCCTCCTGCTTAAATGACTCAATATTTTAGGCGTGACATTATTTTTTATTTGCTTAGCCAGGCACTTATTAAACTAGATGACTAGTGATGTGCACTGCTAACTAACAACATTTTGCTTCAGATATTTTTGAAAATATACTATGATAAGCATATAGAGCACATTGAATAGTCATCTTAGTATTAAAAACTTAATACTTAAAAATATTGCAGTGTGATTTTAGCCGCAAACTAACACCTTTACAATGCAGTGTGCAGTGCAACTTCTTTCCGTACAACTCAATTTTCTGTTCAATATATGATGTTGGTGTATTTTGTAAGTGTTACGCCAGCAGTGTTGCAGTGATATGCATTTTTCATTTATACTTGAAAAATCTTATTATTTGCAACTTTTTATTATTTTGTGATTGATGTTATTTTCAAATTAACCACTAACATAACATTAATATAAATCTACAATGAGATATATTTTTCTAAAATGTAAATCAAAATGAAACTGTGATAAAGAAATATTTAATTGTACAGGATAGTAACCGCCATAGTTGTCAGAAATAATAAATGTTATAGAACACCGGTGTATGTATTATTATTTACATGTCAGGGAGAAAGGGTCTCCAAATCAGTTTGCAGGCATTTCTCCTGATGTTGTGATTCAATTAAACTCTTTCAACGGTGTGGCTTTTCCCCTAGGTTGATATGCGTGTGGCTTTAGTCCGTAGCGTACTCTCTACTTACATGTATGTACAACTGTATCATATATATGTCATACGATTAGGATATAGACCTCTGGTAGGCTGATAGAGAAGAGAACTGCATGATATCATCCGTGTATTGTGACACTCAAATAGACTGTTTTGTTCTTTCCACCGTGGAGCCCCTATAAGGCGCGATGTTTTCTGATATTGGAAAATTAAACAAAATCACACAGTGGTGTGCTAATTTTGTTGAAATTTTTCGATTATTTTTGAGTACTCAGGAGTGAATTGCAAAGTCAAAATGATAGATTGTGTGCACAGGATCACATCACAGAACCGCCCTATAGGGGCTGCTCACTAAAATCGTACTTGCCCATATGTGATCACTACGGCTTACTTATCTTAGTTCATTTTCCATAATGTCATTACAGATGCAAATGGCTAATGCAGAGAAGATGATGAGGAAAATGAATAAAGGAAAGAAGAAAGATAGTGATAATTTTATGGCAATGTTAAATGAGTATGATTATTTTGACACAACATCAGAGGAGGATGAAGCCGATGATGATAGTGACGGTATGGACGGAGATGATGATGATGATGATATGTCCTGCGGGGGCTTCTCCGGAGGAGGAGGAGGTTCAGATTCTGATTAGATTATTACGCTATTTTTGAAAGGACTTGAGAATATGACATACTGACTTCTGAAGATTCTGAGAGAACAATGGAATTAGGAATGACATGACTAGCCTTATTTGAAATTCTTTTCTTTTGAACGCATGTGAATTCGCGGAACATAAACTTTCAAGACAGGACTGAGACATGCGTCAATTCTACTAACACAGTGGAAGAGACTCAATACATAATACCCAAACCGTAGATTGGAACCGCCACAAGTTCCTTGAGCATCCTTAAATAATGATGTACTCTGATATACTTATTTTCCTACCTGGAATATTGATTTTCAGCATTTTATTCAATAGCGGCAGAGGAAAATTAGCCTAAAGGAGACAACATCTTATCAGTGGACTATGGACATTGATACACTCATTTCCTTTACAGTAAAAGTCTCTTTGTTTGAAGAGGAACATTTCTTCAAGGTTTCTGCAATGATGATTGTAAATGATAATATTTGGTAGAACTTGAATGGCAATTTGCTTAGTACATTTTGTCCTTGGTGTTTGAGGTAGAAATGTAATGAGATATTGCATATAATTAACATATATGGTCTTTTGTCAAGAGATTGTTATATATTTTCACATGTTATAATCAGATATACATGTTGCATAATATGAAATCATTGTCTAGGATTTATAGAGTCATGAGCTGATGGTTGACAACAGCATATAGAAATATTCTCAATATGATAATATGAAACATAAATAAATATAATCAGACATGACTATATCAGTAAATCTAGGATACACAAAGTGACTATATCAGTAAATCTAGGATACACAAAGTGGCTATAACAGTAAAATCTAGGACGCAAATTGGTTATATCAGTAAAATCTATAGATCAAGCAAATGGCATCACTCCTGGTCAGTGTTGCTCTGTCAACAAGAGTATATTGGTATTAAAATTATTTTTGTTAAGTTCCATATTATAAAGAGTAGAACGTTGGTTATAAATGAAATGGTTTGGTTTAGAAAAATGATTTTATCATCTGTTAACAGTCAAATATATTAATCGTTTTGGTTATATAGTAGTAATTCTTTATGCCGAAGTTGTGAAATGTTTACAATCTTGTCTCAAATGTCATGGATTGAATTATTAGGTATTTGTTGATTTTCGATAGTTCGTATTTGGTTTATGTTTAATTCTTATTACAGAATGTATAGACCATTCTTGCCATCAGATACTTATTGAAACAATCAATTTCACAATATATATTTTCTATTCAGAAAGAGCTTTTATAAAGGTACAATGTGAATGCAACGCCATCTATTCCAAAATCAGCATGATCAGCTAAACAAGACAAATATAAATGTTAAAGGCGATTAATCAGGGACAATTTGATATATTCTTCTGATATATCATTTATCCCTCATTAAGAACAAATGAGTTTCATTATTTTCAGGAATCAGGATGTTTAGATGTCTATCTAGGAATGCAGGAACAGTTATCTTTCTGTAATATTGATGCAATAAACTGATAGGTGATTAGCACGCCTAAACACAAATAGAACAACATTCAGATGGGAACTTTATAATGAGGTCGGTGAGATTAATCCAGGAATACCTAATGAACGCATATTGTAATATAGTGTTACCTCTGCTATTTATACAAATAACAAAATGTATAGAAAAAAATCTATATTTAGCCATCTTTCACCATGATAGTGGTATTAAGTGTGTCTGCTCATAAAGAAATGAAATTACCTGTATTTTATATATTTGTAATGTAAATATAAAATCACACATTTGCACTTAATTCCCATATTTCCCATTGCTGTAATATGACGTTATTAATTAAATGTTATAATCATAAAGCTGTATGATAGTTCCAGGATATATTGTGATGAATACATTGTAAAAAATATATTGTTCATATTGAATGCATGTGCCCTTTGCACTGATCATAATTACAACTTTCTCTGTCTACCATATCACCTTTTATTAACAATTTCTCTGCACATTGATTAATGCTTGGTATATTACCGCCAAATATATGTTTGTTTTTTTTTCAATTTTACCAGGTCATGGATAAACAAAGCACATTATTTATGTTTTTATTTAATATTGAATTCTTATTGATGTCTTACTCTTTGAAACTGCTGTATATGTTTTATGACTGGTGTCATAGTATCTAATGCATTTCATCCGTTTTAATGAAGTATATTACTAAATTGAAAAAATTCATATTTTTTTCAGGTGTATGCCGTTACAGTTTTACCTTTATTTCATGAGATAGTTATATCGATTAAAGATAAACTGTCAAATTTGATATATTTGAAATGTATATTTTTCTTCCACATTCTAAACTCCTCGTTGTACAAATATAATATGTGTTAAGGATATGATTGCATATCTAATGTCATGGTAACCGACTGATTTATTATTATAACCCTCCATGGACATATTGTTGATAGTGTTCTGTAAATAATTTGCATTTAAGATAAATATGCCTTTACTGTTTTGTCTAAATATCATTCATCACAGGTCATTAATGACCAACAATTATCTTGGCAAAAACGAACTCGGAAATATCCCTTCTTGACTCCTATCCAACTCAATAACATGATATTATTATACAGAATATTTTAATTCCTTTCCGGACTCATTATATAAATCATTTGTAGTCTGTTGATTCTCGAAAACCTTTGTTTTTGTTTAAGATAAAAAGTTCTGAAATGTAAGATATATAGACAAAGCTATTTCATAAGAATGCTTCTCACGATTGTTGAATATAATCATAATGTAAATATTTAGAGATAGATTATTGCATATGTACATAACATTTATTCCATGAGGGGTAAATTATATTTATCATTGATACAAAAAGGTACCATTTAATGAATTTCAGAACTATAGAAATAATTACTTTTGTTAAGAAATAAGCATTGCAACATGAGTGTTATAGTTATAACTTGTAACACAGGATCTATTTATAGACGCTTTGAACTGTAAGAGTTACTGTTAAAGTAGTCAAATAATCAACTACTCAATTCCTTAAGTACTGTAGTTTGTTATTGTATCTATGAAAAATGTCAGTCTTAAGTAGAGTTTGGTATCACAACATCATGGTCTCCATCTAAATTTACATGTAAACCATGGGGACCATAAATATAAAAGAAAAATTCTTACATTTATTTAATAAATTAAGCATTCTTACATTTATTTAATAAATTAAGCATTCTTAAGATTTCGTTCTGCACTAATAAATTCCATAACAAAACTACTTTGGTCTATAAAATAAAATAAATAACCAATTGTATGGGTATTTGAATATCAGAATGGTGCTTTGTTGATATTTCAATGTATACATTAATGATTAAAAAATAACCATTTTGTAAATTCTATTGTAAATGTGCTGCAATAAAATTGTAGTCTATAAAAAAATGATTTATCGCTTTTATAGTTATATGTCATGATTACCAGTTTTGAGTAAATCTGTTAAAATGAATACCACATTTATTGACGATATCGCTATTTACAAATTAGCCACTTTACATTATAGAATCATTATTCTGATGTGAAGATTCACCTCCCCACAAATCATATGTCAAACATTTATTTCATTCTTAACTATCATATCTATCAACTACAAACAATTCTTAGATTTGCTGTCTGGTGACTGCCAAACAACGACGCCACTTTATTCTTCACAAAGCTAAATTGCACAAACACCAAAAACCCTAAGTAAAAACCCGAATCTAATACTGCAGCCATAGGATAGGGACCTGCACTCCACCCCACAAAATCCATACAAAATGAAAAAGATTGAAACACCGGACTATAACAAAATTATATCCCCCATACTTTCAGTTACAAAACTTCTTCATGAATTTATAACTGAAAGCAAAACATTTAACCAAAAACACTATGAAGCAGTACTAAAAGTAAAATAATCCAGTTATTGCTATGACCAAAGCTTACACAAAACCTGTCATACTCATATACCACATTTCTATACGCAAAAAGCTTACTGTGTGGCAGCGCACTGTCGAATGACACAAGCCAGTTCACCTATGGCCAACCACACCTCACACATAGCACTTCTGTCATGTGACCCCTTACTCACCCACACTGACCTTCATATGCAATAGAACTCAATTATTTCTTAATTCATTCTTCAAACAGAATTAATTTTCAAATTCCAATGACAATGTGAATGAGCGTTGCGTCCTCTATCGATAACTCATCGAATGTCCCAGTGACATCTGGTGTTAGATTCTGGTATTTCTGTATAAGGAGAGAATGCCATCAGATATTTTAGATTTACACTTACGTATTTCCTTTTAGGAATCTGCTATCCAGCTACCTCCGATTTAGATACTGCCTATTCCTTTCTCAGAGCCATTATTCCAAGTTTGTAAATTTCTCCAAATTTGTAAATTTGAAAATTAAATGGGAAGAATAAAATTTTGTTTTATTTGTTTTATATTACCTTTTACACGCATGTAAACAAAACATATTTCTTATTTTTTAAACATATATGTATATGTATGTAGACAATGCGTATCTATATGTTATCACAGCTTGAGGATCAGTCACTCATCAGCAGTATCTGCGCTTTAATTGACATCAAGATATAGATACTGTGGGCCTGTTATAGAACAAATTCCTGGAAGGAATTCACATTTATTGATCCCTCATATACTATTTTTAATAAATTCACAATCAAAATAAAGGTAACCAACATATGGCAACTTTGAATTTAGGACAATCTGTCAATAATCTTCATACTGGCCATTTTATGAATCAGTCAGGCCTCGCCACGTTATAACATGTGTTTAATATTATTGATCTGCAGTATGAGAGAGCCGGTCAAAAAGTTTTACATATCTATAAAACTCATTTTACTTTCTGTTAATATAAATACGGGTTTTGTGTGAGAGTTACGAATTCCATGGTTATTTACGCCACAAACATTTAAAAGATATTTCGATAAATCGCATTTTATCGTTCTTTATCAGAATAAGTTTCTTCAGTCGTAGATTAAAGTCTCCTTTCTTTTTTGAACACCCCTTGTATAGAATTGTTATAGAAATGGAACCAACAATTGCGATGATGCTCATTACAGACCGATAACTGCCGAGTACAACTTCCTAATGGATTATAAAGTAAATCATTCTCACAAAGGACTCGTGCCCTGCAACTTAAGCATCGGCAGCCCGAATCTGTGGAGGCTAATTCTCTCTTTTCTGGTATTTTTCACTTCAATTTGTCATGGGTACAGTACTTATAAGAGAGACTGCACTGTGTCCAACATGCCAGTCGAGGAAGATTTCAACACGACAAGATATATGGGAACGTGGTACGTGGCCTCAGATACAGGCCTATTCCCTATGCATCACTCCTTAGACAGATTCCTATACCTTATCCAGGACCTAAAGTTTCATTTCGAACTGGATGCAAATGGAAATATCAGGATAATAGCAGGTAAAGTAAACAAATCATTAAATGTATAAAAGATATGTATTTTACATTCTGTCTTTGGATTTATAAAAGTATATTTAGGTTTTGGGATTTAAGGCAACCAAATATCTTCAGAATATCAAGTGAAATATTCGGAAAATTAAGTGAAATATTCCCTGCAATTAGAAAGACAATTTCTGGCCTAAAAACCTCGACTAGTGGAGCGTTTTACTTGATATTCAGGATTCCAAGTTCAAATCCCAGCTAGCTACTTTCAAGTATTGTCTCGTATTAACGCTAAATATCAACTATATGTAGCGAACCAAGGCTATAAACCCAAATCTACTTGACTATTCTAATACGACTAAAAACCGACTCTTCTATATGGCTTCTTTTACAATCATTTTAAGCCTTACCCAGAACAGACCTAATCTTATGCAACATATTAAAGATTTCTTGGTTAAAACGTAATTATCAATTTAGAATACAGAAAAGGATTAATATGCTCATCAAACTCTGACTTTAGATAACCATATCAGAATCCAATACAAATACATTTTTCTATTTGTCTGAGCACAGAGTCTTTGATGCTGTTCGAGGATTGTGAAAATTATTTTTTTCCCAATCCTTTGCTTTCAATGCTTATAAACAAGATAAGGAAGTAGAAAAAAAATGCTCAGAGTGGAGAAGTCCTCAAGTGATCTAATGCTATATACATAATGCATGAAGTTCTGCAGAATAAATTGATGTTTATTTGGCAGATGCTCATAATAAACCTTAATGCCGGGAACAGCAGCTGCAGCGACCATGTTCTCAGTGAATGATCCATCTGTGCATATATCAAATACATAAAATAGTTAATTGAATATGATATTGGTAAACACGTGTCACATTTGCCAGTTACATAATAGATATGACTGAAAATTAGTCCAAGGGTATTTCTTCAATAAACCATTTGCTTATTTCTTTTTAAGATTTGGCATAGTAGATTTCTATCATTTCCAATGAAATTCTAATACAGCATAAACAATGGTAATATCATGATTGCTTGATTCAAAATCGTAATTACTGGTTAAATCTAGTTAAAAAATATAGAAAACAAATAAAATCAAAGACATTTTTTGAAGACTTGAGAATTGCAAGTTGTCAAACACAACACATCTGAGCTTACACACAAAGACATAAAGATGAGGAAAATAAAAACATGAGGTTACTTTGGTCAGCATCATGGCATGCGAGTCATGTGTATGCTACTTGAAATGTGTTCATTGATATAAATCATTTTGCTAGTTTCATTTACAACCACAAATGTTATCCTTCAAATGATTATATAAAATTGTTATTCACATTTTTCAACCAATTTAAATAATAGTGTCCTATTTCAAAGTTTAAATTTGCTAACTATATACATAAATGCTACACGAATTCACCAGGCAGCAGGCTGATAAATCTGTTGTTTGTAAACAAAATCAAGTATTCATTTAGTAACTTGCAACCTGAGCAATGTTTCCATGAAATATACTATTTATGCTATTTATGAATGAGTGGACTGGAGTCAGCTCATGCAAGTTCATGTAAACAACTCACATGTGGGCCAAACCACAACTTATTTCACTGATTATATCTCACTTTGTTCAGTTATGAAAAACATGAATTTGTGTACCATTTCTTTAGAATCAAGTAATATTAATTAAGTATTGTACCACATATAGAATCAAATTTTGAAAGGAACTATGCAAGAGGAGTGCAGGTACTGACAGGAAATTCTGTATGTATAATGTTTGAAAGCCTTAAGAGTCAGATTCAACTTGACTTAATTACACATCAAGGTTGATGTGGTGATGTCGCTGTACACTAAGTTTAATCCAAAAACAAAACATGAAGTCTTCATTCCATATCTTTTTGTCTATGTCTGTAACTGACAACATAAATTAGTATTAGACTAAGTCTTATTTTGCCAAATCTGTTTGAAATATCACATCAGTGCAGTGATGTCTCTGAACGACATATTCTGTCTCTGTGCCTGTCATTATATCAGACTTGAGACCTGTCTTCAGATTATATATCTAGGAAATAGTTTGCATATGGGCTGTCAAACACTAACCATCTGCAGCAGACATGAATGAGATCAAAACAAGAACATGGGTTCATGCAGTGCTCAGGAAGTAAGATCTCTCGCGTTGGTTCTGGTGGAAGGATCTCACTTGTCCTTCAGACTCTTGGAAACCTTCCACCAGAACCAACTTGAGAGATCTGCCAACCTGAACACTGCACTCACGTATTCTTGTCTTAATCTATTATGTTTAAAGCCTCTTCTTTATGTGATATTTCCAAGATTTACACGCATCTACATCATTTGAAGGTACACAAACATTTCCTGCTTAATAAATCTTCTATTTAATTATTACATCTGGTCAGCGTAAGGCAAGGAACCATTTCGGCTTTATTCGTTGAGATAGTTTATGGCTTGAGAATCAAACACTCTAAGATGACTTTATGGACAAAATTGGATATTACAGAATCCTCTTTTGGTTGTTTTCAGCTGCGCGCGCACTTCTCTTCTGCTATGAAACGGTTGGGCTGGCGGTGGCAGCTGATGACAAAGAGCCGGCTAAGCTGGTGGTATCCTTCCCCCAAAGCTGGCTTACCTCCTTCAGGAGCCCCTCGCCCTACTGGGTGGCCATCACAGACTATGACAGCTACTCACTCATATACAGGTAACATACAATGCCATCAAAGTTAGAACAAGTTCAACTTTAATCTCATTTTTAGGAAAACCCGAAAATCACTTTGTTCCTAATCTTCAAGGATCAACCAATGTCCCTAGTCCCTAAGGCACCATGACAAAATATCCCTGTTCCTTAAGGCACCACAATACAAGGTCCCTAGTCCATACAGCGCCATAACACAATTTTTTTATCAACCCCATGTTTTTCTTACTCCATATCGTTGAAGGACATGTTTGAAAACATAATATATCAATATTTTCAAAGAAAAGATTTTGATATCATTTTGTATCATAGTGAAATCTGATTTTATTTAAGGACAATGAACTAAAGATAACTTATTTCCCTTTTCGATACATCTTCCCAAAATTCTTGACTCTAGTTTTTTTAAAGTCATTAATCTGGTCTCATAAGATTATTAATGTTTCTGGTCTCTCATAACTCCGGTGTCTTATTCTAACTCTTATTTCTGGTCTCTTAAGTTGACTCATTTCTCCGGTGTCTTATATTGCTTCATGTTTCCGGTCTCTTGGGTTGACTCATATCTCTGGTCTCCTAAGTTGACTCATATTTCTGGTCTTTTTAATTGACCCATATTTCTGGTCTTTTTAATTGACTCATATTTCTGGTCTTTTAATTGACTCATATTTCTGGTCTTTTTAATTGACTCATATATTTCTGGTATCTTTCGTTGTCTCATATTTCTTCAGTTGACTTGTGAGTCTGGAACCACAAGCTTATTTTGATCTGTCCTAGCTCTGTGTTCGTAAACTTCATAGAACACATATTTCTGTGTCTTTTATGTAACAGTCTATGTATATGTATAGGTATATACTTTTTCAAACCCTTTTATTGATAATTTCCTTGACTTAAAAAAAATTAATGTTCACAAACAAACAAAAGCAGAACGAATCAAAAAGGCTGTTTTGTACTTCAAAGCTTTGGTAATTAGTAATGTTTCTTCATGTAATCAAATGAACCAAAATTGATATTATTGATATTCAGCTGCCGCAAGGTGCGTGCTGACGGCACTTGCGACCCGGCATCCACAGTGGCATGGACGCTGACGAGATCTCGCCAAGGTCTCACAGAGAAAACAGACATGTTCACCAAGGAGGCGTTTGTGGATATGTGTCTAGAAGCTTCTGCCTTTCATCCCATGCCCAAATCCAGGCCGTGTCCGGATATCAACACGGATCTACACAAACAGGAGTTGTGAAGACCTTATTTTATGTGAACGCTGAGAAGAGGTGATAGATTTGCTAGAAATGCTCTGAAATCTGTCACAATAGCTTGTACGATACATGGGCGAAAGTGAGATACAGCACAATAAGGGTATTCATGGGTGTTGGTAGAGAATGTCCTCTGGTGGTAGATTTTCTGGGGGAACTACTTTCTTGTTATGCTAAAATAGAACGTTTTCAGAAAAGTAGAAGAAAACTGCTCAACTGTCAAAAAGAGTTCGCTTTTCATTAAACCTTTCTCGTCATGAAATGACATTTTATGATATTCATGTTCTTAATAAACTATTGATTTATTATTTGAAAATCACAACGGAAATTTCTTTGATATATTGAGAGCTTTATGTCATAAAAAGTGGAGTAGTCACTACTCCAAGATTACTTTTATCATGTCAAACTGTTAAAGGGGAAAAGTTTGTGGGACCATAATAAAGTGGGTTTCCAAACAACTTTGTAAAAGTGATCTTAAAAATATTAAAATATTTATTGTGATCCTAGTTTCTATTTTTCAAAAACATTAAAAGAAAAATCGAGGTTAAGTACACACTTGACCACTTCAAAAAAATATTTTTTCACCTCTATTCACATATCCGATTGGCAAACTTTCATTTTCATTTTATTTGCAAATTTTTCAAATGAAAACAAGAAGATCCATTTCACTACAATCACAGTGAATTTCCTACCCAATGAAATGAAATAAACACAGCTGTTGTGTAATCTGCAGAACTATTTTTTTGTCTTCCTTTCTCATCAAAGGAAATCAAGAAAATCATAAAGGAAAATTAGGACAAAAATAGTATTTTGAAAGAAATAAACTTGTAATTATACCTTATAATTCAAATATTGTAGTGTTTTAATATTGATTAATGCCATTAATGCGGTTATTTGTATAGGAAATGTAAGTGTACCAATTCCCATAAAGTACAGTATTTTGATTATTTCCTTCTCTTCAACTAGGGGGCACTTACTGTAATACCATAAATACCATTAAAAGCTTTTCCCAGACATGCTATGTATATAAAGGAAATAAAATGTTTTCAATTTATATAAAAAAACGTTCGTCAAATTTATTTCTAATAATATTGCGTTTTATGTTTGTAGCTGACACCAGCATAGGGTTAGAGTCAACATAGGGTTGATGTCAGCACAGGTGTTAACATAAGCATTGATTTTAATATCAGCATAGGCCAACATCAGTATAGGTGTTTATTAGGTAATGCCAAGCATCCAACTCATGCTTTAAGTTTGTTCATACTATTTGATTTGCTATTTCTCCCAAATCCACTGCCTGATCTTTCAGAATAGTCATGACTTATGTCCAATCTTCACGCATTTTTTCACCAATGACGACACAGATGAATATGATAGAGAGAAATCCTGCAGTTGAGGGTAGGCAAAGACTGATATGTTTGTTTGTTTGTTTGGGGGGGGGATCACATCGCTTTCAACATTATTTCAGTCATTTCGTGATGAGACCTACTTGTGGCAGATATAGTGCTGCCTCACTGAATTGTCATGTCACAGGTCCTTGACATGACAACCCACTCGGCCACAGATTTACAAGGACAAACGGGTTAACTCTTTAGGTATGGGCTCTCTGACCAACTGCGTAACGGCACATGGCCTTGGCAGGGACTGTTATGGAGGGTAGGCAGGGATTGATATGCGATAGAAGTCCTGTTATGGAAAGGGAGGCAGGGACTGATATGAGACAGTAGCCCTGTAGTGGAGGGTAGACAGGGACCGATATGAGATATAAGCCCTGTAGTGGAGGGTAAGCAGGGGCCGATATGAGATATAAGCCCTGTAGTGGAGGGTAGGCAGGGACCGATATGAGATATAAGCCCTGTAGTGGAGGGTAGGCAGGGACTGATATGAGATATAAGCCCTGTAGTGGAGGGTAGGCAGGGACCGATATGAGATATAAGCCCTGTAGTGGAGGGTAAGCAGGGGCCGATATGAGATATAAGCCCTGTAGTGGAGGGTAGGCAGGGACCGATATGAGATATAAGCCCTGTAGTGGAGGGTAGGCAGGGACTGATATGAGATATAAGCCCTGTAGTGGAGGGTAGGCAGGGACTGATATGAGATATAAGCCCTGTAGTGGAGGGTAAGCAGGGGCTGATATGAGATATAAGCCCTGTAGTGGAGGGTAGGCAGGGACCGATATGAGATATAAGCCCTGTAGTGGAGGGTAGGCAGGGACTGATATGAGATATAAGCCCTGTAGTGGAGGGTAAGCAGGGGCTGATATGAGATATAAGCCCTGTAATGGAGGGTAGGCAGGGACCGATATGAGATATAAGCCCTGTAGTGGAGGGTAGGCAGGGGCTGATATGAGATATAAGCCCTGTAGTGGGGGGTAGGCAGGGACCGATATGAGATATAAGCCCTGTAGTGGAGGGTAAGCAGGGACCGATATGAGATATAAGCCCTGTAGTGGAGGGTAGGCAGGGACCGATATGAGATATAAGCCCTGTAGTGGAGGGTAGGCAGGGGCCGATATGATATATAAGCCCTGTAATGGAGGGTAGGCAGGGACCGATATGAGATATAAGCCCTGTAGTGGAGGGTAGGCAGGGACTGATATGAGATATAAGCCCTGTAGTGGAGGGTAAGCAGGGGCTGATATGAGATATAAGCCCTGTAGTGGAGGGTAGGCAGGGACCGATATGAGATATAAGCCCTGTAGTGGGGGGTAGGCAGGGACCGATATGAGATATAAGCCCTGTAGTGGGGGGTAGGCAGGGACCGATATGAGATATAAGCCCTGTAGTGGAGGGTAGGCAGGGGCCGATATGAGATATAAGCCCTGTAGTGGGGGGTAGGCAGGGACCGATATGAGATATAAGCCCTGTAGTGGAGGGTAAGCAGGGACCGATATGAGATATAAGCCCTGTAGTGGAGGGTAGGCAGGGACCGATATGAGATATAAGCCCTGTAGTGGAGGGTAGGCAGGGGCCGATATGATATATAAGCCCTGTAATGGAGGGTAGGCAGGGACCGATATGAGATATAAGCCCTGTAGTGGAGGGTAGGCAGGGACTGATATGAGATATAAGCCCTGTAGTGGAGGGTAAGCAGGGGCTGATATGAGATATAAGCCCTGTAGTGGAGGGTAGGCAGGGACCGATATGAGATATAAGCCCTGTAGTGGGGGGTAGGCAGGGACCGATATGAGATATAAGCCCTGTAGTGGAGGGTAGGCAGGGGCTGATATGAGATATAAGCCCTGTAGTGGAGGGTAAGCAGGGACCGATATGAGATATAAGCTCTGTAGTGGAGGGTAGGCAGGGACCGACATGAGATATAAGCCCTGTAGTGTAGGGTAAGCAGGGGCTGATATGAGATATAAGCCCTGTAGTGGAGGGTAGGCAGGGACTGATATGAGATATAAGCCCTGTAGTGGAGGGTAGGCAGGGACTGATATGAGATATAAGCCCTGTAATCGAGGGTAGGCAGGGACCGATATGAGATATAAGCCCTGTAGTGGAGGGCAAGCAGGGACCGATATGAGATATAAGCTCTGTAGTGGAGGGTAGGCAGGGACCGATATGAGATATAAGCCCTGTAGTGGAGGGTAGGCAGGGGCTGATATGAGATATAAGCCCTGTAGTGGAGGGTAGGCAGGGACTGATATGATATATAAGCCCTGTAATGGAGGGTAGGCAGGGACTGATATGAGATATAAGCCCTGTAGTGGAGGGTAGGCAGGGGCTGATATGAGATATAAGCCCTGTAGTGGAGGGTAGGCAGGGACTGATATGATATATAAGCCCTGTAGTTGAGGGTAAGCAGGGACCGATATGAGATATAAGCTCTGTAGTGGAGGGTAGGCAGGGACCGACATGAGATATAAGCCCTGTAGTGGAGGGTAAGCAGGGGCTGATATGAGATATAAGCCCTGTAGTGGAGGGTAGGCAGGGACTGATATGAGATATAAGCCCTGTAGTGGAGGGTAGGCAGGGACTGATATGAGATATAAGCCCTGTAATGGAGGGTAGGCAGGGACCGATATGAGATATAAGCCCTGTAGTGGAGGGTAGGCAGGGACTGATATGATATATAAGCCCTGTAATGGAGGGTAGGCAGGGACTGATATGAGATATAAGCCCTGTAGTGGAGGGTAGGCAGGGACTGATATGAGATATAAGCCCTGTAGTGGAGGGTAGGCAGGGACTGATATGAGATATAAGCCCTGTAGTGGAGGGTAGGCAGGGGCTGATATGAGATATAAGCCCTGTAGTGGAGGGTAGGCAGGGACTGATATGATATATAAGCCCTGTAATGGAGGGTAGGCAGGGACTGATATGAGATATAAGCCCTGTAGTGGAGGGTAGGCAGGGACTGATATGAGATATAAGCCCTGTAATGGAGGGTAGGCAGGGACCGATATGAGATATAAGCCCTGTAGTGGAGGGTAGGCAGGGACTGATATGAGATATAAGCCCTGTAGTGGAGGGTAGGCAGGGGCTGATATGAGATATAAGCCCTGTAGTGGAGGGTAGGCAGGGACTGATATGATATATAAGCCCTGTAATGGAGGGTAGGCAGGGATTGATATGAGATATAAGCCCTGTAGTGGAGGGTAGGCAGGGGCTGATATGAGATATAAGCCCTGTAGTGGAGGGTAGGCAGGGACTGATATGATATATAAGCCCTGTAGTTGAGGGTAAGCAGGGACCGATATGAGATATAAGCTCTGTAGTGGAGGGTAGGCAGGGACCGACATGAGATATAAGCCCTGTAGTGGAGGGTAAGCAGGGGCTGATATGAGATATAAGCCCTGTAGTGGAGGGTAGGCAGCGACTGATATGAGATATAAGCCCTGTAGTGGAGGGTAGGCAGGGACTGATATGAGATATAAGCCCTGTAGTGGAGGGTAGGCAGGGACCGATATGAGATATAAGCCCTGTAGTGGAGGGTTAGCAGGGACCGATATGAGATATAAGCCCTGTAGTGGAGGGTAGGCAGGGACTGATATGAGATATAAGCCCTGTAGTGGAGGGTTAGCAGGGACCGATATGAGATATAAGCCCTGTAGTGGAGGGTAGGCAGGGACTGATATGAGATATAAGCCCTGTAGTGGAGGGTAGGCAGGGACCGATATGAGATATAAGCCCTGTAGTGGAGGGTAGGCAGGGACCGATATGAGATATAAGCCCTGTAATGGAGGGTAGGCAGGGACCGATATGAGATATAAGCCCTGTAGTGGAGGGCAAGCAGGGACCGATATGAGATATAAGCCCTGTAATGGAGGGTAGGCAGGGACCGATATGAGATATAAGCCCTGTAGTGGAGGGTAGGCAGGGACTGATATGATATATAAGCCCTGTAATGGAGGGTAGGCAGGGACTGATATGAGATATAAGCCCTGTAGTGGAGGGTAGGCAGGGACTGATATGAGATATAAGCCCTGTAATGGAGGGTAGGCAGGGACCGATATGAGATATAAGCCCTGTAGTGGAGGGTAGGCAGGGACTGATATGAGATATAAGCCCTGTAGTGGAGGGTAGGCAGGGACTGATATGAGATATAAGCCCTGTAATGGAGGGTAGGCAGGGACCGATATGAGATATAAGCTCTGTAGTGGAGGGTAGGCAGGGACTGATATGAGATATAAGCCCTGTAGTGGAGGGTTAGCAGGGACCGATATGAGATATAAGCCCTGTAATGGAGGGTAGGCAGGGACTGATATGAGATATAAGCCCTGTAGTGGAGGGTAGGCAGGGACTGATATGATATATAAGCCCTGTAGTGGAGGGTAAGCAGGGACCGATATGAGATATAAGCTCTGTAGTGGAGGGTAGGCAGGGACCGACATGAGATATAAGCCCTGTAGTGGAGGGTAAGCAGGGGCTGATATGAGATATAAGCCCTGTAGTGGAGGGTAGGCAGGGACTGATATGAGATATAAGCCCTGTAGTGGAGGGTAGGCAGGGACCGATATGAGATATAAGCCCTGTAGTGGAGGGTAGGCAGGGACTGATATGAGATATAAGCCCTGTAATGGAGGGTAGGCAGGGACCGATATGAGATATAAGCCCTGTAGTGGAGGGTAGGCAGGGGCTGATATGAGATATAAGCCCTGTAGTGGAGGGTAGGCAGGGACTGATATGATATATAAGCCCTGTAATGGAGGGTAGGCAGGGACTGATATGAGATATAAGCCCTGTAGTGGAGGGTAAGCAGGGACTGATATGAGATATAAGCCCTGTAATGGAGGGTAGGCAGGGACCGATATGAGATATAAGCCCTGTAGTGGAGGGTAGGCAGGGACTGATATGAGATATAAGCCCTGTAGTGGAGGGTAGGCAGGGACTGATATGAGATATAAGCCCTGTAATGGAGGGTAGGCAGGGACCGATATGAGATATAAGCCCTGTAGTGGAGGGTAGGCAGGGGCTGATATGAGATATAAGCCCTGTAGTGGAGGGTAGGCAGGGACCGATATGAGATATAAGCCCTGTAGTGGAGGGTAGGCAGGGACCGATATGAGATATAAGCCCTGTAGTGGAGGGTAGGCAGGGACCGATATGAGATATAAGCCCTGTAGTGGAGGGTAGGCAGGGACCGATATGAGATATAAGCCCTGTAGTGGAGGGTAAGCAGGGACCGATATGAGATATAAGCCCTGTAATGGAGGGTAGGCAGGGACTGATATGAGATATAAGCCCTGTAGTGGAGGGTAAGCAGGGACCGATATGAGATATAAGCCCTGTAGTGGAGGGTAGGCAGGGGCTGATATGAGATATAAGCCCTGTAGTGGGGGGTAGGCAGGGACCGATATGAGATATAAGCCCTGTAGTGGAGGGTAAGCAGGGACCGATATGAGATATAAGCCCTGTAATGGAGGGTAGGCAGGGACCGATATGAGATATAAGCCCTGTAGTGGAGGGTAAGCAGGGACCGATATGAGATATAAGCCCTGTAATGGAGGGTAGGCAGGGACCGATATGAGATATAAGCCCTGTAGTGGAGGGTAGGCAGGGACTGATATGATATATGCGTCCTGTCACCACAAGCTGAAATGCCCCGAGCCATGAATATCTATTTCTGCTTTACCATTATGTACGACATTGTGTAATGTTTTGCGTCTCCTATTAAAAATACTCTCTGGGATGACAGAGACAGATGTTGGGCATACAATACCCTCTTGTATTATCACTATCTTATCAATGGATAATTGCCACTAACCGCTGTGAGGAATGTGTTTCCTTACAAATGTCAACAAGAGATAATGTTATAGGATTGCCAATTAGGTTGACTTGACGTACTTCAATGTACACGCATTTACCAGAACAATAAATAACAAAAGCTGACCTTGAAGTGGCTGTGAGACAGGATTTATACATTTAATGCACACAAAATACTTGTTTCATAATTAGCCAGGCAATAGTTAGTGCTTGTTCAGCTGGTCATACGGATGATATTGAGAAGCGAGGTAAGGTATGGATACTGGTTAAATTATCAACATTAAAATGTACTTACATTCTTGAAACATTCCGTGCACCAAACTTACATGTAATGTTTTGCCGTTTCACTAACATTTCCGTTAAGCTACAAAAACTGATATTCTTTTTATCTGGATCATACATATTTATTTTGTCCTTCCTACTGACATATACCCATTTTTATCTTTGCCTTTTTTGCCTTTGTTTGCCTATTTATTTGTCTGTGGTGTAACATCACGGCGTTATTTCAGTTATTTCACCCAGCATCAATAGAAATGACAGACATAGGCATATAACGTTTTTAATGTGAAGGACACATCTACAAATGATACATGACTGAATGTGGACCTTTATAGGCTATTTTTTTACAACATATTGCTGGTGACCTCGAAGAGACCTGTGAATGACTTTGAAAATGAAACTCCTATTTCCGTGGATTTTATTATATATATATTAAGATTCAATGATCTTTCAAAAACGAGCTCATAGAGTCTTTATTCAACAAAATCCGTTCATGATTAACAATATTATAGCAATTTTAAATTTTGGACCAATCTGCAAGGAAAATCAGAGGAAATGTTCATATGCTGAGCTATAATCTGTGCAATGGCTTGTCTTGACCTAAATAGTCCATTTTTTTTCAATTGCCTGACCTTGAAATAAATTTTTGACCTCAGTGTGACCTTTCATGATGAATATATCAACAATGAAGCTTCTTTAACATACATATAAAACATTATTGTTAAATATACATAAACAAGGCAGATATAGGAATGAACATATTATTACATAATCATAGTTATATCATTAAAATCAGATCATCTAAATAGCCAGAAATAGTGCCATTAAGTGACCTGCGGTCTGGCATAGCCATTACAACAGGATCCGAGTGGTCGGAATTCAGATCAATAATCCTGTACTCTTCTGAACTTTTGAAAAATTAAACAACTGGCCGACTGTGAGGGAGTCCCAACACTGTTGCTCTTCAAGATTACATTCAGGGAAATCCTATTCGACATTTGTAAATCTGATTTATGTTGTTGGTAAGTAAAAACTAATTATCTACAAGATGATTATTTGTGATTATTTGACGATCATTTTTGGTAGAGGTAGTGAGGCTCGAGGTAGTGAAGTTAGAGGCAGTGAAGTTATAAGTACTGAAGTTAGGGGTAGTGAAGTTAGAGGCAGTGAAATTAGAGGCAGTGAAGTTAGAGGCAGTGAAGTTATAAGTACTGAAGTTAGGGGTAGTGAAGTTAGAGGCAGTGAAATTAGAGGCAGTGAAGTTAGAGGTAGTGAAGTTAGAGGCAGTGAAGTTAGAGGTAGTGAAGTTAGAGGCAGTGAAGTTAGAGGCAGTGAAGTTAGAGGCAGTATAGTTAGAGGTAGTGAAGTTAGAGGCAGTATAGTTAGAGGTAATAAAACAGACTGAATATATTGTATCTTTTTATCTTGTATCAGATATTCTTTGTTTATTTTTCAATATCTCTTTCACAAGGTCATTGGTCAGTGCAGATGGTACATTTATCTCATTTGAGGGCCATTGAATATTGATCACGGTGGTTACTTATTGTACCAAACCATGGATTTACCACAGACGGAAAGTGCATTCTCCTTTATAATAGCATTTACTTCTTGTCTCAGCAATATCTTAATACATGGAGTACTCAATGCAGGAGGCGTATACCATATTATGTTTATGCAAGAGATGAAAGGAAATGGAAACAGCCAGATTGCATTTATTTCATCTTTGAATACAGGGATTTGCTATGCAGTGGGTATGTAAATCTACAGTAATTTATGTGTGTTTAGATTGGTACATGGGTGGGGACAGGAGGTGATGACTACTCATATGGGCTTTGGGTGGTAAAATGATTTGTGAAATAGTGTTTCTACAATCCATTCAACAACAATGGCCAAATCAAGTCGACCAAAGAGGGCCTTGTAGCCTGTGCGAAAGTAACCCTCTAGACAATGGGAATCACAACCTCCTGTCCTCCATCTTTGTGATAGGCTCTAATTCTACCTTTTTGAACCTTTCTTAATATTCTAATTAAAGGAAAATAATAAATATGATATTAATATTCAATAATATAAATTGGAATAATAAAGTAATTCATACCATACAATGTATCGGCTGCAACAATTGGCGTAACCTTGGACTCACTGGGAAAGAAATATGAAATATTAAGGGAAGGGACCGGGAATATTTTCTTTTATTGTTAGTTAAAATGGCAAAATCTGTTATTTCATGAGGAGCACAGGGGGAGAAAGCTATTTCTATTAAGAGCGAACTTATTGAGTATATATCAACATGATAGTTCCCTATGAAACCAACATCCTACCGGGCTACTTTACTTACTTTACAACACTCCAGTCACTGACATTAATTGTTTTATAATAATTTTCTGTTTTATAAGTTCAAGTTAAATATATAAAATGTGTCTGGACATAATATGATATACTTCATATTCACCGTATATAATTACAAGTTTACCTTATATATACCTACTTACAGAATCAACTAGAAATCAACTTGAAAATGGTGTCTTAGATTTAAATGAGACACGAGTTACAGATATATACTCCTTCGTTTGATCTATTTGCATTGATTTTGATATCATCTCAGACACACATAATTTTGGAAAATGCTAGTCTGTAATTTTAACTTAGACTGCTGTGTGAAATAACTGAATGCCCCTCCTCATTATATACTTGATATAGTGATGAGGATGTGATTTATTAGTGAGAAATCAAAACATGCTTTTCAACATGGCTCACTAGCCCCATTCGCTCAGTTGGTAGAGCATTGAACTTGTGCCTTTAAAGGTTGGAGGATGACCCCCCACTGCAGGCAGTGTTGCTTTCACACTAGTTAAAAGGCTTGAAATTCGACCTGATTTGAGTTGTTCAAAAGGTAAACATAATGACTATACAAAAAACAAATCTTCATATTAGGGGTTTATTTCAGCAACACAGAGGTAAACCTTTATATTTCTTTGCAAATGGAGAAAATACAAATAAATAAAATAAAAATTATTTGAGAATGTATTTGTTTTTTTTTGAAAATAGAAAATGTAACTTTATTCAGAAAACATATCAAATTATCATATTCAGATTTTATTTGAGTTCAGACACGTTTGGGATAACCTTGAGCATTTATGAATATATCCACTGCAATGAAATAGTTCCAAACGTTCATGATGGATATCAACATGTTATATGCCACCTGTATGTGTAGTTCTCTGGTTTCCAGTGAGAAAATAAATCGTACTTTTCAATTTCTTCAAATTCCACCCTTAAAGCAAAATAAACCTATCCTCTCCCATGTTTCCAATGTCCGTTTTCAAGGGTCTGTCCTCTGCCATTCCTAAAAAAATGCCATGCCTTTAAACATAATTCTAGTAGTCTATCTTATATCAATGTGCACTACTCCAAGATCAGCAAAAATGTATATACTCACATGCAAATATCACCTCTTGAAAATGGGGTCAATGCGTCCAATATAGTTATATAGTTTCACAGTTGTTCAAACAATACATGTCATATCATAATTTCGGTATTTAAAAGAATTATCAAATATTGCAATGAATTTTATGCTTGTAAATTAGACATATGTGTAGTAAAAATGTGTCGATGTGTGAGCCCACTATTTTAGACATGTTAAAGTGACCACACACTCCATTAATCTGAATACTAATCTCAGCAAGCAAGTGTCCTCAGCAGGACACCAGCTCACATTTTGAATCTCTAGTGCTGGAACCCTGGCCTGAGACATTCTTCTCCATGTCAGGTATTTTGGCTTAAAAACATGTCATGCAAAGCATGGGTGACATTTGGGCAACCAAGCCATGTCCCACCCATCAAAACATGTCCCAACCACATAGAAACCACATAAAACCACATGTATATTCCATGTGGTTTTAAATGTAGTCGGTAAGTGAGGAGGTCGGATGCAAGTGAAAACAGCTTATCTTGATTAATATGATAACTTTATAATCATACGCACTCAACTCACCTAGATAAGATAGTTTTCAAGTGCGACACATAACATGTCACAAACTAGCCGACGCAATGAGAAAGATAAGGTTGTTACTTTAGTAACAAGACACAGCAAGGCCGGGCAGGTTTCCAGGATAGGGCAGGGTTTTTTTGCTTGAAGCACTTTGAACCTGAGTGTTTAAGACTACAAGTAGAATACAAGGGAAAGAGGGCAGAATATCTTGGCTCTTTTTTCACGCTTTTGTATGATCTATATTCTGAAAGAACTACTTAATATTTGAAGGACCTAAGATTGCAAAACACTATAAATTGCATTTATTTCCACTACACTTATCTTTAGCATGAAACGAGGAAACTTGAAGCCAAAATTGTCTCAATCTGCCTTCTCTTCAATGAACAATACCATGTCTCCGTATGTGGCCGGTAGCCTCATCGGGAAGCGAGGTCGTAACACAAAACTCATCAAACAGGAAACTTTATTAGAATAATACCCTCAATGTTGTAAGTATTACTGGTTCCAGAGAATCTATAAGGAAAACAAAACTGGACATCAGACAATTAATCATGAATCTCATGAACTTACATGTATATGTAAATAAATGGTCTTTTATTCACAATCATGCCTTTGTTTGCATATGTTCATGTTATAATATTAATAGTACATTGAGCATAACAATAAAAATATTCTGTCCTTACCCGAAATGGTAGAGTGGGTAGAAAATGTATACTTGGAGTTAATCATATTTACTCCCTTGACATTTAACTAGTGCGGAAGTGACACTGCTGGCTGTGGGAGTCGAACCCACTGCCTCCCGTCCTCCACTTCTATAACCAACAAAGGCACAGATCTACCCACTGTGTTAGTGGTTCTGGCCAGATACTAAAAGTGTTGGAGGAGGTTTGTTAAAGAGTACTCTGCTGATTGATAACTAAAGCCAGTTGCATTAAGATCCTTTAAGAAAAGGGGGATTCTGGAGATATATTTGACTATATGTTTTTTGGAAGAGAGAACTAGAATCATTCAATAATCATTGCAGAATGCCCTTAAAACCCTGATGTCAAGTAAGGAATCAATAAAACATGAGAATTCTGCCTTGCTTCTTTTTGCTTCTTCAGTCTGTATGTTGATGTCTCTTTAACTTAAGTCTATACTGCCTATGCCATCAGACATGACTAGTATCAGAAAGTCTAATTCTAAATTGAATAGTGAAACTGTAAAACTGGAAAACTATTTTGGAGGCATTGACACAATTTCCAAGAGGTATTCTTGCACATGTGAGCACATGCATTTTAGGCTGACCTCACTGGGAAACAGAAATTCACATACAGGTGACATGTGACCTGATGATTTCCATCATAACTGATATGGTCAAATATTGACAACTCAATATTTTTAAGATCTTGAATATTGTTTTGGAATAAATAATATATCAATCTGGTGGAATGTATTTAAGAATGAGCATTGCTTGCAAGTATGTATTAATGGTGGATGATATTTTATAACACCTTGAATAGGTACAGTTCATGTTTATTTTGAAATATGGATCCAGGCAAAATGTTCAGCGAGCAATCTTTCCATGAAAAGGTCAAAGCATATTATCAGACCTGTGATGCACATGCTAATGCTGATATATTTGGAACTATTGCATTGCGCTGGATATATTCATAGATGCTCTGGGTTGGCCATGTGACCATCTTTACTCGAAGTTTAAAATCTATGATAAAATCTTGAAATTGGATCCATGTTATATAATAATAATATCTTTATTTCGCACATAAACACATGGCAATTTGGGAACTATTTACAATGGAAAGTGTGCTTACAAACATTATTTGACAGTTATATCATAAATTACATCAATTACATCGTCATGACTTAAAATATCACATACTCTAAAACCATCTCTAATTTCAATCATCTCATTCAGAACACTTATATTGCACATCAATGTTTCATTTACACCTGAGTGCCATTGCTGACCAATGCATTGTGGCATACATCTCATATCAATATTATAATTAAAAACAATATCACAATAATTAATAGAACTGTTCGACCATGGATTTAGAATAGCAATTTTAGCCACACTACTCAGCACCGGCGATTTGTGATCCATGGCCTTCTGTATAAATTTCATAAACCTCTGCCTCAAACTCAACTCAAGTGGCACACTGTTGGACAGTAGAGCCACCACATCACAATGTGTGAGAGGCGATAATTTCAATACTTTCCTTAGAGCTTTTCTCCAAGCCACACATAATTTTTTCACTTCTTTACTTTGGAGTGACCACAGAGGAGCACCATAAAAAGTACAACAATATTGTTTGAACAGTTTACACAATATAAAAGAATATATTTGACCAAAGTCTGCCATCAATATATTAAAACTTCTCCAAAATTTGGCAATAGCATCAATAGCCATCGAACCTTTGTCATTTGAACTAATATGATGACCCAGATGAACAGCTTTCTGTACACTTTGTAGCACCACATCATTTACAATTATATGTCTGTTATCTGGTTTACATTCACGTCCTCTGAATATCAGAAATTTACTTTTAGCACCATTAAACATAACATCATATTCATCAGCATAGTCTTCACTAATCTTGACTAATGTGTTCAGTGCTGATAATGTGGAGGTAGCCAGAGCCATGTCATCAGCATACCCAAGACCACCAACATAGTGATTACCCATGTGACAACCGGCACCACTCTCCTCCAATCTACCGAATAAGCCGTCCATGTACACGGAAAACAGAATTGGGGAAAGAATAGCACCTTGTTTAACTCCGTTGCATGCTCCAAAACTAGAAGATACACTGCTACCCCATTTTACCTGGAGTCTTTGTTTTGTATACATGTACAACAATAATCTTAAAACTAATGGTGACATATCCGTTTTTAAAAGTTCATTAAAAAGCTTACAGTAATTCACTCTGTCAAAGGCCTTAGAGGCATCAAGTAAGAGTACATACACATTACTGCCATTTGCATTGTAGTGATTGATTGTTTCCTGCAATACATATGTACAATGTGTTGTGGACAAATTTTGTTTAAAACCAAATTGCAGATTGGATGTAATTAGTGCATCCTGCTCTTTAATAATAATTATCATATCAAACAATTTAGCAATGATTTCTGCTCAGGGTGATTGCCCTGAAATTGTCAGACGTACAAAGCAACTGCTTCTTGTTTTTTGGTATGGGCACCATAGTACCAATTAACATTGATTCAGGACTATACCCATGAGAGGCCACGGGCCGTGGCGCAGTTGGTTAGGGTGCCAGCTTATTAGCACCAGTTCCTCTGTGGTGATCCAAAGGTCGTGGGTTCGAACCCCGGCAGTGCCGAGATTGAACTCATGACACAATTTCCCACATGAGCTGAGGCCCGTGCCTAAAGGGTTAACCCGTTGTCCTTGTAAATCTGTGACCGGGTGGGTTGTCATGTCAAGGACCTGCGACATGACAATTCAGTGAGGCAGCACTATATCTGCTACAAGTAGGTCTCATCACGAAATAACTGAAATAATGTTGAAAGTGATGTAAAACCCCAAACAAACAAACAAATATACCCATGAGTTAACATACTGTTGAACACCAATGTCAATAAGACATAGAGCACCCTAGGGCCATGTATTATATGGTTGGAGTTAAGACCTTCCTCTCCATCAGACTTCCCTAACTTTAGCTGCTTAACTCCTTTTAAAACATCATCAACATTTACATTAAACATTACATCATTGGTAATACGTTTATCAATTTCAATTTGCAAACTGCACATATCATATTTATCACAGAATAGTTGCGAAATATTTTCATCACCCACAACACCATCAATACTGGAGGGTATGAATTTATTCCTTCCCTTAATTCTACCAACCTCTGCAAACAGATCCCTTGATCTATTCTCAGTTATAGCTTCAGCCATATTGGTCATGCGGATAGTGTCAGCTTGTTTCATTACTTGTCTCACTGCTCTGTGATACTGAGCCCTAGTGATTCTGCGCATTTCTGTTACCTCCCCCTGATGGGGCTGTCCTAGAGCGCGCCACTGTCTATGCCAGAACAGCGCCTCACGTTTGAGGTGTTCCACATGCTGGGACCATCCTGGCACCTTTCTCCTGCCACCAGCGGGCTCATCAGGGGGCGCCACTGACGGTATACAACTAGAAGCCTCAATACATGCATGTATAATATCATGATATAATTTACAGAGATTATCTATGTGCTGCTTGCAGCGATTGTCCCTGCACTGAAATACATCTTTATCATAGCATACATTATTTAGCTTACATTCAAGATCAGTTTGGTATTGAACAATTTGCTCAGCAGAGGCTTAATGCCATGCAACCCTTGGAACACATTCACGCTCATTACATGACAAATGTTCAATATTAAAATCAAATTTGACCTTCAATGGAACATGATCTGAAAATAACATATTGTCAATAATTGAACACTCATGTATAGTTTGTCCCAATGCTGTGGACACTAACATATGATCTATTCTTGACTTAAACCCACCAGGACTAACATAAGTGTAGGGCACATCAGCAATTGGTGTATCAATGGCAACAGTCATATTAAAGTCTTCAATAAAACTTTTCATAGCAATTGAATGTGGACTGTCTCTACTGAGATCTGTGTTCATATCACCACCATACAATACATGAGACGGGTTATGAGTGTGTATCAATTGTTCCACCTCACTCTGTACCTCCATATACTCAGCAAACTTGTCATCCTCAGCTCTCCCATCACATGGCATATATGCATTTAAACACATTAATGCACACTTATTATCAAAGTGGATCATGATACCACATAATCGAGCATTGTTACACTTTATCTCATCAACTTTGGCTTTCAGAGTAGAATTCCACAAAATTGCACATCCCCCATAGGGTCGTCCATTTCGGTCAACATGTTCATCCATTGAGCTTTTACCTGTCATTGCCATGCCCAATTTACACATTTTTGTGAGCTGGCTTTCATATAGACAATGTTCCTGCAAAAATAAAATGTCACATATTTTGGCAATATCACAAATAAAATCAAACTTTGGTCCCTTATCTTTAAAATGTTTACAGTTGTAGCTGACCACAGTCAGCTGGGTACTAGATTGAGACTGAGACATACTGAATTTTAGTCCTGTTCATTTTGAGATTCTGCTTCTGCCTCCGGCCTGGTCTCATCTCCAGTACCGGGGGTAGGCCTATCCTCATTCTCTCCTGGTCCCTGTGTTACATCCCTGTTTGCTGCTCTGGCTGGTCTTTCATACCACCTGCGCACATTCCAGCCTTTTGGCCAGAACAATGGGTCTTTTACTTTGTCCATGTCATCTTTGGATATTGTCAGCTTAAATGAGTTGAAGCGTGACATTTCATCATTTGTCTGGGTGAGTTCACGGTACATAATGCCCTTCTTCTTAATATAGTCACCAACCTCCTGTGCACTGTCTTGCTTGTGAACCCTCCATATGAAGAAATCGCGATCAGGAGGGGGCACTACTGTCACACCAGTTGCCTCTCCTTGGCCAACTATGGTGCCCTTACGCTGACTGTTCTGTTCCCGCTGCATCTGCTTCCGGTTCCTCCTTCTCTGATGAGCTGGAATGTTGAAGCCCTCTTCTTGTTCCCCACCAGGTGTCACCGGCGTAGGCTCCTGCTGCCCTCTGCTGGAGACAGCATGCGGCGTCCCCTGCTGCTGGATGATGGTCTTGAGTGGGGCAGGACCAGCCCTCTGGCCAGGCCCTTTCCTCCTGCCTGGCAAACGCCCCGGGCCCTGGTCTGCACCACTCCTACCACTGCTGCTGCTGCGATCTGCCTGCGGCTTTTGTTATAGCTTCTGTTGTGAAGATTTTATATTTGTTTTCTTTATAAAGTTACCATTTTTATATTTTCTATTTGAAATGTTCTACTGTGCATTAAGGGACATGTCAACCAGCACTACAGGTTCTTGGTTGTAACTTGAATGAATTCTGGCAGTATATCTCTTAGATATCTTGGGGCAGATTCGTGATTTATGAACTATTTCAGCAAGTTGTAATTTCATGCAGGACTGTAATATAGGAATAGACAGTCGCCTTCTCATCTCAGTACCTGAGCCTCGTCTAATTTTGTGTAGTATTACCCCTAGTGCACCATTTTGATTAACTTCTAGTTTTCAGATAACACCCCTAGTCTCTCTGTAATCTCATTGTCCTCATTTTCCGTGTCATGTTTCATATGTACCACAAGATGTAATCTTTAATATAAGTATTATTCTTGTATTTTGACAGGCCCCCTGGTGGGTATGCTGATTAGTAGATTTGGATGCCGTGTGGTGGCGCTCAGTGGGGGGATTGTATCCAGTCTCGGTCTTATACTGAGCTCTCTATCGACAAGCCTTGTTCATCTCTACTTGTCATTCGGTATTCTCAACGGTGAATATACCTCTTATCGTAATATCAGGCTGAAGAATCAAGTAATATGGCTTGATGGGGGAAAACCCAGTCAATATCCTACAGACCTTAAATGTTCTATTATTTAAATATTTCAGATGGGAAATATTACAATTTTAATAATTTACATTCATTTCATTACATTCATTTCATCTTAATAAAATTTGCATTTCCATTTTAATCCATTCTTTTGTGGAGTGAAAACATAAGACAAAACCTACCTTACTGATACATCAATGATAATCTGCTTATACCACCAATATCTGCTCGCCATCTTTTTGCCTCTTCCGTAAGCACGAGGTATTACAATCTTGAACTATGATATCTAATAATTTATTGCAGGGTTTGGCTTGGGACTGAGTTGTTTACCAAATGTGGTCATCGTTGGTGTTCACTTCCGGAAGTACCTACCTATTGGTCTGGGCATTTCCGGGGTTGGGATAGGACTAGGGGCATTCATATTTCCTCCAATCATAACCTTCCTAGAGGCCTGGTATGGCTGGAGAGGGGCTATACTGATGATGTCTGCCATATGTCTGCACATCTGTGTCTGTGGCAGTATATACAGACCAGCTCCTATCCTAAAGGAACAATATATTTCAACAAAACCAAGAGGCAAACGTTCAGAAAAAGCAACACATTTACAGATGTTTCAAAACAAGACGTTTATTCTGCTGCTAGTGCAGGTTGTGGTGGCGTGGTTTGGCATTAGCATTGTACACATATATTCAGTCGCTTACTTCACACAGCAGGGTGTATCAAAGACTAAGGCAGCGATGGCCATATCTGCAATGGGGATAGCATTTAGCATCGGTACGGAATACATCTATAGAGAAACTATCAGTTCTCAATCACTATGATCACATGATCACATTATTCTTAAAATCTATGATGATTAAATCATTAAATACAACGATTACTGCACATGTTCTATTTTTCTTTTCAGGACGTCTAGTCTGGGGATTTCTTAATCAATTATTTCATTTAACAGCATTGAGAATATATTTCCTATCATGTGTAATACCTGGCATTATAACTGCCACACTTCCCTGGATGGCAACCTACCCCTGGATGATAGCCTACACCTCCTTATTTGGTTTCCTGATCGGTGGGATCGGCCTCAGTATACCACAATTAATGCTCATATTATTTGATGAGAGAGGTCTGAGCACAGCTCTCGGCTATCAGAGTGCTGCATCGGCTATTGGCTATATGGCTGGCCCTCCTGTTGCTGGTGAGTAACCAGGAACTATTCCAAACTTATAATAGGATGATATTAGTGAGGCAGCAATAAACAGGTCTCGTCATGACATGACTGAAATGATGTTGAATGTAACGTAAAAACCAAAGAAACAAAACGGAATGCAAATTAGAATAAGGGAGCTTGTGACAAGAGTCACTTTTATACATTCACAATGCAAATAATTGTATTTTACCTTTGATATTTCAGGTTTGCTGTTGGACAGCTCAGGCATGTATTCTCACTCATTCTATCTTGCCGCCGCATGCCTGTCCTTATCCTTCCTGACGATGATTGGCTCATGGAAGGTTTTGGATATTAAACCAAGTTTGGTCCAGAAGATGGCGCACGGATACGAATCTACTGTGATGGAATCATCCGTGGACCTGGAGGCCAATAATCAACACAAAACTGTTACATAGTATTACTTAATTAAATATATGATATAAACCATCATCAAAGAATCCTCAAAGAATAAATGTAATACATGTATGTATGTATGAATGATGATATCAGTTTGCGGTACATCAACACCAAGCCGCCATATGCATTATGCGAGTTAAAAATATCCCTAATATTGGATGTGATATAGAGCTTTATACGTAATGTCTCTGGATGGAGTGTGTATTCAGGCATACTGAAACGCTTGTCCTGTTCTCATCAGAATGTCATTTTAGAGGTTATGACCACAACAGTCTGGGACCCTTAAATTGTCTACTATGTGAGGGGGAACTAAAGGTATTAGGGAGTAAGTTGTTTTCGTAACAGTGAAAAGTATATTCACATCAGTCACCCTGTGGTGGTCTAAAGGTATTGGGTTAAGTTCCAAGACATAAGATATGGCAAGGTGAAATTTATTTGGAGGAATATTACTCATCGCCCAGTCTTCCAATCAGTGCTTCCAGTAAGGCACTCCCAGTCTCCCAATCAGTGCTTCCAGTAATGCACTCCCGGTCTTCCAATCAGTGCTTCCAGTAAGGCACTCCCGGTCTTCCAATCAGTGCTTCCAGTAGGGCACTCCCGGTCTTCCAATCAGTGCTTCCAGTAGGGCACTCCCGGTCTTCCAATCAGTGCTTCCAGTAAGGCACTCCCGGTCTTCCAATCAGTGCTTCCAGTAGGGCACTCCCGGTCTTCCAATCAGTGCTTCCAGTAGGGCACTCCCGGTCTTCCAATCAGTGCTTCCAGTAAGGCACTCCCGGTCTTCCAATCAGTGCTTCCAGTAAGGCACTCCCGGTCTTCCAATCAGTGCTTCCAGTAAGGCACTCCCGGTCTTCCAATCAGTGCTTCCAGTAAGGCACTCCCGGTCTTCCAATCAGTGCTTCCAGTAGGGCACTCCCGGTCTTCCAATCAGTGCTTCCAGTAGGGCACTCCCGGTCTTCCAATCAGTGCTTCCAGTAGGGCACTCCCGGTCTTCCAATCAGTGCTTCCAGTAAGGCACTCCCGGTCTTCCAATCAGTGCTTCCAGTAAGGCACTCCCGGTCTTCCAATCAGTGCTTCCAGTAAGGCACTCCCGGTCTTCCAATCAGTGCTTCCAGTAAGGCACTCTCGGTCTTCCAATCAGTGCTTCCAGTAGGGCACTCCCGGTCCTCCAATCAGTGCTTCCAGTAGGGCACTCCCGGTCTTCCAATCAGTGCTTCCAGTAGGGAACTCCCGGTCTTCCAATCAGTGCATTCAAATAAATCGCAACTGTAACAATACATTTACTGTTAATTCATAGCAGACGTCTGCCTGCATACTTGTCAGGATCTTTTGCTGTAAATTAACAAAAACTAATAATGTATTAAGTAAAACATTAACCAGTTTAGCATTCTTTATGCATATTTCTCCAGAAATCCATTTTAGTAATCTTAAGAAGTTGAAGTTTAAAACTCTCTTGTAGCACTAAAAAATAGATAACATTTTTTTAAAACGATCATTTAAAAAAGGTTTGGTTAACTACAAGGCGTCATGTATTTCAGGAATCATTTTCTCCAGATTTCAGTATTTTATTTTCATAGTATTTTATTTTCATCATGCAATATTGATAGTTATTTTAGGAACAGGAGATAAACCTGGAAAATACAGCAAATGTTTCATAAGACTAATCTCTTGTAAAGTCTCCCTACAGGGTCCTGCCTGAGAACTGCACATGGTTCGTGTTGTAGGCAATAATGTATTCCATAAAGATTTTATTCTGTTTATGTTTCCATTCCTTTTCTCTTCTGAGCCCAACCAGTCAGCCTAGCACCCAGATCACTTATCCCCCAAGTGAAATCTGCTCTGCTGTGGTGTGGTGCGAAGTGTGATGTAATCTGGTGGAAAGTGCAGAGTGTAAAGTGTGCCCACCCTGTGGAATGCCAATATCTTTACCTTCTTAAGTTGGAAAATGTTACTGATCTCCCCATCCACAAAAGAATAAAGTGAAGGTCAGACCATTTAAGACAATACTATTTAATTACATTTGCATATGTGACCATTTTACCTTGAGGGGATCCATTCTGCTTAAGGTCAAGTATCCCAATGATCCTACCTGATCCTGGTCACATAGTCCCAGATCTGATATCTTCCCACGGTTCCATTGTTACATCACTTCATTTATCTCCCTGACACATTGTGTACCCAGTTCCTAAACACATTAACGTACGCTCAAATTCTATCCCATCTGCAGATTATCATGACCCATTCCTACATTTTACCATGACTGACTGAACTCGCACAAATGAGATCTTACAATAATACAAGAAGATGTTCATATTTTAATTAGATGTAATATGTGGACCTTACACTCTGACATTGACCTTGTGTCGCATGATATGTTATGGCAATTTTAAGGTACATATTGAACGTTTAAAGTCTAATTAAGGCTAAAGTCTAATTAAGACTAATTCCCACGAATTGTTGTGTAATATTCAAATAAAGTGTTTCTAAAATTGTTGTGTAATATTTAAATAAAAGAGTCAAGTAAGCTATTGTGATAAGCCTGATAATATATGGCACTTTTCGTACACTGTGAAAAAGTCAGAGACTTCTGGTCTTGCTTATTCAATTGGTGGAAATGAATCTCATTATTTATATTATTCAAGATTAGGGATGATTTTAAAGAACAAATAATATTTGGGTACCAGGGTGATAAAGAAACTACTAATATTCTTCACTTCTGTATTCTAAATGCAAAGTTTCATATATACATACAGCATTTAATAAATGATAAAAGAATGGACATGTTTGAGTACTTGGTCACCTTAATTTAAGAAAAAATAAGGATCGAAAGATCAATCTGTAAAAAAGAGAACAGAGCTTATTTGTTTCATAAATTTAGATCTCTTTATAAATATCTATAACAACAATGTTTAGCTATTCTAGAAACTAGAAAATTTCCGAAAGATTGACTCACAATGTCATTAGATTGTACCATTGATATGTAAACACCATTGATATGTTAACTTCTTGTGATCTTCAAAATAAAGGTTATCTCTAATGTACAGGATTCACTGCCATGAAAACGGTTTGTATGATATCCAATTTCCGTGAGTAAGAGGTAGGGGTAATTACTTTGGGCATGAGACATGGGCAGGAAATGTTTAATGAAAGTTAGTTCTTCTTACACCAAGTTAGTTTTTCTTACTCCAGCCATCTATCTGACCAGATAAGGCCATTTATTTCTGTCATTTTGTGATGAGACCTACTTATAGCAGATATAGTGCTTACTCACTGAAAAAAAAACTGACAAAAAAACTAAGACAAACAAAGTTAGTGAAGTGAGTGATATAACACCCTTGGTGTATATACACAATTATCCAGTCCTCGTTGCAAACATCCTGGCTGACGTTCACCAACAGGTCTAAAAGTGGTTATGTCATCAAAAACACCACCTTTCAACTCGCACACATGTGTATTTTCTTGGAATCAATGCAATTGGATCAATCAATTTTGTTCCCTCAAAAACCTTTGATATAGAGATATCAAAATGAGTTGAAATAAATTGTCCTTTATTCTAGTAATGCTCACATCACATTCGTACTAACTTTCATACTTGCATCATTGGAAAAATAGAGTTTTGTGATGGTCAGTGAAATGTCATAACATCAAGCATCATGCTCTGCTTCAGTAAAGTGAACCTATTCAAACTGGTTGTTGAGCATTTATAGACATGGACAAAGAGATATGGAATGAAGACATCAAGTTTTGTTTCTGTACAATTAGACAGTGACGTCACATCAGCCTTGATGTGTCATAAAGTCAAGTTGTGTCTCATTTCTTTGCCCTTCGCTACATAGTGAATGAAGTGAGTCATAAGTGCAGTTTCTGATTCATATGCCTCATTACTCATTTGCATAGTGACACTTGTCATTCAGTCAGTGAGAGGCTCATGATGGACTAGAGCTTTGGTATAGATATTTGACCATTTTTGAAAGTCATCTAGTCATGTATCAAATTTAAATAAAATATATTTTTGACCATGTCCGCCCCCCAATTGAAAAAAAATGATTTTCTCATGGGGCTGCTATTAATCACTCTTGTGAGTCATCAAACCACTAAATTGATCATCAACCTCTTCATATTCTGATATATGAAATGTTTGCACGACAATCAATTGCATGTAGAATTTGTATATTCCTCATCTTTATGTGTTTGTATGTGAGGCCAAATTAGAGATGAGTGAAACATAAGAACTCAAAAAGTGAGGGTTTCATTGTTGTCAGCGTGTCAGATCTGAAGTGTCTTATGCAATATAATTTATCTACATTTCCTACTATTAATATGATGGTAAATATAAAATGTATACATAAACTGTAATGCCGAAGACTCCATGTCTGTGTTAACTGTAGATAAGTTTTGAGGGGCCGTTTTTTGTTACTTTGTTTAATGTTCACATTCTCTCGTTCTGATTCCAACAGATACTTTAAACAAAACCATGACAAGGCAAAATCTATCATTTATAACGAGCACAACCATTGCAACATAAGCAGTGTTGCCAGTGGTATATTAACAGAACCAGTGGAATATAAGCAGAACCAGTGGAATATAAACAGTACCGTTGGAATATCAACAATACCAGTGGAATACCATCAGCACCAGAGGAACATCAACAGTACCAGTGGAACAAAAGCAGTACGAGAGGAATATAAGCAGTACCAGAGGAATATCAGCAGTACCAGAGAAATATCAGCAGTACGAGAGGAATATCAGCAGTACCAGAGAAATATCAGCAGTACGAGAGGAACATCAGCAGTACCAGAGGAATATAAGCATTACCACAAGAATATCAGCAGTACCAGAGGAATATCAGTAAATTTTGTTTTAATTTTATAGCATTTTCTTCTGCACCTAAAATAATAGTATACATATATTGCAGTCTGTAAACCATTAAGCGCTATGAACTGACATTGTCTGTTATCAGCCCTATACACATTTTATTTGTATCGTTAATAATTAAAATTATAATTATGTATAATCTACAGTGCAGTGTGTTGACTATTATGCCGTATAAAATCGCAACGTTTAACCCTTGTTACTAAAATGATTCAACCATATTTCAATCCATTTCAGTTATTTTTAGCAATTAAATCTTCAGTCATACATTAATATACCCAGAGACATTTCAAACATGTTTAAATATCTCTGATATGCCAAAACATAATACGAAATATATGAAAGATGTCACAGCAAACGCAGTTCCTGTAAACCCTGCATAAATAATCACCGAAATATAGACCGATATGTTTTGCTGTACCTTTATCATGACCCTTGGATACATTGGACACACTGGATACTGCCAATATTGTATCTGATATTCAGTCAATATTAATTCTTTTTTAGTCAATATTATTTTTTTTAAACAGATCATGATGAGAATTGTATAGGAAGGGAAAGCATGGATTCGCCCTCAGTGGAATCTAGGTTAAAGAACTGTGTGGGTGCCCATAGATTATGGTCAGTTGGTGGTTTGAACAAGTCACCAAGTATTACGTCTTGGAATGATATAAGATTAATAGAAAATAAAGAAAGGTTCCACGATATCAAGGAATAAAGTTATCTGTGATAATATTTTGGTCCTTGATCTTTATGCCTGCCTAATATTTGCTGCTATCATTGAAGTTAGAAATTTACATCAGTTTCACAAAGATATATTTGTGAAAATCCGGAATTAGAATTATCCAGCTTTCTTATTTCTTCATTCTATGATCAATAAATTAAGCGTTTTCATCTGGCATTGGACATTATCTGTTTATGTAATTGTCTTCATTAGACATTACTTTTGTATTTATTGAGTGAATAAAATCATTATTCCACAAAAAAATTAGCACATTTTTATTACATAAACATTTTAATCACAGATATTCTGAAGAAGATATAGCTATTACACAGCGATGACCTAACGAGTTCTCCATAAGGTCTACCATGACATATGGGACAATATCAAATGCCCATGACGGCATGGGTAGTTGGAAATATTTTGTAACCAATTATACATAATGATACTTAATAAACCAATCGGCAGGTCTTTCGGACCATCTACTTCTGAAAACGGTTCATGATAAAAGTAAATTGTTTGGATTTAGAGCGATCGTGAGTTTGTCTCAACTATAAATGTAACTCTGTAACTGTAAGTGAATATCATACGACCTGTTAATTCAAGTGTTGAATCTGTTTGCAGGGTTAATTGCTGGTGTACTTATCAGCCGATTTGGGTGTGGCACTGTGGCTATTGGTGGAGGTTTCATGGCCAGTCTTGGATTAATACTCAGCTCTGTATCAACATCTCTAACACATCTCTACTTGTCTTTTGGCATCCTTACAAGTCAGTTGCACATTTCATGCTCAAATCACACTTATGTTATTTATATCTATATAAATGTAATATCTAAAAATCTCTAATATCTATATCTAAATGTTCTGTGTGATCAGATATTAAAATGGCTACTCTGCCAATATCGTTTATTTTTAAAGGTAGTATTTTTTTATAATTCAAATGTGAAGTATTCTATACTATATTGCAGGATTTGGTCTTGGGTTGAATTCTGTGGCAAACGTAGTTATTATAGGAGTATACTTTAAGAAGTACTTATCGTTTGGCCTTGGCCTGTCTGGTATTGGGGTGGGCCTGGGTGCATTCATATTTCCTCCTCTTATAAGGTGGCTAGAGAACGTGTATGGCTGGAGAGGGGCTTTACTCATCATAGCTGCGCTCACTTTTCATCTCTGCTTATTTGGGACTTTATATAGGTATAAACCAAATAAAGGAGCTATTCACCAAGGGCATGATAAATCAGAAGGACTTCACAAAATCTTACATACCCAAATATTTAAGAATAGAATCTACCTCCTTCTCTTATCACATGGGACAGTATTATGGTTTGGTCTTGGGATCATATACGTCCATATCGCTGCATACATTGTTACTCTTGGTTTCTCGAAGGACAAAGCAGCAATGGCAGTGTCCGCCATGGGAATATCATTCAGCATCGGTAAGTGTGACTGTTTTCCCATCACATAAACACAGTTCAAACTTATTGCATGGTGCAAATGTGATAGTAAAATATATATATTTCTAAAATTTTGAATTCATGACTTTTGTTCTATTTGGAGGTCGATCACTGTGGGGTTTTCACAGCCAGGTTCCAAAGTTTACAGTTGTGAGGATGTACTTCACAATATGTCTGGGATCAGGTGTACTGAACATGCTTTATCCCATCGGACATATATATTCCTGGATGTTAATATATACCTCCCTATTTGGTATACTGACAGGTGGTATAGGTGTATTTCTACCTCAGCTTCTCTTGAAAACATTAGGTCACGATGAGCTGTCAGTATCTTATGGCTACCATAGTTCTGCATCATCCATAGGATATATGGCAGGTCCACCATTTGCGGGTATGTATCATGAATTATCACTGCTTGAGTCGACCATGCTGCCACCTGGTGCGTTAAAATCTGTCACATATAGTGTTAATATATTTCCATCAAATCATACAGAATGGTATTCATTATATCAGATGTCATATCTACAAACCTATCCCAACATGCATTGTACATGACACAAGAGACACCTGGTGGATCACAAATGTTGTAACTAGAGTAGTGAAAATTGCAATCTAAGAAATGAACTGTGTACACCAAAGGCAGGGTATATTATAATATACAGCACTGTATTGTTTGCAGGATGGTTGTTTGAGAAGGCAGGAACTTACACATATTCCTTCTACCTGGGAGGAGGCTTCTTAATAGTTTCAGCCTTGATGCTCTTCTGCTGCTGGAAAAATCTCAACTTTAAAAACTCTCAAATGACCAAAACAGAAACCTTAGAATGTAATGAGTTTGATAAAAGAATTGCGCCACCTGACAAAGATAATTTGAATGTACTATCTTCCTTATGAAACATCTGATGTGGTTCCTTGATTCATTAAATCTACACTTATGTCCAAAATCTAGCCATCAATTTCTTTCATGAAGATCAGAGTCAGTAACTGCTTTGTCAACTAACCTTGTCCAGGACAATGGAATTAAAACATGCTAGTTTCTGACAGAAAACTTGGATCAACTATAGTTACTGCTAATCTCTCTGAGGAGGGCTTTACATGGAATAGGGGCAGGAATATGTGAGATCCAACTTCCAATCAATGGCATTACATATTACGGCCATAAGCCATATTGTCGGAACTTTCAACTAACTTTCAGTCATCTTCAGATCACAGCTTAAACCAAATGTGAAAGATGCTTTACTCATTCAAATAATTATTATTTCAAGGGTGGTCAGGGTTCGAATCCTAATTCTGACATGGTGCATGATTGAAGTCCCTTCCTAGCTGTTTCTGACCATAATATGGCAAATACATTATATGCTCATTTCTCAGGCAACCACTTCTATATATTTTTGGAAAAAACTTCATTTGAAAGTCAGAATCAGAACGATAACCCTTCTCCCTGTCATCAGAAATGGATTTTCGCCTCTAATACCCTCTGGTGGACGGTCAAAAACTGCTTACATGTTACTTACATGAACATTACATGTATATAAAACCAAATATATGAATGTTTCGCTGAACCTCATCCATTATGTAGTTGCCTTAACGTTAGGGGGAACAGGGACACTTCATGCAGAGGATCACAGGTGTATGAAATGTGTTGTTGATGGTTGCTAAGATACCAACAAGTAAGACGTCACTATTTCATTGATAAATAACCAAAGCACCATTATGACGTCATTGCTCTTTAACTACATGAAATAGTGCACCATTATAACCCATCAAAGCTAACTAAATAGATAACATATTTCTGTTGAAAAAGGATCAATGTTTTTATATACATATGGAAACATCATTTAGTAATCTTTTATGACTAATCCAATAGCCAGTAGCTGCTGCATTCGACCTCATCACTGCCCAGTGATACAAAAAAGAAAGTTTACAAAATATCATATTTCTCAAAATTTCCCACGCTTTTTTTGACAAAATTGAGAAGTTTTGCAATTTTAATTAACAAATTTTAAGAACAGGTTTATTCCAAATATTATTCTAATTAGTTTAAATAGAGGGAATTTTGATTAATGGTCTTTATTTTGAGATATCTAACTTTCTTCTAATTCAAGTCAAAAATTACCAAATGGTGTCAAAAATTTGCATTTATTTGAATAATTTTATTTACAAAAACACAAATTACTTGAATTATAAGACGCCTTTTAAAATTCTGTCTATTTAAACTAAATAACATCATTCTAGCTAAAGATCAATGTCTTAGTTCTGCAGTTTGTTAGTTTAGTTATTCCCAAAAATATTTTTCAAGTAAGCTCTATCCCTTCTTTAATTGTTACAAAAAAAAACATCTTTTTCTGATTTTTGCTTCAACTTTAAATCTAAAATGATTAAAAATGATAAAATTTTAAAAACAAATTAAAAATCAAATCAAAAGAAAAATCAATACTGAAGCATTTGATACATTAAAGGCTGAAATCCGTTTTGTAGTTATTTTCATACAAAGCAATTTTCTTGCACCATGTCATTTTTTGTGGTTCAAATGACTTTTTTTGGCAGGAAAAAAGAACTTTAGAAGACACTGTTCCCTCTAACGTTAATAATAGTCATTTTGATATGAACATTTTCAGTAGTCATTCCAACTTTGCACTATTATTTTGAGTGGCACAGAATAGTCTTATTCTGCCGAAGTGCCTTAATGAAATCATATTATTTTAATACTTTATAATTTCTATAAATGCGTTTATTAATGTATGATATCTAAGTAAAAACTGACTATATACTTGTTTTCATGATAACCTTAAATGGAAGCTATTTCATAAATACACAAATCGTGTTCTTTTTTATCTACATGCACAATTAAAACAGGACTTCAGAGAATTAATCTTGGAAAAATATACGACGTTTATTTCACAGCATTTGTGATATATATTTTTTACATTGGCATCAGCATGAGTAAAGTGAAGGTCGCAGATCTCGTCTTTAATGCTGTCCTGTTTTCAATGATTGGACCCAGAATATCTGGAATCCAAACGAATCCTCCTGAACACAATGCAGTATGGGATGTACACATGGTTACCATGGCGATAGTAACTCGGTCCTCTTCCCAAGGTCACTATGGTAATAGTAACCCAGTTCTCTTCCCATGGTCACTATGGCGATAGTAACCCGGTCCTCTTCCCATGGTCACCATCGTAATAGTAACCCAGTTCTCTTCCCATGGTCACTATGGCGATAGAAACTCGGTCCTCTTCATGGCAATGTATGGCTCAATTCAATATCTGAATGTGATATAAATCAACATGTATTAAAGCTCAGCGAATGTTAATATGCTTTTCTATTTTCCAATATTTTCCAACAAATATTATGAATACAACAATTATTCAATTCTGACTCACTTGCTGGGATTAATATTCATTTGGGATTTCTTTACTTGGGTTGACAAAGTCCTTAGCAGTAAGGTTGATTGAGCAGAAATCATAGAAATGCTGATATTTCCCAGATTTGAACTCAGTGAAATCCGGATTTTCAGACCCCTCTGCGCATGCCTGGAGTGTCTTCCTACCTCCGGAACAGTAGGCAAAACTGCGCTGATCTACATAGTACAAACCGTCGTACTTGTGGTCACAGGTGCCTGAAATACATAACACTCCAATCATCATGTGAGACTTGTATCTCTTCCCAAAACAGTAATTTACAGTTCATTTTCCAAGTTCTAATAAAATATAAAAAATACATTCGCATACGGCTTCCCATGTTTCTGTTGACTCGGCGGTAAGGACCTTCGTGTTCAGGTGTATCATCTTGTACATGTGCGAGATGCAAACTTTTGATACAATCTGAGAATTACTCCGGGAGGTATATTTTTATTTTTCTAAAGTTCATTCATAACGTCATTTGCCAATAAATGTATTTAGTAACTCGCACATAGTACAATTTAGATTAAAAGAAATAAAATACGCCATATAAGAAAAAATATCATTTTATGTAAATGTGTTTAGAGTGATCACTTTGATAGCATAGTTCACCATGCAGTACTCACTAGGATAACATAGTTCACCACGCAGTACTCACTAAGATAGCATAGTTCACCATGCAGTACTCACTAGGATAACATAGTTCACCACGCAGTACTCACTAAGATAGCATAGTTCACCATGCAGTACTCACTTAGATAGCATAGTTCACCATAGAGTACTCACTAAGATAGCATAGTTCACCACGCAGTACTCACTAGGATAGCATAGTTCACCACGCAGTACTCACTAGGATAGCATAGTTCACCACGCAGTACTCACTAAGATAGCATAGTTCACCATGCAGTACTCACTAAGATAGCATAGTTCACCATGCAGTACTCAGTAAGATAGCATAGTTCACCATAGAGTACTCACTAAGATAGCATAGTTCACCATAGAGTACTCACTAAGATAGCATAGTTCACCATGCAGTACTCACTAGGATAGCAAAGTTCACCACGCAGTACTCACTAAGATAGCATAGTTCACCACGCAGTACTCACTAGGATAGCATAGTTCACCACGCAGTACTCACTAAGATAGCATAGTTCACCACGCAGTACTCACTAGGATAGCATAGTTCACCACGCAGTACGCACTAAGATAGCATAGTTCACCACGCAGTACTCACTAAGATAGCAAAGTTCACCACGCAGTACTCACTAAGATAGCATAGTTCACCACGCAGTACTCACTAGGATAGCATAGTTCACCACGCAGTACTCACTAGGATAGCATAGTTCACCACGCAGTACTCACTAGGATAGCATAGTTCACCACGCAGTACTCACTAGGATAGCATAGTTCACCACGCAGTACTCACTAAGATAGCATAGTTCACCATGCAGTACTCACTAAGATAGCATAGTTCACCATGCAGTACTCAGTAAGATAGCATAGTTCACCATAGAGTACTCACTAAGATAGCATAGTTCACCATAGAGTACTCACTAAGATAGCATAGTTCACCATGCAGTACTCACTAGGATAGCAAAGTTCACCACGCAGTACTCACTAAGATAGCATAGTTCACCACGCAGTACTCACTAGGATAGCATAGTTCACCACGCAGTACTCACTAAGATAGCATAGTTCACCACGCAGTACTCACTAGGATAGCATAGTTCACCACGCAGTACGCACTAAGATAGCATAGTTCACCACGCAGTACTCACTAAGATAGCAAAGTTCACCACGCAGTACTCACTAAGATAGCATAGTTCACCACGCAGTACTCACTAGGATAGCATAGTTCACCACGCAGTACTCACTAGGATAGCATAGTTCACCACGCAGTACTCACTAAGATAGCATAGTTCACCATGCAGTACTCACTAAGATAGCATAGTTCACCATGCAGTACTCACTAAGATAGCATAGTTCACCATAGAGTACTCACTAAGATAGCATAGTTCACCACGCAGTACTCACTAAGATAGCATAGTTCACCACGCAGTACTCACTAGGATAGCATAGTTCACCATAGAGTACTCACTAAGATAGCATAGTTCACCACGCAGTACTCACTAAGATAGCATAGTTCACCACGCAGTACTCACTAGGATAGCATAGTTCACCATAGAGTACTCACTAGGATAGCATAGTTCACCATAGAGTACTCACTAGGATAGCATAGTTCACCATAGAGTACTCACTAAGATAGCATAGTTCACCATAGAGTACTCACTAAGATAGCATAACTTTTAATACCATACATGCGCAAATAACCCTCAATACTTTTTCACCCAGGATTGTCAATGTTCAGGATCTACTTCCTGTTTCTAAACACCTTTGATCATAATATCTCAAATAATTGGCCTCTCCTCTCAACATGTGTAATACATCATTAAAAAGCTGAAAATTGTTTCCAGATTCAAAATATTTGTTTTGTCACATGTGTTAATTGCATGATTTCACATAATGAATAAATAAATAAAAAAAATACGTTTGAAGTAAAGTAAGAAATGGTATTGTATCCTGATATTACATAAAATTCTAGGTTATTCTGATATTTCAAAACAAATAATCAGACAATTATCAAGTGGTAAAAGGCACTTGGAAAGGGGGGCGAGGCCTAAAATATTATTTAATTCAAACCCTGCTCACTATTTTGAAAGCCATTTGACAAATAAATAATGCTTCGTTTTTCACATGTAAAATATGAAATCCAGCTGGACTTTTATGCTCTTCCAATGAAAGCTTTAGATTTTAAGTTTCTGTTAAGGTGAAAATCACATATTTTAATGAGGTATCAATATGCTAATTAAGTCATGTGACCAGACGATAAAATACAATAATCACTCTTAAAGCAGAACTTACCATCAAAGCGTCCTCTGAAGAAAAGTGCAGTGGGTCCGTGTGAGAACGAGGCTGGGGTGAAGTGGGTGCTCTTTTGTCCATGGGGAGACGGGTATGCGGGGTAAGCTCCTGGATATGCAAATGGATATGAAAATGGATAAAATACAGGATAGAAACCAAAAGGATAAACTGGGTATGCTCCGGGGTGTACCGCAGGGTACTGTCCGACAGTCGGTCCTTTCTCTCCATCCGAATGCTTGTTGGTTTTCAGATCCGCATTAACAACTGCCAAAACAGCCAAACCAGCTAATAAGCAAAACATCTTCATGATTATATTTTTCAGTTAGGTTTGTTATGAGAGAAAACTGTTGAACAATATGGAAATGAACCAAGCCATTTATATATAAAACACAAGTGTAAGACACGTGATATGAAATAAGGGAATGCCACCTGGTGGCCAAGAATCTTCGTGAAGATCCCATGGCAACAGGTGGCGCTCACTGTTTCATGTAGATATGTGTGAGGTAACACCTGGTCACATGACAAGATGAAGTGCCACCTGGAGTCGACAGGAACGAATTCTTGTCATTCTTATTTTGTGTAACACTCAGTTTCTGCTGACAGATGACACACAGACTTCAGTCATGTTGGGTCAAGCAATATTTGTACTCCTGATACAACCTGTCATAGAACATACAACAAAGTACCAACAAGAGGTGTGTCAAAAGGGGATTGTGAAATGGATAGGACGTTTTCATAAAATACTGTGCCTTTAATCTCTGAAGTTGACTGTTACCTTCCCCTTTGAACATTTATGCTGTGAGGGTCCAAACAGGAGAGGGCCTGAAACTCAGTCAATCTCTGAAAGGTAATATTATAAAGTTTTGTGTGAGTGAGATAAGGAAACTGATTGGTCCATTAAGCTTGTATATCTTTGAATCCTGAACCTTTCACGTAGGATAGATTACCGTGTATTTACCAAGAGAAACTATTTCGTGCCACCAGGGAAGAATGGAAATAAGCTTATTTTTCAGATTGTGTACAAGTTTAAAACCTCAATAAGTAAGGCGCCACCCATTTCTTGGTTAATTTTGGGTATTCACATTGAGGCTAATCTGATATATAATCATTTGGTAGTTTTATATGATTTGTTTTTAATTGTTAGCATCCCGTCGAAACTGTTTATGTCCGGAGAATCTCCAAAGAGGAAAGGGGATGACACGAGGACAAAACTGATAGCGAATATCTCGTACGAAACATTATTAAAGGGTGTTATTATCAGTTTGAGCCAAACATCTATTTGGTCACGCATAAACGTGACTAAATAAGGTCACGCATGGTTATCGCGTGACATCATCTGGTCACGCATAGCTGTTGTGTAGCACAGTGTGGTCACGTCATGGCTGTGCGTGACCTCATTTGGTCATGCTCATGCATGACTAAATAGATGTTTGGTCCAAACTGGTTATCGGGAATGTATTTGTGCAATGTTGGGGGGTTGCAGGTTGCGTGGACAGTAGGGCAGGTATTTCAGTTACACAATACAGCAATATGGGGTCTCCGTAAGTACCCACTCTCCGGGGTACTAAGAGCCTAACCTAACTACTTCACTTTGATCCCGGATCATTAACGGTAATGTCTCGTACGGACCCATCAGGTGCTTTCCCTGTAATGCTGATTAATAGATCCTTTGATAAAAATCGGTCATTAGTTAAGCTTCACAGTACACCGTAAATACGTGTGCTTCTTCACACTGGTGAATGCAGAAAACCTCCGATTCTGGACAATTTGGGATAGTTGTAAAGTGATGTGTACAGTATGACATTAGGATGTGGGGCATTTTGGCGTCGGTGTGAGGTGGAGCGGGCCAGGTGTCAGAGGGACCGGTGGGAGGTGTACAGTCTGTGGTAACATGGCCAGTTCCGCCTCGTACTCCCACACCCGGACTGACGGAAACACGGCCCAACCATGACACATCCCACCAACAAACTTTCCTCTCACACACGCTGAAACTCAGGTACCGTGCCTTATATACATATACTATTTATTCCATTTACAAATAACACTTGACATATACATACATATATATTTATATTTATTTATAAAAGATTTGACAGTTAACAGTTTATAATTGTATATTCATTATTTCCATACATATTTCGCATATCAAAACGGTAGGTAAATACCTCAGGTCGTGCTTGATCCTCAAGTACACCTCACATCTGGCAAATGTACCATATCACCTGACTAATCCTGTGTACAAAGCGAATTGGCCCACATTAAGTTATGTATGTAGGCCTATAAACATTGCCTATCTGCACAGCTATGGTATTATTCCTTTATCAGAGAGCCCATATTCCAGCTTGGAACAGAAGGGACACAAATCCATATATAACACACTTCAATAACACATGCATTTTACTAGTAGTAATTCAATTCTTGTCATTTATTTAATAATATGATTCATCCAAAGTAGACACTAAGATGAGATTCTATTTGCCCTGCTTAGTATGCAGGTAGCAATTTAGTAGGATATATGAACAGAAAAACAGACGTCGAAAATGAAATACTTTCCAATGCTTGATTAAGTACAGAGACCGGATTGTAAAGGTTATTGCATCAACGCCCAACTTAACATACCATATACGTTTATAAACGTTTCTCTGTAACATTAAGTGTTGCTTAACAAACCCAATATTTATCTTAAAAAGGCAAGGTGTCCAAGTTGCTGTCCTCGCTGGGGAGATGCAGGCAATTGATTACCTTACAGTTCACACACCATAAAATAACCAACCAAGGTCCCTAAAATGCTAGTCATCTGGGCATTCACACAGGGATAATGGTAGCACTAAACAGTAATAAAAAGGTAAATTATCCTGTCTGGGGTACAGGTGCGGGAGGGATAGATTGACCAATACCTTGGTGGTGAACTCTCCGGAAAATAGGACAGCTTCCGTCACACTCAGCCGGGCGCTTTCTCTCTGACATTGTGCCCGACCAAGCGCAGACTGTTGTCCTTTTGTAAATCTGGAAAACAGTGTTAAGTCTGCACACTGTTTCTTACAAATTAAATAGAACTGTTATATTTGTCCATCAAAACAATCCTGTAATGAACAAGTTGATTCACAGATCAAATAGTGAGATGAATAATGAAATAACTCAATCAATACTTCAAATAGTAGAATTAATATATGGCACTTGGATGAGATAAGATTTTTTTCACAATTGACACGTATTATCATCATGACAGCGGGGTTGTAACTTTGCTGAGCTTAATGATACAGTATAAGTTTAGGCCTTGCCCCCAGCAAGTGAACTAACTATTGGTATCTGGTCTGAAAAGCTGCAGTCACATTGTGGCAGACCATCACATCGGGATTACTACAGAGAAGACGGCACTATTATAACAACACCAACCATCCACAAACAGTACTGACAGATCTTTCTACAAACAGGTAACAATACTGACAAATGTCTCGACCAATAGGGAATAATACTTACAGTTCTGTCCACCAACAGGTAACAATATTTACAGTTCTGTTAAACAATAGGTAACAATACTGACAGATCTGTCCACCAACAGGTAAGAATACTGACAGAACTGTTTACCAACAGGTAACAATACTTACAGTTCTGTCCAACAACAGGTAACCATACTCACAGTTCTGTCTACCAATAGGTAACAATACTCACAGTTCTGTCCACCAATAGGTTACAATACTGACAGATCTCTCAACCACCAAGTAACAATACTGACAGATCTGTCACCAACAGGTAACAATACTGACAGATTTGTTCTCTACACATTATACGTGTGTCCTTTTTCTTGATAACTACATTTATAATTAATGACCATAACAACTATGGAAGAAAGCATGTGCTAAGGGTTAATTTTTTTCCAAATGAATCACGTGCACAGAATATTTTGCCTACACTCAGAAACACGTTTATCACAGATATTAACTCTTGCGTGAGGTAACCAGTTTAAAGCCACTTCATAAAAGTGAGGATCAAATCCAGTTTTACAATTATAAAGATGCTATACAGACCAAAACAGACAAAATTCGTCGTTTACAATCAAATCCAACATTGCCGAGGTTTGCCAGTATAAAGGCTATTGTCATTAAAAAAGTCATAATGAACTTACCCGAAGAGCTCAAATCTTTTCTTGACAAAAAAGCTGGTATATATTGACGTTTAATTCGTTGTTTGTTTACTTTCAGGACGATGGGAGTGGGGATATTTCACGCTGCAGACTTCGCAGTGTTTGCTGCGGTGCTGCTGGTATCTATCGGCGTGGGGATATTCTACAGCGTGACCCCCGGGAGGAGGGCCCGTACCCCGGGAGAGTTCCTCCTGGGCGGCAGACACATGAGCTTCCTGCCCACCGTAGTGTCCATGGTGGTCACCTTCACATCTCCAGTTATCATGCTAGGTAGGCAGACGACTATGTGTAGCTTTATAAATAAATAGTCCTCAAGTGTAAACATAAAGCAAGATTTCTTTTTAGAATAAACCATAATGTAAGTGAACACTGTAGAAACGATGTATTTATTTCACACAAAATTTGTAAGAATTTCGTTATTTTCTGGGATTCTAATCTCACCTGAGTGCATCTTGACGCATGTGCGTATAGTGTGTGTGCGTATATGTGCGAGCAGGTATATAAGATATTTAGGTTTCATAAAATGTTCACAACATTATGAGAAGCACGTGTTGAGAGCACGCACACACTGATGACGCGTTTCTCATCAGGCGCGACCTCGGACAACCAATGCTAACACATAATATGCCTTTTACATAGGTCTTTTATAACAATTTATTCCTGATAGATCGAGATAAGCACATCATAGAAATAAAAATGTGTAATGATAGATATTTACAATCAATCACATTTTTAAATGTAGTCTGATACTTTAAGTTCTGTATAAATATGTTTTCCTCCACCAGGCTTTGCTTCGGAGACGTATTTCTATGGTTTACAGTTTTCCTTCTACCCTGTTGGGATGGCGCTGGGAGCAGTGTTTTCTGCCATCTTGTTTGTGCCTCTGTTATATCCCCTCAAGCTTACCAGCAGTAATCAGGTGAGACACACCGTGTACCTTATGTCAGCCTTATTATATTATAATAACAAATATAATTATCTGACATTGATAATAACCTGAAATATGAATACAAGCGGTAATTAAGTGTTTACTTTCAGTATTTGAAGCTTAGGTACAACTCTAAGCTGGTGACATTTACTGGTACCCTCACTCAGCTCCTTATCCAGGTAAAATAACCATTTACAATCATAATAAATATTCTCTTTCATCATATTTGCATCAATTTTATCTTGTCCTATAGACTAATTAATATATGTGATATTTATTCAATATAGCTATTGGGAGGCGGACTTGTTATGCTGGGACCAAGTTTATTACTTGAAACAAGTAAGTCCTATGAAATAAAGCACCCTATTACTTATCATTACTTTTATCATTTGAAACTAGTAATCACGTGAGGGGCCGGGGTCTGTGGTTGGTTATTCAAAGCTAAATGCTGGGGTTCGAATCCAGGTTGGGACAAGCACTTCGGTCATGCCTCAAAGTCGAGAAAGGCAGATATCTATTATTGAATTTTTCACATTCCAGCCAATGCTCCATGACTGGTTTGTGCTATCATATCTGTGTCATCATCTAAAAGAAAGATCCTCAGCCACTCTTCGAAAAGAGTAGGGTATTGAGTCCCGGTGACAGGCTGATAAAGTCCAAACAGTGTTGAATGATAGAAATAATAACAAAAAAATAAATAAATTAAAATAATAAATAAAAAAAGGTTGTCTTACATTTTAGTAATATTTTTTATGATGTACTGTACACCTATATGTACACCTACTCAGCCATGCATTGCATTTTCTCTGTTTCAGTGGCCGATTGCCCTGTTTGGGCCTCCATGTTAGTACTGGGGGCGGTGGCTACCTTATATACTACACTGGTAAGTTAACCAATTTTTTTCTGAAGAGGACAAAGATCATACAGTAGTTATTGAAAGTAATTGATTCGCTGTGTCACATGTCAAATGCATAGATTTGTTGTACATTTTTAGGGAGGTTTGAGAGCGGTTATTGTGGCCGACACATTTCAGGCGGCAGTCATGGTTGCCGGACAACTGGCCATCGTTATTCAGGTCTGTATCATGGTTTACTCTTTTGTAAAACATCAATTTTCATATCAAAACTGATCAGAACTCTTGTTGTATTAATTATGCTCGTCTCAAACACCACAATATCTGATGTCTGTAGAATATGCACTAGGATGTGACAAACTTATCTTATTTCTGGAGTAATGTCAGATATGGAACTGTTTGGAGCTACCAGAAATTATTATATGCACATTTTGATGGTGAATGAGAGGCCAAAGCATAACATTAATTGATTAACATATAAACTATTATACCGCTCTTGGTTACAGGGCTTCCTGAAGGTTGGCACGCCATCTGCTGTCGTTCAGAATTATGCTGACGAGAACAGACTTTCATTAGAGTGAGTTTTTACCTATTCTTCATTTCATTGACCTGTATACCAGTTTACAAAACCTTATATTTCTATTTAACTTTAAGGTGACAAAATATGCTGATGTCTCTTTATTAGCTTGGTACCTTCGCCTCTCAAGCGTTGGGATGTGTGGTCTCTCACTCTCCTCAACGGCCTCATGTTTATGATTCTATATGGACCTATCCAGCCATCGTATCAACGGATCGCTTCACTTCCCTCTAAGAACAGGGCCATGGGGTAAGAACAATACTTACCTCAGATGACATAAATTACATAAGACAAGATGCACTTTTGATAAAGCTAAGTCTTACATTATAATATGCGGTCTGAGGGTACCCGCAAATTAACTTGGCTTCCCCTTACAACGAATGCATGACTCTGTGCTTCAGGGGGACACATGTAATTTATTTATTTGTCCAGATTAAGACAAATATTTGTTCATTCTGCATAGCTAAAAATGTATAAATCTGCCAATGAGTTGTTTATCATTCAATCCAGTTCTCCATGACTAGCTATCAAGGACCGAAGTTTTATATCGATGTAATAGTTCAAAAGGAAGATCCCCAGTCATTCGTCGAAAGGAGTAGGGTATTGGGTCCCGGCGACAGGTTTCTATCTGACCTGATATAGCATAAACAGTGCTAAACATAAATGTTCAATAAAGATGCATATTGATATGTATAATTGTGTGATGGTGATGGTGATGGTGATGTTTTAGGTCTGTATTAGCCATGATTCCGCTGATCCTGCTGTTTGGAGGTCTTGCCTGTCTGGGGGGTATGACAACATATGCATACTACGCCAGCATAGGGTGCGACCCCTACCGAGCGGGATATATCAATGACGAGAATCAGGTAACACAATATATCTTGGATATATATTGACAAATTCATATTTAATACGGCCTCTTAAATATTCTACTATACATTCTTTCTCAATTGTATCTCACACTACAGAAATAATGAATAATATTACCTACCAACTTTGAGGGAAATGTTTTGGCCTCAGTTGAACAGTTAAAATCTTTTAAAAAATGTCCTATGATTGCAATACTGTATGACAAATAATTATACATTGAATACATTTACCTCGAGGTGAAACTTATAAAGTGCAATTCTTTAGGTGATTCCTTATTTTGTGATGGATATGCTTAACATACCAAGCGTACCAGGACTCTTCGTAGCTGCCATCTTCTGTGGATCACTCAGGTATGTGAAATAGGCCAATATAATAGGTCACTTTTCCATAACATAACACAGGGGCTGGTAATCTGTCACGTTGACAATTCCATTAGCCATAATCCACCGCCAGATGGCAGATGGTTTGCACCAAAAAAAAAAAATTACATATGTCATGACGTGCATATGCCTCAAATAGAACCCGATATGAAGATGTGACATCTGGTGGACACACTTATCGTTTGTCAACTGAGAATGGGCAATCTGTGCATGAGCTGTCTACAAATCAAATTATAAGATTTTATTTCAGCCATGTCTGTATATAAACTTAGGGCATAACAACTCTTGCACCACATTTCTGCCAATCTGTTTTAAATTAGATTTAAAATAGTAAGGTATTTTAACATATGCACGTCATGACATATTGTTTGATCCTTAAGATAAAAAATGACATTGATCAAACAATTTCGGCACCATCTTAGCTTTTCAAATTCCTTATGATCTGTTACGCCTTAGAGTAATACACCATTTGTACCTGGTATACAGTAATACAGTAAAAAATATGGTACCTTGTATATCGTATAATATATTGTATATTTATTAAACCAGTCATACTCAGGGAGTTTATAATCACTACCTCTTCAAGAGAGTGTTCTGCACCTATGGGTTATCTTTTTGCAGATCGTCCTTGTGCCGAACTAATTTCTTTTTATTATTTTTTATTGGTTTTTATTGAAGGATCTCAAGACTCTAAGGTACGAGTGAGATCCTTCAACCAAAACCAACGAGAGAGATTTGAATGAACAATGCACTCACATGTTCTTTAAGATACTTGTTCAATTATTTGAGTTTTTATCATTTCAGCAACCTTTCCTCTTGGCTGAGTTCCATGGCAGCACTAGTGTGGGATGATCTTCTAAAAAATAAATTCAAATATACATCGGAATACAGACAAATGGTTATCAATAAGTTACTGGGTAAAGTATATTTTAAGGTTTTGACCATTTATTGCGCAATGGGGAGTAGAGAGAAATTTTGTTATATTTGGTCCTGTCCTTAACAGTACAAAAAAAATCATCATCCATAAAATTAAAATCCAACCAAAATCTTTTATATTCCTAGAGCAGGTTACTTAACTTGCAAAACTTCCATGGCTCAGATGTAATCTAATGTACAGGAGGAAGTACGGCATTATCCAACAAATGGAGATTAACTAATAAAGTAATCACCAACTGAAATCAGGTGACATTCTGTAACTGTAAGACTTTGAGACATATATTCAAAATGTAAGGCATAACTTAACATTTACCAGGATTTCACCATGGTTGTTCTTCTTTGCAGTTGTTCTGTTTGGAACATTCATGGTAGCTTTCAGCTTTGGAGTTTTACATGTCGGTGGTACATTGATACAGGTAAGCTGAACATATCACCTTAAATTGAAAGTATAATGAATTAACGTGCTGTATCCTGTCCTATGTTTGACAATATTTTAGATGCCAATTTGCTAGGATTCATGCATCCCATTTTGCACAAAATTGGTTCATACAGTGAAGAAAGGGACCTTTCTGATTCATGGTTTGATACGAAAATACTACACACTGCACCGCAACAAATAGATAATTTTATCTTACATCGATAGAATATCTACAATAGCTCAAAACGTATAATTGATCATGGTAATATATGCAATTTTTCTCAAATTATACATATATCGCAATAGGAACAATGCAGAAAACATAGCATTAACATAGTACAAATTGGGAACTTGCTTAAGTGTTGTAAATATTGACCTGAACCAGCACATTATGTTCAGTTGTCTTACTGCTTTTTTACATAAGATATCTACATGATTGTCAAACTTAAGTTGGTCATCAAATATTATTCCCTATAACATCACATCCTGTTCTCGCATAATGGGTGTATCATATATCTCCATAAATTCTGGACTGCTATCTTTACAATCATCTAGATGGTTTGAGAAGCTTGCAATGAATTCTCTTAGCATTTGTTTCCACATAGTTTGTCTCATATCGTGATAACTTCATACTGAAGATCTGAGTAGTAATATACATAATTGGTTGATATCAATACGTTTGATATCAATACACCTTTCTAGATGCTAGATTAGGTTACCATATTTATGTTTCCATATTCCGACAGGCTCATGCATATGTATCAAAGTACAAATTGAAAAGGACAAAAAATCTAAATTGGGAAGATCTTTTCTTGTTATAGGAAATGCTTGTTTGATAGGGAGCAGCCTAAACATTTATCAGTCCCATTAAAACATTAAATAAATAAGAAACACTATGATACTACAAACCTTAAAAAATGAACTGATTCGATAATTATGATAGTTATGATGTATTATGTGCTTTATAAAAAGGTCTCTCGATAAAATGACAAAAATAACATATTTATAGTTATTAATTCATCTACTTATCTATCCAAGCAATTGGAGCCAAACATGTCCATGGCTATGCATGAATATATATGACCAAATAGGGTCATGCATAGCCATTGCTTGACATCATCTGAGGTCAGGCATGAATATAACTAAATAGGGTCATGCATATCTATTGCTTGCTTGACATCATCTGAGGTCAGGCATGAATATGACCAAATAGGGTCATGCATAGCCATTGCTTGACATCATCTGAGGTCAGGCATGAATATGACCAAATAGGGTCATGCATAGCTATTGCTTGCTTGACATCATCTGAGGTCAGGCATGAATATGACCAAATAGGGTCATGCATAACTATTGCTTGCTTGACATCATCTGAGGTCAGGCATGAATATGACCAAATAGGGTCATACATAGCTATTGCTTGCTTGACATCATCTCAGGTCAGGCATGAATATGACCAAATAAGGTGACATATAGCTGTTGCTTGGCATTATTTGGCCTGAAATGGTCATACAATGCTTGATCAAATAGATGTTTGGCTCACATAATTAACACATATTCTATTTTGCCATCAGATAACAGTGAGCATCATGTCAATACTAATCATACCTTTTGGACTGCTGTTTTTACTTGGTGCTATGTCCACAAGGGTGAACTGGATGGTGAGTCACTCACAGTTTACATATTATGTACATTCCATTTTATTTCACAATATTTCAATTCATCAACGAAAAGGAATTTAATAATTATGTCATCATATATTATTCATCTTTTTTCCAGAATGTATTTATTAGTTTTTCAATCAGTTTTGCGAGTTTGCTCTTCCTGTCAGTGACATCGGTTCTATATAAGGTCAATCAGACGGTGCTGCCCACCCCGACTGCTAACTGCTCCAGAGATCAGCGTGCCAACCACGGATCCACACCAAACGTGCTGGATTTTACACATGGAAAGGCCACACAAAACCTGTGAGTAGAATCTTTCTAAAATATATTAAAGAATAATTTGTCCAACACGTGTGACTGTATTCGATACAACCAATTCTCTGCATTGATAATATCAAATTTCAAAAATAGTGATAATGTAATGTCAGCCACTTCATTGGTATATGATGTTCCTGTATTTCCAGGAGTGTATTTGAGATGATATATTCCATTTCACCTACATGGTATCCAGTTGTTGGATTAACCATTGGCTTTGTGTGTGCCATTTTACTCTCGTGTATTCCTGGTAAGTTACTATTGACTGTGTCTAAAGGTGCAACATTCCATGCAGCTCAGGCAATAACCTCTTCACACTTCTCAAAGATCCGCAGCTTTCGGTGCAATGTGGAGCTTATCACCGTGTACTGTTATAGATATGGTTCAGTGAGATAGGTTGTAACCGAAACGCAAATGGAACACTATCAAAATAACCAACCTCCTTAATTAAACCTTGCTTGATAATATTCACTAATGATAGCAGATATAAGATGTCTCCCGCATAATTTCTTGAAGCTTTAAAATGAGCCAAAACTAAAGCCGATTATTTAGCTAGAGGTTTCTTATTACTATTCATTTTATTGTTAATATAGTTGTTCAGAGATATATTTAACAAACTAAATATATTTTTAATGTCTCTTTGTCCTTGAGTATAGCATTAAGAGAAGATGCTGAAATAGACGACCGTCTACTTTTCCCTTGTCTGCGCAGACTTCAGCGCAGACGCAGCCACAGGTATCACGTGACAAGGGCAGACGATACTCTCTCAGACAATGAAATAGAAATGACAAATCAGCGTGAAGCTAACGCCATTATGAAAAGAAGGAATGAACAGAATGCACATTTGAAGAATCCTGAAAAGTATGATGTCAATACAAACAATTTATCTCACAACTCGGAAGAGAGTGAAAGACTGAACCACGGGAATGAAAGGCAAAGGAACAGTAAACAGCCTCTTATAGAACCAAGGAAAGAAGCACCTGTTTGGCATCATTCCAGTGGTACATACAGGAGAGGGAATGGCCATGATGTGTATTTACATGATGACATACATGATAACACTTCCCCAAGAGATCATGTGTAATACTTCTAAATGACACATCTGTGCCACAATCCAACTTGCCCAACTGCTTCATATTTCTTATCATGGATCACAGGGGGATCTGATAAATGTTAAACTCGGCAAGGCTGTGCCTAGCTTATACAGCACTCCATATAAAGGAGCTGTCACTTGTAGTTTTAATTCAGCATAGCTTTGCTGAATTCTGGGTATTTATTGAACAATAATGAGCTATAGAATATGTAAAATATGTTGTCATTTGATAAGATGTAAAAATAATCTCTGCCTATGCATTTTACATGTATATCTATTAATATTCCGTGTACTAAAGATACATCTCTTGAAAATAACATATATATATATGCATGATTTCAGATTTGTATTAACGATGCCCGATACTCCTCATACTATATGAATATATTTTAACATAAATTTCCTATTGACCAATCAGGTAATATAAAAAACTAAGCAATATACATATAATTATATGTGGAGGTCATTACGAATATTTTCCAAATACAACCAGGATCATGGCTGTTTCATGATGATTGAATTTTATGATTGAATATATTGGAAAAAATCACCGGAAAAAAAATCAAATTTCTTTTTTCAAATCAGAAAGTAAGAAATACAGCATTTGTTCAAACTTTCTTTGAATATATAATGATTAGAAAAAAATAGGATACATCATTGGCTTATATATAGCTGCTTAGTTTTTACTTTTGGGGTATTTGGAGACAATCATCATGTTAGTAATAAGAGCTCAATAGATAAAGCCTCAGTCTCCAATGTTAAATGACTCGAGCTTCGAATCCTGGTTGGGACAAGTACTCCTGTCATTCATCACGATCAAGAAGATTGGATATCTGCTACTGAGTTGTTTCTCACCCAATGACCAGTTGTCAAAGGCCGTGATTTGTGTTATCATGTCCATGTGATAATGCAAAATAAAGATCTCCAGTCTCTCTCCGAAAATAGTAAGGCATAGTAACCTGGTCTTCTGTCTGACTGGAAATACCATAGACAAGGTGTTAAGGTGAAACGTCGTTAGCAAAACCAAATCACATGAAATCAAATAAAGTACTTATGTTTTTAATGTGCATAAAATATGATCAATTTTAAACATAAATTAACTTCATCCAAATCATAAATATATTTTGACGATTTAAGAGATGTACGATTTGAATGTATGAATGTATGAATGAGAAATTGTCTCAGTGAATCTCCATGGATACAATTTCCATGAATGTGATAGGTAGATTTTAAAAAATCCGAAATAAGCCAAAAACATTTTTTGTCAAATTTGGAGATGTGCATAACAATAAACGCTTTGTCACCATATGTTTAATCGGAAGTGACATTTTAGGTCTTAAACTCCAACTCTTGATTAGTAGAATACGCATTCTTAGACCATGACATTCTCCAGGCAATTACGATGATTTCATAATTGAATTCCAAGAGACCATAGGATGAGTAAACAAACACGGTGCAAAGACAGGCCATTGATCTGAATATCAACATAATGACACTTCATTTTCTGTAGTGGTTCAACATGATGCCATGCCATGCCATATTTAGGTCTGCAATGCTGTTAAATTCAGGATCATTTCATGGCTATTTTGCTTACTCTTTTTACTTGGCGGCTTGCATTTTTTAGATCTATTTCCAGATGAACAGTAATACTTTTGACAGGAGCACAAGGCTCTAGATAACATTACATAACTATCCTATTTATATTCTAGCACATACACCGCATCATAACCTTTCACTTTGTACCTACTAAACAAATCAGAATGACTACAATGATCATGACATTCACATAAATTTCTTTTATAATTAATAATTCATCTATCACCATATATCTGGACAATGGACAGACGTAAATATATATACCATTTCAGTCTCAGTAATAGAAAAATAATATAAGTTACACTCTACATCTACATACCATAATTAAGGAAAGGTCTGTAATTGTGGTCCTTTCATTGTGGATCTTCGTGTGCCAGATTAAAATACTGTTTCCTTTGCACCTAATCTCAAGTCTAAAAAGCATTTTAACTCCTCTTGTGTGAGAACAAATATATTATACAGAAAGACATTAGTGGCGTTTTGGCGACTTAATAATGAATTTGCGTTTACTTTCCCTGGGCAAAAGTGATCACAAGGCTGTCCTAACATATGATAGAACCGATCAAGATGAGGGGCATGAGCCATGAGCCAATTCACCATGTGGGGAAGGGGACATTAAAATAGTTGATCCGCTTGATAAAGAACATAGCCATGCGATTGCAGGAATAAAACAAACTTGGAAACAAAGATTGCTTTCAAGTAGTCATCGTATCACATTTATAAAATATCAGGTTGGATTATTTCTCAATAAATAGTAAGGGTCATCTTCAATAGAGGAGCAATCAGTATAATTTGGATACTGACTGATACAGAGGCATCCCACATTGAATTACATATATGGATAAGCCAATGGGCGGTAGATATTCCAAGACGTCACAAAGAAGCCAGGTCAGGCATTGCATCAAACTCACAATATTTATTTGCTGCTCTTTTTGAACCGATTCCTGACCATCGGCAGTGGTTGGTGGTATGAACCTTTTAAGACTGGAGTTTCTAGCATTGATGGAAACAAGTGTATTGTTTACAACACCATCTAGTGCTGAAACAACAGCTTGTGCAAATGAAACTTATCCATTTCTTTACGGATATTTCAAGGTAGATTTTATTTGTTTGGGGTTTTACATCACTTTCAACATTTCAGACATTTCAGTAATATTCCAAGGGAACAAAAAAGAAATAATGAACTTACTTGTCCGAGATGAGGAATCATTTGTAGAAAGCACAGAGGTATCATCGGATTGAGTATCAATTACCCAAAATAATATATTTGAATCATGTTTATTTTCATCTACAAGCTGAGCGGAGTGATAAGATTGAGAGGTCTTCAGTAAAGAAATCTCTATGAACAGATTATGATGAGATAAGCCACCCAAAAGGTATGATACCTTGGGGAGACCCTGGCTTCCTTAAAGAAAAATGACAATCAGGTAGACAGGTCATTATATTGTTATGATGTTCTTTCATATATATCAAAGCCGAGTCGTTCCAATTTATATAAGAATGGTGCTAACTAATGAAGTTAATGGTGTTTCTGGCGGCTTCATTATCAAGCTTCTTGAATTTTCTTTTGCCTCTTCTTTTTACTTGGCGGCTTGCATTTTTTAGATCTATTTCGAGATGAACAGTAATACTTCCCCATGTGCTCTAATCCGTTGTCTTTTCCACAATACTAGAACAAGATTGATCACCTTTTGACCAGATAGGTCTTTTGAGGAGCCTATTAAGTAGCTCATTATAAGTTCAAAGGTGTTCATAGCATAGGGAAACCGAAATGCTAAGATAGTGCCGAAATTTTAAATTCATGACCTTGAATTGTGGAAAATTCTGTTCTGTGCCATCTAATCTTTAAATACAGAGTTCCAAGATTTATCCTAGCCTTACACTGATTTTGCTCAAATCTAAGATCACTTGTGATTCAGTTGAGGGATTTATGGAAATGAACAGCAGGGGTGGGAGAGCTCTGAACCAATCTGGTCGGTGCTCGGAACATATCTGGGCGGTATGACGTCATACCATTGTTCTGAACCAATTCTGAACCAATCTGGGCGGTTCTGTTACATAACGACTTTTTTATGTGTCACAAAAGGCATCAAAATCGTATCAAATCATCATAAAATGTAACAAATTTCGTTACAGTTGAGTGCGTAACAGTGTCTTGTTACTAATAGTGTAAATTTTATGATAAATTTATAACGAGTTTACGGTAATATTTGTGCCCCCAACTCGGCAATTACCCATTGTTATGCAATCTTAAACTGGGGCACGTTCCTGTGTTAAAATTACGCAAAAATCTCGTTAAAAATATACATAAGGAAAAGAGATACAAGAGAAGATTAGAAAGGAAATACAACAAATCTAAATTACATGTAGACAAAAAACAATTTCAAATACAACGAAATAAATACAACAATGCTATAAAATCTGCAAGACACAAGTATTTTGCAGACACAATAGACACAAACAAATCCGATCCCAAAAAATTATTCAAAATACTAAACAAACTACTACACACTAAGGAAGACACACCCTTCCCGAAACATAATAATACCAAGGAATTAGCTACGGAATTTAACAATTTCTTCTTAGATAAAATTACACACCTGAGAAGGGAAATGGATGAAAACCATACAAATTCCACCACCATACATGAGACGGCACAATTTAAAACACACCTGGAAAATTTTACTCCATTATCCCATGCTGATGTGAAAAAACTCCTCAAAGAAGCAGCAAAGAAGTCATGTGAGTTGGACCCAATACCAACCTGGCTTCTTAGTGAATGCATTGGGCATTTATTACCACTGATTATGGCTATCATAAATAAGTCAATTACTCTAGGAAACATGCCGGACAAGCTAAAAATGGCAATTATAAGACCTCTAATTAAGAAGTTAGGACTAGAACTACTGAAAAGAAATTATAGGCCGGTGTCAAACCTAGCCTACCTATCAAAACTAATTGAAAGGGCAGTGGCCAAACAATTCGTTTGCCATCTAGTCAAAAATGATATCCAAAGCATATTCCAGTCAGCATACAAAGAGTTTCACAGCACCGAGACTGCACTCGTAAAAGTTCAAAATGACATCTTAATGGACATTGACAACAACAAAACGGTAATGCTGGTATTACTAGACCTCTCAGCAGCCTTTGACACTATTGACCATGACATACTACTAGGTAGGCTGGAAAAGAGATGTGGCATCAGAGGTATGGCACTAAAATGGTTCAAATCCTATCTGTCAAACAGGAAACAATGTGTCACTATTGAAGGGAGAAGATCCGATAACCTAAACATCAAATATGGGGTCCCGCAGGGATCAGTTCTGGGTCCTCTATTATTCACTACATATATGGAACCATTATCAGATATCATTGGTCAGTATGGGCTAAAACATCATATATATGCTGATGATACTCAACTATATATCACCATGGATCCTAAATCACCAGCAGACACAATACAAACAAAGAAAGAAATGGAAAATTGTATAGGAAAAATTAAAAAAATTCCTGATCGAAAACAAAATGAAAATAAATGATGGAAAGACTGAAATGCTCATATGTGGTAGGAGCTCAAATTTTAAAAAAGAACAGATCCCAGAGGAAATCACCGTTGGTGAGTCCCTTATTCCTAGATCCCTGAAGGTTAAGGATCTGGGAGTGATCTTGGACCAAGAATTGACAATGAAGCAACAAATTAAAAAGATATGCAAGAGCGGCTTCTTTCATGTAAAAAATTTGTCACAGATCAGAAACTGTTTGGATGAAAAAACTGCAAACACTCTTGCGCATACTTTTATTACTTCGACACTGGACTATGGAAATGCACTACTGGCTGGACTGCCCAAGTGTGAACTGGCAAAATTGCAAAGATTGCAAAATGCAGCCGCCAGGGTAGTAGGGAAGTTGAAGAAAAGAGATCATATTACCCAAAAGTTAATGAGCCTACATTGGCTGCCAGTTGAAGCTAGAATCGACTTCAAAATAGCCTTATTAACTTGGAAGGTGCAAAATGGATTTGCTCCGGATTATCTCTCCAATCTAATAACACCTAAAACTGGGGATAAGACACTAAGGTCAAACACCAATAATGAGTACATAGTTCCCAGGACCAACCTGAGAACATATGGAGATAGGGCCTTTGCTGCATATGCACCAAAGAACTGGAATGCCCTGCCCCTTGCAGTGAAAAACTGCAAAAACTTAGATGGATTCAAGTCTAGACTAAAGACCCATCTATTTGAACTACATTATTTACGTAAGCGCCATGAGCAGACTTAGTCTGAAATAGCGCTATATAAATCTATTATTATTATTATATTATTATTATATATGTAACTGATGAGCATGTTATTTTCTTTTTAAAATGGGTATGATAGTCGTTCTATAAAAATTAAAGAACGCAACTTTTTCATTCTCGCCATTATCCACCATAAAACAACGGTCAAATACCACTCAGATTGGCTGCGATTTAGCAGCCAATGACGTCATTTAGCCAATGACGTCATTTAGCGCCCAGATCAGTTGTGAGCGACCAGAATGACGCGATTTAACCAGATTGGTTCAGAGTTACTGCACAGATTGGTTCAGAGCTCTCCCACCCCTGAACAGTGTTCCACTGAATGCTATTTTAATGCTATGATCTGTTGGGTGTGAAAATGCATTGAAGTTTGCAAAGATCATGAACATTGGAACTGTTTTTTTCTCATTTCTCTTGGAACACAAATTTCAACTCCATAAAAAAATGTCAAGAAAGCATGAGGTAATGTTCACAATTTCTAAAACTGCTATGCTATCTTAGCAAGATATGGATCATATTCTTTAAATTTTAGGATGTATTCTAATTTGAAACATCAGATTCGCAGAAATTTCCTATAATATAAACATGCTCTTAGTATATATACAGTAATACTATATACACATGGCTAAGAACAAACTTTTCCAAGGTTCATAGCAAGTTCGTGAATATTTATTAACGTGACTTTTGTAAGTAGTTCTACATTACAATAAAAATAAATGTATCATATGACTCTATGCACCCATGTGTATGTGTGTTGATTCCCTGATTCATTTAATCATTTCAAAGGTAGTGATAGTGATCATATCAAGACATGATCAATCATATCAAGACATGTTTTTTTGTGGTTTCGCGACTTGGAAATTGGATCCTCCAAGATTGAAGTTATTTTCACTCCGTCCATCAAATAATTCAGAGGAGTACCTGTTCTTTTCCAAGGATTCAGGTCTATAAATTACTATTTTTCCGTTTAAAAGGCTTCCATAAGTCCCCCATTTTCCAGAGTTATGAGGGCAGAATGGAATTAAAGGTCATTCTCTAACAAGCAACTCTATGTCAGTATTATCTTCATTTAACCAGATCTCTCCTATAAAAAGGCATCAAGGTTACATTGATAAAATAGTCTTTTACAACCCTGTTAGATTAATCAGGAAATCAGGACTAAGTATATGTTTCTATTATCTATCTACAATGTATCACAGTAATCAGTGGTCAACCCTGAATTAGCAAAATAAATTCAGTTTGATTAGTGCATGTTGACATAATTGTTTTGATAAAATACTATGTTATGTCACCAAATTCATAAACACATTCCAAAACACCTCGACCCAAAGATCATATACGGGCCCGAGCATCTACACCTGCAATATGAGAAATATCATTTATTTAATAATCTGCCAAAAATGCGGAGAATGTAGGAGAAACTTATCGTACATTCAAAACAAGAATGCTTGAACATATCGGATACGTCCGAAAAAACGATAAATCACAGGCAACAGGAAGACACTTCAATCTGAAAGACCACAGTCAAAAAGACATGGACATGAGTAGCTCGAGAATCTCTAGCAGTGAATTTGCCTTTTGTTCATTTTGGGCCCGGCGGCCATTTCACGGCTAGAGAGAGTTCATCAAATTTAATCTGCCCTAGCGCAGCCCACTGAGCTGCCCGTGGTAAACACACACTGCATGTGTTGTAATTGTGTACTCACTAATTACATGGCCTGGTTGTTTGCAAAGTATAATCTGTTTTCTTGAATATCCAGTTGTAAAACGATCATTTTATTGTGTTTTAAGTCAGTTAACACACTTTTAAATGGACAAGAATTTTAGCTTCCTCTGAATTGAAATGGCCGCCAATGTTAAGACTGGTTAAGACCACGTGACTACATTTCACCCTCCACTTTTGTTTGTTGTGGGAAGTGATTTTTTCACTGTCTCAAGAGTGTTTTCATCAGGTGATGTTTCTTGGCATTTTCACTATTACAAACATTTGGAGATTTCTTGTGATCAAATTAAAATTTTTGTCCTTAATTTATTAGGAATAAACAACTTTAAAAGTTGAACTGACCAAGCAGTCATATTCAAAAATAGGTAAGGAATATTTATGTTGAGGTGTCAATAAATGTTCCTCCAAGATTATTATGCAAACAGTGAATTTCCATGAAGAAGGCAGGAGAATTTAAAAACCATATTTTTTTACTGAAGTACTCCACGACCTAAAAACTGCCCCTAAGCTGCTCAAAAATGTTTAAAATGCAAATAAAATATAGCAGAAAATATCCTTAGGAAAGGGCTAGTTATTTAGGGAGTGGATGCCATGACTAGGACATGAGAATAATAGAAATAATGAAAACAAAACCGGAAAGGTTTGATACAAATCGCAAAGAACACGAACTCAAATGGATACAAACTCTGAGTACATTTGAACCAAATGGTTTAAATGAAAAAGGGAAGTAAAATAGCAAGACCTGGCAACAAAAGAAAATAACTGTAAAACAGTATATCATCTTGCTATACCCACCCCTTGAGTGTTTGCAACTTGGTCCTTCAAATAAAGATATTTAAATCAATATAATCCACCAAAAAACAACACATAATAATATTATTTCTGGTAAAACCGCCAATTGATAACCCTGAAAAGCACCAAAAATAAATAATACAATTGTCCTTGCAACCGGAGTTGACATGCACACTTTCAGTTCCCTGAGCCGACATAAACGCATAACGCACAGAAATTCACTGCACGAGTGCGACGTCTGCCATCTCCATTTCATGCGTAGCTCAGGGCTACGCAACCACAAGAGAAACCGGCACCCGGTAATGTCAATTCCTGCAACGTGTAAAATACTACCTAAAAGTGAAAATCAATCTTGAGTAGCATAATACAAAGCAGAACACCTACCCACATGCTTTAAGTGGAAGCAGCCATATGTAGAAAGTTAAATCCATAACATTTTCGTCAATAAAATATGAAACTCTTACAGATCAAGACGCCAACACAAACAGTGCAAGGCGGGTCTGATACGGTGGCTCCGGCAAACGAGGAACCAACAGCGGAGCCCTCTCGACGACCTCTTATCAATTGACTTTTTCAATGAAGAGGAGTTGACAGAAGAAATTGCCAGGCTGGAGGAGAACTTCTACCACCAGAACAATGTTTCACAGAATACAGACAACAATTTTAACTGGAACAATTATTTGGAACGGTTCCATCACGGTTTGGATGCCCAAACCGATCCACAACCGAGCAGGAGTGTCAGGGGATTCCTCATCGAAATCCCAAATAATAACAATGACAATACACAACATGCCCCAGAAGGCACTGTGCCAAGATCCATATAAACAAAGATATCCTCTATATGTTTAAGCCCTCTGATACTTCATGTTTCAGATATACGTAAACCACATATCAGTAACCACAAGACTGGCCATGGGCCGTGGCGCAGTTGGTTAGAGTGCCAGCTTATTAGCACCAGTTCTTATGTGGTGATCCGAAGGTCGTGGGTTCGAATCCATGCCAAAGGGTTAACCCGTTGTCCTTGTAAATCTGTGACCGGGTGGGTTGTCATGTCAAGGACCTGCGACATGACAATTCAGTGAGGCAGCACTATATCTGCTACAAGTAGGTCTCATCACGAAATGACTGAAATAATGTTGAAAGTGATGTAAAGCCCCAAACAAACAAACAAAACAAACAAATCATATATTACCCTTTTTGATTTGATAACATATTTTACTATTTACCTGTGAATATTGATGTTGGATATACCTTTTCAAATTATTATTGAATTAACAACAGTTCAGTGTGGCTGATTTAAATATGACCTGACATAGTGCAGTCTTTCCCAACTGACCACATTATTACCTAAGGTGCCCCGTGTTGGGTGGGAATAGAATTAACCTCTGATTTTTTTTATTCCCTGTTTTTTTGTCAGAGGCAAACAAGAAAATGAACCATGGCGCCTTGTTTGCTGTGATGTGCAACACGTAAGGGGAGGATATATAGTCCTGCAGGTTGAACACTGGACTGGTTTGGCAGTAATACTGGTCCAGTTGGAACACACCGGTTTGAACCTAAATATTTACCCCAGACGGGAGGACATTAGGGCCCGATATTGTGCAACCACATATTTTTCAAATTTTCAAAAACTAATTTGAAAGTAAAATAAGGTTTAAATTTGTTATATTTTAGAAATATTATCAATCATGATAAATTCTCCATTAAGATGAAATGTATGGTTACTTCTGCACACTTATCAAAATATTATGACAATTTTCACAAGATTAGCTTAACAGATGTGTGGAGCTTGACTGTGTCAATCTGGGTTACATTTTATGTATATTGTATAATGTATCCGTGTTTTATAGGTGTGCTGATGGCTCTGCCCCAAATCTTTAACTCCCTATTATTAAAATAGGAGTCAGAGTAAGGCTTAGGAACATGGGCAATGAATAATAAAAAAAACTCATGGCATCAAACAGACAAAAAAGACAAAGGGCAGATACGGAAACGGACTTGGATATTGATTTGCACATGAATGATAATAGATGGCCTAGATTTTTAATTGCAGAAAGTTCTGATGCTGAACATACCCTGGCAAAAATGCATAGGGGATACAAGGCATTGCCGGAATGCGAAAAACTGTTAAAAAGATAGAAATAAATTATTGATTGAGGTTGAGCAGAAAAGACATGCGGACAATCTTCTACGATGCCGAATGTTGGCCACAGTTCCAGTTTTAATAATGGCTCACAAGACCCTCAATAGTAAAAAAGGAGTTATAAGTTGCCCAGATCTGGCTGGAGTTTCTGAAGAGGAGAGAGTGGATGAGCTGAAAGACCAGGATGCTGTTCAATGTAAACAGATTTATATTAAAAAGGATGGTGTAAAAGTTTCGATCAATACGTTTATTCTGAATTGAAGCAGTGCAGCTTCCAACATCTATTAAAGTTGGATATCTAAAAGTCTAAGTTGATGTTTTTATTCCAAACCCTCTGCGCTGCTTCAAGTGTCAGAGGTATGGATATATATGGATCTGATGGATGTAAAGGGAATGTAACATGCCCAAAATGTACTGCGCAGCATAGTGGAGAAGAGTGTTGTGAAATGTTTGAATTGTCAAGGCAATCACCCATCGTATTCGGGGAATTTTCCTTCCTGAGGCATGTTAACGTTTAGAAAGTTTTATAAATAAAAAAATGTCCTATGCTACCACCTTAAAAACAAAAGAGACAAAATCAGTAGCAATTCCATGTGAAAATCTTGTCAAATCAGATCTTTACTTGGACACAAAATATGCTTAAATTGACATTTACAATACTCAGCTAAGATGCTTATATATAAAGACAGCATATTTACAAGAGAGAAAAGGATATATCTTTATTTGAAGGTTATTCCTCAGGGCATTTGGATATTTGATAATAAAGGGCATTTGGATATTTGCACAGATGGCCATTGTTAGGAAAATAACAATTAAAAAGGTCATTGAAATGAGAAATAATGCTGAAACAATATGTCAGAAATGAAAATAATTTATAGAAATAATAATAGCATACACATTTAAAAGACATTTCCAAAAATGGTAAAAGGTCGACCTTTTCTGTACAAAAGTTTTCTAAAATACCGGTTCATTGTCCTTGAAAGGAAACAAGGAGCCTTACAACAAAACAATATCCTGAAATTATATGTGACCTTTTCAATCAAGTCTCTTCTAAACTACTGAGCACAGGCCTACTTTTTGTGTTCAATGATCCCGAATATCCACAGATTGTGAAAGACATCATCACGAAGGCAAGTATAGACAATACTTTTTTACCTGATTTTCTCCTACTAGTGTAAATACATGCAGTATACTAAGTTGATCTCATAAAAAGATTATGATTTGCACTTACATTTTGGGGTCAGTTTGCAATTTTTTATAAATTTTTTTAAAGATTTTAATCCTGTCAATTAATCTATTTTCTTTCTTGAAGCGGATGAGAAATAAGTGCATCAATATCAATATTCCTCTTTTTAAAAGGGTTTGAAATTAGAAATACATAATTCTAGAGTGAGTTTTTCAGAATATTCAAAAATACTGTCACAGTTGTGTATGTTTATTTATTTTTCACATGGACAGGTCTTGGAATGTTCCAAAAAATAAATTATTTGACCTAGCTTTAATTTATTTTGAAAGCATAAGGTTATGAAATGAGATGGGACAAATGGAGGATAGGCTTTCCCTTTGACCACCTTTTTGGTCACATCCTAGCCTTCTTATGTATGACAGGTGCTATACTAGGCAAATGACAAACCATTTTGGGAGAGGGGGTAGGGTCCATTATCTTTTTGATTATTAGGTAACATCTTAGACATATATATTATCTTAGACAACAGAGTGTTGGTCACACATCATTTGAAGAACATGTGAATTCGAAGACCATGTGAATAGAACCTGGATAAGCAAGATGAGCCACAAACAATATGCCTAATAACAGCAAATTCTTTTATGGTTCTAGAGCTAAGAAGCCAGAGACCTGGGTAATTATTGCTCTGAATGCATTTTTTTTTCAATCTCAGTCTACATTGCTAGACACCAGTTAATTACCTGTGTTAGTGTAATATAGTCTCTGATATGCCTAAGATGATACATATCAACTGGCTGTTCACTTTGTTATTAGTTCCATCATATTTATGGCCAGGCTTTTTTTGAAGATAAAAAAAAATAGTTTTTAATATTTTCCGTATTGCTACATATGTTGTATCAAATTGCTAATGTGCAAATTGCCAGTCAGAAGAAATATATTATTATCCTTTGTTAATATTTATTATAGGTCTTGCTTTAAGAATTACACTTTATTTTAAAGGTTTTGAGAAGTTGTCGGCTGTGTTATCTTTCCCTTGACCGAGTCCTCAGAGCAACAAATTCAACGACGTGGACCTGCTCATGGCGGAGAGCCACAAGCTATTTGGGAATTTTGTCGGCAGCCAAAATGTACCTAAAAGAGGTTGAGGGAAAAATCAACTTAACAGTTGACAAGCTGTGTCAAAGCATACCAGAGTCCAGGACAAGACTGGCTCGATCATATGCAGCAATGCATACACATTCTTCTCTGGTAGGGACATTAATGTTAAATATGCATAATTATAACATGCAATCCTTTCAAATGATACTCCATCATACATGTCTGTGATGTTTTAAAACTTCAGTTCAGTATTATTAATTACAGGATGTATAGCAGTTTTAGTGTTAGCTGCTAGCACACCAGGTTGTCCAGGAAGACCAGTTTGAGGTGCAGAGGTAAATATAACACAATGCCCTGTCTCTTTGTCAATGTTCTTTTGATTAGGAAGAAACAATTTATTTTTGTTTAAAAATCCCTCAACAGACTAAAAAAAACTTTATCAAGATTTTGTATGGCATGCATTTATTTCTCAGTGGGATGCCTATTGGTTTTGCTAAGTAGATGTAAAAGTGATTTGGAGCATGGGCAGTAAGCCAGTTAAAGAATTTAAGGAATTTGTAGAGAAAGACCATTATTTATTTGATCTTTGATCAGGACTAGTTGTATTACATGGTGCTACTCATGTTCAGCATGTTCAATTTACTTACTCTCAGGTGATGCAAATGGTGGTGAGGCCTGTAGGGCACCATTGCCACCCGCCTTGTGACGACCCACGCCAGCCTTGAAGGTCATTGTGAAAATGCTCAGGACTCAGGCTCTCTCTGTTGGGGCAACCAAATCAAAGTCATGCAGATTTGGAAAACAAACCGTGTCTGCAACATACATCAAACTGGCTGCCCTTCCAGAGAAACTTCAAGAGAGCCTTGGTTGCAGGTTGCAGATGAATTTTCTATTCATGTTTAACTGGTCATAACAACCAGCCAAGATTTCTCCACTGCAAAAGCAAGTGATTTTGCTTTCCTAAATTGGCAGGATTGCAACTAGAAATTTCAGATTGGTTCCACCCAGCCAGAACAGTTGCTCAACAATCCTGGGTTAATTAAAAACTTAGGAGCATTTTGACAACTACTTTCTTTTGCCTGTCCCCCAAAAATATAAAACATCAACATAGTTCTCAAATCAAAGGTTGTAGCCTCCCAGCACCAGTAGCTGCAACACCAGTCATCGCAGCACCAGTCACAGTAGCACCAGTTGCAGCAGCAGCACCAGTTCAGCAGCAGCACCAGTTCAGCAGCAGCACCAGTTGCTGCAGCACTCACAGCACCAGTCACTGCAGCACCAGTCACTGCAGTACCAGTCACAGTTGCAGCAGCAGCACCACCACCAGTCAGAGTAGCACCAGTTGCAGCAACACCAGTAGCAGTAGCAGCGCCATCACCAGTTGCGGCAGTCCATCCAGCACTAGTCGCAGCAGCATGAGTCGCAGCAGCACCAGTTGCCACAGCACTTGGAGCACCAGTCACTGCAGCACCAGTCCTAGTAGCACCAGTCCTCTCAAAATCAGCTGCCCAGCAGTAACGAGACACAGATGATATGGATCATGATGGAGAGCGAAAGAAATCAAAGTAAGCTTTAATAGGGTGTGACTTAGTAATCAGTGGCATAGTTTCTTAATATGTTGATTTAATAGATTTGAGGTTCTTCACCAGTCCATCCAACACTCGTTGCAGTAGCACAGGTAGCAACAGCACCAGTCGCCACAGCACAAGTAACAGCAGCACCAGTAGCAGCAGCACCAGTTGCAGCAGCATCAGTAGCAGCAGAACCAGTAAAGGCAGCACCAGTAGTGGCAGTACCAGTAATGGCAGCACCAGTAGCAACAGCACCAGTAGCAGCAGCACCAGTCGCCACAGCACCAGTAGTGGCAGCACCAGTAGTGGCAGTACCAGTCGCCACAGCACAAGTCACAGCAGCACCATTAGCAGCAGCACCAGTTACTGTAGCACCAGCAGCCATAGCACCAGTAGAGGCAGCACCAGTAGAGGCAGCACCAGTAGTGGCAGCACCAGTAGTGGCAGCACCAGTAGCAACAGCACCAGTTGCTGCAGCACCAGTAGCAACAGCACCAGTCGCCACAGCAACAGTAATGGCAGCACCAGTAATGGCAGCACCAGTAGTGGCAGTACCAGTAGTGGCAGCACCAGTAGCAACAGCACCAGTAGCAGCAGCACCAGTCGCCACAGTACCAGTAGTGGCAACACCAGTAGTGGCAGTACCAGTCGCCACAGCACAAGTCACAGCAGCTCCATTAGCGGCAGCACCAGTTACTGTAGCACCAGCAGCCATAGCACCAGTAGAGGCAGCACCAGTAGAGGCAGCACCAGTAGTGGCAGCACCAGTAGCAACAGCACCAGTTGCTGCAGCACCAGTAGCAACAGCACCAGTTGCTGCAGCACCAGTAGCAACAGCACCTGTAGCAACAGAACCAATTGCTGCAGCACCAGTTGCAGCATAAGCAGTAGCAGCAGCACCAGTTGCCACAGCACCAGTAGTGGCAGCACCAGTTGCAGCATAAGCAGTAGCAGCAACACCAGTCGCCACATCACCAGTAATGGCAGTACCAGTAGCAACAGCAGCTATTGCTGCAGCACCAGTTGCAGCATCACCAGTAGCAGCAGCACCAGTTGCCACAGCACCAGTAGTGGCAGCACCAGTTGCCACAGCACCAACCGAAGCAGCACCAGCCGAAGCAGCACTGGTAGTGGCAGCGCCAGTTGTGGCAGTACCAGTATCAGCAGCATGAGTTGCCACAGCAAAAGCCACAGCAGCACCAGTAGTGGCAGTACCAGTAGCAGCAGCATCAGTAGCAGCAGCACTGGACCATCTAGCACCAGTTGGAGCAGCAGCACCATTCCTCATAGCACCAGTTGCCCAGCAGCAACCAGACATAGATGATATGGATCATGATGTTATAGGATAAAGCAATTTATAATCAATGGCAGTCAAGCTTTTCCTTTGTTGACAGATTTGTGGTTCTTTGACCCTATTAAAATGGGAATTGGGATGGGACCAAAAGCCATATTTTTTTGTTGAGATTAAAATATTCTGTCCATATCATTTAATTTTGTTATGGCCTCTCTGTTTCAGATCTTGTGGAAATAAGCAGGGGGTGTTACCAGCTACATGCACTGGAGAAGGTAATTAATATTGTTCAACATTTAAACTTGTTCAGAGCACTAGTGCACCCACATAACACAAAGGTTTGCAATTATGTTTTTGTGTCCAATAATCAGAATCCTTGTAATTCTGTTCGCTCCCCCCTAATTGTGTCTTATGACAATTATAGACTCCTTGCTATTTTTTGTTGGAATATCTTTTAATATTTTATTTAAATTGTTTTCAGCGGTAGAAAAAACTTTGGTGACATTAATATGAAGGTAATGATATTTCATTTTATGTTTAACATTTTTGTTCATTCATTATTCTTGTAGGGGAATTTTTCAAGTTCACTGATTATTGCTTATTAATCTTGAAACCCCATTAATTTAGCTTGCAATGTAATCGTCACGTGTGGGTTTATATATGAGTCATTTTTAAAAATTTGATACAGCAAGTTTAGGTTTTGGTCCTTTTATATTTTATTCCTTTCCTGAATAACAGACAACCTTTACTCTCAACTGATATCGAATCTTTTTATAATAACTCACAAGAGAGAGAGAAGTCAGTCAGAAACATCTGAGCAACAAAAATTGTTTTCTAGAAAAAGCTTCTGTAATTTCAGAAATTGTGGATTACGTCTTGAAAAAAGGAAGGACACTTAATACATTGGCTCTTGATGCATCAAAGACATTCGATCGAGCTGAATACACTAAATTATATGAATGCTTGCTGGAGAAAGGAGTTAATATGTTCTTTTTTATTGTTCAAATTATTGTGTTATCTGGGTTCAGTTGAATAGAGGTCACACAGAATATTTTGAAAAGCAAGGGGGAGTGTTGTCCGTCCCCTATTCTATCCAGTATGTATGTTGATCAGATTGAGGTCCAGTGGATATGGATGTCATGACGGTGATATTGAATAGAGGTCACACAGAATATTTTGAAAAGCAAGGGGGAGTGTTGTCCGTCCCCTATTCTATCCAGTATGTATGTTGATCAGATTGAGGTCCAGTGGATATGGATGTCATGACGGTGATATTGAATAGAGGTCACACAGAATATTTTGAAAAGCAAGGGGGAGTGTTGTCCGTCCCCTATTCTATCCAGTATGTATGTTGATCAGATTGAGGTCCAGTGGATATGGATGTCATGACGGTGATATTGAATAGAGGTCACACAGAATATTTTGAAAAGCAAGGGGGAGTGTTGTCCGTCCCCTATTCTATCCAGTATGTATGTTGATCAGATTGAGGTCCAGTGGATATGGATGTCATGACGGTGATATTGAATAGAGGTCACACAGAATATTTTGAAAAGCAAGGGGGAGGGTTGTCCGTCCCCTATTCTATCCAGTATGTATGTTGATCAGATTGAGGTCCAGTGGATATGGATGTCATGACGGTGATATTTATATTGGATGTGTGTCCTGTGCTGATGACCTAATGATGATATCTCTATCACATGTGCCAAAGAATTTGAAATATTATTTAATGGGTCTAAAGGCAATTTGATGATATATGGTTTTAGGGAAAGCATGGAAAATCTGTATAGAGGTGGCAGATATACAGGTGAAATTCATAGACAGCAGTCAAAAACAACCTATTTAATAAGTGTACCAGCATTTATGGGTCAAATATGTGTGGTTATAGAGAGAAGGGAATTCAATGCCCACATGTTCTTTGCCGTAAAGCAGTTTGAAGGATATGGACAATATCAGGTACTACACATAACATGTACCTCTCAAATGTCTTAGTTGTTTACCTTCTATCTACTATATTTATAGGTCATAGACAAATATATTATAGACAAATATATCTATATCATACATTTCTATAGAATACTACTTTTACCGTCTGTATATTGAGCATGAATAAAATATGATAATGATAATACAGGGAAAGGTGTGAATAATATCAAATTTTGTGTGTTTCCACCTCTTGTGTGACATAATAAAGAATTATAGGATAAGAATTTAATAAAACTATATAGCAACATCAAAGGTAAAAAGGAAAAAAAATGTCCCAATTCAATTTTCTCATGACTGTGTTTTCTATGAAGGAAGTTTCTTGGAAATTGTGTGTGTTAGTGAGAAGTGAAAATCAAAGGAGCCTAGACAAAACAAGTCAGTGGAGCAATTAATGTCATACCCAAGATGTGAATGTGCCGTTTGAACTCAGAATGGCACACATCACAACTTAAATAGTAACAGGTTATGATCAGACATAAAGTATGTCATTATATGATCGCGCCAGATAACTTCTCACCTCAGTATATCAGACATACATCACATACCTCCACTGTTTAAACCTGTTTTCGAATGTTTAAAATTCATGGTAACAATTTGAGACATACTTGAGTAGTGAGTTATGCTTTATGTTTATAATCAGATGACACCAGAAGTAGAGCTTGACAGAAAAGAGACATTTTAGATGATCGAAAATATAGATCATCTTCTGACTTATCTCATAACATTAAGGACGTCTACCAACAGTGTACAGCAGCATCTCTCAAGCTTGAATACATGCATTGATTATGAAAGTCATAGATCTTATGTTTATATGACCAGCCAGAACAGTAATACTTCATCGATCAGGTGAGAACATACATATTGTTTCCAGTTATAAGAATTCATATTTCAATGTTTTTTCTTCTCATAGTAGGGCCAGGGGACCTGGCACAGTTGGTTAGAGTGCAAGCTTAATGATGACCTAAATGGTGACCAAAATGGTGACCCAATATCTGTGTATTTGATTCCCAGCTATGCCGAGATCCAATCCATAATACAATTTCTCAAATGTGCTGATGCCCATGCACGAAGGATTAACCTGTTGTTAACCCGTGAATCTGTGACCAGGTTGGTTGTCAATTCAAGGACCCGCGACATGCCAATTCAGTGAGGCAACACCATATATGATGCAAGTAGGTCTCATCATGATATAACTAAGGTGATGTTGAAAATAACGGAAAACCTCATACACACATAGTGTTTTACCTCGGACATATTCCTGGTGTGTATGCCCATTAATTGTCAAAACAAAAAAGTGCTACATTCAGCACAAAGTCTTTCAATCTATGTAAAACCTTTAAATTCTAGCAGTTCCTGGACGCGTCTTTCAAAAACACACATACAGATAAATCTTGGAAAGTTAAGTATAATGAAAATTCCTTTGTCTGATATGACACCAATTTCTCCAACGAAAAGAACCATTATCCGACATGTACACAACTTTCTAAAAAGGTGAAATAAGGTTGACCGCTCTCGGTAATTACCCTGTCACACCAGGGCAACATCTGCTTGCATTCAGTTGTGCTTTGAATATTTGACAAAAAGCAGTGGTATCGCATAAAAATTAGTTTGTTTATTTATTTGGGGTTTTACCTCACTTTGAACATTAATTATTAATTCAGTCATTCCATGGTGAGACTTATTGTAGCAGATCCTTGATATCCAAAGACAACAGTTTAATCCCATAGTTACGGGTCTCAGCTAATACACCTTTCGCACCAGAATTTCGTTAGTGCGTTTTGTCAAATACTCAACGCACAATAGAGATATTTGACATTAAGGCGGGCTAATTCAAAGACCAACGGAGTTTGATCGTAGGCCTAGTGTGATGGGGTATTATTGCAGGCCTGGTGTGATGGGGTATTATCACAGACCTAGTGTGATGGGGTATTATCGCAGGCCTGGTGTGATGGGGTATGTTCGCAGGCCTGGTGTGATGGGGTATTATCACAGGCCTGGTGTGATGGGTATTATCGCAGGCCTGGTGTGACGGGGTATTATTGTAGGCCTGGTGTGACGGGGTATTATCGTAGGCCTGGTGTGATGGGGTATTATTGCAGGCCTGGTGTGACGGGGTATTATTGCAGGCCTGGTGTGACGGGGCATAATCGCAGGCCTGGTGTGACGGGGTATTATCGCAGGCCTTGAGTGATGGGATATTAAAAGACAGAAAAAAACATGTGAGAGGAAACAAATCATGTCTTTCTGAATATGGTATAGGGTCAAGCTGTTCCTGATGAGTGGGAATAGGAATGACCGTGTAAAGCAAAGCAACAAAAACTCACAGTATGGAACAGTCAAATAAACCGAACATCCCGAGATTTACAAAACATGTTTTTTAAGTACACGATATATAGAATAGGTAGCAAACGACTTCGGCTGTAAACTGGACCACAAAAACCTCTTGCCAACGGCCCACTGTCAATATTATCTGTATATTAACCTTATATGCATATAAAAGTATCACACATCATAACAACACAATTTAAATTTCTGCATCAAATATTTGACTAATTGAAATAACAGAAAGAAAGAGTTGAGTCTGTGTTCCCTGTTTATTCAGTGAATGTGGTTTAAATTTAAGCGTTTTAAGCGTAGGAACTGGAAACAAAACATAGCCCAATACTTGCACTGTGAATACCTCGACCTGGCAAATTGTTAGCGAATCCCGAGGTTTCCAGTAAGTTCCAAATCATTTGATAACCTAAAATAGCAGGAGACTGTTAATTGTTGATTCTGATCAAGAACGGGCCTGATGGCAGGCCTGGTGTGACCGGGTATTATCGGGGTATTCATCGCCATCTGAATTTTGAAGTGGATCTTGAAAAGTATCAGCTTGCACCCTAAGATATACGGTTTAATTTTCAATTGGGATATCAAGCTAGGAGGGTCTATGACTTTTCTGAACCAAAACCATTTTGGTGCGAGACCAGTTTTTATATGCTAGAGACCCATTAATCAGAGGAAATCGTGATGATCTTTATATATGGGACGAGCTTCATGCCCATTACTGTTTCGGTGCTATGAAATTACCTGTTGATAAATTGACGTTCTCATACCTGTTGCTGTTATGATATAACCAGACTTATTGATTATCAAGTTTATGATGGATAAATTGTTTTGTTTTATTTCTCAAAATATAAGAAAAGATACTACCTCCATGTTGTGCTGGAGATATCTTTATCAAAAAGTAATTTATAGTTCTATACATGTTGATACTATTAATAAAAAGTAAAATTAACGTGACAATTTCTATTCAGTATACATCATTTTTGCATGGTGCATTACATGGCTGAAGATCTTCGCAAAGCATTTACTTGTAAAGGGCATATTTCGAGGACATTATGCCTATATTGGTTAAATTAAGCTTGTAATATGTGTGTGACGATGTGTAGAGTGCAGGCACTGGGGTGTTAAAGAAAGCATAATAAAGGCTTTATCCCCTTTGGCGGGTACTGAAAGGTATACTTCAGCATTGTTGAATACAAATAATATTACAAATCATAGCTCGTACACAGAATGATGTACGCAGTATCGTGCGAAAGGACCAGGCTTGATAAACAGCAACTTATATCCATCTGAAATCCAAGATGTTTATTGTAGCAGTTGTATTTTTGAGGAGAGATATCGCTAAAGATCTTTTGTTCATGCTTTATTTCATATCCAGAGATTCTTAATATTTTTGTGTTTGTTTGTTTGGGGGTTTAATTTCCTTCAACTTTATTTCAGTCATTCCATGACAAGACCTGTTTGTAGATGTAATGCTGCCTCACTAAATTGTCATACTGCAGGTTGTAGACATGACAACCTAGTCAAGATTTATGCACGGACCTCAGCTAAAATGGGGAATTGTAACAGGAATTCAAATGTGAAAAGAACAACTGGAAAGAATGCCAGGAATTCTGTGGAGGCAGTGAGAAGGTCTTTCATACGTTATGGCAACATAGTTATTTCATTGTTGTGGACAATACTCACATCAGAGCCTTTTGTTAAATATCCAATGTACCGCAGACGCAGTTCTGACGTAATTCTGGTAAGGCATGAGCATTACAGACGCACTGAACACAGTGGAGCTCCTGCTGAAACGACAAGGCGTTCGCTTTGCGCTGACAGCAGACAGCTCTCGCTTTGCCATACTACCAGGACTTCAAATCTGAGCGCTATTTGGCACGGCAACCTTGGCGTCACCCTGGAGTACCCTCTGGGTCATTCATGCATGCTTGTATTCCTCACTGTGAAATACGGCGCTTCAAAAAATATTATTTGAACGTTACACCAACGCAGTTTGGTCTCAGGCCAGGAGTTTTCCCAACTGTTCCACGGCTCGTGGGCAGTGATTCTTCAATTATTTGTTTACAAGAAATATATGAGTGCAATGTAACACATGCTGTCTGGGCTTATTTACGACAGCGGTCAAGATTATATCTAAAAATTCATTGATTTCATATCAAATAGAATGATACGTGATGTATAGCTGACCAGAATATTTTTCCATTTGGTATATTTTTAAAGATAAAATAAAGGCGTCCACGTGCCAATAACTTCAGGATCCTTCATCACAACCTGGCAGGATATTGATACTTGGTGACAAGTTGATGTATTTAAAGTGGTTTATTTGAATTATTTGAGATTGTTAGCAAGATACATGCCATTCTTTATTGTAGGAACTATGAAGGCACGCTTGACTCAAGATAGGTTCCTCCTCCTTTGACCCACTACATTACACTGAGAATGAAATATTCGTTTTGTCTACAACCTGTATCATACTAAAGGGTTACTTCAGGTAAGTTGTACTACGTGCAAATCTATCATTATCATGTTGTGTGAACTGATGTCTGTACTTAATATTTTCTAAAAATAAACATCATAAGGTTCTCAAATGCATGATGATGTACAAAGATGCTATAATTATGAATAATATGCCTTATTCGTTTGTTTACATGTTTGTAAATATTTTCATAGTTTAATGCTCCTCACACAGAAAGAGAATACAACGATGCTCTATATTACATATTTATGATGCTATGTATATATCAGTTACTGAAATGGTTAAAACTAAATGTATAATCTGAATCTGTTTCATCTCTGATATATGACATGTTTATTTGCTATTCAAATGAATGCACAATGATAGCAACAATGATGGGTAAGTCAGTAAGGATTTGGTTAAGGCAACAATGATATCGTACTGAATACTGTCACTTAACTTCCCCACTTAGATGTATCATTAATACATATGGAGGCTGCCTGAATAGTATATTCAATATGAAAATATTAATGTACCATTTGGTTAAAGAGTTAAGATAACCTTTCTGGGTCAAAATCACTTTCCAGATGTTCTAATTAATAGGTAAGATGATCTAATTTATAAATAAGAAGCCACGGGAAGTTGGTTAGAGTGCAAACTGAGTAACACCAGTTCCTCCGTGGTGATCCAAAGGTCGTGCATTCGATCCCTTGAATTCATGATACAATTTTTCACATAGGCAGAGGTTCGTACCTAAAGGGTTAACCCGTTGCCCTTGTAAATCTGTCCCTTGGTGGGTTGTCATGTCAAGGAACTGCGACACATGACAATTCAGTGAGGCAACATTATATCTGCAACAAATAGGTCTCGTCATAAAATGAAGGAATTATGTTGGAAGTGAAGTAAAATGCCAAATTAATGGGTACGTCTTGAAGACTGAGAGTTGTATTGTTTCAGTGAAAGCCGCTTTGTTCCTACCGATATAAGCTGATTTACAGGGCCGAGGTGGATAAAGCATTACTTCCCTTTAACGTTTAGAAAAGAAATAAAAATAGCTGATATAAGTATATCTGAATTTTCAATTTATGCACACAGTTTGAACTTACAAGGAATTCATATATATATATTCCTATATATTATCAAATTGTGTTTCAGAATATGGCGATGAGTCTGTTTCACGCTGCGGATTATGCAGTTTTTTCTGCAGTCCTGTTTATTTCCTTAAGTATTGGTATAATTCTCACGATGAGATCCCGGACCAGGCAGTCTTTGTCAGAATTTCAACTCGGGAACAGAAAAATGAGTTTTTTCCCAACTGTTATTTCCATGGTGGTGACATTTATATCGCCAATTACAATGCTGGGTGAGTATATAAAGTGCATACACAATATGGAACTGTTAATTTTATGTGAATGATCTAACTGGCCTTATCACCATAGCGAAAAATTAGCCTTTATTTCATGTATAATATAAAATATATATTATGAATAAATAAATTTCAGGTAATGCATCAGAAATATATTTTTATGGGGTTCAGTTTTTCATTTTCCCTCTTGGTCTTTGCATTGGAGCAATAGGGGCTGCAGTGTTTTTTGTTCCTTTGTTGTATCCACTTCAACACACAAGCAGCAATATGGTAAGACAAAGACATTTGTGAACTACTATTTGTACATATATTTAGTAGATCTGGTAACACGTTTAGCCTATTATTTTCTGTCTCTAATATAAAGCATCTAAGTGATATATTTCCAGTATTTGGAGTTGAGGTTTAGATCTAAGCTGGTGAAGTACACTGGGACGTTTACACAGGTCCTGCTTCAGGTATTATTGCTTTCTATTAGTAACCTCCCACATTGGTTGCACTCAGCCTGTCAAATTCATTTATGATTTGGGTTCTCCTAGAGATGTAGTAACAGTCTGGATACCCCCATGAAAGATACTTGGTAGTATTCGAAATTATCAAAATGTTATCTGAATGGATAATATATTTTATAAATGACAGAATGTCCCGAAGAAACAAAAACAACATAAAAGCAAAAGAATACATCTTCCACTTGAGATAATGTTGTGAGAGCAGCATTTTGTCAGTATTAAAAACTGTGAGAACTGTATATATTGGTCAAATAATTTGCTGTTGAGTTGACGTTATGCATTAAATTGGTACAACAGAGTCATTCTAGTGCCACATGTGTATTCACAATTTAATTAAAATGTTACCAAAGCCAATACAAAGATACATCAATACAGATGTGTTATCCATCCTTTTGATCTGCAATAATATACAATATAAAAATTGACCAAAGCAACAAGATGCAATAGCAGAGGAAATTCAAATTTATTACCTCTAATACACGATGCCTAACATAGGAGAACCTACTCTTTTGAGGAGTCTATATGTTGGCAGTCTATGGCATTAGCATTTTCATCTTTATTCCACTGGTGTCCCATGTATATCATGTTCCCCAGTGGCTGAATCGAGGTTAGCATTGTGGCCAAGAACTCCAAAGAAATGAATTGTCATTAGTATTGCTCAGCTATAACTAGTAATTATGTTGAAATCATAAATGTTGAGATTCTAGTTAGATCTTATCCATAATGGTATATTTCCTCATATTTTGCAGCTTTTGGCTGGAGGACTGGTTATGCTGGGACCCGGTTTAATTTTTGAAACAAGTAATATTCTTTTTTAATATTTTCATTAATATCAATATTTAAAATGGTTGATTTCACCTCATTTCAATGGCATTACATTTTATACACATGTGTATACATGAGTTGTTTAATTTATTAAATACGATTTGTTTAATTAAGGCAAATGTGTATCGCAAAATTATCACAATGAGCATATTATCATCTCTGTATTTTTCAGTGGCAGATTGTCCAATATGGATATCAATTTTAACCTTAGGCGTTGTATCGACCATATATACATCAATTGTAAATACTTCTTATTTTATTTTTTTTATTTCAGATGGGATGGGATAAATATCAAATATAATATAACTAACTATCACGTTTACTCCTTTATAAGTTTACAACAAAATAAATATATTAAAATGAAATAAAACAGTTTATATGTGTCAAAGAATGTTGTTTAAATGGATTTTTTTAATCATTTGTTATTGGGGAATGGGGACGAACATTTATATTTTTTCCTACAAATGCTAAATGTATAATTTACAAGTATTCAAATTCTCAACAGCTAGCCATTGTTTCAGGATGATGAGGTGATTCAAACTTTTGTAATCATTGTTTCAGGGTGGGTTAAAGGCTGTCATCATAACGGACACATTTCAGGCATTTGTTATGATTGCTGGACAACTTGCTATTGTCATTCAGGTGAATAATATATTCTCCGTAATGAATCCTAATCTACAATCATAATGAATGTCAATAAAAGTTTCATGAATTTATTGCACTTTCTAATCAACATTTATCATTATTCATTATAAGGTGAATACAGTTAACAAATTAAAAGATAATCATTTGTCACATCAGGGTGTGCGTGCGGTTGGTGGTTGGAGTGCAGTGGGAGAACATTTTGCAGATGGATATAGACAATCAATAAAGTAAGTTAGTAAACAAACTTCCCAGTGCAAATAAACTTAGTTACTGTGCAATTGGGATATGTCACATGATAGTGACCCTCTTATTGATACACATCAAACAGGTCCTCTAATATCGCTCACTTTACAACTAACTATCACTGATATTTCGATAACACAATAACAAAACTAAATGAAAATGAAACTCATACTTTTTGAAAGATAAATCCTCACAGTCTGGTCAAAGTGATTAACGAGTCTGGTCCAGTTGATTAAACATTTTCATTAAATTTATTGCAAGATACTATTGAAACAAAATTGCATCAAATCAATTACTTTGCCATTTGATATTGTTCCCCTATTTCAAATACTTTTTTGACTTCAAAGTAACGCCCTGGCCGATTTTTAAAGCAATTAATATGTGTATGTAATTTCAGTTTATTGCCGTCCTTTACAAAGCGGATGGATATCTGGTCTCTGACCTTGTCTACATCTTTGATTATGGCAATAATGTACGGACCAAACCAACCCAGCTATCAGCGCTTTGCCTCCTTGCCAACCAGGAAAAGGGCAATTCGGTAAATCCGCCAGTTCATTGAAATATTCTAAAGCAATATATAGCAAAAGGAAATATTGTATATCATAGAGTTTGTTAACTCGTCAATGTGAATTTAAGTCATTATTCAAGACCGCTGTTATATGAGAACACAGATATTTAATTCAACCATTTTATCTGAATCATGTCATCCACAAGATTTTGTTAACTCGTCAATGTGAATTTAAGTCATTATTCAAGACCGCTGTTATATGAGAACACAGATATTTAATTCAACCATTTTATCTGAATCATGTCATCCACAAGATGACTATAAATATAGGTTGGAGTGATAAAATCCAGTTTAAATGCCAGTAGCGTGCTTAGAACATAGGTAATCATCAATTTGATGAACAAATTGATTTATTAAGGTCGATGTTTACCATGATTCCGCTGATCCTGCTTTTTGGAGGTCTTGCCTGTCTGGGGGGTGTCACAACGTATGCCTACTACGCCAGCACAGGGTGCGACCCCTATCGGGCAGGATATATTCAGAACCAGAATCAGGTAAATTATAAACTGACCCCATCAGCCGCATCCACATTAAGGGCATTATGTTTTTTCTTCACAGTGAAAATTGAGTTCGTCACTTAATCAACTATTGCAGCATCTACAAAATAAGGGAATTCAAAAGACTAATAGTCAAACATTAACTTTTCTGTGCTGCATATACCTATATTTGTCTCTATCAATTATCCCGATGACTATGGCCATTGTGGTGTTAGATGCTGATCACGAGGTCTTCCTATCCATCATTTACAGCAGCAATCTATTGCCAGTAACACTATGTGATATTATTTGTGTTTTGTAGATCATCCCTTATCTTGTAATTGATATCCTCAATATTCCATGTGTACCAGGACTTTTTGTCTCTGCAATGTTCTGTGGATCGTTGAGGTATGTCAATCTTAAATATTCATAATCCAGCTTACATAACATTGTAATATGTGATTATGCTTTTTTCAGTCAGCGTTCTGAATGTTGTAAAATGTTTCAGCAATATTTCTTCCTGGCTGTCCTCACTCTCAGCATTATTCTATGATGATATTCTCAAAGAAAGATGTAAAGATTTATCAGACCGTAAACAACTTATCATCAATAAGTCTTTAGGTATGAAATTATAACTAAACCATATTACTTGCATTTTGCGTTAACCTCCATGTTGTTTTTACAGAGAAGAACATTTATACACGTTACACGGGATAAGCGCTTAGAGCAGACTTAGTCTGATATAGCGCTATATAAATCCTTATTATTATTATTATTATTATTATTATTTACTTTGTTGATTTTTAAGTTATCCTCTTTGGAGTGCTGAACACAGTTTTTGGATTTGCTTTTGTGCATATGAAGGGAACTCTCACTCAGGTAATTAACAATCATCAATACATTTAGGCCACTGTAAACTAAATATCTATCAACATTTTAAAGTTTAAGTTATAAATTTGAGATGCAGAAATCCCTTGGTGAGGTATTGCATAATGTTTTCCAGATCACAATGAAGATAGCATCGATTCTTGTGATTCCTTATGGGGGTCTGTTCATCATTGGTGCCTGCTTCAGAAGAGTGAACTGGATAGTGAGTTCACCATTATCATCTACTTCAAGGGGAAATGTTGTATTAGGTTATATTAAGAAGCAAAATCACGTTAAAATAAAGTCCAATGAATTTAATAATAATACAAAACATTACATTTGGTCATGACCTATTGTTTAAAATAATTACAATGCAAGAAACACAACAACATTTGCCTTGCATGATATAATATAAAATATTACATATATTCAGAGTGTCATTATTTAGTATGAGAAGTAATGCTCCATTAATCTAAGAAAATAGTATTGAATTGACATACAAACATGAGTTGATACCTTTATTTAACTTCATCAAAAAGTCTGAAACAACTGAAACAACTGAATTAGTTTTTTTTTTACTTTTTTTTAATTGACATCTTGGCCCCTTAGTAAATATCTGTATTGCCATATATTGCAAAGATCACTAATGATTTTTTATTGAAAAATTAGTAATGATTATCACCTTATAGCTAGTCGGCTAGCATTATGACCAATATTAATTTCATATTAATTATTTTTTCAGAACGCCTTTGTCAGTTTTATTGCAACTTTCTCCAGCTTATTAATTCTGTGTGTTTCATCGACTTTATCTGGGTCTGATGTGATAGCATTGCCCACAGTGACCACCAACTGCTCCTCATGGGACAATCAGACAATGACATCTGCCATCACCCTCTCCAATATCAGTGATGCTGGGAATGTTGACATCGCACATCTGAACACTTCAGAAATGTATGTACCATCATATTGTCTTTCTCTACCGATGTTGAGCAATACATTAGGGAATTTGATATCAGGAACTATTTTGAAATTATGGATTATTTTGAAATTATACATAATTTTGAAATTATGAGTTATGGAATTACATGCCCAGATGTGCGCACTACACGTTATACATAATCTGTTTCAGTAGATGTACATAATCTGTTTCAGTAGATGTACATAATCTGTTTCAGTAGATGTACATAATCTGTTTCAGTAGATGTACATAATCTGTTTCAGTAGATGAAAGATTTGATTTGGTCTTAGAACCCTGTAGATTTCTTCGTTTCCACTATACTCTTTGTTTTTCCCATTTTCAGGAGTTCTTATGATATAATTGCCAGTATATCTCATTTATGGTACCCCTTTATCGGAATTTTGATAGGAATTATATTTGCACTTGCCTTATCGATTATTCCTGGTAAGCATGAAAAATCATTAGAAGCTGAAGAAAGGTCAAGAAACCTAGAAAAATGAACATTATTTCCGTCTCATAAGACAATAAACAAAGAACATGTGGATCACACACACACACACATACACACACACACACACAAGACGAAAATAATGCTAGTTTTTCTAGGTTTCTTGACCTTTTTTCATTTATTACCGAAAGACAAGTATATATATATATATATATATATATATATATATATATATATATATATATATATATATATATATATATATATATATATATATATATATATATATATAGTCCAAAGTAAAAAGGTAGTTGTATACAGTGTAATGGTGATGAAAGTAATCCAACAAAGTCTGTGGTGACAAAAAGTTAAAACCCTTTATTGCGACACGTTTCAGTCCTTCAAGGGACTTCTTCATATATATATATATATTTTTTTGTTTATTGTATAATAGTGTTGTTTTTATGCGTTAGTGTTCAGAGAAGATTCCAATGTTGATGATCGCTTCTTGTTCTTCATTCTGCACAAGAAAAATAAACAACAGACCCTGTATGATGACAACGGTAAATTATCCAAAGAGAATGAAGCTAATCATATCATACAACCTCCTGAGGAGGAGCTGATGCTGGAGAAAGCCTAGAGCAAGCCTAAGGGCCTGCCCGCACACGCACAGCAGATATAATAGCAAATATTGCAACCACATGAAATCATATATTAACCTAATGTCCATGTGTTATGAATCTAAAATGGATATGCCAAATGTAATTTTTTATTTTATAAAATTGGTAATTTATAATATATCAATTATCTAAACCAATCAAAATAAATGGATTCTTAGATTTCTTCTGTTAGCCTTATAGATTTAATCTTATTTTGTTCTTATCAAATACGTATTACTGAAGAAATAGTTAGGTTTTAATCAATATAATGGCAAAATGTGTTATGATGATGATATAATATTGTTAAAGCAAACATATATCTTCTTCTTTCTCAGAGAGTTTTGAGAATTAATGTTTCTGAATAACAAGGGATTAATTTTAAAAATATTGCATTGTTCTAACTGAGTAATGTTTCTTGTAGACTTCTCTTCATTTAGTTATTAGCAATAGGCAGTTCCATAGTCTGTAATGTTGAAAATGACAAATAGAAAGCTATTCATTATTTGTAATTGATAAAAAGGTACGTAGGAATACTGCAGACCAGTGGTCAGAGAAAATCCATTGTACTAACCATCTAATGAACTGATCTTTCGGATGGTAAACAAAATTGGGAAATTACCTTCGCTTCACATTGCTGTGTGCAACCTGAATTTGTTTGATATATCTTACACCAATGAGGAGCAATTCTTTCCAATGGGTTTACACAGACTTGACAATTTCATGAGTATTTAGTATAAAGACAAACACAATGGTCTTATCAAGGTTTGGGTAATCAAGTGGGCGCCATTGAACACTGACTGACACGATACACCTATTGGCAATCCCAACTGTAGCTCAGCACCATAAAGTTATCATATGTTATTACTAACACAAGCCAGTCAAGGGTCCAAATAAAGTTTGCCATAGTTCTGATTGTTCTGAATCATATATCACCTTTTTGTTTTGATAATATATATTTACTATTTACCTGTGAATATTGATGATGGATATACCTTTTCTTATTATCAATGAATTAAAAACAGTGGCAACAATTCGGTGTGGCTCATTTAAATATGACCTGACATAATGGTGTCTTTCCCAACTGACCACATTATTACCTAAGCTAACTGAACTATGACTAACTTTATTATAATGAAGAAAATATAATATGTAGAATGAGACACCAAATGTTTTGCTTCTTTATATAACCTAATCCAACATTTCCCCTTGACGTAGATGCTAATGGTGAACTCACTATCCAGTTAAATCCGCCCTCACTGCAACAACAGTGCTGACATATTCAGCATTCTACCAAGCAATACTGATTTGGCTATTCAAATTAGTGCAATGAAATGAGACTCTTTATTGTCATATTGAAAACAATCATCAAACAATTTAATTTACCCATATAATCATCAGCGGCAGGCAATACGCTCCCCTTACCTCTGGCTGAAACCTGTTACTATGGATATATAAGTAAGAATTACCTATTTAAGATACCAAATTCCTCACAATATGATATTTAATATCTTTGGTATCTGTGCTGCGTATTTAAAAAATGTTATGATATAAATGTTCTGAGCAGAACGGCGTTGTCACAATATATGTGCATAAGCATATGAAAAAAGACATTACGATTAATTTCCTCAATGCTTGATTACAAAACAGCCAGACTGTTGAAATTATATGCAGATAACCTCATACAGTTAGCAGTACTATGCCCATCATTGTATTCATTACTACTATCATCCTGATCACTAAACATGAGTCTATATGGCACAGATCATTATTACGTAAACATATCAAGCAATCTAGCACATTGTAAATATAAAACAAATTTCACAGATAGAGACACTATTGCTTTGTTGTATTCTAGATATCATCAATGTGAAGACCCTGTCATAAATATCTTCATTCCACTGAGCATGTTGATAAGATTAATAATGCGACCTACCCATACATGAACTTTATCTAATTATAAATGCTATATACCAGCACTAGATAAATTCTCCTGCAAAAAGCAAGTGACATCAGTCAACATGGATTTTCCCAGGAGGGCCTCCAGGTAAATTGACAACATTTCATATCGCGAGTTAAATTCGTTGAAATTCGTTGACAACTTTGCATTTTCTGTGAGGTTTTTGGCCACGAAAATCTCATTCAAAAGTCAAAATGTCTTAGTTTGAAGTTAGGGTCTTCAGGTATTCAATTTTGGATGCAACTGCAAAGTTCCGTATCGATTAGTCTGTAAAAGCTTCATAATTTGGGCAAAATTAGCGTTGACAACCTCATTTTCTAAAATGATACAATGTCTCCTTTTTAGTGCAGATTTTTGCATTTAAGATGAGTGGGTTATTCACTTATTTACAAGACCAATACACTCTCTGTTTTGTTTTAATAAGATTTATAGAACAAAAAGGTAGCGTTTAAAGAGTAATAGACCATCATATGTTGTCAACCACTTATACCGCACACACACACACACACACACACACACACATAATCAAATGAAAAAAGCGGCAGTAATATTAGAAATATTTGAACGCAGACATAACATGACTCAATGCTTCTATTCTTAACCGGTTATATATTTTTTTTAAAAGAGACACCATTATCTGTTGTGAACATTGTAGATATTTCTTCTCACAAGGTATGTTAGAATTGGAAAGGGTTTATATTTGACGCATATGCTTTAATATGCGTGCGCATGTACATGCAGTACAACACTTCCTGAACAGTTTATAGGACTATCACAAGCATGGTTTTGGAGCACACAAACTGATGACGTTTTTTCTCATCAGGTGTGCCATTATATGTATATTTGTAATTCTATAGATAGATCATTACAATATAGCTATTACAGATAGATACATCTTATCCATACACAGTTAGGTTGTGTATGTTATCATCGACCACAACATTTATACTGCCCACTCTGGGGATATCATCACATGGTCATATAAGTCAGGTTGACCTCTTACACTTGACAATTTTAGAATTACACCATATAGACAATATCATATTAATCGGTGTTTGTGTAATAGTTTAAATATAACAGTTTCAGGATGATGTTTGTTTTGATTTCAAAAAGAACATTGGCAGCTGTAGGACCCTGGTCTAAACTAATAATTTCACATGTTAATATTTAACACGGAAATAACTAACATCTATGTCACATTGCGACAGATATAATTGCTGAATTGAAATATGATTCTTCACCAATGAATTTAAGAGGTATTATGCACATTACCAATCAAAACCTAATCAAAAATCGAATCACAAGAAGGGAAATTAAGCACATAGGATGACATATATTGCCGATTACAAATCATGGAGATTATCAGAGCTAGATTGTATTAACAGGTACAAAAACACTGAAATTGGTGTTGGGCCCCGAACTGTTGTTTGAACAGACTCTAGCTCCAAATGAACTAATTCTGGGTTTGGATTCTTGAACACAGATTTTGACTCTCAGAATTTGCATCGATTCACTTTTATTTTTATGATACTTGCCATCTTTACACACTTACAAATACAGTTCTGGAGTTTTATGTCATTTTGTGTCAGTTTTGTGAATGTTTACATTGAACGAGTAAAGTTAAGGCATATGAATAATAACCTTGTTAATATAATACTTTCCATTTGAGATTCAGCCCTGATTCGGACCCCCTATTTGGACCCAGGCCCAGTTAAAACAATCCTGCCCAGATGTCCAAAATCCATTGCACTGATTAACTGTATAATACGGTCCCACCAGGACATTCCCCACCTGGGACATTCCCCACCCGGACATTTCCCACCCACTTAGTATACGACTCTATTTCCCTAGATACAATCACGAGATATCTGTTTACCCTGTGAGTTACCTACAAGTGGTGAACTCGCATACTTACCTTAATCTATACATGGAAGACCTGTGCATCCATCACGAAACAGGTCAGTTGAAAGTGATTATCACACCTAAAGACGTGCTGTCTCCTCCTACCTCGGAGGTAGTCACCTCAGCTACTGATCACACGCTACGTGAGCAAGCTCGAACTGATTGGATGGCAAATTTAACTAAGATCCTCGCCCCATCAAATGATTTCACGAATGATCTCATTGAGCACTGGGAAGCTGGCGAGGACAACGCTGGATTATACATCTCATCTGATGAAGACACTCCCTCAGGAGAAGATAAGTCTAGCCTTATTGATTTTGTAGACAAGGAGTTCCAAAACGAGTCAGTGACCATGGTCCTACCCACGGGTACAGCCTCAAAATTAATCGGAGTCGGGGGATGGGAAATAAGGAAGATGCAAGAACTCTCAGGTACCCGCATGACTAAACTGGACGCCGGCAGGGAAGGAAAAATAGACCGTATGAGGATAAGTGGAACCCCACTGGGTATTGCCCGGGCACTAGTGGAAGTAAGGAAAGGCATACGTGAGATAATCCCGGAATCACCCTCGAACAAAGAGGTATGTTTATACTATGCCCAGGGTAAATGCAAGAACGGGCATCAATGTCAGTATTTACACTCAGGACCGACCCCAGCCTATCAACACCAGGAGGCAGGACCAGCGCCTACCTACAGACACCGTGACCCTAGACCATCGGCTCCTCGTAGCCCAGTGAAATTGCCCAGTGAAGTCACGTAAAACAAAAAAGTTCTGACATTTATACAATCAGTGGAGAGAACATTCGATAATTTGCAATAGAGAAGCCTGTGTTAAAAATAATATCCATGATGACATCGAAAACATATTTTAAAAAAATCTGTATCATATATGTGAACTTAGTGTAATATCAAGTGGAATAAAAACAATCCTTGATCAAATTATGTGTTTGTATGCTTACCTACCATGTACATGTTTTTCAGAATGTATAATTATCATAAATGCTAAAAAAATACCAAATAAATGTAAAAAAGTACATGAACTTCTGATCTCTATGCTTTTCAGCCCTTTTACAAACATAAAAAAATACTCAAACTTCTAGATAATACTAGAAAATGAGCAGTGCAGATTATCTCTCGTAGAAAAAACCACTGAAAATATATTTCTAAACAAACATCATGCAAATGGGCTTGAGGGACCTTTCTAATACTCATTTGTAAATATACAACCCCAAAAGTTATGGAATATTGATAGAAGAACAATTTTAAATTATGAAAATACCAAAGTTAAAAAAGTGAACCATTATTACGATTTTACTATGTCAACAAACAAAAATACTACGTCTACACACTTTTACTACAAATGTACTAAATATAGCTCACTCGTAACTAAAAATAGACCCCTGCCATTCCTGCTTAATGAAAATTCTCCCACGGAGGCCATGGAGTTGCATATAAATAGACGGGGTAAACGCCAATCACGAAGATACGCTGCATCACGTGACAGCTACGGACACGCCCACCCTACAAACTCATACGGGTGGTGCACACGGGGAGGCATCAACTCTACCCGAAAACGACTCGCTGAAATATCTAAACAACACAATCACACAGTAACCTTTAAAAAAACTCCCTCAATCGAAACCCGGCAGAAAAATACCCACTCTGAAGATAGCACGAGGGTCAGAAACTTTCGAATCGATCATGCTACTGACACGCCCACCGACCACATGATTGGCTGCTCCGCGAAGGACACATATTATGGTTTAGGGGAACACCCCAGAAACCATGACCAAAGTTCATTCAGAGAAAAAGAGGGAATTCCCCTGAGACCACATCTTAATGAACGCTCAGAAGAACATGAAAAAAATATGAATCCTATCATAAATAAAAATCATAGTAAACTACTGATAGGATCTTGTAATGCACAATCAATTCCCTCAAAAGTATTATGGATAAAAGACTACTATAGGGAAAATAAAATGAATGCACTTTTCATAACTGAGAGCTGGTTGCATAATATTGGAGATGAACGGACTATAAATAATCTAAAAGGAGATCACCTGGAGCTATTAACATGTCCCCGGATAGGACGCTCGGGGGGCGGAATTGCTCTGCTACACGACCGAGAACTGGACTTCACTCATAATAAAACTGAACAACCCCCTGTGAAAACAATGGAACTTATGGAAATATCACTTAAACAAAAAAGTAAGAAGATAACTTTTGTAGTTATCTACCGCCCTGAACCTTCAAAAAAGAATAGATACACCTACTCTGAATTCTATGAAGAATTTACCCAAATTGCGGCTCACTATTGTGCCATGACCCATGAAGTCATATTCCTGGGTGATTTCAATTTCCACATGTCTTATTGAATAAACCAAATAGGCCAGATGTAATAAAGTTTATTGACATCCTGACTACATTTGACATCAAGCAATGGGTAGAGAAACCGACCCATAGACTGGGAAATACACTAGACCTGATCATGACCTATAGAGGTAATAAGTCGCTGGTAGATCACCAAGTAGATGAGTATATTTCGGATCATAAACTTATAAAAATATGGATAGATATAATACCACCGAAACTGCCCAAAAAGAGGATAAAATACAGAAAGATGAAAAACATGGACATAGAAGCACTAAAAAATGATTTAAGGGAAATATTAACAAATGAGGAAGAGTGGGCTAAATTAACACTAACCGACCTAACAAATTATTATGACAATAAACTTACAGAACTCATGGATAAACATGCCCCATGGAAAATCTCGGACGTCTCTCAACGTAAACCAGTCCCATGGATGAACGACCATATAAAAAAAGAGAGATCTATTAAAAGACGTTTAGAGAGGAAAATGAACAAAAGCAACCTGCATATAGACAAAGAGAGGTACAATGCTCAGAAAAATTAATATAATGCACTCCTGAAAACATCTGAGTCTAAATATTTCTCAAAACTTGTGGAAGAAAATAAACATGACCCAAAAAAATTATTTAAATCCATTGATAAAGTCATGCATAAATCTCAGGACACACCCATGCCAAAAGCTGAAACGGATAGGATACAAGCAGACAAATTCAATAAATACTTTCTAGGAAAAATTGAAAAAATTCGAACTGATATGGAAAATGACCCGACAGGTGGAAAAACGCCAACAGAGGGCACTATTGTCATTAGTCAAAATAACACAGGTACTACTCTTCAATCCTTCAGGAAACTAACAATTGATGATGTGAAAAAACTAGTCAAGAAAGCAGCTAAGAAATCATGTGAATTAGATCCCATACCTACATGGCTATTCCATGAATTAATGGAGGACCTTCTGCCATTAATCACAGCCATTATAAACAGATCCTTAAACGATGCAACTGTACCCGAGGATATGAAACTTGCAATCATAAAACCACTATTAAAGAAATTTGGACTTGAATTAATCGAGAGTAATTACAGACCGGTCTCTAACCTAAGTTATGTGTCCAAATTAACCTAACCTAAGTTATGTGTCCAAATTAACCGAAAGAGCAGTCGCTGAACAATTAGTTCCACACTTAGTAGAAAATAATCTAACTGATAAATTCCAATCGGCTTACAAGGAATACCATAGTACCGAAACGGCTTTACTCAGAATACAAAATGACATCTTAATGGAACTGGATAAGAAAAATTCAGTAATCCTATTGTTGCTAGACCTATTGGATAAAGTCTTATCTACATAATAGGAACAATGTGTTAAGGTAGGCAATCATAGATCTGACCGCATCCAGATTAAATACGGAGTCCCACAGGGATCCGTCCTAGGACCGATCCTTTTTACTATCTACATGTCACCACTTGCTGATATCCTAAAAAAATATGGGCTAGATTATCACATCTACGCAGATGACACCCAGATCTACATCCCCATAGATTACACTTCTGATACTAATGCACTACTAAGCAAAATTAAATTGGAAAAATGTGTAAGTGAGGTTAGAACATTTTTAATTCAAAATAAAATGAAAATAAATGATGGAAAAACTGAAATGCTAATATGCTCCAAAAAATATAATAAACTAAAAAACACTGAGAAAGTCAGAATAATATCACACCTAGCAGCACAGTGATAGACCTAGGAATCACGCTAGACTCTAATCTTGATATGAAGGCACATGTTTAAAAAATGTGTAAAAATGGTTATTACCATATTAGAAACATTGCAGCAATAAGGCACTGTCTGGATGAAAAAACTGCTAAAACACTTACCCATGCCTTTGTCACCTCAGCTTTGGACTATGGAAATGGACTTCTTGGTGGACTTCCGCAAACTGAAATAAAGAAGCTGCAATATGTCCAGAATTCAGCAGACCGTGTAGTAGGAAAAATACGTAAGTTTGATCATATATCGGAAAAACTGAGAGAACTCCATTGGCTTCCAGTGCATGCAAGAATAAAATTTAAAATTTTGCTCACTACCTGGAAGGCATTAAATGGTAAGGCACCCCCTTACCTACGGGACCTCTTACATATCAAACAGGGTACAAGAGACCTTAGATCAAATGATGGCTCATACTTATCAATTCCCCATATCCGCCTAAAGACAATAGGTGGTAGGGCTTTTGCCTCTATTGGGCCAAAGTTATGGAATGAGTTACCTAATCGTATTAGGTCCACGACCACTCTCGCAGGCTTTAAGAGTGGATTGAAGACTCACCTCTTCAAGAAGTATGTCCTGCACGAAGCGCTATGAACAGACTTGTCTGGTATCAGCGCTATATAAATTATTATTATTATTATTATTATTATTATTATTATTATTATTATTATTATTATTATTATTATTATTATTATTATTATTACCCTTACACCTTATAATCGTGAACATTTAGAACTACTGTACTTGTGCATTGAGCGCCTATAGATTCCTTAGCGCTACTTGCATTTTGATCAAGTCGAAAAAACTAATTTATGCTTCACACATCTACTTGAAAATAACACACATAGGGTAAAAAGACCTGCTTAACATGACGGAATATTCCATTTGGCTATAAGAATAATATTTCTAGGTGAAATAGCTTGAAGAAATTGATACAGAAAGTAAGACGATTAAAGAAATTCACAATTGTAATAATGCCGACCAATGAAAACTATATCCAAGATTAACTCATGGACAGAGAGTACAGTTGATAAAACCTAAACTGTATGCGACAGTATTAAATTCCAGGGCATATAACAACTATAGGGCAATCAACAGCTTTTAGCAAGAATGATGGTGGGTGGGAAATGTCCGGGTGGTGAATGTCCTAGGTGGGGAATGTCCGGGTGGGGAATGTCCGGGTGGGGAATGTCCGGGTGGGGAATGTCCGGGTGGGGAATGTCCTTATACCGTATAATACTCACTGTATAAGGCTACATCTAGGTGATGCTCACGTTCTCAATTTCAGCCCAGCAACTATGACTCAAGATATTAACCGCAGCTCAGTGATACTGTCCGCGGCGAGGCTGGACTTCAGGAAATCTGATTCCCTGTCACTCGTTGACCACCCACTACAATCTGAGGAGGTCAAACACGGCAAGAAGGATGTCAAAGAGAACAGTAGAAGAAGAAAAAGTTATGGAGCTTACGCTATAAACCCTGAAACCATCAAAGAGGAATCAGAACTCGCATTAGACGTGGAGACATCGTGGCGAAAGCAGAGAGCCGGAAGCGGAACTGAGTCTGTGTGTAGCATGGAGAGCACGGACAGCGACAGGGAGATGAGAACTGCAGCTCAAAAAAGAAGTAAATTTTCTTCAGCAAGCAGTAGGTTTTCACTTGGAGAATTAAATGAAGATGATATCAAAAGGATTGTACAATCAAAAATCAGGTCCAATTCTATCAGCATAGCGTCCATGGGTCATGGTCTGCCAAAGCCTGGGTCAAGTTTGCTCAAATCTGTGTTATTCAACCGAGCCGTGAGCCACGATCCTAAGAGGACAGAGGATGGGTCATTCAGCCTGAGGCAGCGGGCCGGGAGTGGCACGGACACCAGCTTATACCAGGGAAGCTCATTTGACAACCCAATCTTCGATGAAGATAATGTGGACTTCACATCAATAACAGTGGCAGGCGTGACTGAGGACTCTTCTACAGATGATGATCCTCACCCTAAAAGGACTTTGCGAATCTCATCCCTCGATAGCATCGGAGAATTTGATGGTATAACCCAGCATCTGGAAAGGGTAAAAAAACAAAGTCCGCTGACCTTCGATATTCAAGAAGGTCCAGAAGAGAATAATGAAGAATTCAAGCATAAAAATGACATTCTGAAGAGGAGAATAATGAAGAACGTGATTCTAGTATCTGTGGCGTTTTTGTGTCTGTTCAGCTGTATATCATCGCTGGCGGCTTTGCAGAGCAGTCTCAATGTGGACGGGGCTCTAGGGGTTATCGGCATGTGTGTCAACTTCCTCACCGTGGTCGTCTCCTGTATCTTCACACCTCACCTCCTCATCCGCTTCATGGGATACAAGTGGTCAATGACCATCTCCATGATTGGTACGATACCATGGATCATGGCCAATGTCTACCCCAGATGGGTAACAATTATCCCCGGATCTATACTCCTAGGTAAAATTGTATTCAACAATTGTTTGCTTTTGTTTGACAAACTGCTAAAGGAGTAGTTTTAAGCTTAAAGATACGATCTAGTTCAAATAAAGGTTATGGCTTGAACTCTTGAAGCTATATGACAAGTCAAAAGTAATCATAGTAATAATAACAAGATTGAATCGTTGTGAAGTGCCACCTGGTGCCTAAACATGTTTTCCAGGCTGAACTGTTGTCATGTATTTATATGATGCAGGCATATCATGGGCCCCGATGTGGACCGCACATTCCAGCTATGTGACACTACTTGCCAAGAAGTACAGTCGCATCACCAAGATGAACCAGGAGGAGGCTGTTACCAAATTCTTCTCAATATTTTACATGATGTTCTTATCTAGTGAGGTTTAGCTTCTACCTTTACAGAATGTTCCCATCTAATAGGGTTAAACTTCTACCTTTACAGAATGTTCTCATCTGGTGATGTTTAGCTTCTACCTTAAAATAATGTTCCCTTCCAATGAGGTTAAGCGTCTACCTTTAAAGAATGTTCCTATCTAATAGAATTAGGCTACTGCTTTTACAAAATGTTCCTATTCTGTAAGGTTAAGCCTCTACCTTTACAAAATATTTCGATCTATTCAGGGTGGTTTCTGTATTGCGACATATATGAATACATTCAGTCTATTTTACAACATAACCATATCTGGCAATGTATATATGTAATCCAGGAGACAAATTTCCTTTTCCACCAAATCTTAAATTGGTGAATATGCTGCATAATTTTAGATAATTTGGAAATTATATCATGTGTATCTTGCAAATTGGTGTATATTGTTCAGCCTAAAGTGATATGCATCAGTATATTATCCACGGTTAAGTGCATATCATGTCTGTGTATATATGTTTGTATATTTATATGTGTGTGGTTATGTTCTTATTGTTTTGATGTTTTCAAGCTCCCATATGGGGAAACCTTATTGCGGGAGCGATCCTGGGCAATGACTCCACTGCTCCTTACTGTAATGGCAGCGACATTGAGCAGGGAGAGGTCCTCTCCTTCTGTGGCGCCAAATTCTGCCCTCTCTGGGAGCTTGCCGATGAAAATATAACCAACACCAACCTGGAGCGTCCCAGTAACACACAGGTAGGACTCTAACACCTCTGTAAAAAGTGGGACCAAATATTGATTTTTAAAATGTCAATGATTTGACCTCATGTTTGAACTTAGGTGACGACTTTGGTTCTGATCAATGTGGCTATCATGGTTACTGGAATACTCCTGGTTGCTGTATTTGCTGACAAGCTGACGGTGCTAATGGGAAGGGGAGACACACGCATACCGGAAGCGGAAACAGATAGTCTCCTGGGTCGGTATTGATATATGATGTTTTTAGAATATGACCAAATCACTTGGTTTCTCTTAATGAACTATTTTTGCTATAACAGAACTTATACATGTAAGGATTTGATCATCTTAAGAGGAACGAAAAAAACTAGAAACATTGATATATCGCAGGTATATAATTAACTTTATAAATATCATTTATTGAGATATCTGATACACGATTTTCGTGTAAATAGCTTTATAAATATCATTTATTGAGATATCTGATACAATTTTCGTCTGCAGATGCCAAGTTGAACATCCGTCAGCTGATGATCGCCACGGCAAGGCAGGCTTGCCGCAGGAAGCAGCTCTTCATCATGCCCTTCACTATATACACTGGACTACAGCAGGCCTTCCTCCTAGCCGAGTTCACAGGGGTCAGCCAATGCACACTGCCAAGATTAATACTAAAAAAAGATATGTTTTACAAATGACTGCGGGATTTATAGATCATAGTTTATGAATATCACATATTTTAAATGATTAGTGGTTGAATTTGTTCATGTATTTTTAGAATGCATGTATGTAAAAACGCTTAACAGCATTTTAAACTCATTCACCCTTTTTATGTACATCAATATGGAAAGAAAACACAATTACAAATAACATCATTATTCAAGTGTGCAGTGTCAACTCAGTGATGTTCCATAATGTTGGTTGGATGTGATAGGATACTTGAGATATGACACTATGAGGAATGTTATTTCAGGCGTACGTAGCGTGTGCTCTGGGTATCGGCCACGTCAGCTACACGGCGATAGTGTTCGGTCTGGTGGGAGCCTTGATATCAATAGGCCTGGAACCATTAGCTAAACGTATAGGACGCCTCCCAGTCTTCATCTCAGGTATTAGACCCCTCCGCACTCTCACTTCTCAAGTCCACTTATACACCCCGCTGCTTCACAAAGCCAAAGACCCAAACAAAGAAACGTTCCAATACATAACACGTTTTCCAATAGATGTCTGATTTATTTCTTTCACGTCACAAATTTTTCATTTAAGATTTTCATTTGGTTTCTTACAGCTGCCGTTCTGCAATTTGTGGCCCTGGTGTTTTTGTTGGAGTGGCAGCCGGAGCCCTGTCATCTGCACTTATTCTACATCATCCCGGCTATCTGGGGCATCGGAGACGCTATATTTCAGTCCGGCATCACAGGTAATGCCCTCAGTGGATGGACCAATGAATGGGTTACATGAACAGGGGTAGAGGTCCTATCAGGTATATACCCTGCTCAACTGAACCGAAGACTAAACTTGTGTTGAATGGCCAATGGTAACTTGATTTAGCTTACCACGTGCTTTGTCTTGGCATACATGTGCCAATTAACATGATTTGAAATTGTGAAATGGTATTTTTACGACTCTTTCAGCAACTTTGGCCATGTCGACTTTCGAGCCTTGTAAGCAGTGTGAAAGTAACCTCCCGTCCTCCACCAGAGATATTTAAACAATGTTTCTACCTCCACTAATATAACCAAAGGCACAGAACCCACGCTTTATCTCATACTTTGTGCTTCAAGAGGGTGTTATACATTCTTTTGCAGATCACCCTTCTGCTGAAATACTTTCGCAGATCACCCATGTGCCGAACTAATTTTGCAGATCATCCCTGTGCCAAACTATTTTCCTCCAGACTCTTGAGGTTCTTCCCCCAGAACAAACTTGAGGGATCTGTCAGCATTCACATATTCTTGTCTTATTATCAACTACGCTGTGCCGGTCTAACATTACCTGATACATATGACTGAAAAATGAACTGGATTCAGAAATCTACCAAACTGAGTACCTGATACTTATCTCAGATATTTAGTTTGTGTGACATGCTATTTTCAGACCACTTATTATATTTGCAGCATTACTATTTTCTAATGTCTATAGCTCTGTATGGCACCATGTTTTATACCTATATTCTAATGTCCATAGTATATTTGCAGTTCTGTATGGCACCATGTTTTATACCTATATTCTAATGTCCATAGTATATTTGCAGCTCTGTATGGCACCATGTTTTATACCTATATTCTAATGTCTATAGTATATTTGCAGCTCTGTATGGCACCATGTTTTATACCTGTCTTCTAATGTCTATAGTATATTTGCAGCTCTGTATGGCACCATGTTTTATACCTGTCTTCTAATGTCTATAGTATATTTGCAGCTCTGTATGGCACCATGTTTTATACCTGTCTTCTAATGTCTATAGTATATTTGCAGCTCTGTATGGCACCATGTTTTATACCTGTCTTCTAATGTCTATAGTATATTTGCAGCTCTGTATGGCACCATGTTTTATACCTGTCTTCTAATGTCTATAGTATATTTGCAGCTCTGTATGGCACCATGTTTTATACCTGTCTTCTAATGTCTATAGTATATTTGCAGCTCTGTATGGCACCATGTTTTATACCTATCTTCTAATGTCTATAGTATATTTGCAGCTCTGTATGGCACCATGTTGTATACCTATTTTCTAATGTCAATATATATTTGCAGCTCTGTATGGCACCATGTTTTGTACCTATATTCTAATGTCAATAGTATATTTGCAGCTCTGTATGACACCATTTTATACCTATTTTCTAATGTCTATAGCTCTGTATGGCACCATTTTATACCTACTTTCTAATGTCTATAGTATATTTGCAGCTCTGTATGTCACCATATTTTATACCTATTTTCTAATGTCAATAGTATATTTGCAGCTCTGTATGGCACCATTTTATACCTATTTTCTAATGTCTATAGTATATTTGCAGCTCTGTACGGCACCATGTTTTATACCTGTCTTCTAATGTCAATAGTATATTTGCAGCTCTGTATGGCACCATGTTTTATACCTATTTCCTAATGTCTATGGTATATTTGCAGCTCTGTATGGCACCATGATTTATACCTATTTTCTAATGTCTATAGTATATTTGCAGCTCTGTACGGCACCATGTTTTATACCTGTCTTCTAATGTCAATAGTATATTTGCAGCTCTGTATGGCACCATGTTTTATACCTATTTCCTAATGTCTATGGTATATCTGCAGCTCTGTATGGCACCATGATTTATACCTATTTTTTAATGTCTATGGTACATTTGCAGCTCTGTATGGCACCATGATTTATACCTATTTTCTAATGTCTATGGTATATTTGCAGCTCTGTATGGCACCATGTTTTGTGATAGCTCTGAGGCAGCCTTTGCTAACTACCGGATGTGGGAGAGCGTGGGTTTCATCATAGGCTACTCGTCCAGTGCCTTCATATGTGTCTCAGAAAAGATCTACATTCTCCTTTGTCTATTAGTGTTTGCAGTCATTTGTTATATTGTATGTGAACTTCTTATCTATCGCAAAAAGAATATTCAAAATGTTAGCTGACATTTAAAAAACTTGAGACATTTCATGTGCATATATTTGCTTTGTGTTTATATGATGATGTTTTTTCACACTCAATTATAGATGTCTGTACTGCCAGAATAAATGGCAATTGATGCAAAAGTCATGGATGCCACTGTTTCTTATGTCTTGAATGGGCAACGTCTGAGTTGAATATGGGATTTAATTTGGAACAAATAATGTTTTATGGAATCTTTTATCTCCTTACAATTTTATGTTCCCAAATGTAAATATGTTTACCCGATCTTCTGTAAACTTTCTGGTTTAAACATTGATTATATATACTTCACACATTCGTATCAAGCCATATTAAGAATTTCAAAAATGCTTTACTATTGAATATTGTACCAGACACAAAGACAAAGATAAAAATGCACAAAAACATTTATGACATTTGATAAACATGGGTATAACATGTCAAAATGAATTCCTACAGCTCGATGCGTCATGCTGCCACCTAGTGTATTAAAATCTGTCATGCATGGGGAAACATTCATGGCTCATAGTAGTATTAAATAATGATTGACATGCCACTTTATTTTAATCAGATTTACACCCAATTCTGGTTTTCTATACTTCTCAAGATTTTAAAACTAATTACTTTTTTTCTATTCGTGTTTTGTTGTAAACGTATAAAAGTATCCCAAACACAGCACACAAAATGATAGTCATCTTATAAGCTGTCATGTCTAAAAGCTATCGTAGCATGCATTGTACATGATGCAAGAGACACCTGGTGGGTTACAAATGTGCAAACGCAAGCAGTGAGAATAACGTTATGTTTCTCAAGGTCAAAATTCACCAGGCAGGCACTTGTGTTTAAAGGATTCATATCTGCATTGTATATGAAATAGACTTAAACAGAACATTAAAGTAGATTTAAACAAGTTACAACATAATATTAAGTATGGAGTGCATTAAATTAGTAATATTATCGATCTTGCTTACAAGTGTTTCTACAATACAAGTCTTTGTTTCCTAAGATGTGTTTATATGTCCACTTATTTGATCATAGACAGGGTAAACTCCGAGATTATTTCCCACCAGTTCTTGGATCCTTAAGATTATAGAATGTATCATGATTAACATTATGGCTGTATGATTAAACATTGGCAACACAGGCCTTACGCCCATGGTGAAAAGGACGAGGATCCTCATTATTTCTATGATTTGGATTGGAGAGCTTTTCAATATAATTCAGATTAAATTGAGAAGTTCAATTAACTTTAAAGGTTGCATGATTTAAGGCCTTATAATTAAACCAAAATAATCAAATGTTAATTTTTAAACTGACCTTTCAAACTGAATTCATAAAAAACATGGACAAAATATAAAATATTGCTGACATACCTTACTCCGTAGAGATACTATTGAACCTCAGATTTAAGGAATAACCTGTTGCCCTTGAAAATCTGTGACTGGGTAGGTTGTCATGTCCAGGGACTTGACAATTCAGTGAGGCAGTGTGGCATCATAAAATGACTGAAATTATCTGAACAACAAATAAGTGAACAATATAATAATAAATCTTTATTTTACATTGGTTTTAAAAACAAGAAACATTAACTGTGAAGCTCAGTGTCACCAACATGTATATTAAATATGTTTTCATGCTGAATGGAATGGATTTTCGGAGAGCTTTTGGATTTAACTATAAGAGTTTTGCTGAAATTCGCCAGTACTTTGATTGTAATCATGTGTGACCACCGCTGTGGCCTGTAAGGGTGTCAGACATGTATCAAAAGACAAACACCGGTGGATAACCAGGCCCCCCTAAGCTCAATACACCCAATCTAAAGGTACCCCATTGTTTGCATACATTTTAACACTTCCCAATGGTTATAAATGTGTTGACTGAGTGGTATGTCATTGTAAATATTAATTTACATTAAAAGTGTGTTAAAGTGCTTAGACATCTGTTTTCATGAACGCTTTCAAAGGAGAAAACTACAAATACATGATTATCTCATTTTGACGCTCAAGTAACAAATTTACAAGGACTATGAGCATTGCGAAAATCCAGGTATACAAAATAACGTTAACTGATGAATGATCTGCTGTGATTTAGAAATAATGTATTTGTGAAACCGAAATAAACACTGAGGCACTGAAATTCATAACCTGAGACAAAATGTTCTTTTAGAATATTCAATTCAAACCTTTAAGAATAAGTGAGATGGGAAAAGTTTCAAGTAAAATTGACATGTTTCTGCCTCATAACAGAGGATTGGCATTGTTGGCCAATTTGTCGGCCAATTTGTCGGCCAAAACATATAAAGTTGAGAACATAGTACACACATGAGACGACCTATGCTCCAAACTGTCTGATAAACATAGACTAAGGCCGTCCAACTCGGCTCCATATTCGACGAGACAGTTATAATGCAAACAGTGATAGTTGTTTCTTTACAAATAGAATGATTGTTTAAGAGTTACAGACATTTATGTGTTAAATTATTAAAGGTAGGACCATATCCTCTGCTCTTTTCCAGCTGGGAGTCTAGTATGACATCCAAGTTATATATTTTGAATTGTTTAACATATTACCATATCAATGTCTAATGAGGAAACAAAATTGATTTATTATTTGACTGACTGAATAGGTTCAAACCGATTTTCAATCACTGGTCTAAATATGTACCCTGCTTATTTTATTTGTTAATTGGGACCCCAATACTTATCGTAATGCCTAGGTTAACATGCTATTTGGAAACAAAAGATGTAAGATTTCATAATTTTTAGTAAAAGAGAACGTTCGGATAATAACATTAGATATAATGTAGATTGAATCATGTGAATGGAAATTCCTTTTCGCAATGGGTTCAGGAAAGACAGATTAATTTCCCGCCCCCCAAAAACAAAAAACAATGTTCTTCAGTAACATGATTATAGTGTTTCAGTAACCACAGTTTAGGTATTTAAAAGGCTTATTAATAATGTATTATCATAAATTAGACCTCCTAATTCACTATTACCAGACTGAATATAATGACAAACACTCTGAGAAACAAATATTTCGAAAGTTATTTCAGAGGAGAGTAATAATAATTGAATCACATCTCATCAAAGATGCATTTCATTAATAGCACTTAAGTGCCCTCATAAAGTGCTCAGTGCTTCAAGTGCTACCAGAAGGACATTACATAAGCTAAGCTGGCCAATATGGCGGCTTCCTCTCGGGTAAACCAATGGTTATGGTCTATTCCACAAAAGGAACATTACGTGATCCATATTCAAATAGTCTCACCAACGTCTATCACATTTGAACATGTTGTTAGTATACATGTGTATGCAATTACATAGATTCAAGGCCATGCAGACGTTTCATATGAATCAAACCAGAGAGATTGTTGGGCATAATTCATTAATATCTTTTTACAATAAGATATTTTTTTCCACTTTCTAATCTCTTTTTCTGTCACTTAAATATCACACTTTAATGAAACAAAAATATATAATATATTTGAGTTATTGTTATGGGAGAAAAACATAAGGGGAGATGATTTAAATGTTTCGACATTATATTCCTGGATACTGCAAACAAATGTGTATGTGTACCTCATTTCTGAACATGTTGTGGGTTTAAACTTTTACCTGAATTATATAATACTATCTGGACATTATGCACATATTAGTAATCAAGAATGGTGAAAGACCTTACATATATAAATATTTATATATGCTAGTCAAACATTTGTATAGAAAAGTATTTAGTGCGTGATCCTTTATATTATAAATCTATGATCACAACACTTTTCAGAAAATATAATATTTTTCTAGCAATTAATTTCCTTAGTTCCTGAAAATGTCGTAACATGTAACTTGTTTTAAAATGTGCTCGATTAATCAGATATATATTTTTAAAATCCAGATGTATACAACCCATTATATATTGATATTGGCTGTCTTATAGATTTCTCGTCATCGGATTGTGTGCTCCAGACACGTGCACCTGATGATCATTTAAACATATTGAGGAACCTTTCAAATATAAATTATTACATTAAATTAAGGAAACAAGCCAATATGATGATAATTGCACATGTATTATTTGTTTTCCCGACAAATGCATCTGCCTGCAAAATACAAATAATTCATAAGAAATATAAGTGTCATGGCGGAACCGTTTTTAAAACCTTTGCTTTTACCGTAAACAGTGCAATATGCATATGTACAAACCCGCCCTCATATGAGAAAATAGCGACATTTTTAGTATAAAAGGTTGTGTGAAATAATACATCATTTCTTCAATATTCAGCACACATTACGGTCCCTTTTAAAAAAATCTTTCCTGACGTTGATATAATGGCTCACCTCATATTATTGACTTCCATAGTTTCGAATGATTTCAATTCATGTGATGCAAAAGCTTACAGTACTGATGTGACACAATTAAACCATATGTATGTCGTATTTATTATTCCAGTCTTGAAATTTGTCATTACTCTCATTATTGAAAGTTTCATAAGCTTAAACTAGTTTCTTTTGTATCATGCTATCATGCACAATACGCAGATAATAACAAAACCATGACAATAACAAAAACAAAAACAATAACAATAATAATAAAATTAATAACAGAAACTTATGATATGTTACACAAGAGTTACATATTTAGAGTTACATGCAGAGTTTGTTACGATCAATGAAAGTAAAATGAACCGTTTTGTCCAAGTTAGTGGTCAAAAGAAGGTTTGTTGGTTTTGTGCTTAATTCCATGATAAAAGGCAAATATTTCAAAATGCAAGGCTGTGTCTTTGTGTACAGGGACAATATGCTTATTATCTCAGTATGATCACAGTATGGAGCCCATATGTTTGATTCTATCTGCCACTCACAGAAGGCTTTCAACAATCATGCTCCACAATAACTCTGGCAATCTTACTTAAAATATGACCAATATGTCTTATGAAATATTAACCATTAAAACTAATAAAAACATAACACAAAGTTACTTTGCAACACTAAGTGATAAATGTAGAATTATAACATTTAATGATTTCCTGTTATTTTTTCAGAATAATTTCCATTTTCTTTCAGGAGAGGAATACCGACCAAAATTATGAAGTACGCTTATCAGGAAATTCTAACACGTGTTATTTCTCACCATGATATAAGAATGAACTGTGAGATAAACAAAATAATTACTACTACAGAAGAAGATGGTACCAAATATACGGAATATTGCTTTTCTGGACCCTGTGAATAGATTGTATATGATATAATAAGCGGTCATAATGAACAACAGAAGAGAAGAGCATCGCAGACATCAGATTTACCTAGTTTCATTAAGTTTCAAAATGGTTATAGTTTGCCTAAATGGACCGATGAAAAATGATCATTAAAATGTGTAGATATTCACTATTTTCTTAAAAAACTAATACTATTTTGATGTAATGTGATTGTTGTATTAAATCAAGGATCATCTTAATGTGTGCCTCCGGTGATGTAATGAGATGTCCACGCGATATGGGAAGCACTGAATGAAGTATTATAAAAGTACATCTTATGGCTTTAGGTTAATATCAGCTTAATGAATGATGCGAAGCCTTTACTTAAAAAACATGTGTTAGAGATCTTTACATGAAGCACAAAAGTAAATAGAACATGTTTCCGCATGTTCGTTCTTGGTTCTGTATGTACCAATTATTGACGTGTGAGGTAACGTGTTTTCCTTTTCCATGGATCACACTTAACACAAACACCGGACGGTAGAATATAAGAGCTCCACTTTGTGAAGAGAGGGCAGTTGGTGTGACGATGAAGACGGTGATAGGAACCCTGCTTGGTTTGGCTGTTCTCCTCGCTCTGGGGGAGGCAGCTAGGCCCTTTCGGAGACTCCAGGCAATGGACCGAACTAAAAACTTCCTCATGTCAAAAATGAGCAAAAGAAATTTGACAGAAGGTAAGGCTTTGCATTCTTTTTATGAAGATTATAGAAATCAATTGTGAACAATTTACTAATGTTAAGTGGCATCATGCAAGGCTCGATGGTGCATCTCCTCTTGGGTGATGTCACTGAGCGAAGTTGAAGCTTGAACAATACACACCAGAACTGTATGTACTGTAACCCAACACATATTAAATCTAGGTATATAAATGGTTAATTGTATTTCATAGATACGTGCTAGATGGGGCAGTCACGATATCACATGCAATGTCTGCTAACAGTTATATTTCATTTTATTGCATTGCATTGTTCAAGAATGTGTACATGCATGTTCTTAATCTATAGATTCCTTGAAATACCCATTATTGTTCTGATTAATCTTCTTTGTGGTGTAAACATATATCTGAAGCCTTGACTGTTACGCTCCCTTAAGAACCCCTTTTTATAAATGAGTTCCGTTGAGGGAAGAAACTGAATCTTGGATATATTTTTGGATATATTTTGATTTGATTTATTCCAATGAAGTCATCTCTATGTTACCCTGGGTAATGGAGCACACAAACCCCTGAAATGGCAGATTAACATCATTGTTGTCGCCAAACTCTATATTTTCAGAAACTTTACCTCAATGTCTCTTTTCACTATTTCAGACTATTGCCTTGTGAACAAAAACCCTTGCGGAGATAATGGTTATTGCTGCAGCGACCCCTACTGTGTGACACCGGAGAAACCCTACACTTGCTATTGCGACTGGCCTTATGGAGGAGAAAACTGTGAACAAGGTAAAGCCCACCAAAGTAATGGCACTATCTGAAGAAGAAATTGAGCAGATCAAATGCGTTCATATATAATCAAATTTGTTTGACCTTGGAGACAACTGTCAGGGGGAGGCATGCATAAGGGGCTGTTTCCTGTTCATATGAGCTAAATATGTAGAAGCAGAGTCATATGATCTCATTCATCCTCTTCACTAAAATAACGATTAAATGAATGAGAAGATTGAAGTGACCGGCAATAGTAGGTCTGGTTGAGGTACTGAATAAATAGGTCAAAGTAGACACGTGTGATATTCATATAATAATGTGGGTACATTCCGAAAATAGCATTTCTGTACATCAAAGTAGTCTAAATAGCAAATACAGTCAATAGGGTAGATACAATTACAAAACCTATTTTTAAGATAAAAAGAAATACCCCCTTTGGCTAACTAAAATAATCAATGGGCCTCGATATAGATTTGTGCCAAACATGAAAGACAACAGGATGTGTGAGTTCATCTTCCACGATCAATCATCCACTGAACCGGACACCTCAGATCTGGCCCAAAATTTTAAATATCTGGCCCAACCTCCCAAATATCTGGCCCAACCTCCCAGAGATATGGCCCAATCTCTTAGAACTGGTGCTAATAACTTCCGCTCTAACCAGCTACTCCACGGCCTCCCTAATCTTATATTTTACTTTTCATTCCCTTGCAGTTTGCAGTCTGAGCAAGTGTGAGAAGGATTTCTACGACTCACTCTACCCACCCATGGATTATGACTACAGCTACGAAAGCTATGAAAGCTACGAAAACTACGACTCCAGCGGTCGAAATAGCGGGGACCACTTCCCAATGCCCCCAGGGGAGGTAGCCCAGGAGGGAGGCAGGTTCGGCCACGGCAAAGGAAGCGGAAGTTATGAGTCCAAGGAAGACGGATGCGGACGGCGCAACCGCAGAACACAAGGCATCAAGCAGAGAAGGGCAGCCATGTTGAGAAACATGAACAAACGCAAGCGCCAAGATTTTGAAGCCCAATGCAGGTAGATATTATACAAGCACAAAGTAGATCGCAGAGTGGTTTAAATATCATCTCAGTTATAAGCATGTATCTTCACATGTGATGGGTTTATTTTGGTATACTAAGTCTTTTGGATTTGATTGCAGGGACACTGTTCAGGAGTACACCGACTGCCTGAAGAATGAATTTGAGAAACAGAGCTACTGCGCATGCGAGAACTACACTGTCGAGTGGGCCCAGTACCAACTCAAAAATCCAAATGAGTTCGAATATCACTGCAGCACAGGTAGGTCATCTTGGGTTAGGATGAGATATGACCTCTACCAGATATGACCTCTACCAGATATGACCTCTACCAGATATGACCTCTACCAGATGAAACTCAGAATGTTAAGCCAAGAATTATAAATTCATTACTTAGTCCATAAACGGATATGATTATTTGTTTTCAAACTTCATTTCTTGCTAAATTCAGTTGTATGCGGCTTATTTCCGTATCATACCTGTATCATGTTCATATAGTATTTGGACGATTATAGGGCAGTCAGGCTGAGCGGAATCCACGGACCTCTGGGTCTCTCATTATTTGAAAAATTAAAATAAATAGTCACATGGACTACCTCAGACACAGAACACCCCAAGACACTCTCAGACATAGAACACCCATAGACACCCTAGAATCACTCCCATACAGCTCTTGGCCTAGGACACCCTTTACACAACCCAGACAGCCCAAACAGCCAATACAGCCCAAACAGCCCAGACAGTCAAAACAGCCCAGACAGTCAAAACAGCCCAGAAAACCCAGATAGCCCAGATAGCCCACACAGCCCACACAGCCCGGGTTGTTGATCCCAACACAGATTCCCTATTTCTGACCTGTTATGTCTCTCGTTTGTAATACTGGACCCTTGGCATAAGCAATTACCATGTTCAGCTAGTCTGGTGCGATGTTATTGCAGATTACGGATGTTCCGATGGTACTGTTCAGGAATGTGTGTACAATGTTCAGAAAGCACTGGGCGCTATTTGGGGCTGGTATGACAGTGTGGATGCTGCCAGGTGAGCTTATACTACTCAGCTCACTCTACTCAACCTAATGGCTAATCTCACTAAATTTCTTTAGTTTACCATTAGTATATTTACAAAGTCAAATATCCTGATATTAATGTTAACGGTCCTCATTATTCATAGAATGCAACATATCTACTCATTTTCAGGAGTAGATATGTTGCTGCAAATGTGAGATACTCAGTCACTCTTCGAAAAGAGTAGGGCATTGAGTTCCAGTGACTGTCTTCTGTCTGATCTGATATAGACTTAACAGAATTGAAAAGGTAAAAATGATGAAATAATATATATATATATATTTAGGTACAATGTAACAATGCTATTTGCTTCAGAGAGTCGTTTGATGTAGCTGAGTCGTGCCTCGCAAACATCGCCAGTGAGGGTCTTCCCCTGGACGGCTGCGGCTATGACTCCTGGGTGTTTGAGGAGAACATCCCCGCGCACAGAGCTATGTTTGAGGCTTCCATTGCTGGTAAGATTCTGCAAGCTAGTTTGCATCTAATATTCCATTATCTCAAGCTATTCTGTTTTCATAATCTAATGTATTCACATAACCCTTATATTGCAGTTTATTTCTATGATATACAGTTAGTTACGTCACTCTTATTCTTATTTGTGAGGTAGTTTGATGTGAGGTTTTATACTTCAGGGTGTGATATTGATGATATTGGCATGGCTTGTCCTTATCCCGATGTATGGGGGAACCCATGCAGGTGAGTACTAATAATACACTTACATTTCAAATGATGCATTGCACAGAGTGAATGCGCATATAAATATATCTTGCGTGACGGGAATCACAATATTATATCGCTTGTATACATCATGAAAATTATATCAATCTGGTGGAACCGGAAAGTTCATATCAGCCCCAACTAATGTAAAAGGACATTTTTAATTCCCTGCATTGGTCGTCCTCCTCAACAAGCTGGGAGAGGAATACCTTTATTTTTATTATCAGTTGTGATGAAAAATATGAAGCTTTTTTTTTAGATAATTGTATCATTTCAAAACATGTTGACATATTCTATCAAAAGGTAAATCATGATAATTAAAATTTTCGTAAAAATCTAAAATAAATCATGTATGTTGCCAGTTGCTGTTCATCAACTCAAACTGGCCACTTCTGTCAAGGGTAAGATTTTGGTCTTGGTACAAATCAGGAGATATTGAGTATTGCCTAGTGACAAGTTAATTGCTTGACCACTTTGTCTTTGTCACCATTATTTCTCAATGATTATAATGATTGTATATCATATAATTTATGTTTTTTCCTTCCAATATATATGTTTTTTTCAAATGTACTTAAATATAATATGAAATTTTTATCAAACGATTTCCAAAACAAATTTACATCAAATGGGTTTTTAATATTATGAGTTGGTAGCCTTGCGTTCTTCACTTATCTTTTTATTTATTTCTTATTAGGAACATAATGTAGAGATGTAAGAATAACATTGGTTGTACAAATATGATTGGAAATTTTGTTATAATTTTTAATTGATAATATTTAGAAATATTGCAAAACAGTGAAAATCAGTAAAGCGAATAATAATACACCAAAGGTGTGTGCACACAAACAAGTAAACTTATTGTCAGTGCATATCCGGACAATCCTTCTTGATTAAGTGTTTGCTGATAAGAAATGTAGATGGTGACATTCAAATAAGTTGGAATATAAGTCACGTAATATAGACTGAAGAACATCACAATAGAACACACTCAATTCCTGTGAGGGGGGGGGGGCTTTTATTTTGGGGCTTTGAGAACATACTAGTGTATGTAATGGATACCCAGGTTGTTTGAGCATATATTTGCATTACCCCTCTCATAGTGTATGCAAATAATCAATCAAAGAATGAGCAGTTTATACCCTGCATTACTGCCAATGGTGGATACATTCTAGTGAAACAAAGCATAATTAAACTGAATCGCCCGAATACATATTAATAGTTCATTCAAAGTTTAAAGTACCCATCGGAAAAAAAGGTGAATATCAAGAGAATTAAAATATCTCGAATATGAAGTAATATTTCTGACATGATGTTTATGTTTGATTTCAGTGATGATTTGGGAACTCAGGTAAAGGATCATATGCAGTGCATGGAGAAGGCTTTGAATAATAATACTGCGTGCGCTCCTCTGCTGGAGTTTAAAGATATCTACAAAAATGACATTGTCAACGAGGCCAGCAAGCAGTGCAAGGTGATCACTGATAGTAAGTGGCCAGTTATATTCATATCACTATTCCTATGGTCTCCCTTGATGTCATATCCCTTGATGTCATATCCCTTGATGTCATATCCCTTGATGTCCAAGCCCTTGATGTCCAAGCCCTTGATGTCCAAGCCCTTGATGCCCTATCCCATGATGTCCTAAAACCTTGGTGTCCTATCCCTGATCTGCGGTCAAACTCAGTGCACATTATCCACCAGCCTATTTCTTGTCATTTCATAATTTGAGAATCATGACGTCTGTAAAAACACGTCCTCCCTTCTCGTTTCCATTATAGGAGAGGGTGATATTACAGTGATCTTAAAACATAAGAGAGGTGTAGACTCCAAAGAGTTTAAAAGGCTGGTAAATGTGTTCTAACTTGATATATTCTATGCACTTGTAGTTCGAGATGCCATGGCCGTGTGTGTGGTGCCCCGTCAACCAGAGCTGACAAAGAAGCAATCCAAGAAGGACTCCAAGAAGATCAACCTGCTGAAGAAACTGCTCAAGGAAGCCCTGAGAGATTTAGAATAGATAGCTTAATGGCCAAGCATCGAGGATGATATATAATTATTCCGATTGTTGGTTATAAAATGTGATTATACAAATCTCTTCAAATCCCAATGTACCAAATAATCATTGTAGATATACATTTATAAATAAATGAAAATGTGATATAAATCCTGCATTGCTTCTGTTATTCATTGACCACGTGAAACAGATAATTACAAGAACATATTACCCATACGTGGTTTTTTTTCACAATGATCAATTTAATTAAATCAAATTACCCCTTTTCAAATAAATCACCAAACCTGATGGCCTTTTCGCCAACACAATACTATATATATAGATACATTTTCGACTCAACTTTTTATTAGCTCTGATGACTTCTTGAAGTCGCAGAATATTAGAAGTGGGGAAATGTCTGTCCGTCCGTCTGTCAACATTTCTTTGAATTTTTCTTCTCCAAAACTAACAGTAATATATGTTTCATATTTTATATAGTGATAGCTATAGAGGTGAAGATTCAGATTCCTCCAAATCTTAGTGATGTCACCATTGACCTTAGTGCAGTGACCTTGAGGTCAAAATTTGTATAGAGGATATCTCAGCAACCACTTACAAAAGGAAATTAAAACTTGATATACAGAAATGTCTTATGTCATAGCTGTGCCTTGTCATACTTTTTTTAGTTATGTGACCTTTAACCTTGACATCTTGGCCTTGAATTCAAAATTCGTGTAAATGCAACATCAACCATTAAAAGTGAAAACAAAGTAGTTCATATCTGTTGTATATCAACACTCTGTCAAACACCATATACTTTTATGACAGATTTGACTTTGACTTTGACCCACACCAGACAATATGGCCGACATTCAGCTAGCAAACATAAAAGAATTAATCTTTAACATCAAACATTCCAACGTATATGCCCTTGAATCAATTGTCATAAGCTATGGTTGGACTGAACCCCTATCGTAGTTGTGATTTTGTAACAGCAAAGAATTAGGTAGGCAACAAGAGAAATGAAAGTCTAAAGAATCCAGTGTTCCATAAGGGGTGCGTGATTACTGTACATATCCTATAAATTTGTGAAAAGCGACTGGACTGGTGGCCTGCAGTGCCCACAGAATGTTTGCGAGTTACACAGTTCATGCGTTTCCATTTAAGTCAGCAGAGCCTCAACCCGTGGGGTTATGTTTCCTCCACTACTGTTCTTTACTTCAGTGTTTCATCTCCAAAGTCACGTGTATTCTCTGATGAGAAAAACACATCATGTGTTGTGCCTTATATAAGCTAATTTCGAAAATAAAAACTTATTAAATGTTACCATTAGCATATTTGCATTTCCGTTTGATAATATCTTATAAGATAATCTTGGCAATCTAGACATTCCATGTAGAATTCCTTGACTGTTGTCATCCCTTATGAACCTATTTATGAACCTATATTTAAGGGTCTATACAGGCCCTACTACAATAGAGAGAGCTAAAACCTGGTCAATAAAATTCCATGGGGGAAGCTAAAAATAAAACACTGCTCTAAAAGACATACTTTATGATCTGTGCTATCTTCAAAAGGTAAAAATGCATTACCTATATTTATCTTAGTAGAATTTGGGTTAACCGGAAATGCTTTCAAGAAATGTCATAGAAAAATACAAAGATTTATCATAAGAGTAGATCATTGTCTTTGTAACACGGAATGAATATGAGAAGCGTTTATGTGTATACACGTTTTGGTAGTCTTAAATGTGCAGTAAATTTGACAAAAAAGAGAGAAATGTTCTCTTAAAAGAAAAAGAAATCATGTATTGCAAAATCATGTATTGCAATACTCATAAGTTAAAAATAAATGATACAAATATATTTTCCTCATACCTTTAAATAGATATATTTATCAATGTGATTGGTCACATTAATATGAACACAATATGCCTTGCTGTGGTGCATCAGTTATTTTGCTATTTTATATTCCAGAAAAAGAAAATATCAACTGGGTTCTATTTTTTTGCTGTGAAGGTGGTTCCGGATAATGAAACTGTCTCCTTTATCAAATATCTGAGGTGAGATGCTGTCCATCCTGTCCTCCTATGTAATAATCCAAAAGGTGTGACAATCATTGCAGCATTCTTACAGATTTAATGATCTTCATGTGATAGCGTTAATCCCAATATTTGGTTTATGCGGTGGTACTGGCTATGCGGTGGTACTGGCTGTCATTTCCTCCCGCTGGGTCAGCTTGATACCAAGGAGCTGCTTGTAGGCCTTCCTGAAGGAAGTGCTTTGCCAGGCGTATACCAGAGGATTGATAAGCGAGTTGAACATAAGCATATTGGTAGAAAACACATACATTGTTTTGAAGTATGTGCCTTGATAGTAGAGAGGAAAAGCCAGAGAGGAAAGGACGTGCATCAGCGAGAAAGGAGCCCAGCTCAGCATCATAAACACCAGGATCAGAAACATCATCTTGGCAGCTTTCATGTCCTTTTTGGGGGTATTACCCATTGCCCTTTCCTGGACTGCTATGGCAATTCTTTGCTTCTTCGCAACCTGATAAATTTTATAATAAAAGTACAAGCAAATACTGAGGAACAACACACAGTGTCCATCAACAAAAATCAGGGAAAGTGAAAAAGGGTAAACATTCTCGCCGATACAGTAGATTCCTGGATACCACCTACCATAAAACCATAAAAAGTTAGGAAAGAAAAGTGCATAGACCCACAGAGCCACACAGAGGCTGAGCATGCGCGGTCGCGTGACGAGAGCCTCGTAGTGGAAGGGGTGCACGGTGGCGATATAGCGCTCCGTGGCGATGGCCGTGAAGGAGAAGAGAGAGGCGGACAGAGAGACTGAGGTGGTGATCATACACACCATACAAGGCAGGGCACTGCCGTCCAGGACCTGCAGGTTGTTGATCACATTATACAGAGGGTACGTCAGACCCACTGAGGTATCCGCCAAGGACAGATTCACTATCAACAGATTGGTAGTGGTCCGCAGAGAATCCTTCCATAACACGATAATGATGGTGAAAATATTGCCAAATGCCAGAATACCGAAGGTCAAAACCATGATTAAGAAGCCTAGTCTTATCCTCCTGTCCAGAGCAATGTCTGCAGAAAAGAAAGGCTGCTCTGTGTAATCCTGGTGCCATGTTGCATTTGTTTGTACGGACACGGCTGTTATATTCTGCATAATGCTGTCACAATTTACAGTCCACAACTGGACTCAGCATATCAGATATGTTATGTTTTATGTATCGCGTAATGGGTCCTTCACGTGATATCATTCAGCGCATACTGCACTAAACCTTTGTATATGCGACACTTAGTCATGGTCAGTATGTCATATACCACACATTAATCGGCTGTATTAGCTCAGGTGTGGCTGGTCTTGACGCAATGTAAGACAAACTTGCACATCGAATTAGTATAAGACCAATAGGAGGGTTCTGGTGTCACGACATGGCTTGTGACATCCGACACTCCGATCAATGTACATCTTTGCAGAGACTTTGATTTTTGATTGGTTTGTCGTACGTGAACCTGAAACCTGATAATCCAAAGGCTGCATAATATCGCTAATTTTCCGTTGGCTCCACGTCATGCTCTTCTTGTGTGCTAATATGTCATCAACTTGGGGCATGTGGTATATTGTGAGGGCAATGTCAGGGCAAAAATCCTGAATGTTTCTGGTTTTCTTAGTCGGAATAAATGACAAAACAAGTATGATGTACATTGTACATGTATAAACCTAATAAATAAATAATTATAATAAATAATACAAAGATGCGTATTTTATTGAACAAATGGAAAGCAGACCTTTGTTTATCTGTGTACAACCTATTATATCTGGTAATAGGATATTGAGATAGAGATGAAGTGAGATAACACTTTATTAGAAACAATGCAAATACGCCACCTGTTGGTAAAAAAAATTACAAATAACCAAAGGTAAGTGGCAACACGGGGCATCCCTCTAAGACAGGCTTTATATATTTGTTTCCGGCTCCCGGCTATATCAGTCATGTGGGGTATGACAGAGGTTATATCAGTCATATGGGGTATGTCAGAGGCTATATATCAGTCATGTGGGGTGTGGCAGAGGCTATATCAGTCATATGGGGTATGTCAGAGGCTATATCAGTCATGCTGGGTATGGCAGAGGCTATATCAGACATGTGGGGTATGGCAGAGGCTATATCAGTCATGTGGGGTATGACAGAGGCTATATCAGTCATGTGGGGTATGGCATAGGCTATATCAGACATGTTGGGTATGGCAGAGGCTATATCAGACATGTGGGGTATGGCAGAGGCTATATCAGACATGTGGGGTATGGCAGAGGCTATATCAGTCATGTGGGGTATGGCAGAGGCTATATCAGTCATGTGGGGTATGGCAGAGGCTATATCAGTCATGTGGGGTATGACAGAGGCTATATCAGTCATGTGGGGTATGGCATAGGCTATATCAGTCATGTGAGGTATGGTAGAGGCTATATCAGTTATTTGAGGTATGACAGCCAATCAACAACATTTAGATAGCCTTGTCCCTTAGGGGTTAAATGCTTCAGTCATTACAGAATGCTTTATGATATTTACTTTTGTAAATTTATTTTCCAAACATCACAATTGAAATTCCTTTGATATATTAAAATCTTTTTAACTCGTAAAAAGGTGGCATAGTAATATGTTACTGCTCCAAGATTTCTTTTATCAAGTCAAACTGTTAAAGGGAAATGTTCTGCCGATTGTAGGGCCATAAGATGTGGGTTTTCAAACATCTTGGTAAAAATGATCTTAACAATATTTACTGTGATCCTAGTAAATAAGATTTTCTATTTTTTCAAAAACATAAAGAGAAAAATAGAGGTGAAGTACACATTTGACCATTTCAAAAAAATATTTTTTTCACTACTCTTCACTTATCTTTTTATTTCCATATTGTACAAATGAAAAAGGAGAATCTGTTTCACTATTCATAAAGTGAAAGAGGTCACAAGCAATTTTGCAGAGGTTCGGGGTATGCTTAGATTATATGTGGCTATGAAACTATGATACAAGCAAGCTATCACACTAAAGTCAACCAAAATACTCTGATAGTCAAATCACCTCATTTTCCCAATCTGACGGTGCCCCATATTTATCAAAACTTTACTAAGCAGGTGTTTGCACTAGATCATTGGTCAGCTAAACAAAATTTATTGACAAAGTATCCATTGGATGATATGGATTTTAGCAGAAGATTCATCTACTTTCAAATTGCACAGAAATATATGTTGTAGAAATTAATGGATAATAACATTTGATCGCAAAGTTTGGGCCATAAACATTTATATTTTGCAGGGGAAAGTGCATGAAAACTACATTTCATGAATGCTGAATGCTTTAAATCATGTTTCTACTCTGATTATTGACAAAACTCTTTGTTAATGTAATATTCAGTTCAAACAAATGTGCATCTTGTAGCTTCACGCAACTGCGTTTACTATGTTCGCAACAACATCAAGACTTCCCCATTGCAAGTACATTTCTCTTTGTACTCCAGTTATTGACACAACCGGGGTTTATATTAATTTGGACCTCTTCCATATTGTTGTGCATCTTGTAGTTTCACGCAACTGTGTTTACCTTGCTTGCAACATCAACTCATTATCTGTCCACACTTATTGTCAACATTCCTAAAAAAGACATATTAAAAATATTTTAAAACATTTTTGTCTTTATAAGCAAGGGCCTTTTCTGATCTGAACAATTGGTTCACTATCATATATTTCAAAGTAACTATTGTTTTCAAGGTGTTGGGGCTGATGTTCCCAGTGTTGTGCCTGATGAGGAGGGCAATACAAACCATTTAGAAAGTAGAATAGGGGAAAAACCAACTGTCAAGAATGAAGAATCAGTTCAACCCATCATAATCAACCAACAAGTATTACATATACCCTCTTCAAACAAGAAAACATTAATCCTAGCATCTGAGCACAGAGCAACACTTTTTGAGCATAAGCTGGATATAGCATAACTGAGCAGGATAGACTTTTAACGGGATTGGATGATAGATATTACGGCGATTCTAGCATATCTGATCTGGATATAGACTTATCGGGATTAGAAGATATATAAATATATAGGGATTCTGAAATATCTGATCAGGATATTTTTAAGAAATGAAACAAGATATAAAATGTTTGTAGACTGAAGAAAAAACACCGAAGAAGAAAAGATCTTTCATCAAATGAAATCAATTAAGAAAAAAAGGAAAGACAATGATCAGGAATTCGAGTAGTGTCCGGATACTAGTCTGCCCAAAGAGTCTGTTATACCACAACAAACGTGCAATGTGACTTTATCCGAAGAAGGATTTGCTTTGCCATATTCTCATGTGTCTTCTGCAGGTTCATCTCGGCTAAATGCTGATACCGGATATAGACCTCTATCAGATAAAGTGCTGAATATGTTGCTGGCAAAAGTGATGTCTCAAAATGTTAGTGATGCTATTGTCCTGGATACTAGTGACCTGAATGGGCAGCTTAGTTAGAAAGACGATTCCCGGGAAAGGATCACAAGACAAGTATTCATGTCCTTCATGAAGAAAGAAATTCCGGTACAAAAGTATTTTCCAAAAACATCTCGGGTAACTTTCCCATTAGGAAGGGAGATGCAATGTGCAAAAAACAATCAAAAAGCTACCCACCTCACCTACCTCAGCCACCCCACCCACCTCAGCCACCCTACTCACCTCAGCCACCTCACCTACCTCAGCCACCCCAGCCACCTCAGCCACCCCACCCACCTCAGCCACCCCACCCACCTCAGCCACCCCACCCACAGCACCTACCTCAGCCACCCCACCCACCTCAGCCACCCCAGCCACCCCAACCACCTCAGCCACCCCACCCACCTCACCTACCTCAGCCACCCCACCCACCTCAGCCACCTCACCTACCTCAGCCAACTCAGCCATCCCACCCACCTCAGCCACCTCACCTACCTCAGCCAACTCAGCCATCCCACCCACCTCAGCCAACTCAGCCATCCCACTCACCTCACCCACCTCAGCCATCTGGCCTACCTCGTCATCTCAGCCACCCCGCCTATTACTCCCACCCCCACCTCATCCCTTCACCCTTCTCTCCACCTCCTCTCACCCACCTAATATTATCCCATCAACCTCTTCCATCCCACCTCACCTCACCCAACTCCCCTTCACCCATCTCACCCACTCATCTCACCCATCCCACCTCACCTCAACCACCTCACCCACCTAAGTCTTGAATATTAGATCCATTCATGTAAGTATGTCTTATGACATTGAGCATGCTGTGAATATCATAAATTAACAATCATAGTATCCTATCATCTATCATTGTAAAAACTAAGATACTGTGTGTAATACTATTGGTGGAACACTGGACTCCCCATCAAATTACTCAAGGTTCGTCTAATCGCTAGCTTCACTGCATCTAAAATGATAATAATTGTACTCGAGAATGGATATACATACTTACTCACAGACGTATCCCACAGCAATGCACATATAACACCCAAACCTTACTGAGACTAAAACATGCTAGTATATGTATATATATATATTCTATTCTATTGACACAAATATTCTGTATCTCTTAAAATGAAATTGTAATAAAGTTATTTGACAAGATTCCGTGCAATACTGATAATTCAATCTTCATAACAACTAACATAATCGATGTAATTTGAGATCCGTTATTGGGTGAGTAAGGTCCCGGATGAAGCGTAGACATGTCTGGTAGGCGGTGACATCATGGCAACATAGAGTACCACGTGACCACTGGTGATGAGACGGAATGTCATCATGTCACATTCCACCTCGTAACTAGTGATCACGTGACACCCCTTTACTCACTGACGTCACGCATCACTTCCTGACATCACATCTTTTTGGGCGAACCTGGAGATTGAAATAAAAAAAAACATTTATCTCTTGTTTAATATGTGACACTACTAAACGGAAATGTTATTTATCACAATCAAACACTCTTCAAGCTTTTGTAAACCTTCATGAAATCATATGTCAGGTTCACCTGTAACCCCACCAGGTAGAATATAACAGGGTTAGTCAATGGGCAGAATATAACAGGGTTAATCATTGGGTAGAACATAGCAAGGTAGCAGGGAATAGCATAGTTAGTGAATTGGTTATATTTGTAGTTATCTAATTTGAGAATTCTCATGTAATAATCTGAAAAGTTAACTGCACATTTATCCAGGTACGATATATTAGAATGCAGAAAGATTTACTACTAAGAGGAATTAAAACTAACACAAACAGGACATGTGAGTTATATGTAATCTTATGAAAATGATCCCTTTGATATAACTGCATGTATGATTTGGGTCTATCATGAAACAGATATCAATTTAAGACTTTTCATCCAACACGAAGGACCAAACCTCGTGCAATATATTTTGTAAAGCGATATTTGAAGATTTTCATGCTTCTAATATTCTAATTAAAGCTTTTTGATTTTATTATTATTGATATTATTAAAATATTGGTTCCGTAAAAGCTTTACATAGAACTATGCTTAAATTAATTCGGTTTTGAATCATATTTTTAAAAAGTGTTTCTGTTGTAGTATTCATGTACTGTGGTTATATTGGGAGGTGGTTTATGTAGCATGGGGAGGTAGTTTATGTAGAATGGTTATATTGGGAGGTAGTTTATGTAGCATGGTTATATTGGGAGGTGGTTTATGTGCCATGGTTATATTGGGAGGTGGTTTATGTAGCATGGTTATTATTGGGAGGTAGTTTATCCAGCATGGTTATATTGGGAGGTAGTTTTTGTACCATGGTTATATTGGGAGGTGGTTTATTTGGTATGGTTATTATTGGGAGGAAGTTTATCTAGCATGGTTATATTGGGTGGTAGTTTTTGTACCATGGTTATATTGGGAGGTGGTTTAAGTGGTATGGTTATATTGGGAGGTGGTTTATGTAGTATGGTTATTATTGGGAGGTAGTTTAATGTAGCATGGTTATATTGGGAGGTAGTTTTTGTACCATGGTTATATTGGGAGGTTGTTTAAAGCATTCATGAAACTTGGAAGGTTCCAGGCGATTTTACAGTGGTTTAAGGTATCTGAAAACAATATATGATCTTAAAATTGACATACATACAGGCTATCTGTCTGAAATCCACTAAAGAACATCTGCCCTGAGAATTATGATTTTTTGTGACCACCAAGTACTGCCAGTACTAAACAGGAAGTGTGTTGTGTGACCTTGACCTTTGAACTGTCAGGGGGCTCCGTAAGTCACAGGAGGTGTCGTTTACCAATTGTCAAAATTGGAGCAACACATTTTTGGCCATTTTTTTCCATTATTTAGGGAATGAATTGGAAGATCATGATGATAGTGCCTTTTCTTGGCTTTTTTTTGGTGGTAAATTTATTAAAAATGGATGAATATTTATGAAGTTATAAATGAAGAAAAATCATTTTTTTTTATATTATATATGTTTGCAAAAAAAAGTTTTAAAAAATACTATACAGCCCAGCTTTTAAGGTGGAATCCATGCAGCCTTTCATGTCTTCCCATTCAGTGGTGTGAAAAACCCCAAATTTCATCAAAGAGGGTCAAATCATAAATTTTACTGATACCAATTGTCAGCATTCACAGTTTTGCCATTCAAAGTCCTTGTGATTTAAGGCCAAAACAGTGATCAAAGGGTTTAATGTCACTTTTTCAATATCACGGCCTTTAAGTTAAGGGGGATTCCATGCAACCTTTGAGTCGTGTCTTCCCTTTTTGACAGAAAGGTTTTCACATGCATAAGATACTTTTCAAATAAATAGTATACTTTTCCCATAAATGATATATCTTTCACAACCATAAGATATTTGTCACCATAAAATATTTTTCACGACCATGAGTTATTTCATTGATTCAAATAATATTAAAATAATCTGATGTTGTTCTGAAGTATACTCCTGGCAATAAATTGATAAATTGTACAAAACATCTCACCCTGTTTCCCAAGCTGGACAGGTGCACAACTGGTAACTCACTAGGTGTTTACACAAGATCACATACCAGCTAAACAAAGCTTGTTGACAAAGTGTTCAATTGCTGGTGTAGGTTTTAGCAGACAACTGATCAACTTTCAAGTGCCACAGAAATTTGTTATCAGAGAATACTTTGGGTACTACTGCATAAAAGCACTGTTTTGGGTATAAACATTCATGTTATGTAAAGAAAATGCATCTGAAAGTCAGGTTTCATGAATGCTTTAACAGTACAAGGTGATTTTGACCATCAGACTAATTTATGATTATTTGCACAAGTTTAATGTTTCTGGAAATGAATTATCTTAGTAAAAACAGAGAATAGTATCACAGTGCCACCTGGTGTATATAATTCTCATATGGAGCGTAGAGCATGGATCTCGATACTGCCGACCCGGCAAGGTTGTTATTAATCAGTGCTTTTATTGCCAGGTATTTAGATAAAATCCTTGTGTATCAGATGAAGATTGAAGTACTGATATTGAAGTCAATAAGCATCATCAGCCTGTGACAGAGATAAACATCAATCACATTCCATTCACAGGCATTTCTTCTTTTGCCATCGATATATCAATTTAAAGTGGCACTTTTATGATTATAATGCTGAGGAATTTATTGGGTAGATCCCTCTTCCGTGCATCTCAATAACAATTAGGATCGGCCCATGTCAAGCCGTTTAAATCCATATTAAATATAGTTATTGGTTTTTTAATATCATTTACTAACATCCTATCAGTAAATTTTGTGACCAAATCTCATTACAGTGATTTACTTAAATGTAATTTATTAATTACAGCATAACATATAATGATGAAAGCAATATTGTTTACTAAGTTATAAGGGATGGGTGCGGTGATCAAGGTTTTACCTTAGACTCTTGTATGTATGCTGTACATGAAAGAGGTGTGAAAAAATACACCTGGTAATGATTCGGATATTCATACCAACGTTCAAAGTTAAACTTTGGGCCTTAATATTTCAAACAGCCTATCCCCTTGTGGTTCTTTTTTACATAGTAAATAGAAACTAGCATGTGAACATAGTGAGTGTATAAGGGGCTATGAGTCAGAGTGGTGGGATGTGGGTGGGTTAGGTGGAGTAGGGGTGTTCTGTTACCCGCTCCCGCATAGAGACCACCTTATTCCGGGGTGTCTGTCTCGACATCTCTGTCAATATTTGCCTTAACCATTTCTACTGTTCATATTCACTACTGTCCGTAAATAGTATTTTACTCGACATTGTATTTAGCATACGAGAATATTCCCGTTTTGTACTGAGAAATTTGAAGTTATAAAATATCGGACTTGTTTTTTTTTCTTTTTTAAAATAACATCAGTCTAGTTTCCTTATAGTAGTGTTTATAAGATCACTTGTCATGATAAGCGGTAATGCAAGAATATCAATAATACGTCATCAGCTTCACTTCGATTCTTCTTTCTTTTCAAATGAGTGGACCAAATATTCAATTTTTGTAATGCATGTAAATTTTTCATCAGAAATGTCATGTGTAACTAACTGATATGCGAATCTAAAATATCAATGTTACAAAAATGAATTAACCAAACTGTATAATGCTTATTATAAGCATTTGAACCATAAACATTTTTCTTGGATTTTCCTTTAATCAATAACGATATGATTTACGTTTAGACAATAAGATATGATTTACCTTTGAACAATAAATGTGTGATTTACCTATGAATAATAACTGGGTGATCTACCTTTGAACAATAACTGGGTGATTTACCTTTGAACAATAAATGTGTGATTAGCCTTTGAACAACAAATATGTGATTTATCTTTGAACAATAAATGAATGTTTTACATTTGAACAACAAATGTATGCTTTACCTTTGAACAATAAATGTGTGATTTAACTTAATATGACTTAACTTTCCTCAATAGAGATATGACTTACCTTAAACAATAAAGATCTGCTTACCCCAGCACAGAGAGAGTTTGCTGATAAGCTGCTTGACACCTCGCCTGTAGGTTTATGACACCCCACACACCTCGCCTCAAGTTTTCCCCACCTTATATTTACATTTCCATAACGGTTATGCAAACTTGAGAGAAATGTGAAGGAGGAATTCCAGGTCTATTCATATGCTCAGCACACTGGGCGAACACAAAGGTCAAATTATCAGTGTACTATGTGTAGGCGACTGTACTGCAGCTTTTTATATTATTTCCATAAATTGCCTTGCCAATAATAACACTGATCTTGAAATATATCTAGATCCTGCTAGAGATGGTGGTCATGGAAGATACAAAGTTGCTTGATACAGTCTCCATCGTGTAATTCAAACTTAAATATATTATCTCATAAAATATATTTAAAGGGGTATATGTTTATCCCACTGATGATGATATTGTAAATATCTGAGATAAAAGATGCGTGGTATGTTGATATGACACCTGACATTTATCATTGACAGTAGACTGAGTAGACTGAGTAGAATGAGTAGAATGAGTAGACTGAGTAGACATGACACATCAGAAGACGAATTGAATATGACATGTCTGACATATACAACTTGACAGTGGACTGATTTAACATGACACATCAGTAAACGAATTGAATATGACATATCTGACATACAAAACTCGACAGTGGACTGATTAGACATGACCATTAAGAAAAATAAATATAACGTTAAGACCGGTGGTGAACTGATTAGTAAAGTGGGCCGTTGCACAGTATGTCTCTTTTTTTTTTTTTTTTTTGAAAAAGATGCACTGATATACATGTGTGTATACAATGCCTTGTCATGCAGAGTAGCTTGGTGAGCGAAATCTGGAAACGTACAACAGATCGCATAAGACGAAAGTGACATTAATCGCCAGAGGTCAATAATCTCCTTGCAGCAGGTAGGCTATATATATATATCGTTAAGTCAACCTCCTCAGTTCATAGATACATATTGTTTTAGCACCAAAAACCTCTCATTTAACAATCAGGGAAAAGATGACTAATTTTCTCACAAGCAGGTAAGAATTACTCATTATTGACTTGCAAGTAAGTACACTGGTCATAAACAAGGTTTAGGAGGGTTGTGTTCTTCAGGTTGATTGGGTTAGCCGTGGGAGGCGATCACATGACCAGCTCATTTATGGCAGTCTCTGACCACGTGACATGGTACATGGCATAAAGCAGCGCCTTGAGGACACACTCCAACCTCCTGCACAGATTTATAGCCCGCCTTCATCTTATTGACCATGTAATTTAGAATATAATTTAAAGTAAGGAATTGGTGTAATTGGCTTTGGAGTTGTTAACAGTGTTCGGCCATCTCAGACGCCGTGCGGAACTGGGATAAAAGCGAGTGACGGACGCGGGTAAGCGAGGTGACTGCGCCGCGGTGCGCTGACAGGGCTCGTAATGGACAAGTCGAGATCGTGGTCAGACCAAATACATCAGCCGCTCGCTTACACCGCTGGACAAATTTGCAAAGATGGCCACATGATAAAGACGACAGTTCACGAAGTGTACAGACCATCTAACATCATTAAGTTGTCGATATTTTTGTCAGGGAGATTTTTGGTGTGGCTCTTATCAGTCAAAATGGTTGGTTGGTCGCTTTCATCAGCGACAATACCTCCCGGCGTAGGCAGGTAATCGCCCGTCTGACCACATGCCTCGCCCCCAAGTACCCCCACCACTGTGCGCATGCGCGCGTGATGAAGTGTCCGTAGACATTAGCCCACTATAACCACAATAAAAAGTCTGTTAATATTATGGTTAATTCATTAACCATTGGTCTCCCAGTTCAGTAAAGATATAATTAATTAACCATATATCATGATATTTCTATCATGATATTTATATATTGTAAAGCTTATCTTATAAGTCAATGTCATAATGCTACCTTGACACTAAAAATTCATAAAGCTGTGTAGTGATTTAGTAACTTTTGACTCCATTTCAAGAGATGAAAATGTTGCGCACAAAAGTTTAAAATGAGTCGCGAGAAGTACTGTATTTGATATGTAGATATTCTGACTTACATTCTCAAGGAATTAATCATACAAAAGCTGGATACGTCTTGTATGTCAGTAGTATTGGAATTACCATATGGAATGTGTAAGACATGATACTGTCGCACCAGGCCATCACTAGAAATGAGAGACATTGAACATGAAATGGGTAGTGCAAAACTTCCTATTGCTGTAACGCAGTTTGACCGGGCGCATCAGTAGATATGACAGACATAGGCCTATACCATTTTACTGTATGGGATACATTTACAAAGATACATGACTGAACGGGGACCTTTTTATGCTATTTTTTATATATAATATTGCCAGTGGCTTTGAAGTGACCTTTATAGGACCTTGAAAATGAAACTCCTTCTCCCGGAGAATTTATTATACATTTTTATAGCCAATCATCTGTATCTTTCAAGTAGGAGCTCATAAAGCTCATGTTTATAATTAACATATTAGGGCAATTTATAAATATTGGATCAATTTTCAAGGGAATATTTTTAACATAAATGGTTAACTGTCATGTGTGAAGGTCGCAAAATGATTAAGTGTTCTCGCGTGGCTGAATGTGAATTATGGAATACTGATCAAGAACTGGAAATAAAGTCCGTAAGTTTTGAAATTCATTAACAGACTAAATTTGATTAAAAATAACTTAAACATGGTCGATTATAAAAGATGAAAATTGACGGAGTTGAAATTGATCCCAAGTAAGTTTCATATGTAAAAAAACATCTGTGCCATTTCAGAAAGTAATTCTTACTCCGTTACTCTATTCATAATAGTACAATAAAACTAATAACAAACTCCAAATACCAGAAATTCCATATCAAATGGATCAAATTTGCAATAGAAACTAATGGCAGTGAATTTACTGAATATAGACACAAGTGGATTATCTAATTTAATAGCTGATATCTTTCCACAAACTTTCATATATTCATTTTGTTCTACATTATGGGGAAGATACTGATACTGATTCAAGGTTTCTTGAATATGTGTATAAAATAAAGTATGTGATCTCTTTTTGATGCCATTTATTCTGGATAAATGTGACGTATTCAATCTGAAAAAATAGACGCGCCAACGGGCATCACTGGATGATTCGGTAGGCACTCCAGAGGTACGCAGATGTCTATTTTGAACAAGGACAAAATAGTAGCTGTGACAGTTCGCTCTGATGTGGGTGCACTCCAGACTAAAAGGGGTACCGTCGACGCAAAGCAAACCCCCTTGCCCTCTCAGTGAAAGCCTCATCTTGCTCACCGCGTCTGTATTGATACCCCTGTCACACCAGGGCTACGATAGCACTACCTATGAATAATGTCAAGAAAAAAAAGAGAAGTGCCAAGAACTTCATTAAGGACCCATTGATAACTCAGTTGTCAATACAGGACCACTCCAAGGCCGCTGTTTCATCCGTAGAAACAGTTCCAAGGGAACTCCGTGAAAGCAGTGAGAACGCCGTGGAAGCATTGAGAACGCCGTGGAAGCAATGAGAACGCCGTGGAAGCAGTGAGAACACCGTGGAAGCAGTGAGAACGCCGTGGAAGCAGTGAGAACGCCGTGGAAGCAGTGAGAACGCCGTGGAAGCAACAAGAACACCGTTAATGCAATAAGAACATAGGAGGGCTGTGCCTGCATTGTGCTAAATTTGTTATTTCATTATTGTAAACAATTTTCAGTCAGACATCATGCCATGCAACTGCCTTTTGTCAAATATTCAACGCACAACTGACTCTAGGCATACGTGGTTCTGGTATGACAGGGGTATAAGATATTGACATACACTAGCGAGACATGAGCAACAACACTGGCTTCTTCATACAAGTGTATTGTATGACAGGTTTCCATGGCAAGGTTATGCAATGGCAAGGTTATGTATGTCCTGAGTATTGTTCCCTGAGGTTGGTTCCCCATGAGTGTTTCCCTGAGTAAGATTCTCTGAGGGTGGTTCCTTATGAGTAGTTCCTGTGAGTGGTTCCCTGTAGGTAGTTCCCTGTAGGTAGTTCCCTGTGGGTGGTTCCCTGTAGGTAGTTCCCTGTAGGTAGTTCCCTGTAGGTAGTTCCCTGTAGTTAGTTCCCTGTGGGTGGTTCCCTGTAGTTAGTTCCCTGTAGGTAGTTAGTTCCCTGTAGGTAGTTCCCTGTAGGTAGTTCCCTGTAGGTAGTTCCCTGTAGTTAGTTCCCTGTAGGTAGTTCCCTGTAGGTAGTTCCCTGTAGGTAGTTCCCTGTAGGTAGTTCCCTGTAGGTAGTTCCCTGTGGGTGGTTCCCTGTAGTTAGTTCCCTGTGGGTGGTTCCCTGTGGGTGGTTCCCTGTGGGTGGTTCCCTGTGGGTGGTTCCCTGTGGGTGGTTCCCTGTAGTTAGTTCCCTGTGGGTGGTTCCCTGTGGGTGGTTTCCTGTGGGTAGTTAGTTCCCTGTGGGTGGTTCCCTGTGGGTGGTTCCCTGTGGGTGGTTCCCTGTAGTTAGTTCCCTGTGGGTGGTTTCCTGTTGGTAGTTAATTCCCTGTGGGAGGGTCTGTAGGGTAGGGTATGTAAGCCTTTCTGTGCACACTAGCATCACGTGCACATGGTTGCAGTTCGTCCAGGGAGACCAAGCCGAGGCTTGGAGTGAAGTGAAGCACGCTGCAGAGATAAGCAACCTTCTGTGGACAATCAATGAATCTCGTCCATGCCTTTGTATCTCACCAGTCGCTCAGATCGTGATATGCGTAGAAGGTAAACTGATGTCCCCGACCTCTTCTAATCTCGTGAATGGTTCTTGAAGATTGCAGCCGCTTCATGCGATTTTTTCTCTGGGCTATTGTCTCGCACTGCGTAAACCAACTGCTGTATCCTGTCTTCAAAAGCCAACAGTAATGCAGATCCAGTGGAAGTGTTCTTCCTGCAACTTAGATGAAAAGCTATGAAAGTATACTACTTACTTTTATGTCACTATCAAAATTATATCACATGTCAGCATTGTACACTGTAATTCTGATCATTGAATGTCATGTGATAAGACGTCCATGCCATTGTCTGGAGTAAATGAGTAAAATGTGATGTCACGTCCCTACCCCTATATATGTGATGTCACGTCCCTATCCTTATATATTTGATGTCACGTCCCTTCCTCTATATATGTGATGTCACGTCCCTACCCCTATATATGTGATGTCATGTCCCTATCCTTATATATTTGATGTCACGTCCCTTCCCCTATATATGTGATGTCACGTCCCTACCCCTATATATGTGATGTCACGTCCCTACCCCTATATATGTGATGTCACGTCCCTACCCTTATATATTTGGTGCCACGTCCCTACCTCTATATATGTGATGTCACGTCCCTACCCTTATATATGTGATGTCACATCCCTACCCCTATATATGTGATGTCACGTCCCTACCCCTATATATTTGGTGTCACGTCCCTACCCCTATATATGTGATGTCACGTACCTACCCCTATATATGTGATGTCACGTCCCTACCCTTATATATTTGGTGTCACGTCCCTACCCCTATATATGTGATGTCACGTCCCTACCCTTATATATGTGATGTCACGTCCCTACCCCTATATATGTGATGTCACGTCCCTATCCCTATATATTTGGTGTCACGTCCCTACCCCTATATATTTGGTGCCACGTCCCTACCCCTATATATTTGATGTCAAATCCCTTGTCCTATATTATCATCACAATTAATTATTGTGATGATAATGTTTTTAATTATATATATTATTGGCTTTGGAAAAATATGTTTAGCACTTTGAAACTCTATAAAACACTTCAAAACACTTTGAATTCAGACGAATGATATTTTATAGCACTTGCTTTGTTCTTTGCTTTACTAGTATACATGTATATGGCGAACTGCGTTGGTTGCTGTAACATCACCTTCGGTACATTTATTCAAACAGTCACGAATTGATGACGGTATAAATGACAAAAACGAATACACAGTTCACATTCACATTGTATGTTTTGGATGTGTATTGTCTAAGAGTCTCCTTTATGTGGCCTCGTGTGTCCCGGAAGTGGTGTGATCGGGGTGCGTGCCCAGACTGAAATGCTCTTTCCGGTTCCATGCCAACACAGGACATGTGATGTAAAAAGAGAAATTGTAGATTTGTAAACATAAACTGGATCGTGACCAAGATAAACTTTCGAAGACAGTTCTGTCATCAGATATGCCAGATCACATAAACGTATAATGTATTCCTTTAAAAAATGAGACATGGATGTGCCGTTGTAAGTTTTTTTTCTAGAAAAATCTTGATGTAGAACATCGCATTAAAAATATATTGAGGTCGTCAATAGATCTGCATATCTTATTGATGGCGGTTAGGAAAATATGCGTATACATTGGATCTTTCATTATTTGTTGTAATGTATATTATCACATACATCTATAGTAATGTCATTGCAGAAGAGTTACGAGACATGTCAGAAAAGTTGCTAGAGGAATATTGCTATATTGTTATACTGAGTCTGTCTGGATGATGACAAATTGTTTGATTGGATTCTTGTCTTTTCGTCAAACATACATATGTTTGTAATGTATTTAAATTGTTTAATGAATCTAAATGTTTGTATAAACAAAAAATATGTAGCATTTTCTGGAATAATGCTGAGTAATAATGCTGAGCCAGAATAAACGTTTATTAAACACATCAATTAAGCACAACATCGTCTTTGGACGTTCCTCGTACACAGACATTGATGTCACATTTAAATACGTATGACTTATTCAACAACAACGATAACACAAAACCCTGTATACAAGCGCACATGATAACACATGTATAATGCATGCTTACAATCTGTAATATCAAAGCCTCCCTTCTGGTCTCCTGCACAGAAGAAGCCCTGCTAATACCCAAGACAAGATACCATCGGAAGCTGACCAGACCAAGGATTTGTCATCGGAACCAGGAGATTTCCTCACATGTGTGTCAGGTCCTTTGGACCCTGTTTTGTTTATTGTCTGTGATTGATGTACATTCTGTTCTCTTATAACTCATCTTCATTGCGACAGAAGCTTGCTTAATGCGCATTAGCCATGCAATCCTACATTGTATACCACTGTATTCCTTCTCTGATTTGTACAACCTGTCAGTCAGGCAAGAGAGAAAAGAGTGTTGTATAAGTAAGTGACTCGTTAGATCATGATTTTCTATATAACAGAGCAACCATACGCAATGTAAAACATAAATCAGGGTTATTTTAGATATTGTAGACATATAGATGAACTTATATAAATCAGCATTCGTGACACCGTCCACCTACACACGAACCACACGAGTAAGACTGGTTGGTCAAACTTTAACCCAATCAATGGATCTCTAACAAACAAGGCTTCTGACAAATCACAGCCGTGCTCTCAATGACCCATACCAGACCCTAGTCATGATTTTAGGTGGGAACGAGTCTCGTAAAACACAACCGAGCTTTGGAAAACCTTCAAAACTGATCTAAGGAAAATTCAAACATATCGTCACACTGCTTAAATACACATCACACACAATACTGATAGTGCATTACATGATCTTTGGTTAACAGTCCCCGATACCTTTCTCGGACTTCAATTTTGGTGCATAAAATATGAAGTTCACTTTATTGAAATAGGGGTTAAATTCACCCACATGATGTCAAAATATGTTTTCATGGGAAAATGATAAATTTGACTAAACCCATAAACAAATAATATATTGTACACAATTGTATTCAACTATTTATAAAAACATTAAGTAATATGAATTTGGTATGATACAATAAACTGTTTATTGTTTTAAAATACTGTTTGATCACATTTCAGAGAATGAGGGCCGACATTTTGACAATAACTCATTCAGCTCTGGCACAGTTCAAGTGATTGGATCTTTCCCGTGGAGTTGGCGCATAACACGCCTCATGCTGTGAATGCAGGTGGCATTTGACACAGGCTTTAACACCAGAATAGGCATGTAAGAATAAGATAAGAACGAGATTAACCAACGTTTTATATTCCACATTGTCCGGGTTTGGGTTGCTTCCATGGGCACGCAGAGATTGACTGTATCAGGGTAACCAGGCCTGGATGTTGCATAAAGCAATCTCTATGTGACCACATGCATGAACGTCCGTCAGGGTGGCTGACACTTGCCCTCGCCCCTGACACCACACGCATCCACATGCAGCTCTGCCCCGGGTATTCTGAGCAGGAAGGCCAAGTAGGTGGCTGTGTTCTGCCTCACCCCACCAGGCTACTCTGCCCCGCCGCATCCACCGCACATATAAAGCTCTGCTCCGTGTCAATGTCTGCAACTGCAAACAAGGACACACTTATAACATCCATAAAAAGAATCTTTGTGAAAATATTTTTTCATTCTGAAATATAACATATTTAATCATTGAAATATCAATATATCAGGCACACCAAATACAGGATTAATGAGATTAGTGTGTTATTTAAATGTATAATATATGCCAGTGATATTGCGGTGCCATGGATTGATCCCAATAGCTATTTTTTTCAGCCAATGTCGTTTATCTGTAGTGCACCTGCTCCTGATCTGCCCAGTATCAATGGCTTAAACTGGCGTTAGCTTTAATTATTGGGAAGAATAAAAGTTGCCTTGTGGTCTTCCTTTAGTGAACCATTCTGCCATGGCTTGATTTAATCACTGCCCTCTCCATACCCTGGATACCTTGTGACTATACAAATTTGCCTTGTCGTATTCCTTTAGTGAACCATTCTGCCCTGGCCTGCTTGATCTTATCACTGCAACCCCCATAACCTGGACACCATGTGACCATTTAAAGTTGTCTTGTGGTCTTCCTCTATTGGACTATTTTGCCCTGCCTTGATCTAACCACTGTGCAAGAAAAAAAACATACAATTGTCTTGATAGATACTTCATAATTTGAGATAGAAAACTAGGTAGATAGTCATTTGACACGCTTGAAAACAGGATGTAAGGTATTAAATATACCTACGTTCCCATTTCTGTGAAATTCGAAATATATTTGTGTAATTCATACATATCGTTTTTGCATTCTTATCATGTCAGTGGCATTTCTAATATTGAAATTTAAACTTTTAAGTCAAAACCTTCAATATCAATGACAGCTAGAATAAAAACAATGAGATAGTTTAAGAATTGATTTATTTATATATCTGAAATAGAAAAAAATTATATGTCGGGAAATGATGAATTACTGATAAATGAATTCTCCCTATTCAGAAAGATCACCAAGTTGGAAGTGGCAAAACAAAAGATTCCCATCTTGGGCAGAGACCTTGGCCCCACGGGAGATACAGGTGTATATCAGCATGGGTCACCACGTACCAGGGAGCACTCAACACGAGTTGGAGTTTTACATCACTTTCAGTTAGATTATGACGAGACCTAATTGTAGCAGATATAGTGCTGCCACAACCTCACCAAATCGGAGTAATCCTTCAGGTACACAATTAATCCTTCATGTGCAGGATTAGCCTTTTTAGAATAGGATTAACTCTTCAGATACAGGATTAAGACTTCAGGCACTCAGAAAGAGAAATTTAATGAAAGATATGTAATGAAAGCAGTCAATGACATTATATGTAGTAGGTTAGAATAATCAACAAAAATATTGGACAATATGAAGACAGTTACATCCCATTATTTTTCTCAGTATATGCGCGCTTCTGTAAAGAGTGGACGACTTATGCCTCAGTCACATTTGCGCCGATTTCAGTAAAGATGCCCGACCGATGGGTATTTTTTACAAAATCGGCAGGCAGTTCAGATTGCCGTGCGGGCACCGGGAGATCATCGGCCACAATTGGGCATCTTTAAGACGTCGGGCGGGTCATCGGGAACTTTTATCTGGAACATAAAAGTTGCCGGCGTTTCCCCGATGTCTTATCAGCAAATATCATCTTAAAGTACACGGCAGGGTCCCGGCAGTGTCCCGCAGGGACATCGGCAGATTATCTTAGGGCTGCCGGTGGCATCGTGTGGTGAAAATAGGATTAAATTTTTTTTTTAAACCTACCCAGACGTCTTAAAGACATCCCGCAGACGTCTGTGTCATGAAACAGACGTCGTAAAGATATCCTACAGACGTCTGTGCTATTCAGTTTTACACGTGCCGTGCGGTGCCTTTTAATAATGTGACCACAGCTACGGCATCTCTCAGATTGGTGGTGATAAACTCCCCGGCGCCCGGCAGATTGTGAAGTCGGCCGATTGTAACTTCCCCGCCGGCGCCCGGTGCAAATGTGACTGAGGCATTATCTTTGAACACTTCTTTTTTAAGATGTGAAAAATTGTTTAGCCATGGTGGGGACTCAAAGGTTTATTGTGTTAATGTTATTTTAAAAGGTTGTTCCCATTGCCTGTAACCAATGAGAACATGTGCTTTCTGTGTGTGAGTAACGTAAGCAGTATACTGATCCTATATGAGCCGAGGGGGTGGGATGTGGACGTTGATAAGAATTCTGTCTCCAAGGCTAAAGGTCCAGGATTCAAATGCCGATTGGGACAACTGCTTCAGTCAGCACTAAAATGGATATCTGCGACTGAGTTATTTTATACTCCAGCCAGTGTAATCAAATGCCTTGGTTTGTGCTATCTCTGCATGTGATAATATAAAAGAAAGATCGCAGTTGCCCTTCGAAAAGAGTCTCAGCAACAGGCTTTTTTTAAAAACAGTTTGATACATCCTTTTTAAAGGATATAATCCATACAATGCTGAAGCACCTCATTTCTATAAAATGCAATCCTGACCTTTTACTGTCTCACAATATCTCTCTCAAGAAGTTGAAATCTGTGTTCTGAAAGAAATGAGAAAAATCTTTTATTGAGTGGTGGAACACTCTACGAATAAACCTATCATCTAGAAATCTTAACAATTGTTGCTCCCTTTGCTCACTTGCTGATATGTTTGCAAAGAATAACAAGACTTTGTCACACCCCACACAGATTGAGTTAGTATTCTGTCAGACACTATTTATTTGCATAATTCCCTTAACGGGACTTCAAACCTTTCTGATTTTCACAGAAGTGTTTTATATTTATTTAGGCAGATATATGCATCAATGTGATGCTAGTTAAGATTAAAACACTGATTGGATGGTACAGAACAGATATATCTTTAAGGTCTTGAAAGTAGAATTAACAATTCAACTTCCTTCAGCCTGATAAGTGATGAAAAGGTTGTTGAATTAAAACAAAACCTACAAGAGCTGAAATCATGAAAACTCTTACATTAAACAATATTATTTTCTGTTCACTTGTTCAAATTATTATAAGCAATTTAGATTACTCGCTCACAATATTAAGATGCAAATTATTACTGTCAAATTCAAATTTCATAATTAATATTTTTTTATTTTTAGAGTACCTCACAAGGACCCATTGTTAGCCATCTTCTAATTGTTGCTAGAAAGGGACGGATTTGTTTTATTGGGAGTGCCCCAGAGGCGTTACTTTTCACAATACTACGTACAAACCTACATAACCGTGAAGTGTGAAAAGAACTTCTCACATTATGGGGCAAAGGGTTGTTTCCCGTGATATAAATTTTAAAAGTACGAGACTCAAAGTTCTGTTATTGATTTTGTTGGTTGGCAAAAAATAGAAAACTGTTAATGGAAAAAGTTAAATTGTGAATCATGGAAACTTGAAACCTGGGAATCAAGGCTAAATACTAAAGCACAGAAATGTCTATATGGACATCTTCATATTTATAACAATGTCATCTGTGAAGCTTATTCTTGATTGGCCTCTTAAGTTGAGCCTCATCTCTCGTGTGGTCTTAACTCAATATTCGTTTAAATTCAATAACTAGATACAATATGTCTTGTCCTGGGAATCCACAGTGATAAATGGGAAAGTCCTTGCACATGGACGTGTCAAACCACAGCTTGTAGGCGATATAAAGCAATAAGTATTCTGTTTAGAAATGAGCCGTGCACCGAGCCAATTCCTTTGCCCAGTAATGAACATTATTGTGACAAAGCCTCTTATGAAAATGACGAGAGGATTGCTACTCTTCAGAGCTTCTTAAATATGTTCTTCAAAGCATTCAGACCGGCTAAATACAACTGTATGACCCACCAAACACTGCTTTGAAGTCGCTTTTCCTTTATTTGAGAACAAAAATAAAAGTCTATGCATGTGAATTGAGTCGGTCTGTCACAAAATCTAATACCCTGGATACTTAAGTCTTCTTTAGGGTTGTTCCTTCCCAATCTACAAACAATTATCTCCTGTTTTGTTAGTCATGTTTTGTTAGTCATGGAAATATTATTCTTAACTGTTGTAACCTTATGATAGGCATATCGTGGTGCACTATGGATGGCATATATTGACCATCAGTCATGCTAATGTCAATGACTAGATTAGTGATATCTTTTATTTCTGATATTAATATTGCAATAAACAAAAGTAGTAACGATTCTATGACTAATTCAATTAATTATTAGTGACTCTATTGGTGAAGCTGTTTGTGATTCAATCAGGGAAGCCTATAATGATGCCATTAGTGATGCCATTAAGAAATCCATTAGTGATGCCATTTCTGATATTATTGGTGATGCCGATCTTGATGGTACTAGTTCAGAGATACCAGCAATGGTACTAAGGGTGACTCCATCATTATTGATGCATGTATTTATTGATGCATGTATTGATGTTATCAGTAATTTGAGAACAAAAAAATGTGTGTGTGTGTGTGTGTGTGTGCGTGTGTGCGTGTGTGTGTGTGTGTGTGTGTGTGTAATCAGTGAATCCTGTTAGTGATTCTAAATATTATGCCATCAGGATTGATATAAATGACTCCATTTCGGTATTCTGATATTTTGCTATTAGTGACTTCGATAATTGTGATATAAGTGATTGCATTAGCGATGATATCAGTGACACAATTAGTGGTTCTATTAAATATGTTATTAATGGTTCCGCTAAGGATGATATCAGTGAATCCATTAGCAACATTCCTGATGCTGTTTAATTATGGATGTTATTATTAAAGCTGCGAGTAAGGCCATTAGTGATCGTGTTCTTAATGCTATCATTGGTGTTATGCGTGATTACATTATGGGAGTTATCAATGATGACATTTGCGATACCTTTGGTGAAACATATATGATAATGTTCCATTAGTGTCGCTATTTATGTTGTCCTGAGTAAAAACATTTATTCATTCACATTAATTGGCAATATACTATTGATAAGACACATTGCTACACGCAGACAAGTGACCTTCGCATGATAAGGACCAGTTCCTGTACACCATTCAGTCTATATTTGGGTGTAGGCCTTTGGTACATACCGAAAGTCGTTTATAGATATTCTCATCTTGTTTTTGTTTGCAGTGATACGATTAAAGCTGTGGAGAATGTGTAGAGCGGAGGAGGCTAACAATAATAAGGTGAGAGATATGGAGTTTTCATATAAAGTAGTCTCCTATCCCATTGTGAATGGCGGGCTTCGACGCTAAGCTGTATCATATGGTCCAATGGAGTCAGGCCTTATTTAGTGTCAAAAAGGATTGGGAATGATTCCTATTTAAACTGAGCAGATAAGCAGTCCTCTCTATGGCGGCACCGTGGTCTGACATGGTTTAATTCCCCGTAGAATATTGGCGAATGCCTTGAAAATGACAATAGGTCCAGGGATGATTTGAGAAAGTCGACAGTGGGTGGAATCAACAAATGAAACATGTTGCGGTGTGTGCCGGTAGGGGGCGATGGCCGTGATAAGTCGCTGTATGAAGCACCTAGGGGCCCACGCTGTCTTTGGAGGCCGTGATCTATGATTCTATATTCCTCTGGCGAACAAAAGATGAAGAATTGCTGGGGACTGAGGGCTCAGTTTGAGCCGCAAAATTGGCTGTCGTAGATCATTCCATATTGCAGTTGTAGAAAGCAGAATTATAGAATTGCTTACTGGAGTGGGGCAAGGATGACGCCTCTTTCCCAAACCAAGCACTAGTTCAGGGAATACAACTGTGGAAATATGGACAAACTTAGATTACATAGTTGGTTGCACTTTGGCCTTTAGTGAGGCCACAGAGTAGAGGTAGGGAGGAGAGTGCAGTGCTTTGTGCGACACTGTGAAGTCGTGCTGATGCATACAATGCTGAAGATAAACAGTCCTGCTGTCTGGGGGAAGGGGCATGATCACTGACCTGGGATGACCAAACAGTATCAGGAGATTTCATCCAGGTCACGTGACTCTCATGAGATCTGGAACGAGACCTGCTGCAGTGACTCTGGAGGATTGTATTAATGATACACCTTAAGCAAATCAATTATATCCACCACGCATGTATGGCCCAGATGTGGGCGGCGGGGAACAGGGGAAATACTCTCACATATCTGTGCTTAGTCGGGCTTGAAATAAACGGGAGAAAGTCACAGAAATCATTTCTGACAGGGTGTTAGACATGTGTAAAGAGGTACGGCAAGTAGGTTGGCCCGTAGATTGTGTGTGACATAAAACAGAGTGAGATCAAAGGCTTTGATCGGCGGTGTTGCCGAGGACTGCTTGATGAGGCGTCAAGCTTGCCATCAAATGTGAAGACGACACTGCCACAAGTTGCCACAGTCAGGCGGAGCATCTCTCACAATGCTCTCTACGACCGCCGCCACGTACATGACTGCTTCCTACGACCGCCGTGTCTTCATCACTCGGATATCCTTGTCTAATTGGCAAATGGACACTGCTTATTGGTGACAAGTCGGTGGACTTTGATCTTAATTGCATTCAACGTAGTAGTTATAGACATGGAAGATGAAACGAGACAGGATCTTTATGCAACTTTCTCTTCACAATATGATGTATTGACCGCAATCGTCACAAAGCATCACACCTATAGCATATACCAAGGCGAGGATAGTGACTCCTGGTGGAGGATATACTCTGGTATGAAAGCAGATCATTAAGTGTGATTGAAAGTGGTGCTAGGTAGATGGCTGCATGATAGCGCGGAGTGGCAAGGAAGCTGGGCGGTGATGTGACTGCAGGCGGTGGCCGCAGGGAACCCATCAGACCGCTCATTCTCTTGACAATCACTTCTCACACTGTGATGACAGCCCCGGCCTCTCACAATGCTTTTTCCGCGACCTTCTCAGCTTCTCCATCAGGCGGTTTGACAGATGGATATAACCACATATAGACTCCCCCATCAACAAGCCGGCCAAGCAAACTCACCCAAAACAACTCACACTGTTTCCTAACAAAAAAGATCATTTTCTGTTCCTCAGGGAGAAACAAAATGGATCAGACACGTCAAGTCAATCGAAATACTGACAAAGAGGAGGCTGTCTGAGAAGCTGGTAGACTCGGGGTGAGGTCCGGGCCACTTTTCCTGCTCCGCTAAGAATGACAAATCTACACATGGGATAGAAACCTATAAACACGTCTGACTGATGAGCTGAAGTTTGCTCTCTAAGAGAATACTTATTCAAATGAGCAGGTGTGCGGCAGTGAGTGTGGAGTAATGAAGCTTGCGATGTGTGAGTCCTCCTCGTCCTGAGCAGTCCGCCGCCGCAGCCTCACAATGGGTGCTACAAGGTGAGGAGGAGACACCCTCTCACAGTGCAGGGACACCACACGCTCTCAAGTAGTACTTGCTCTCACTGCGGCAGTGGATGCAGAGGGAGCGTGCTGATAGTGGCTACCTATTCTGCTATATCGATCATGGCACAAGCTATGGAGCTTCAGCGGCAGTGAGTTGCGGCAGGATGGTGTCACATACCCCAATCTGGGACTACATGACTACTGTGCCACAACTTCACCCGCCCAGGAGCAGATTTCATTACAGCAGAGGATTGTGATCTGCACAACTAAATGCATGGCTTTTCATGTCAGGGCACTTAGAAGATTGCAAAGACAACAAGTGATCCCAGGTCAGGCAACCTTTGACAGTGCGGCACGTGCCGTTGGCTTGAGACTCTGTGGGCACTGACACGGGACGTGGCACCTGCCCGGTCCCGGGACCAGCACGGGGCTCCCACACCGCCTCCCAGGGATGAGGGTGCGACTACGACGAGGGCTCACAGTCATCTTAGCAGTGGCAGCCACCATGGTCTTCATCTCAGACTTTCTTCAGACTTTACAAACTTTGAACCACCAGGACCCCTTCCCCCGCTACGGAGCTGCACCTTATAACAGTGATGAGCTGAGCAATGGGTGGACGGCCCCGACAACCGCCCCACAACACGCTAAACTCTCATTCTTGGCTTTTCTCAGGGAGAAAATATTCAACACATTTAACCTAACCGTTGGATCCCCACCGCAACAAGTGGGCTCGCACGTGTGGCCCTCGGGGGCGGGGGAGAGGGATGACCGGATATTAAGACAGATGAAATATATCCCGGAATCTGTCCGCGACGGAAGCGAGGAAACTGGATTAAAGGTAATCCTCGTACTTCCTGGATTATCGGACGCCCGGGCTGGTCAGCAGAGGTTTATAGATGACCAGTGTCCAGTGAACACCTGTACAATAACAGACAAGCGGGACAAGGGGCCCACAGCTGATGCAGTGCTTTTCCAAAATGCTATCATTAAACCCCCATTCCGGAAGAGCAAAGAGCAAGTATGGATCCTGTTTTATCTGGAGTCCCCTCATCACACGGGGTCCTTAAGTCAGTTTAATCACCTCTTTAACTGGACCGCCACATATCGCCGGGACTCCACCATTGTGACACCTTATGAGAAATACGTGCCTTATGAAAATGTCACCTCCCTTCCAAGCTATCCCATAAAAAACTATGCAGCTGGAAAGAGCAAGCAGGTGGCTTGGTTTGTGTCAAACTGTAGAACGAAAAACAACAGGTTTAATTTTGTGACAGAAATGCTGAATTTTATAGATGTGGATATATACGGTGCATGCGGGAGCCATTCGTGCCCCAGAACTCGCTCCAACGATTGTTATCAGATGCTCAGTAAACAATATAAGTTCTATCTGGCCTTCGAGAACTCCAACTGTAAGGATTATATCACTGAAAAGTTCTTCTGGAACGGTCTTCTGTAAGTATTGCAGCATAGGGAGGGTGATCGATACTCACCCTGGGTATTCTCAACTTGTACACAGCCATGTAGAATTCTTGAAAGGGGAGATAATAGCGCTCCTACTGGGGAATGGGAAAGTGCATCTTATTCCTGGCTAGCCGGACCACACAATATAATTATAAGGAGTACAACTCTCTGTAGGTAGTAAAATATATCCTTTGGTATTCAGAAGTAAATGGAGTTTTCTCTGAAGTATTAATATAATCCTGTCTGGGTAACGATTCACATCAAGATCAAAGTGATACTAATAATAAGAAAAAAGCATGATCAGATGAAATAACTCTCCAAACCAGAGGTTGAAAAGTGAATCATTCGGGGACAATTACAACTATTGCAACTTGGGACAAAGGTTTAATGAAGAATATTTAGTTACAGTTTCAACAAATGTTCAAATATGTTTGTGTTGTCACAGCTACCTCGCAAAATATTCAGAATTACTGCTTTCTTGCGACCCCTTGGCTTTTATTTTCTGATTTTAAATTACAAATGTTTCCTTTAATGGTTTAGATATTATTATAACCAGTTCAGGTGTAGGGTTTCATCATTCAAGTATTATTATAACCAGCTCGGTGTAGGGTTTCATCATTCAAGTATTATTATAACCAGCTAAGGTTTCACGTCTTGGTAACAGCTTCCTATCCCAGGCATAATACAACATGGCATTGTAAAAATATCACAGCTGAGTCAAACTTAAGTGATTTTTGATTCATTATCGTCGTTACCCTAATGCTTACTTGCGTATTTCGGAGTCAAAAAGTACATAACATTGTATCAGTAGCTTTTCCAAGAAGACGTAAATTTGTATTCATTTATTATGCTGTATATATCCTTTTATATTTAGGAAATGGGAAAGATCAAATGTAACAAATGTAAAGTACATACATGTAGCTGACGAGTTTGGTCTGATGACATGGGGTAGAGTAACATGCCTAGTTAACATGGCCGGCCTCTCCGCTCACCTGGGATGACTTATGTAACTCTATGGACATGCTATGGGGTAGAGTAACGTGCCTAGTTAACATGGCCGGCCTCTCCTCTCACCCGGGATGTCTTATATAACTCTATGGACATGCTATGGGGTAGAGTAACGTGCCTAGTTAACATGGCCGGCCTCTCCTCTCACCCGGGATGTCTTATATAACTCTATGTACATGCCATGGGGTAGAGTAACGTGCCTAGTTAACATGGCCAGCCTCTCTGCTCACCCGGGATGTCTTATATAACTCTATGTACATGCCATGGGGTAGAGTAACGTGCCTAGTTAACATGGCCGGCCTCTCCTCTCACCCGGGATGTCTTATATAACTCTATGGACATGCTATGGGGTAGAGTAACGTGCCTAGTTAACATGGCCGGCCTCTCCGCTCACCTGGGATGACTTATGTAACTCTATGGACATGCTATGGGGTAGAGTAACGTGCCTAGTTAACATGGCCGGCCTCTCCGCTCACCTGGGATGACTTATGTAACTCTATGGACATGCTATGGGGTAGAGTAACGTGCCTAGTTAACATGGCCGGCCTCTCTGCTCACCTGGGATGTCTTATATAACTCTATGGACATGCTATGGGGTAGAGTAACGTGCCTAGTTAACATGGCCGGCCTCTCCTCTCACCCGGGATGTCTTATATAACTCTATGTACATGCCATGAGGTAGAGTAACGTGCCTAGTTAACATGGCCGGCCTCTCCGCTCACCTGGGATGTCTTATATAACTCTATGTACATGCCATGGGGTAGAGTAACGTGCCTAGTTAACATGGCCGGCCTCTCCTCTCACCCGGGATGTCTTATATAACTCTATGTACATGCCATGAGGTAGAGTAACGTGCCTAGTTAACATGGCCGGCCTCTCCGCTCACCTGGGATGTCTTATATAACTCTATGTACATGCCATGGGGTAGAGTAACGTGCCTAGTTAACATGGCCGGCCTCTCCTCTCACCCGGGATGTCTTATATAACTCTATGTACATGCCATGAGGTAGAGTAACGTGCCTAGTTAACATGGCCGGCCTCTCCGCTCACCTGGGATGTCTTATATAACTCTATGTACATGCCATGGGGTAGAGTAACGTGCCTAGTTAACATGGCCGGCCTCTCCTCTCACCCGGGATGTCTTATATAACTCTATGTACATGCCATGAGGTAGAGTAACGTGCCTAGTTAACATGGCCGGCCTCTCCTCTCACCCGGGATGTCTTATATAACTCTATGGACATGCTATGGGGTAGAGTAACGTGCCTAGTTAACATGGCCGGCCTCTCCGCTCACCTGGGATGACTTATGTAACTCTATGGACATGCTATGGGGTAGAGTAACGTGCCTAGTTAACATGGCCGGCCTCTCCGCTCACCTGGGATGACTTATGTAACTCTATGGACATGCTATGGGGTAGAGTAACGTGCCTAGTTAACATGGCCGGCCTCTCTGCTCACCCGGGATGTCTTATATAACTCTATGTACATGCTATGGGGTAGAGTAACGTGCCTAGTTAACATGGCCGGCCTCTCTGCTCACCTGGGATGTCTTATATAACTCTATGGACATGCTATGGGGTAGAGTAACGTGCCTAGTTAACATGGCCGGCCTCTCCGCTCACCTGGGATGACTTATGTAACTCTATGGACATGCTATGGGGTAGAGTAACGTGCCTAGTTAACATGGCCGGCCTCTCCGCTCACCTGGGATGACTTATATAACTCTATGTACATGCCATGAAGTAGAGTAACGTGCCTAGTTAACATGGCCGGCCTCTCTGCTCACCTGGGATGTCTTATATAACTCTATGTACATGACATGAGGTAGAGTAACGTGCCTAGTTAACATGACCAGCCTCTCCGCTCACCTGGGATGTCTTATATAACTCTATGTACATGACATGGGGTAGAGTAACGTGCCTAGTTAACATGGCCAGCCTCTCCGCTCACCTGGGATGTCTTATATAACTCTATGTACATGACATGGGGTAGAGTAACGTGCCTAGTTAACATGACCAGCCTCTCCGCTCACCTGGGATGTCTTATGTATCTCTATGTACACAATATGCTAATCAGCCTTTGTCATCTGTTTGCATTTTGCAAGCAGATAGGACATTGCCTTGATTACTCGTAACTGCCATTTTCTTTGAAACATCAACCTTTAATTGATACCTACAGGAGGATATTAAATAGTTTGAGTTAATCCCATTTATCGGTGTCACATTTAATGGTCTCTGTAGGGAAATGAGTGTCTGCACAGTGAGATTTTACCATACTTTGTTCACGTTAACATTTCATAATGTTTACTTTATTGTTTATGCTAAGATTTCAGCTCGTTCTGGAGCACTTCAGCCTCCGCTATATGGATAAGTCAGCATCTTGTCAATCAATCAATGAGCTTACTTCTCGGAAGGCAAAAATAGCGAACTTCAATATTGTAACAAACATGTGGCCACTTGAAGGAAGTGCGAAGGACATGCAATAAACATTCACGTTGCCTACCGTAATGTTGGCTGTATTAACGTTTATAGCCTATGGCAAGTAAATGAATAAACAATACATTATAATCAAATGCTGAGTAAGAACATTGCTGTGTGTACGATGGCACTGGCGGATAATCTCCCAGTACTGCATGTATAATCTTCATTTTGTTGAATGGCCGGGGGCAGTAAGGTCTCAAGGGCCCGGCTTTTAGAGCCCCGTGGCCTCAAGGCTCATGCCCTTGGGCCACATTAGATGAAGAATTCGGAAGTGCAGGACCACAGCTAAAAACATAGACCGATCTAGACGTGCCAATTGCTTAATTGGTTCATTTACTAAAAAGACCCCTGAGAAATGAGAACAATTAGGAAGGCAGTCTGGGCGCGGAGAGGGTGGGTCTCAAATCATGGCATTACTACTGGTCTCTGCTGTAGACACGGTGGCGGATCACACCGTCCCATATGGCAACATTATTCCAAATATTTTCAAATTGATTCCCAATAACATAAAAACAGTCAGGGCCCGTGGGAATTTTCTCCTCTCACGGAAAACCCAGATCTCTTAGTCTTCAATGGGAATAAAGTTTATCAAATTTATTGCTAGGAATGGGGAAGAAACATGTCGTCACACAAGAAGTAGATTATATGGAGTGTAGCGCATTACCCGCTACCCAGGTTGCAATTACCAGACCGCCTGCTTCTATTTGCCATTTGACTTAACACAGCTCACACACACCATTAAAATGACTGATGATTTCTTCGTCATCTAAAATTTATGTTCTTTATGGATAAATCAGACCTTTTTACAGAAAGTATCGTTTTATAACAATAACAATATTTTGTATGTGGTTCTTTTGTGTTATGATGAAAATCTCTCTTACCACATGTAACGCAACTAAAATGTCACTCCATGGTACATGCCTAGAGAAACTCAGAAACTCACCACGCAGTGTGAGTGGTCATCTGACACTATCCCTACATGGTACAATGCATATGCTTGGAGTAACTTACCATGCAATGTGACTGGTCATCTGACACTATCCCTACATGGTACATGCCTGGAGGAAATCACCACGCAGTGTGACTGGTCATCTGACACTATCCCTACATGGTACAATGCATATGCTTGGAGTAACTTACCATGCAATGTGACTGGTCATCTGACACTATCCCTAAATGGTACATGCCTGGAGGAAATCACCTCGCTGTGTGACTGGTCATCCATGGCATATATGTGCTTGGAGTAACTCACCATGCAATGTGACTGGTCATCTGACACTATTACTTCATGCTGTATGCCCGCGGTAAATCATCAGGCATATTCCATGGACCACTAGTATCAGATGACCAGTATACTGCAAGGATAAAATGCTCTCAAATGTTCCTAAACCTGTGAACACATTTCGTTCTCCATTTTTGAATAACATACTAAAATTCTATCGTTTTTAAGTCATATTTACTTCTATATTTTATAAGGCATGAGAAAATTCAAATAGTTGACGTTACTAACTACTTCGTCCTCTATCTAAATTAATCATATCATAAAAAAAGCAAAGCCAGATAACTGAAATGACTTAAAAAGGTTTAGATTAAAGGAACCTTGGCATAAGAGAGTGTGTTACTATAATAAGCCAACTGAGAGCATGTGTGTCAGTGAACTTTGCGTCTATGATGTAGTTTCTAGTGCCCCACAAGGGATGAGAACATCACAACATTGTTTGGCCAATTCAATTCAACTCCAAATCAATATTCACTGTTTTATTGTGAATCTGGGTCATATATAACATGTATCTAGCCAGACAGGCTGACCACGGGCCGCTGTATCGGTGGGAGGCTGACATAGAAACTATCAGTGATGGCACTGAGGGCTGAGTAGGTGGGGATAGATTCATAGATGTGCCTCCCAGGGATCAGGCAAGGATCAGTGATCAATCATATCCCATATTGACCAATCACAGACTGCCACTCATGTAGCAAAACTTCACAAAAAAAACTTCTAAAAGATTTGAGTGTCTAACACATGAAAGTTCTGTTTTCCGAGCAAATGTCATCGTATGACCATTAACACTGTATGATAGCCACATATATTTATATATAAGATACTTGTATTATTTTAAACCTTTTCATAAATGACCACGATTTAGATTGATTGATGATTTGTTACTTTCCAAATAAATCAACGACACTAACTTGTTTTTGCATAAATTCTATAGATTTCTTGGCTCGTAGATATTATTTGTATATAAACAGGTCGAAGAAAGTGTTAAATGTCATAACTAGCTTCAGATTGTAGGACTGGATTTGACATGGGATTTGACAAAACCACAGAAGTATACGTGACTTTTGTGCTCCGTAAATGGTTGTACATTGTCAAGTTAATGGTTTCAATCACAAAGTAGCTGTCTCCAATAATAGGCTTTCTCGACAACTCAACAATTTCACAATATTTACAATCTGTTCATGAAATGGTTATAATTTGCCTCCAATGTAATTTTATCTAACCACTGGGATAAGCCAATCGCATTTCAGTGCGGCATAGAATCTATCACAAAGGGGTGGTTCCTCGGATGGTTTTCACTCATAGGCCGGCATTCCCTGGATTACTATAATACTGTCCAGGCTATATAGCTTCATATTATGACTCATTTAAATGCACTTTTTATGTTTGAAGCACTACAATGTCTGACATCAGTACCAATATGTTGATGTAAATATTGTTTTTCCTGTTTAATTACATAGAAATTCTGATTTATAAACAATTCACTATGCCTTAACTATACTGTTAGCTATTATGCAAGAAGCTCGAATGTAATCTTGGAGAGTATTAATTAGTCCATGAATACTGAAACAAATAATGTCAAACTCAGACGACATGTTATAGGTCCCATAGTTCACCATGTCATCTTATCAACAGTGCCATTTTGTCTGACATGGTAGGGTCCAGGCATATATATATATATATATATATATATATATATATATATATATATATATATATATATATATATATATATATATATATATATATGCGTGCGTGTGTATGCTGTAGTTTGCTCAGACAGGCAGACAGTTTTAATCTTCTCCTGCATGTAATTTTGGATATGTATGCCAGATGACAAGGACTTAGTGTAAACAATATGGAGGTGAAATTTGAGACTTTTCTCTGCATAGGGCAGCAAGATTGACATGTTATTCAAACCTCTCTTATTCTGAAACTCTACCACATATTAATATTAGGTGCATTGACTTATTATTAATATTGAATTATATTATATGCTATCATATTGAATTATATTTTATACAAACATCATATTAATACGCAGACCAAATTTAAATCCAACCATAAATCAGATAGGATACAATTTATCCTTTGCTACTTGCAACTTCAGCGTCCGAATTCACGTTTAGTTGAACATTACCAAACAACTATTCTCTCCCAAGTATCCTACTCAAAGCACTTCTAGTTTTATAAACTCATCGGCGTTGAACACTCTCAGTTGATTACATCTGATATTATATAAAGTGGATGAACAAACTGCTTGTTTCAAAACTGTTGTGCTGTAACAAATTGATAACTTTTCCCTGAACACAAATTTATTGTTTCTCATTCTGCGAGAGTTGCAGTGAAACTCTGAGGTGTCATATAAGGATGTTCACCAATGTCAGATCAGAGGTTGCAAACTATGAAGCCATTGTATGTCAAATGTTGACAAGTTCTTGGCATAGCAGCATTTACATTTTGTCATCTTGACATTGCCTTTACCCATTATCATCTTGACCAATAATATCACAGCAACCATGACCTAAGCAGCATTTACCTTTTTGTCACCTTGGATAACAATCTCTGACTGAAACCCTGGAGGAGAGTTTATAACAAATATTCAAAAACAATAACAAAGTGATTTATAGTGAAGGACACTTTCAAAAATATATTAGATGAATCTAGATTATGAGGAGTTCAAAATGATAGCACTTTCCTTTGCTACCTTGACACTATGCCAGAGAATCAATGTTCAGCAAGTGTTTTCCTGGTCACGGTTTTGGGGAAAGCATAATATTCTGTATTGCTTGCTTTGTGGAGCAAATATAGTGCTCAGCTTAGACTGGTGTTATATAGACCCACATCAAATAATCCACACAATAGAGTATTAATTAATGCAAGGTAGAGTTCAGCATCAGTTATCTGCGAGATGTAATAACATTTGATGAGTTGACAATGTGTGTGTTTGCCAACCTAGAGTGGTATTTATCTGCGGGCCCGGGGCGGCCCCGTTGTCACAGTCTGGGTTCGCACCATTATGTACCTACAGTGTGTACCTTGTCAGCTTCTCTCTGTGTCAATCCATTGTCTGCCGGGACCAAGAATCATTCCAAAACACAGGCCCCTTCCTTTCTACACGATGTCCTGTATGTATCCTCACCTATCTGACAGTTTGATTATATCAAAATGTTTAGGGATGGAATGTTAAATATGAGAATAAATACTTGCATCGGAGAATTATTTCCATGCTTAGCCCAGAGCTTTTAATGCCGTTTTATCTATTTGTTTTGTTTAATCAGATGAAAATAGAAAGAATATGAGGGGAAAATCGTGACATTTGATACGACTTTAAGAATCTTTTCTAATCTCTTGGATTTATTTTCAAATTTAATTAGCTATCCACTATGAATAGTGACACTAGGATCAGCATAAAACCTGGCCAGGAATAGCATAGCATAGCAACCAAACAGAAACTAATTACCTATTTATAACCAATATCTGCAATGTTGTTATATTAGCGCAAATTAGAGGGATTGTGTTCACTATGGACTAATAATAAAAACCTACTTCAAATCATTATCATCATGCAAATGTGTTTTTGTGGCGGTTTGTTCACGTTTAATCTCACATTTCAACAGCTCGCTCTGCAACAATGGAAGTTTGGTGATGGTGGGAAAATTAAGATAAAGTTGTAATCGATACCGAATATGATCTTAATGATGGCAGAATATTCATGTTGGGCTATGAGGCTGGGTGGGGTAGGCGGCATCCCGGTGATATCAGACGAGGTACCTACATCAGGGGAAGCGGCCCTATATCACCGATTTCTAAGTCTCTCATATATGATATATGTTCTGAGGCCTGGTGATATAATTCAATACAGAAAATTCAAAGCACATAAAATTGAATTAGTGATAGCACTAAGGATATTTAGAATACAAATTACTACTATATGTAAATGTGTACCATAGCCAGCGGCAAAACAGTAAGCACGGCGATAAGTTTGTACCTTTTTATCACTTTCTATTGTATCATATAGAAATCCTATACCTTAGGAATGATGTAAAATACGACATGGTATTTGTATATATATGTAAATCAAGATGCAATAAAACCTTAATTCCTAAGCACTCTCAAAGTGATTTGCATCTTAAAGGACCTTTTCTTTGACTTGATTTTATTCTATAATGGCGCTGTTTCAGCGATCGTATGTAGTTTATGTGCAGTTGGGTTACCTGCGCGTTTATGTCCACACATGGTACTTCTCTATTATGCTTCAGACATGCAACACTGTCATTTACCTCCGCAAACATTATACAGAGTTAACCACAGACTGCATTGCCATTGCTTTGATTTGTATTTCAGCCAGTGTTCCTGTGCAATAGTGGACTAACCCTCTGAAGTACACAGAGTGTCTCATAAAACTGCAGCGCTTCTCTCATTCACGTCATATTGACATTTCTACACAATGTTTTAGCTAATTTTGTATAAACTTCTTGTTATTCAGGAAAAAGTATTTAGAAAAGTGCTTTATTTTTTATGTATCAGCAAATACTTAACATATCCTTAAGGTCCATCTCAGATGCTAGGGTCCGGAGAATACCCACTTGACACAGTGAGTAATGTATTCATTGAGTAATGGGTCCATCTCAGATGGGAGGGTCCGGAGAATACCTACTTGACATAGTGAGTAATGTATTCATTGAGGAGTAATGGGTCCATCTCAGATGCTAGGGTCCGGAGAATACCTACTTGACATAGTGATTGATGTATTCATTGAGGAGTAATGGGTCCATCTCAGATGCTAGGGTCCGGAGAATACCTACTTGACATAGTGAGTAATGTATTCATTGAGTAATGGGCCCATCCCAGATGCTAGGGTCCGGAGAATACCCACTTGACATAGTGAGTAATGTATTCATTGAGTAATAGGCCCATCTCAGATGCTAGGGTCCGGAGAATACCTACTTGACATAGTGAGTAATGTATTCATTGAGTAATGGGTCCATCTCCAATGCTAGGGTCCGGAGAATACCTACTTGACATAGTGAGTAATGTATTCGTTGAGTAATGGGTCCATCTCAGATGGGAGGGTCCGGGGTTTGACTTCCTGAACATATTACAACACAATATTGCATAACAATGGACATGTTGATATAGCTTTATACATGTGCTTTCATTAGATTCACTTTGCAGTGATAATATAGAGAACTTAATTTAGCTTCTTTTATTTGTGCTTCCTTCTGAGTCAGATTATTCCACTTTTCTATTTTGACTTTATTATAAAGCATCGCTATCGTAGTTTCTGTCTCGTGACAATTTTCAGACTATTTATTAGTGATGTTGAAATCCGAGGTAGTCATATGAACTCAGCTTACAGGATCTGCAAGATGAATCCCCGCAAGATGGTCTCAGAGGCGTTAATATTACCCACTCCTTGCATGTGATACGCAAACGAGAAAATGGAGGAAAGAATCAATCTAATTGGTTATTGCTCGTTCAAATTCTCCCAATCACGGTTAGTTCATAAAACAACAAATGCACCAAGTTTGATATAATAAAGCTTGAAAGCTCGGTGCACTCAAAAATGACCCCTTTTATTGCTTCAGGACCAATTTAAGTGATTTCTAACGGATGGCGAACAAGTTGGAAATGTGCTTTATTGAGTTTCAGCGTTTATTGGGAAACGAAGGCTTTCAGCGGCTGTACTTAGAGAACTGTTTATTGAAGGGCAGGTACGTTTAGTAAGATATCAACATTATTTGTGATGACCTTGACCTTCTTGTTCTGTCGGATCGTGATCACGTGTCTAATGCGCTTTCTCTATGGAGATGAACGTGATAAAGGTCACCTTCTACCACCACAGCCTGGATTCATTTAGATATCCATTTCAATATGTTCTTTGAAATATATCAGAAGATACAATTTACTCAAAAGAGGTGAAATAAGCACATTCAAATTTTAAGCATTCACACTTAATTAACAGACAAAAAATTGACACAGCTGATGTCATGTATAAATCATAGATTTTAACTAATTCTTTAGAGAAATATCATCAGTGTTGATGACGATCTTGTGTTTTCTTGCCAACACTGTGGCCGCGTGGACCTGACAGAATTATAAATCAAGGCGTTAACACGCTGTGTCTAGTCTTGTTACCTAATGGGGTCAGCGGAGATAATTAGCCCCAGGAAGTAAAACACCGTGCGAAGATCCATTAAAAATGCTGCCATATACTCCGTCACAGGTCCCCCACTTAAAGTCTGCAAGACGTGCAAGACACAAACTAAGCTGTAAATTGGTTTAAGATCATGGAATATAATGCATGGCGGCTGGACAGGAAGGAATAATTTATAGAAGAAAGTTGGGTTTTTTTTTAATTAAACCGAGAATATGTGTTAGGGGTTATGGGCGGGCTTGCTTTGCTGGGGTTTGAAGCGCGCCGTCAGCACGCGGACCGCCATCTTAATGGAAGAGTTGACATTTTGTGCGTAGGTCTGCGGTTGCCGCATCTGCCCATACAAAACTTTAATGTGCTAGGGACCTCTCTCGCGGAGCGCCAGAATTCATTGCTAAAGTACCACACCACCCTAGGGTGACGGATTATGCATATCCATTTAGGCAGGTTGCTTTGCGCACCCATTTTTTGTGTACGAGGGGAGTTCACAATGGATGAAGTGATGGGCGGCTTTGTTGGGCGTCGTAAGTTGCGATTGCCTCCAGGGGGCACTATGCAGCTTATACTTGCATGCTAGGTCTGCACGGGCCCATGTGTTTTTTCTGTTGTAACATGATTTGATTTGCATGAAAACCTAGAACACAGACCCTGACATGGCAACAATACTTTTGGAAAACTCCACATGGCGACCATATTGCAGAATGTTGGCAAAGGTAGTTAGGAAAAACATCGGCCTTTGTGTCATGTTTGACCACAGTTGTCCCGTTCTGACCCCATCCAGACCTGCGCACTTATTTAATAAACCATTATGGAATTACGTGCATTCTCTAAAGTGAAAAGCGCCTATACAATCCACACAATGTGGTGTGCACACCTTGATGGAGATAAATGTTCTTTCACGTTCAAATCAGACACAATACAGCGAGTTGATGGAGCGGCAGGCCGACAAATTCTGAAGGTGGCTTCTGACATGTGCACGGCATATACCGTGAACACCCATTACCCACCGTTGCAGTGTTGTTTTGTGAAGTCGAGTTTACCATATTTAAAATTGCATCTATTCCATATTGCAATGGGAATGGGGAGTGGCTTTAGTGTTAGGGATAGAGTCGTTTATTATCGCCCTATTGGCTTATTCTCTCTACATGTGCAGCCCGCTTGCTGATGTATTGCCTAAATTCAAATCCAGTATTTAGCATTTATTTAGGCCAGAATAAATTTAACATGTACATGATTGCCAAACTGTGTTATAATGAAATAAAACCAGACAATGTAGTGAATATTTGAATACTAATGCTCTAAACAACAAGAGCCTTATTTCCATGTACCTTTAGGTATTATGGAAATAGCTCTTTGTTACTGCAGAAATTGTATGCTATATGTGACAACTATAGTATCCAAGTTGCAATGATAAGTTTAAATCATATGCAATATGCAAAGTAATAAATCTGCTTAAGTTTATTTTTTTTAAATTCTGCACATAAGTCTTATGTTTCTGAATAAATTAGGGTGTAACTAATTCACACTTGGTACATGACGCGCAGGACGCATTAAGAGGATTGATATATTTAGAATATTGCCCACAAGGCATTGCAGAGTAAATCTGTGTATTGTTGAAGTCACTAAGCATTAACCATCTTGTTTTATTTGGTGAGAATAGTATCATGTTAGCTACTCTATGATTGGTTTGGTTTTTTCTCGCCTATGAGATGGTAGTTGTTTACTGTATTAGTTGGCGGTGTCGGGCATCAATATATCCCCCCTGTATATTTTCAGAGAGCCCTGTTTGTACATCCCCCGATGCCAACTCCTCCCATTAGGGCTTTCATTATTTCAAAAGTAATTAAGTTCAGACAATGCATCCATCAAACAATAATTAAACCTCATTGTCTTAAAGGCACATAAAGAGTCCCAACATTTATTTATTATTTCTAACGCATTAAATCAATCTTCAGGAAATAAGCCAGGCACAGTGACATTGTCTCTCCACTAGGACCTCACTGTCAGACTCCCAATCCCGCCATTTGTCACCTCAATGTGAACTTTCAATGTTTGTTTCTCTTCATGTGGAATTCAGTCCAAAGTTCTCCATTTCTTTGATAATCAATATGTTGTCCAATTTTGGATATGTTCAAAGTGAAGGATGCCGATTCTCGAGGTTGGTGCTGCAAATGACGTGGGCACCACAGAGAGCACCATTTATACAATATCACATATTAATTAGTACAAGAATAACACCAATTCTGAATTAAAATTGCCTCATAGATATCCCTCTGAAGCACTTTAATAATAACAATAGTAGTTTACTGTAATTGTAAAATCATTTAGAATGACTATGACATTGAAGTATGTGGTATATGTGGTGACAGAGGGCCAGATGGCATGCGAAGCTGGTAAGCTTGGAGATGTTGGTCTTGTGCACCAATCACATTAAGTAAGTGTTAGCTGGAGGCTGAGATCAGGACGACTTGAGATGGGATGTAAAATGTATCCCAAGGACACACCACCCTCAGGCTCCATCTCTAAACTGTCAAAATAATGCATTATTCAGCCTATTAGCAATAAGTAGATTAATTCAGGAGCCTTAGATCACTTTTGTCAAAGTTTGGAAAGAAGGATAAGGTAATTAAACAGGCACGGACAGTGAAAGTCTGGGAACTCTTCAAAAGAGGATTCTAACGGAAAGATAGTCGTGAAATATTTCCAAGTAAACAACTTGAGAAAATGATATAGCTTCCAATCTCCAAATAAAATTCAGCTCCGCATTGTATTATCTTAATAGTGTTTAAATCTATAAAGGTCACATTGCATAAGCTTTTGATAAGACCGCTTTTGTAAATCATCATTCTGTCGCTTGTGAAAGGTAAGACCAGAGAGAGAGGAAGATGGACATATAGAGAGATATGGTGAGAGAGGTAGAGAGATAGAGAGATAGGGTGAGAGAGAGAGAGATAGAGAGATAGGGTGAGAGAGGGAGATAGGGTGAGAGAGGAAGAGTGATAGGGTGAGAGAGGGAGATAGGGTGAGAGAGGGAGATAGGGTGAGAGAGGGAGATAGGGTGAGAGTGGGAGAGAGGGAGATAGAGTGAGAGAGAGGGAGATAGAGTCTTAACCTGTGATATGAAACAATTCTAAATCTAAGATTGTATGAAATTTCAATGTATTCGATGTCACTTCGAAGGGGGAAACATTAATGTCATGATCATGAATATTCATTTAACAATTAGCAATTCCAGGAGTTAGTACATACAGTTCAGTTGTTTTTTTGTTTGGTAGATCTTCTGATCCAAGTGCAGGTGGTCGTAATGGAATCAACCTTGATTACCCTTGTCATTTGTGAAACCACTCGGTATCGACTGATACCATATGGTGCCACAGTTGCTGATTAGCGTAGAAACACATTTTGCTTGTGAGCGGGAACCAGTCTGTGAGATTCACACGTGTTTTGTTAGAACGACACCCAACCGCTTGTAATTAACACATGTCAGTCAAATTCACCTGTCAGCATATACAGGCAAAGAACCCCGGATGTGGGAAAATGCCATGTGTGCAAGAGATAGGCAAATGATGATTTAAAAAATTTCTGTAAGATTTTTTGTGGTTTCTTCTTTCCGCCATACATTCTCATCATAGGCATGCTTCCTTGTAACACCTATTTGTGCTGATACAAAAAGATCGACATGAATCACGGTACAATATTTGGATGGTCTTTTCCCATCTTGTCGTTCATTTATATGCTTTATTGTTTTGTCGTTCTCGCGTGATGTATGTTCTTTTATCATTGCACTTGACCAAAGATTGTTCCATTATCTTATTATGGATATCCATTCTTTCAATGGAATGACTTACAGGAAATCATTAGGGAATTAATGTTGAATGAGTCTACTTTTGTGGATTATTTGCACTTTATCTGCAAATTATCTCGGCATTCTAGCGTTGGTGTTATAACCAACACTAATATTGCGGTGTGGGGCGGCCGGCGTTGTTGGGCCATTGTTGGGGCATTAACGTAGCGTTGCAGACGTCCAGTCTCCTTTATTGTGCAGCTTCCATCATCTCACCAGTCCTCCCTCATCAGCAACCAGAGATGCCATCATTTCTTAATGCACCAATTACTATATTGTCTCCGGCTTTTAGGTTAATGAAGCAGCACACTGATGAACTATAAACTTTAATTCGTGGCGTATTATCTTTGGTGGTGGCAAGAGACGATCCCGCTGTGCTCATGGTAATGGTACATCCAATCAAATATGTATGAGATGAGATGCGCCCGCAATTTGTTAAGTACTGTTTTCTGCTGGGAGTGGGCACAATGAATCTCACAATGCTTTCCACTTAGGTGCCATGCCCCTGCTTACAGACTGGCAAAAAGTGACGTCATTTTTAATGCTGGCCAGTGCATGGGGTTCAGACCTGAGAAGTAGAGGCGTGAGTTACTCAAGCTATAGGCATGGTTAATAAGGAAATCCTGAAAAGTCGAACTATGAGGGAAAACCTATTAGTACAGATGTGTGTGATCCAAGCTATAAGGGAGGTTGATGAGTAGAAGTCAAAGTAACTCCAGCTATAAGGGAGTTGATGAGTAGAAGCCAGAGTAACTCCAGCTATAAGGGAAATTGATGGGTAGAAGTAGGAGGAACTCTAGCTAAAAGGGAGGTTGGTGAGTAGAAGCGAGAGTAACTCCAGCTATAAGGGGGGTTGGTGACTAGAAGCAGGAGTAACTCCAGCTATAAGGGAGGTTGGTGAGTAGAAGCGAGAGTAACTCCAGCTATAAGGGGGGTTGGTGACAGAAGCAGGAGTAACTCCAGCTATAAGGGAGGTTGATGGGTAGAAGTAGGAGGAACTCTAGCTATAAGGGAGGTTGGTGGGTAGAAGTAGGAGTAACTCCAGCTATAAGGGAGGTTGGTGGGTAGAAGTAGGAGTAACTCCAGCTATAAGGGAGGTTGGTGAGTAGAAGCGAGAGTAACTCCAGCTATAAGGGGGGTTGGTGACAGAAGCAGGAGTAACTCCAGCTATAAGGGAGGTTGATGGGTAGAAGTAGGAGGAACTCTAGCTATAAGGGAGGTTGGTGACTAGAAGTAGGAGTAACTCCAGCTATAAGGGAGGTTGGTGGGTAGAAGTAGGAGGAACTCTAGCTATAAGGGAGGTTGGTGGGTAGAAGTAGGAGGAACTCTAGCTATAAGGGAGGTTGGTGACTAGAAGCAGGAGTAACTCCAGCTATAAGGGAGGTTGGTGGGTAGAAGTAGGAGGAACTCTAGCTATAAGGGAGGTTGGTGGGTAGAAGTAGGAGGAACTCTAGCTATAAGGGAGGTTGGTGACTAGAAGCAGGAGTAACTCCAGCTATAAGGGAGGTTGGTGAGTAGAAGCAGGAGGAACTCTAGCTATAAGGGAGGTTGGTGGGTAGAAGTAGGAGGAACTCTAGCTATAAGGGAGGTTGATGGGTAGAAGTAGGAGGAACTCTAGCTATAAGGGAGGTTGATGGGTAGAAGCGAGAGTAACCCCAGCAATAAGGGAGGTTGGTGAGTAGAAGCGAGAGTAACTCCAGCTATAAGGGGGGTTGGTGACTAGAAGCAGGAGTAACTCCAGCTATAAGGGAGGTTGGTGAGTAGAAGCGAGAGTAACTCCAGCTATAAGGGGGGTTGGTGACAGAAGCAGGAGTAACTCCAGCTATAAGGGAGGTTGATGGGTAGAAGTAGGAGGAACTCTAGCTATAAGGGAGGTTGGTGAGTAGAAGCGAGAGTAACTCCAGCTATAAGGGAAGTTGATGGGTAGAAGTAGGAGTAACTCCAGCTATAAGGGAGGTTGGTGACTAGAAGTAGGAGTAACTCCAGCTATAAGGGAGGTTGGTGACTAGAAGTAGGAGTAACTCCAGCTATAAGGGAGGTTGGTGACTAGAAGCGAGAGTAACTCCAGCTATAAGGGAGGTTGGTGGGTAGAAGTAGGAGGAACTCTAGCTATAAGGGAGGTTGGTGGGTAGAAGTAGGAGGAACTCTAGCTATAAGGGAGGTTGGTGGGTAGAAGTAGGAGGAACTCTAGCTATAAGGGAGGTTGGTGACTAGAAGTAGGAGTAACTCCAGCTATAAGGGAGGTTGGTGACTAGAAGCGAGAGTAACTCCAGCTATAAGGGAGGTTGGTGGGTAGAAGTAGGAGGAACTCTAGCTATAAGGGAGGTTGGTGGGTAGAAGTAGGAGGAACTCTAGCTATAAGGGAGGTTGGTGGGTAGAAGTAGGAGGAACTCCAGCTATAAGGGAGGTTGGTGACTAGAAGCAGGAGTAACTCCAGCTATAAGGGAGGTTGGTGGGTAGAAGTAGGAGGAACTCTAGCTATAAGGGAGGTTGATGGGTAGAAGCAGGAGGAACTCTAGCTATAAGGGAGGTTGATGGGTAGAAGCGAGAGTAACCCCAGCAATAAGGGAGGTTGGTGAGTAGAAGCAGGAGGAACTCTAGCTATAAGGGGGGTTGGTGACTAGAAGCAGGAGTAACTCCAGCTATAAGGGAGGTTGGTGGGTAGAAGTAGGAGGAACTCTAGCTATAAGTGAGGTTGGTGGGTAGAAGTAGGAGGAACTCTAGCTATAAGGGAGGTTGGTGACTAGAAGCAGGAGTAACTCCAGCTATAAGGGAGGTTGGTGGGTAGAAGTAGGAGGAACTCCAGCTATAAGGGAGGTTGGTGACTAGAAGCAGGAGTAACTCCAGCTATAAGGGAGGTTGGTGGGTAGAAGTAGGAGGAACTCTAGCTATAAGGGAGGTTGATGGGTAGAAGCAGGAGGAACTCTAGCTATAAGGGAGGTTGATGGGTAGAAGCGAGAGTAACCCCAGCAATAAGGGAGGTTGGTGAGTAGAAGCAGGAGGAACTCTAGCTATAAGGGAGGTTGGTGAGTAGAAGCAGTAGTAATTCTAGCTTTTAGGGAAGATGATGAGTAGCGGCGCATGGAACTCGATGGGAAGTGTGAAACATCGCACAGACTTAGTTTGTTGTGTTAAATGATATCGCTTCCAGGTCTCAATTCTCACATAAATATTTGATATGAGATGGACACACTGCTAATTGTTCCTCACTGTCAGATATTAGGGTTTAAATGTTCTAGATCAGGTAATATGACATAAAAATATAAATCTTTATACTTCTGTAATTGAGAGCTTTGCATTGGAAAACTGCACAAATGTCAAAATACCGTCATCTGGAAGGAACAATTTCGGTTAAGTGTATTTGACACTTTACGTGAAGGATAACATTTTAAAAAGTTGAACTTTTGTTTAAAATGTATTTGATAATAATCATTGCTATTTCAAGTGTTATTTTCTGGCTACAGAATACAAATGAGATTTGCAGGTCAGTGAAGAACCTTTTATCTTTCGGCTGACGGAATGAAGGTAAAGTAAAAGAGGGTCCTTACATCAAATGTTTTTTCTCCAGCAATGTACATTCACATATTTATTTTCTTCTCATTTGAAGAGGAGAAACCTTCCCGACTGATAGATTGATTGGAATTAGATTTTTGTTTCAATTTCTCCCATCCCTGTTTATCTCCACGAGATTATGGTGTGCATTTAAAAATAAGTACACCTTACGATTCAGCAGATGTCATCCACGAAGCACGAGATCGACTTTGTCATAATATACGTGCTGTGATGGGGATGCTTTTCACAATTTCCAGACACACTTTTCATTCTCATCAGGTGGTGCAGCGCCGTGCTATAGCGGACAAAAGAAAGATGGGGGAGATATGTGCAGAATTGACAGCTAACCTGGCGTAAGGGGAGCGGGAACAATACACGGTACAAAGGCTAATGCTGAGGGACAGAGGCCAATTTGTCCCGTGTTAGTGTATATTACGTGAAAGGTTAGCCTAACTCAATGTTTCACAAGACATTCTGACACAACACGCCATCTACACGGTGTAAGAGAAACCGATCAAGTAAATCACAATTGTGCTTATATCAGGGGTTATCTTTGCGGACATCGAAGCCAGGCGAATTTTATATAGGATAATGAGAAACAACATGAAAACCATCTAAGATTTCACACTATTTTTTCAATTAAAAGTTTATAATTTATTGATTATACGATCAATTATATATGGTGCTAATTAGGTCTGGCTAGCATTTATAAGATTTATTCTTTCTTGAGATTGATAAAGACGTTGATTGAGAAGTGCGTGAAATGAAATATTGATTTTTACAACTCATAATTTGGTTTTGAACATTGCACAACGTGTTATTGTCAATGTATATCTCATGATGAGGCTAGTAATGTGTATTCTGCAGACATCGTGTGACAGTGTTATCATGTTCAAAGTACATTATGATATGAATATTTAATGATTTAATATGTGTTCTTACTTAGTGCTAATGCAAAAAGTAGAAATAAACGCTGCATTTGTAACATGAAGTCTCTGCTACCGGCCTATCCGTATCTCCTAGATGATTCTGGGAGGGGGAAGGGAGGGTGGGGGGGGGGGGGGGGTGGTAATATACAAAGGAAAGCAATTTTCTAATTAAAAAGGCCATAACTAATTACATCCCCCAAGCTCCGATCTCCTGTGATATTAAAACAGATCTTTTTCATTAGGCGTACGTATATATAGAAGAAATGAATTAAAGATTTTGAGCTGCGGAACATCAACCAATTTCATGGCATATTTTGAATGCTCATAGATCTTGCAGATATAATTATACTAGTGTTCTCCAATCACCAATCGGCAAGGCCCAGATAGGTGACCTGGAGAAGTCTGATTTTATTACTTTTTATGCAAAATTCCGTTTGCATGAGATTTTCTAAAAACCCAAGTCTTACAGTGGTGATTCATATTTTATGTATAATTATATCTAAAGTCTCCCCAAAAAGCTTTATCAATCTTTGGATGACATAAAATAAAGAAAATATACTTGGTATCAGTCGACAGCCGGAGTCTAAGCTGTTAAAACGGGTTCAATTTGCTCGTTTAGACGGGTTTAGCCCACTTGAGTTCCATGCACCAAACATTTCTTTGGTTGAAATAGAGGAGACCCTGCACGTTCCACAAACTCTACCTATCTGGGCTTTACCGATTGCTGGTTGGAGACCACAATAATTATACCGATATATTTTCTGCCTGAAATTGAATAATTCCACAACTGAATTCAATCATTGCTAACCATTGTTCTGTACAACAAATAATTAAAAGTTAAGATTTTAATTCAAGGAGTTCTAGATCATTTCCCTAAATAGCACTTCTATTCTTGTTTCATTGAAAAATTCTTCCTGGGAAGGTTTCTGTTTTTGTGCTACACCAGTGTTAATACTGTGTTGAAACAGTCATTCTGTAATAATTATTAAAATAATATGAGGCGAATAAATTACTCGCAGCTTTATGCTTAGGGCACTCAATACCACAGAAAATAACTTAGTGCCTGAAGGTTTTGTTATCAATTCAAAAATGTTGATATTTTCAAATCAATCAATTTCATTTTATAATTCAATAGTTTTATGTACACAATCAAAAGATAAAAATAGATTTCAACTGTCGGTGTATAAACATAGAACACCTATAGCAAAAAACAGTAATATTTGAGTGGTATATTTGTATACAATGTAGTAAACATAATAATACATGGAATAGGGGCAATCAAATCTCAAATCTCATGAGAGCTCTCAGCTACAAAACATAATAATGGCATGAAGTGGTCTATTACTAATGACCTGAGTCTACTATTTGATATGTGGGACCAGGGCATACGAAATTGGTGCTTGATAATTTCCTACTCCCCCTTATTATACATGATAATAACGAGATGCAGATCATAGGAGACATGAAATGAATTGTGCTATTTAAGAGTATAATAATGGCTTGTTTTGTTGAAGTTATTAGAAAAATACTAAAAATAATTGAAGGGACTACATATTGATCTTTACTGTTAAGGGCTCATTCCTTTATTTTCATGTTCTGTTCTTTGTTTTCAAGGTAGGTGTTAGGTGGTTTGCAGATCCTAGCAAAAAAAGATTCAGTGGTCAACCTCACTTCATGCTCTGCTTTTAGAAAGATGAGTATTTTGCAATCTGATAAGTATTGTTCAAAATACCCAAGGTCGATACATATTTTTTCATGAATTTTTGAAGGTGAGGCATTTACTATGGTTTTCAATGGGGCATTATAATAGTGGTCCTATGCCCTAGAAAATGTGTAAAGTTGTGCACTAGGTGTGCTTACAATTGCGCATATTAAGTAAATAAGAACTTATAAAGATCAACATTATGCAGACCACAAGTTGAGTTAACCACATAAGTATCTACAGGGTTTCTTTGTCACAAATCAGAGATTTTATGGCAAACTACTATATTTGCCTCAAATAAAGTCCAAGACCTCCTCCCGGAGCCGCTAATAGCCCACCTTCTTTTTCAAAGATAGCATTTAGTACACGAGGGATATTTTGTAATCATAACAAACAGATTAGTTTGTTTGTATTGTATCTGCAGTGGGTGGTGTCATAAGATTGATGCATATTAAGATCCCTGAGGCGCACTGTTTTGCCTTGTCGCACGCACCTCCCCACGCCATAACACTGGGCGATAATGGAATAAACACACAAACCATAATGGCAATATTTTCACGTGGGATTCCTCCAAACGGTAGCCACCTTCCTATTATGGATTCCTAATGCAGTCAATGCTAACTAATGTAATTAGGTGCCGATGACTTTTATGGTCAACTCATCAATTATTTACGCACTCAACAAGGTAATTAATCTTTGTTTTAGGACACCAAGTATGCATTTATGTCTCCGTACACTATCTATGTGATCCAAGCAGGCCTTGCCGTAGCTCCACTCAGACATTAAAGTTAGATAACAGAAAGCATCGACTTCCTGCAGTAAAGCTGTTGTGTCGTAAAATCATGATGATATCGTAATTCTTATCAGTGATCTGGTAGCATGATTGAGGAGTTTACAAAGCTCACCATGCTCAAGGGCAACAGATCTAATTGCAATGTGTATGTACATTCCAATATGTGAAATGATAATTTTATGCTATCTGTTGGACTACTTGAGTTGCCGGAAACCCAGCAATTCAAGAACAGCAAATATCATAACCCTGATTAGACGTGAGATAGGGTGGCGTTCTTAATTACTGTGTGTGCAGAATGTTTGACAGAAGTGCTTATTTGGTGTAATATCGCCCAACAGAAGGAGATCAGATTGCAGGGTTGCCCATGTAATGGTTACATAAAAGCGAGGGCTACATTCCCCTTATCTAAATTACTATTTTCTCCAGGGACTTTATTATTCAGTTTGGTGGATGACATTGTCATGTTGATAAATTCCGCTGGGTTTTGGAGTCACCCTATCCGCATCAATTTGCATCCTCAAAAAGCGGGGAAGATTGCTTTTTGATCTCTCACAAAGTCTTTTTCGTTAAAACAAACGACACTTTTGTCTGGTTTGAAAACACCAAAATGCAGTCACGCCACCGTCCCTATAAAGATATAATGGCATTGAATAGCTAACGTGAAAACCCTATTAGTTCCCAGAATAAACATCAAAAGATCACAGCTATGTGAGAAGGCCATCATGTGACAATCAATCATAATTCCTTTATCTTAGCACTGTTATCAGGATTCCATTCTGTCTTGTATAATATCCCTACAAATGTACTTCATTAAGAGGAAAAGGTATCAATGTTGAGCCAGACAAATATTGGAATTTCCATAGAAACAAATATGATACAATATACTGCTGAGTAACAATTATGTACATGTTATCACTTTATATTACTTCAACATAAAAAGTATAAGAGTGGATTCTTGGAACTCTGATATGCTTATCCTATGATATTAAATTAAAAGTCAAATCACGGCATATCTGTAATACTGGTGTGAGTGTCATGTGTCATTTAGGCTGCAATAACTGCATATCAACCACCAGCTAGTTGGGTTTTTTAAAGACAATAATGAAATGAAATTAAAGAAACTGTGACCACCATGGAAATAATTATATACAAAACGTATGAGGCGTCTGATGCCTTTCTATTTGAAGGTATTTGTGTCACCGGACACAGATTTATCAGAAGTATCAAATAAATATACAAGCACTCGTGATGCTTGCTGTCATCATATTCCATATGTCCAATATAAAGGCAAATGTTTGTTTAACTATTGTTTCATATTCATAAGATATGTTGTTTTTTTAATTTCAGAAATGATGTAGTTCCAGTGGTGATGGGCGCTCGGAAGGAGGACTATACTCTGGTAGCGCCTCCAAACTCTTTCATTCATGTGGATGACTTTGACTCACCCAAAGAGTTAGCTCTGTATCTTCTCAAACTGGACCAGAATGACGATTTATACAATCAATATTTCCTGTGGAAAGATACAGGAAGATATATTAACACGAAGTTTTATTGCCGCCTGTGTGCCATGCTACATGACCCCGGTCAGAGGAGATGGTACCGGGACATCCAACATTGGTGGGCTGGACCGGAAGTATGCGTGGAGGCGACCTCTAGGAACCCCTGGGCATCATGGAAAAGACACAGGCCCAGGAGGAGAGGCAAAATATCACACACAAACTATACCTTGCACAGACATATATGATATACAGATTTATATATAAATAAATATATGTAACTTAAGATTAAAGTGCTGGGTAAACGTCGCATAGTCTAATGCAATGCACTCTCACAGATAAACGGTCTGATGCAATGCACTGTCACAGATAAACAATCCAATGCAATGCACTGTCATAAAGAAATATCCACATGCAATGCAGGGTCATAAACATATGGCAGGCAATGTAATGTCATATAGAAATATCCCCATACAAGGCACTGTCACGGATAAGCAATTCAATACAATGCACTTTCACAGATTAACAGTCCAATGCAATACACTGTCATAAAGAACTATCCCCATGCAATGCAGTGTCATAGAAATAACCCAATGCGATATATTACCATGTAAAGATAACAATATAGAATATATCGAATTTCATTTGCTTCAAATTTGTAGGGGAAATTAATTGCACTTGAAATTTACCACTTAGAATGATGCTTAAAGTTTGGCCGGCAGTGTTACTGTATATCCTTTCAATAAGTTTAGTTTGTCTTCCATGTATAATAATGAAATAGTGATATACTACTATGGATCGTATGATGATAAGTGACAATAAATAGCTTGATTTACTGATTTGAATCCTTAAATCATATAGAATGGGACTTCAAATGTTGTTGGAAATCAAATGAGTCCCAGATATATGGTTCATAAAGTCATGTCATGACATACTACTGGTTGAAGCTCATCATTTACACAGCGAGATGTAGATGTGTCTTTGTCCAAAATATCAATGTGTGTCTGCTCTATTAATATGCCTTTTATGTGCTATAATTGTCTAAGTTGTCTAAGTTGTGAAAGTGCGTGACAAGATATGATATGATTAACGTCTGGACAAAATAATACTAGGTATAATACTAAATTAGACCAACATATCATAATTTAAATATGATTTTAAAATATTGTGAGCAAACGGATAAGGGACTAAAAAACTGAATAAATGTGGTGATTTGATGACATGGACGGCATTTGGCAATGCCCATTCACTGGCTACACAATAGCGCCACTATTATTGCAAATACTCTTTGAGTTATGAGCTTCCAAAGAGCTCTTTTGTGCAGGAGATAGCGAACAGGTACGGAACATCTGCGCAATAGCTGTTTTAATCTCCCAGTCTGGAAGCTGCACATTTCAGATAAATGCGATACGGCCTCGACTTCCACCAATATATCTTTGCAGGGGCATTCATCTGACACAGCACCATTGTCAGAGTCTGTAACATCAAAGCCCTGTGAGCAGACGGCACGCCCTCTGCCGGTGAATCACGCGCAGCCCATGCTCGCCGTACAGGTCCTCGGCTGACCGGTATAAGCACCACCGAGCAGGTGCGCGGCCATCCTCGCCGATACATTTGTATATTCCTTCACCTAATCACCTCACACAGCCAACTCCATAATCATCAATGTTCAGATGTCATTTCTGTAACTTTACCCGATTCACCCGCTGACATTTCACAGCTACAATCTGCATATTCTAGTTTGTAATCTTTAGATATTAATGACCTACCACACAAATGCCACTATTATATTAACAAATAGCTCCACATCAGTGAAGACATTTAGCGCCGGGCAGTCAAGTGATGGTCTGTGGCAGGGAATCTCTGTGTGAGAGGTTACTGTATGTCGTGTGATGCCACTTACTTCCCCATAAACATGCTCAATGCATTCCTCGCCCAGGGGTGGGACAGCTCTCAACGGGGCCGGACGGTAAATCTGAACCAATCTGGACAATTCACGTCATTCCGGACGCTCACAACATTGCCGGACATTAACTCACAGCCAATCCGAGGGTTATTTGATCGATGATCGATTGAAAAAGTTGTTTTATTTTATCGCAAGATCAATTTTTACATCTCTCAACTTTTACATCTATAATTTCGAGGGAATAACACGTTCACCATTTACATATACAAGTATTTGATCATATGAAAATGAATTTTAATGAAATTATTGCACAGGAATATAATGTGCCCAAGTTTAAGATTGTATAACGAGTAATCCAGGCTTAGAGGCACAGATATTACCGTAAAACGTTAAAAGTTAATATAAAATGCAAACCATCATATTCAATATACTGCTACACTCTAACATTTTTTGACGATTTTGATGCGATTATTATGCTTTTCTTGAGAAGTCTTTTGTCTTTTGAAACAGAACCACCCGGATTTATTCAGAATTGTTTCACAACAATTGTATAACTTATTACCATCTGGCTATGCTGTGATTTCAATCCTGCACGGTTTAGAGCTCTACCACCACTAGATGTGACGTCATACCATCAGGCTATGCTGTGATCTCAGTATTGCACGGTTAAGAGCTCTCCCACCCCTGGGTGTGACGTCATACCACCTGGCTATGCTGCGATTTAGTCCGGCACCGTTCAGAGCTCTCCCACCCCTGGGTGTGACGTCACACCACCTGGCTATGCTGCGATTTCTGTCTGGCACCATTCAGAGCTCTCCCACCCCTGAATTTGACGTCATACCATCTGGCTATGCTGCGATTTAGTCCGGCACCGTTCAGAGCTCTCCCACCCCTGGGTGTGACGTCATACCACCTGGCTATGCTGCGATTTCTGTCTGGCACAATTCAGAACTCTCCCACCCCTGAATGTGACGTCATACCACCTGGCTATGCTGCGATTTCTGTCTGGCACCATTCAGAGCTCTCCCACCCCTCTGATCTGATCATGTCACATCCACCAACGACGAAAACCATTCAATAGATCGTCCAGTTGGTTTTTGTTATTTCAAGACTGGTACAAATATGTAACAGGCACACACCACTCTATGAAGAAAAAAAACTTTGGGAAGCGTAAAACTATCGTGCAGTTTTCCATCACGTTAATGGTCAATTGTACGTTTTGTTTACTACTATATCAGTGTTCTACCATGCATTCTGCGTTACATTCTGTCCACCATTACAAAGATGGTCAACTTGGTCTGACTAGCATTTTGTCTACAATAACAGTGATGATCAACTTGGTCTGCCTAACCTTATGTCTACAATAACAGTGATGATCAACTTGGTCTGCCCTTGGAGTAATAATGAATGGAGGCGCAACGGCTGGTGTATTTCACGTGGCGTCATAGAGACCCATTGTTTTAGACAATGGTTTCAAAACCCTTTGATGTTATCATTGTTGCCGACCCTCAGATCACAAAATTTTCAACTTTATAAATTTGACAAAAAGTAAAGTTTTTTAGGAAGAAGAGGTTAAGTTTAGTCATATAACATTACTTAAATCTAAAAAAAAACAATAAATAAGTTACTTGATCAATCCTTAAAATTGGACATCAAAAACACATTCATATAAAAAAAAATTCAATAAATAATATGAAAATGTTATTCAGCTGACCAGATCTGCACATATAATTGGTATTTCATCACAAAAATGACAGGAGATACTGATTAAACTATCGTGAAAATGTAAGTGAAAAAAGCATCCTGTAGGATAAATAGTTTAGTTAAAAATCACCTGTCACTTGAAACATGTCAGTTTTTTCAAGATAAATAGATATGTCTATAATATATGGATAGGGTGTTCTTCTATGCTGATCCTAGGTATCAGCGCATATTTTGGCAGGAATAAAAGATGTTCTAATATATAGTATTTTTTCTTGTGAATAACATGGTATAAATATATTTTCTGCCAATTAATGCGCTGTATAGGGCACAACATTTGGAAGGTTAGGCAACCAACATGAAGAGGTGGCATTTCTATGGCGTTATGTAACAGCGTTAATCCCTTGGCTGCCTGACCCAGTTTGCCGCCTGACCCTTTGATGTGGTTAGGCACGTGCCTCTTTGGTTAGTCCCAGTGTAAGAATGTATTTTTAGTAACGGCATGTTCAGGCACAGAAGTGTGAGAAGGCCAAGCAAGAAGTGAAGTTTCACATGTATCAATCTTTAAATAACTTTTAAATAACTATTAAATCATGTAAACACTGACTCCTCAACTCAATACTATATTGTTTGCATTCAAAATGACAGTATATATCTTAATTTTGTTAAAAGAATTATTGATATGCATTTAAATATTGTGATAAATTCCTGTGACAGAAACAAATAGAGTCATTTTCTGAACCTGAAAATGTCATAAGGTTATGATATGATTAAAACATCTCACTGTACTGTACCCCCATTACAAGTTAACTTCATAAATAATGGGTGTAAAAAGAAATTTTTTTTTTTAACATAATGAGCAAATTCTCAGCAAATCAAATCTGACCTCCATTTCTGAAAATTACAAGATTAAATATATACTTTAATTCACATATATATGTCCTGTACCCTTCTCCATTAATTGAACTGTCAGTGAGGCAAATCAAATCTTGTCAACTTTGTTACTTTAGGCCTATATAAAAGGCATGTGATCTATATATAAAAGGAATTAGGGATTTCCCAGCACCTCAATCCTGACAGAAGTGATAAAACTGAGAAAGACATGCTTCCCTTCAGCACAAGATAACTCGACTTTGATTTATCATAGAAAAATAAAACTTAGCTTTCCAAACTCAGAAGAATATTCTGCATCTTTTATACGCGATATGTTGGCAGCTAAAATGACTCTAAATTGGTTTAAAATGGACATAAAGATAAATGACGCCATAAAAAACAGTGAAATAACGTCATATCACACATCAACTTGTCGGCAACTATGATATCCCCTTTGATCTTTCCCCGTCACCCCTCCATTCATTATTACTCCAAGGTCTGCCTAACATTCTCTGCAATTACAATGATGGTCAACTTGGTCTGCCTAGCATTCTGTCTGCAATAATAGTGATGGTCAACTTAGTTTGCGTTACATTCTGTCTGCAATAATAGTGATGGTCAACTTAGTTTGCGTTACATTCTGTCTGCAATAATAGTGATGGTCAACTTGGTCTGCGTTACATTCTGTCTGCGATAACAGTGATGGTCAACTTGGTCTGACTAGCATTTTGTCTACAATAACAGTGATGATCAACTTGGTCTGCCTAACCTTATGTCTACAATAACAGTGATGATCAACTTGGTCTGCCTAGCATTCTGTCTACAATAACAATGATGGTCAACTTGGTCTGCCTAGCATTCTGTCTACAATAACAATGATGGTCAACTTGGTCTGCCTAGCATTCTGTCTGCAATAAACGTGATGGTCAACTAAGTCTGCGTTACATTCTGTCTGCAATAACAGTGATGGTCAACTTGGTCTGCCTACCTTTTTGTCTGCAATAGCAGTGATGGTCAACTAGTTCTGTGTTATATTCTGTCTGCAAAAACAATGATGATCAACTTGGTCTGCCTAGCATTCTGTCTGCAATAACAGTGATGATCAACTAGATCTGTGTTACGTTTTGAAGAACACTATTATTCAGTTAACCTGTTTAGTTTATGAATTATCAGTCATACATATGCCATTTCATATCATATGTTATACTCTCCTCAGAGAAAAAATGCTATATCACTTACTTAATTAAATAATATTACACAAAGCCCTCACTTGTAGAATTATACTATTAGAAACATATCCAGATATGTCTTAGTTATATTAATTGATATATTCATATTTTAATGCAAAATGAATTTCAAACAAAGTCCAAAGTTACAAAGTATTTTTCTATTGAATATTATACCCAAGTGCAATCAACCACGCTAATTAACCAACACGAAGTCTCCGAAATCTATTCATTAAAAAACAAGATGATAACCCACAATCACACTATAGAAGGTCAACCTTTCAAATGAAACCTACAAAAATGTAATAATATCATTGTCATTATCAATTTGGGCAAAAAGGGCCCTTTTTGCTATTTAACCTGCAGCGGTTCATACCTCCTAACTTAAACCAATAAGAATTGTAAACCCCACAGTAAAGTGTAAGTTAAGGCAATCTTTCTTTTTGATCCCACTGCTTAAGCTATGCTGAATATTGCAGGAGAGGCTGGGGCAGACCATTGATCCCAGGACAGTGATAAAAACAAGAGAAGTGGTCTAATAGGGTCACACGGATTGATCAATGACAGGTTTAGTCCCACCTTCCACTGGGCAAACCTGATTGTTTATTCCGCCAACATCGCGCTGATAATGATGGTATCTAAACTGAGTAAAATGGCATCACTGAGACCAATAGTGAACATGCAGCAATTGTACATGTGTAATAGCTAGTAATATTTGGCAACATGCATGTTACATTAATTACTATTCAACAAATATTTTGCACAATAGAATGATTTCCATATGAAGGTAGCGGACCGTCTATTTCCGGCTAAACCGTTATTTAGAATGGAACACATGAACTGCAGACCGTGGGAAGCAAACATGGATAAATGAATCAAATATCGCCTTGGTAGAATGAAGGAACCTCTCCAATCTGCTGTCTCATCGATGCTGTCAATATCATGTAAACACAGTTCTGGCTCTAATATACTTGACAAGGAGTGCAAACTCAACCTAACTGTGTGCATTTTACAATTGGGAACAAACATATTGTATCAGACCATACAAGAACCTGTAGCAGGCCCCAAACATCCCCGAGGTGGCAGAATCAATTTGTGGAGGAAACTCAAGGATTGATATCCAAATATTGAAACCATTGATTATGGTAGGAGCAGAACTTGGTTGTGGCAGTGAGATGGAGAGATTTTATGTTTATCAGATCAAATCGTCTCACCCCTATATCTAAGAATGGGCAATTCCAAAAACGGTGAACATTAATTCCAAAGAGCTGTCACTGTCACAAAATTATTCAAATAGTTGATACAATGGAATTTAGATATTTGTCAATCCCGCATCCTATAGCGTTTAAAAAAGGAAATATAGAAACTGATGGCTTTGTCGCAGAGCAATAGAAAATTGACAGTCTTGATGACCATAAAAACCTCCACCAAAACCAGATATGTCCCTGAATGTGATCCTCTGGGAGTCTTCATCGTCAGGCAAATTCTGGATTGTTATGCAAATTCTTCAAAATCTAGAAGTACATTTCTTGTTCGGTACTTCTTAATAGGCAGCTGTATTCTTTACAAAGGCTATCCTATACAGGATAGATATATGACGTGTGGGTCAATCAGCCATTCTATCTCAGGCATGATGTTTGTCTCCAGCATGCTGGTCTTTGGCATGTTTGTCTTTGGCATGCTGGTCTCAGGCATGCTGATCTCAGGCATGTTTGTCTTAGGCATGCTGGTCTCAGGCATGTTTGTCTCAGGCATGCTGGTCTCAGGCATGTTTGTTTTAGGCATGCTAGTCTTTGGCATGTTTGTCTTTGGCATGCTGGTCTCATGCATGCTGATCTCAGGCTTGTTTGTTTTAGGCATGCTGGTCTCAGGCATGCTGGTCTCAGGCATGTTTGTTTTAGGCATGCTGGTCTTTGGCATGTTTGTCTTTGGCATGCTGGTCTCAGGGATGCTGATCTCAGGCATGTTTGTCTTAGGCATGCTGGTCTCAGGCATGCTGGTCTCAGGCATGTTTGTTTTAGGCATGCTGGTCTTTGGCGTGTTTGTTTTAGGCTTACTGGTCTTTGGCGTGCTTGTCTTTGGCATGCTGGTCTCAGGCATACTTGTCTTAGGCATATTTGTCTCATTCATGTTTGTCTCCGTCATGCTGGTGTCAGGCATATCTTTTTGGTGGCTTGTCAGTCTGTTCTCTCTCATCCTAATTACACCTATATTTAGTATTAGACTAAATGAATCTTATCTTCTATTTCCCTCTCATTCTAAGCACATCTGCACCACAGCCTGAGAGAACCTTACCCTCACATCCTCACCCTTTCTCTTTCAAATAACAACCAAAGAGATCATTAAAGACATCTATAACACAGCCTGAAAGAGCTGCTTCATCTACTTTTCCAGTGTCATTTCTTTATCTCTCATCCTAGATTACATCTCCATCACAACCTGAAAAAGAACAGTAACCATTTTTTTATTTATCATCCTAAATTAAACATATTAAATTACTGGTATAGCCTTAGAAAGAGCCGCAGCGTTTCTTTTCTGTCATCCTAAATTACTTCTCTGGCACAACCTTAGATAGAGCAGCACTGTTCCTTATCTCTCTTCCTAAATTACTTCTCTGGCACAGCCTTAGATAGAGCAGCACTGTTCCTTATCTCTCATCCTAAATTACTTCTCTGGCACAGCCTTAGATAGAGCAACACCATTCCTTATCTCTCATCCTATATTACTTCTCTGGCACAGCCTTAGATAGAGCAGCACCATACCAGTTCCTTATCTCTCATCCTATATTACTTCTCTGGCACAGCCTTAGATAGAGCAGCACCATAGCAGTTCCTTATCTCTCATCCTAAATTACATCCCAGGACAGTCTGAGAAGAGTGATACTGTGATTCGCGGCCTGTCACACCCCAGTTATATATGCCCCTCTATCAGTGTCACGGCCCGGGGAGAGCAGGCTTACACCCTGATACCGCACTCAACCCACCAAATGACCAAACCAAACCCATTCTGATCGCAATAAACTTCCCAATCTTACCATGGTCACAGACCTCAAATGCAATTTCAGTTTAAAAAGATTGCGTGTCTGGCTGAATGTAATTGGGTGTTTCTTGGGATTTGGTCAAGATGTTTATCTTTTGGCACCAAGTATAAAATGCGGAAATAAAGTACCAAGAGATAAAAATCTGGTTAGATTTGGTCAGATTTGGCACAGGAGGGTTTGTTGCAAGAAGGCAATAACTTCAATCGAATGGTTCAGATTAGATGTGTTTATTATGAAAGCGTCGAAGAAAAAGCGTCCGTTATTGCAAACTTTATATCAACTTCAAACATTGGCCTTTTGTAGCGTATATCACAAATAGGAAAGTGCAATCTTACTGGGGACCTTCATTTTGCTGGAAATATTTTGAGAAAAAAAATCAATGCTGGTGCAGCATAAATGCATGATGACACGCCGGACAAATTACAAGACAGAGAGAGAAAATGCGCCCTTTGGTCCTAACAGAATCACAAAATTGTGGTCGTTATACAAGCCACCCCAACTACAGAACGCTGTATTGCTTCCTTCTGGCTGGAGTCTCTATAATCAGAAGACAATTAGCAGTACTCAGCACGAAAATGCATTCTTACAAAGGTTGAGTTGGTAGCTGATCGGGGACCTATAAAGTACACGTGGAGCCCACCTTATGGCATGGCCTGAATGGAGACGGCGGCCATCACCGCCATATCGCCCGCCATATCGCCTACCGTATCGCCCTGGTCTTTGTCAGATAAGGACACCATCTACATATCCTCAAAAAAACCTGTTTATGGGAATGGAGCTGGGACCGATTGTAAATCTAAGTTACTTGACATTAAACGTGACTCTGCTCTCCATATATTTAACATCAAATGATCGAGAGGTGTGCTTCTCTTAACCACATTGATAAAACATGGATGACCATATTGTTTATTTCAAAATAGGAATTGATCGGAAAATAGAAGCTAAGAAAAAAATCCACGTAGCCTTAAAGAGTGTTGAATTAACCAAACTAGCTTCAACCTATTTGGTCTCTTTAGTGGTCAATTTCTAATAAACACTGATATTGGCTTGTATATATAGTAATATTTACTTGTCCACTTATTGTGGACTTTTTGTAAGGCTGACTGTGAAGTGCTTTCGCCATTATTCAGTCTTTTTTCTGGTAATTCTTCCTACTCTATTATATACAATACTTTGGAGAGACTTTCAAAATTGAATTTCCTGCTATTTTTAGTATATAAAATCCAAATTTCAAATAGAACAAATATCATATTTTGGCAAAATACTTTTTATTTTTATGGAGAAATGATACATAGTTCCCACTTTAGATTTCTTATATTAGTCCTGACTGATGTAGATGTAGTTCTGGCTGATGTTTTCAATGATTTTAGTTCTATGTTTTTGCGATTGCTATGATATAATGGTACTTAATTAAAAAGAAAAGATATTGTTCAGAGTATGACAACGCCAGAATCATGCGAACCACAAAGCTGGACGGAGGATGGCTGCTGTTTGTGTGACTGTGACATGACGCCCCATTATACATATATCTGTGTAAAAGGCTTGACAGAGTCCACTGTGATATAAGAAATATGCTTTAGTTTAAACAATCAAACGGGTACAAAATTAAATTTCTTTAGATGCATTTATGTTGCTTATTATGTAGACTTTTTACGTTTTAAAAAATCCAGTTTTGACACGAATATTAGAGTTTTATATAAGTGTAGGACATGCTAATTCAAGGATGATAATTAAATAGTTTGTGGTATCTTAAAAATAGACCTTTCCAAATGCATTCCATTAAAGAATATAGCATCCTTACATCCTTCATTATTTATCAGATTGGTATCATTTATATCATTTTGAACCGATGTTTTTCTCCAACTCAGAATAAATAACAGGTAACTCAAAATGCCCTACTATCCGGTCACTAGCCGTATCCAGTCACCAGCCCTGTTCGGTCATCAGCCTTATCAAGTCATCAGCCTTATCTAGTCACCAACCATTCACAATCACCAGCCTTATCTGATCACCAGCCTTATCCGGTCACTAGCCTTATCCGGTCACTAGCCTTATCTGGTCACTAGCCTTATCCGGTCACTAGCCTTATCCAGTCACTAGCCTTATCTGGTCACCAGACTTATACAGGCACCAGTCTTATCTGATCACCAGCCTTATCCACTCTCCAGCCATACACAATAACCAGCTTTATCCGATCACCAGCCTTATCCAGTCACTAGTCTTATCTGATCACCAGCCTTATCCGGTGACCAGCCTCATCTGATCACCAGCCTTATCCGGTCACCAGCCTCATCTGATCACCAGCCTTATCCAGTCACTAGTCTTATCTGAACACCAGCCTGATCCAGTCACTAGCCTTATCTGAACACCAGCCTTATCCAGTCACATCTGATCACCAGCCTTATCCGGTCACCAGCCTCATCTGATCACCAGCCTTATCCAGTCACCAGTTCTATCCAGTTCCCAGCCGTATCCAGCCTTTAGGGTTAGGACATTCAACTCTAATCTCTTGGATACCTATACTGAATGAAGGTTGAGCGCAATGAGCACCATGGGCGAAACCAAGTCTGATATCGTTCTTTATAAATGTCTTTTTATTTTCATTGTGCATTATTGTAGGACTGATATGGGCTGATATGGGGCTGATACGTGGCTGATGCATGATTGATATTGGGCTGATACGTGGCTGATATGGGACTGATAATGGCCTGATACGTGGCTGATGCATGACTGATATTGGGCTGATGCGTGGCTGATGCGTGGCTGATGTGGGACTGATTTTGGGCTGATATTGGGCTGATACGTTGCTGATGCATGACTGATATTGGGCTAATGCGTGGGTGATGCGTGGGTGATGCGTGGGTGATGCGTGGGTGATGCGTGGCTGGTGCATGACTGATATTGGGCTTATATTGGGCTGATACGTGGCTGATATGGGGCTGATGTGGGACTGATATTGGGCTGATACGTTGCTGATGCATGACTGATATTGGGCTAATGCGTGGGTGATGCGTGGGTGATGCGTGGCTGATGCGTGGCTGATGCATGACTGATATTGGGCTTATATTGGGCTGATACGTGGCTGATATGGGGCTGATGTGGGACTGATATTGGGCTGATACTGTGCTGATAAGGGCTGATGTGGGGTGGAGTGTTTCTGATAGGGACAATTCACATCGGGCATTGAGTGTGCTATAGGGAACAGGGATGTCAGGTTAACGTCCTGGGAAACATGGCTATATTTGGGAAGCTTAATATTAAACGTGATAAAGTCATTGTTTACATAAAAGTTGAGTATTTATTGTTATGAGCTCTATAAAAAACAAACAGCTATCAAGAACAAACATATAACTGGAATTGCAAATAAACTGACAGACCTTATTTGTGTTAATGAAAATAGCATTATAAAAAAAGGTTTCTGGTGTAAATATTTCTGCCACGAGCTTCCGATATTGCCATGCGCATTGTATGCACATCTATTCCGGACAAAGTGAAACACAGAGAGTGACACCAGTTAAATCTTTATGAACATATGAACGACAAATGACAAATGAACCCATAATAAAGTGAGCGGTTTTCCACCAGGTGTCTCTCACATTCTCGAGCATACCGTTTGCCAATTACGTTGAATGGAAGCATATCGTCACCACACAGTGAACCCAAACAGACATTTACATCTTAAAAAAGAAAAATTCATGTCTGTTCCACATGGATATAATTCGTGTCTTTTCCTGTGAATAACTCAAGTAAGAACACACAGAAATGATTTTTTTTGAAAGTGTAGAGAATATAGAAAATATTAACTTTATTCAAAAAACAAAAATGAAAACTCCATATTGGGAATTTAATTCAGTGATATTCAGAGTTCAGACACGTTTGCAAGGAAACTCTAACATAGAGGCACAAAGATTTCAAAATTGAAGTTCACAGACCAATTATGCATGTATGACTAGAGCTGTCACCTATTGATAGTAATTCATGTGGATCATGGATGCCACCTGGTTTCATTTTATATTTTGTGCTCTGTTTTTGTCCGAGAATATGAACACATATAAGATTTATCCTGATTTGCTAAGGATGCATGGTCGTATATAACAGCCATGCAAACCAAATGATAAAAATTGATTTGATCTCAGCCATGTATATATATATATATATATATATATATATATATATATATATATATATATATATATATATATATATATATATATATATATATATATATATATATATAAAGAAAGAAAGAGATTGTATCAGATATGGGGTTTTTACCAATCTCAGACCTGTCTTGTGGGGCATTGACGTACTGTGAGGCATATAAAATACCCCACTCTTCATAGTGCAGCTGCGTAGTCACAGTTACATAAGTAACCTGTACAAGGCCTTTTTGAACAAACATGTCTGAGAATCATATTTATACAACCAGGCAATATCTATATAAATCACTGCCATCTAGTGTCACAGGTAGTAATAAGTGCCCTGGTGGTGGATAATGGCATTAGCGCCATTGATATGAAGGTTAGATTTGTGAGGTATGTAAAATAATTTCATTATTAACACCAGATGGCACTCTTCTGTTACACACATTAAGGTATGAGATGGTACCCCATAATGAGGTCTGACAAAAATACTTCCAGTACCTCATATCTGTACCAGCTTCTAAATATATATATATATATATATATATATATATATATATATATATATATATATAGTATTACTATATATATAGTATAACCTATATATATAGTATTACTATATATATAGTATATATAAACGAAGGGCATGAAAGCTCTTGCATCACATTTCTGTCAGTCTTAAAATTAGTTAGGTATATACTAATATTTTAAGGATATACATACAATATCAAGATAGCAAAGCATTTTTAGAAACTGTAATCCTTTCCTTACGCTACCTTGAAATATTTATTTCATGTAGTTGAAATTTGTGTTCCTAGAGAAAAAAGGAAAAAACAGTGATTGGGTGGTGGAACAACCCTGTAAATAATATCATTCCCTAGGAAACTTACAAATTTGGTGCCCCCTGTTGCTGAATAACATTTGCAAAGAACTACTAGGTATAGTCACACCCAATAGTCACAGGATTATAGTTTTCTATGGGATACTATTGATTTCCATGATTCCCTCGATTGGATCACAGGCTTTTCTGATTTTTATAGAAGTGATCTCAGATTTGGGCAGAAATATTAATCAAGGTAAGGCTAAGTTAAGTTTTCAAAAATTGAATTTAAGGATTGGATGGCACAGATCAGAAATATCCGCACTTCAAGGTCATAAACCTAAAATAAATAATTTATACATGGAATAAAAATGATATCATCCAAAGTTGGGATTTAAGCTTTCAGAGAGAAATCAGCATTGACATTGCAATGATCACACTATTTCGAAACTTTCCTAGTGTTTCAGATTCCCTATGATAACAACTACCTGCTCCCTTCAAATGTCTACAATGGCGGAATTACGCTGCCGCCTTTCATTTCATTAATTCATATATGCATATAGAAGCGCAAACATTTCCACTTTGTTATAAAGTTACCATGATACATCACTCCAACTAATATTGCAAGTCAAATAGTTTTATTCCCTCAAATGATACAAGAATCTTGAACGAACATTATACGTATACTATGCTATTGCATAGTCTAAGCTAGTCTATGCTAATCTTATCACCATGACAACAAAAACTCTACTGCTTAATGTTATATGTCAACAACTTTGATAAGCACTTTAATAATATTAGGAATTAATATATATTTATCACCTGCATTTACATTCAGAATTGTGTACACGTAATCAAGTCTGTATTTAGTTTTGGCTATGAGCGATGCAGTCCTAAAATGCAAATTATCTGCTGGGAAGTTATAATGTTTGCTGCACATTTCATATAGGCTACATATTCATTTGTAAAGCTAAGAATTTAAAAGCCATAAATCAGCATCATAAAATACCTTGCAATTGGACTTGAATAACAATTTTATCATATGACATTAAGATTAATGATACAATTATTAATCATGTATGATGTTCAATCATTTTCTCGTCAACATTTATTATTATAGATTTAACATTTAAGCATTCCAAATTTTTACTGTAAAATATCTGTCATTTACTTCGTCTTGAATGTCAACAATAATTATTACAGTAATTAACTCCCAAATGCATACAATGTGAAGCACATAAAACGCCTGGGGCAACTGGAGCAATTCTGTCATATTCCCATTAGAACCTACAAAGTTTCTGAAAATCTACAAAGTTTCTGAAAATCTACAAAGTTTCTGAAAATCTACAAAATTTCTGAAAATCTACAAAGTTTCTGAAAATCTACAAAGTTTCTGGAAACCTACAAATTTTCTACAAAGATTTGCTACAAATTTTCTACAAAGATTTGCTAACATTAGATTTTGTATATAAACGAAAATGTGTTCATTTTTTCCCTATCCAATAAAGAGAAGTGCTCAAATTTGAGAAGAAAAAAAATTATGAAACTTTAGATTAACAATTTTTTAAACTCATTTTGACTTTTCAATATGCGATTGATCCTGTCTGCCATGTTTTTTCTCACAATGCGCGTCATGTCTGCAATCAGGTTAATCTGTGGCAGGAAGGAATGCGGCAGGTTTCCTCCCTCCAAGAAAGCAGCCAACTTCCTCATCAGGTCAACAAGTCTCTCTCCAAGCTTCTCCGGCTTCCAATTCAGCCCAGCATCCTTGTTGACATGGAACAGGACCGTTTTGAGGATATAGGAGTTGAGTTTGGCCAGACCGGGTTCCCTATCCCGGATAACCTTCAACATCCTAACACACTCTTTCCGGACTCCGTTGTCTCTCCCATCCAGATTAGACAATAGATTTTTTTCCTGTAAGGAAAATGACCTTCTCCAGGATTCCTCCTGTCCCTTGAGGGGTTTGGCCACGTACAGCTCTTTATCAGCCGGACCCCTGACTTCATAGGCCGGCACAAGGTCTACGGAGTACCAGAAGTCCCCATTTCCCTTGCATACATCAATCTGTATAGCAGGCCCGTGCATTCTCAATATCACGGCACTTTTCAGTACCGCTGAATCATTTATACACTTCTGGATATATCCATAAAATCTGCTTTTCACCTTTTCTGGTGTCAAGTTGCCCCGTGAATCCAGCATCTTAACGAAGTCTGCCTGTTTGCCAGGGGATGGTTTCAGCTTAACATATCCAGGGTGTACAGCCTGCTTCTCTAGGAACTCACCCCCTCTCATCACCAGCATACAATCAAACTCCAGATCTGTGCCTCTCACCTTGATCCCCTCATAAGCACTGCCAGTGTACTCTATCCTTGACACTATACCCTGCTTACTCAATTCAACCTATAGGAAATAACAAAAACCACAAAGTTATGGACTTTGTTAAGCAAAAGGAATAATCGTCTCAAGCCAAATAGTCCAGTCATTATATGAGAAAAAATGGCCTAACCTGGAACAAATTAGAACAGAAATGAAACTGATAGAAAATGTCTCAGAAGAGCCTAGAGAATAATATAGTAAAAGTCTACCAAAATCCAAGTAGTGGAACAATGCGTAATTTGCATAAATTCAAAATGGCTGACACATGGCAGGGCAAATCTTAAAAATTATATAGCTTGGCTCCAATTTGACATATCTGAGTAATCTTAAAGTCTATTTTATGTTTTTTGGACATGGGAAATCCATTGGGAAACTCTTCCTTTAAAAAATGACCAATAAAAGTAGAGAAAGAAGTCGAAAATTAGCACTTTGCTTGTAATCTGATTATATCTGTCTGTTTTACACCTTTTCTGATATCTTCTACAACACATATTATTCTACAATAACAAGTTTTCAAAAAGGATAGAGACCAATACTTTTCAAATAGAATTTTTTATTTAATTGTGTTTAATGATCTATAAACAATTGAATTGAATTTGCACATAATTGCAAGCCATAGGTGACTATTAGTGGTGATCATTCAACCACAGGAAGGCAATCCCCTGCTATTGTCAAAAAGTGGGGAGGGATCTTAAACCTGCTGCCTGGCATAGATACTCAGGTTCATGAGACCTCATAATTAGATTAACTAATTTCCTAGGATTGTACTAGCAGCTTTGAATGCTTAAGTAAAAGCTGAATTTACTACCAACACCAAATAGTACCATAAAATATGTCTGATAATTACTTCCGGATTGTATACATTACAATACTAAACCTAGGTAAGTGCTTGTACGCATGTGACCAGTTGTTGGTCCAAAGAGTACAGTCAGTACTTGGCACTTTCAGCAAAACACAATAACCATGTTTGGAGTATTTTGGTTGATTTTAGTGAAATAGCTTGCTTGTATCACAGTTTCATGGCCACATGTCATTTAAGCATACCCCAAACCTCAGATAAATTACATGTGACCTCTGTGATTTCATGAATGCTTCAAGGTATTTTTATGCAAAATGATGGGGCAGTTTGATACCAAGACCTAGCTGCAATGGAGCCACTACTACTCTTGGATGAGCTGCTTGAACCAATGCTTAGCCAACTGATGCCACTTAAACTTTTGCATCAGCTCCTTTAATGATATTCTGAAGCAAGAAGAAGCTCATGTGGCAATGTCTTAATGTCATGGGAGTTCCCATCTTTTCTCAAACTTAGGTTACCACATAGAAAGTTCAAAGCTGATGGCAAGAGGGTTTAGTGCATCGCAAAAACTGACGACCCAAAATCTCTTGACTTGAAAGTATCTTGTAATAGTCTGAAGACAAACTCCATCTTTGCCAGAGAACCTATTGAAACTCTTCATTAGTCTGCTTGATGACTGCTCAGATAAAGCAAACAATAACTACTGTTCTCTGGGCATAAGGGTTCTTTGTCCAACCAGATGGACAGTAAAGGCAGATGCTATGAACAATGTCATTGTGAATTTTGAATTTTAAGTCTGGGTAGAGGCTTTAGATTATGTTAGAGATTCTAAAATATGCAGTAGAATTAGAGGTGTATTAGATGTGTACATGAGATGTTTTGACTTTATCATTGTTATAATCTTAGTAAAATCTGACAAAGTCCACTAGTGTCAGCAGCTGCATGCCAGAGAATGGCTGGCCCAACATTTATAACACTCAAAACAAAAAGGACAGACACAGAATTGGTGGCTGGGGTAGTGGAGCTGCAGACTTACAATCCACAGGGGTTGGCTATCTCGGTAATTAATATGTAAACAGTACTCACAACTTCACTTGCAATACTCATGCAAACATCAAAGAAAGTACACCCCACGTAATGTTTGCCACAAACACCTTTTTAATATTTCTCAATTAAATGTGATGTTACACTGTAAATAACTCCTCATGTTGCATCAATGTGTAAGATCTGACACCTGAATGCTGAGTGAGAATCACATGTGGGTCACAGTATGTTGCGCAGTAGCACACTCCAGCGTCTTGTAATTTAATTGGTTAATTACCCTATAGTGTGGGAGAACTACAGGGCTCAACACTGATTATAAGAGATTGTCATTTTAATACTAAACATGCTTAGTTGTTTTGTGTCTGGACTGACATATTCATTTTTTTTTGTTCATCTAAAATATATTGAATAATACTGTGCTATACAAATATTCTTACTATTAAACTATTCTTCAAGTGCAACAAGAAAAGTCCTTTGTTCTAAGTGGTATTAATGCATACTCTTTTTTTCTTTCCACCATAAAGGTCACCTAATGCACTGAATATATAATGTATTTCATAGCAGAATGATACTATCATCGTATGAAATACATTACAAGAAACACTACATAAGATATTTCCTTATCATGGCCTTAAAATAACTGCTTTTCACCAAAAGCAAGGGCATGATATTATTTCAGTGTGCAGGGAATCTTTAATCATACAAAAAAAACCTGAATGTAAGCCTGAAATTGGGTGAAACGTCAATGAGAGGCAGCCATTTTGAATTTATGCATATTAGGTGGTGTTCCACTAAGTTGATTTTGGTAGACTTTTTATATGTTCATCTGGGTAACATTCTGAGACAAATAACACCAAAATGGTTTCTGTTCTAATTTGTTCCGGGTCATTTCATATTTTGACTGGACTAAAATATAGATCAGTTTCTGTTTGCTATCAAAAAGGGTGCACACGAATGAAGCTGGCGGTTTCCGCCAAAATCTGCAACAAACGGGCGGGTGGGCGGATTTCACCGCCTCCCGCCGGCGGGTTCCAATCGTGTATACCCAAAACCTTTCTTGAGAGATGTCCGTAGAAAAGGAATTGATGTTTTAAGTTAATGTGAGTTTGTGTGAGACCATCCAGAATAGTTTTGCACAGAGCAAAAGATCAAAGGATCATTCCCATGTGTCCCCTGATCGATGATGCATAGACTTATGTAACCAGCAACCAAGGTTCAAAGGATCCCCCTTGTCCCTGATATGAGGTAACCTTATATAACTTGCAAACAAAAGTTCAAAGGATCTGTCTATGGCTGCATGAAGTCAGACTTGATGTCCCTATATGAAATGAATTTACCTCTGGTGGGAATATTTCCTGTGGGGATTTCTTTCTGTTTGGTGGCAGGACTGCACAGACAGAAATAACACCACCTGGTGATAATTTTGATTGAGGTACTGGATAATTGGGCTTATATATGATGCTTAGAGGATTTTTTGTCTATTATTGTTGATATCATGAGTAATGTGACTTAATCATTTCTATTTATATCATCATCATCATTATCATCATCAACAACACTGACCCGTAGTTCCTCGATGATAGACTGGTGTCTTGGTTTTGCTTCTTTGAATTCGTCCTTGGGAAAGCGTGCATGGTCTGAATGAAAGTTTCTGACAAGCTCCAGAAATTCCTTACTTTTGTGCCATTCTTCAACCGAGGCGCCCTCATTAAGACTTGCCATTGTTAATAGAGATGCCTTTTGTTTTGGCTGATGTGTTTCGTGTTGCATATAATGTAGATTGCCAGCACTTCACCTCTCCTGCCGTTTGTGATTTGCCAGTGACTCTGCTGTCTGCTTGATCTTTTATACATCTCTTATTGGCCTGAATTACATCATTCGAGACAGCTTGCTGATTATAGATGGTAAATGGCTTGATTCTTTCATTTTCCCGGTAATAGTGGATTCTTTCACTTTCCCGGTAAATGCAGTCATGTAAATACATGACGTGTACTCCCCTTAAGAGAAATCAAGCACTTTCCCAACCAACATTCGGCTATCTTGATTTCTGTTAAAAAAGTTTTACTCTACAAATTTAACTTTGGCTGTTGTGCAAAATAACTCAATATCCCTTTATAAAATAACTTGACAAAGTGATAAAGATGTTGACTATTTGTGTGATGTATCAGTGAGAAGGTCAAATCATACTCTTCCACATGGCTCAGTGGGTAAGACATCTGTCTCCCATGCTATAGGTCTGGGGTTCGAATCCTGCCAGAAACAAGTGTTTTTTTATTTATTCATGCTGAAACTGAAATCTTCATTTTGAAGTTTTATTTTGGCAACATGTACATCAGAACTTATAGAATTGAAAAAAAATTGTTTTGATAGAAAATGTTAAAAATAATGACTTTATACAATAAACAAAGGTGAAATCTTCATGTTGGAATCTTTTTAGAGCAAAATGAAAGTCAGAACACTTAAAATGTGCTTTTTTTTTTTTTTCTTTTTTTTTTTGCAAATGGAAAAAACACAAAAAGATAAGATAAAATGTCTTTGTTAGCAAAGAAATGGAACAATTTCAATTTTCATACAATGCTGTGACTCCAAGTACTGACACAGGGTGATACATGGCTCAGTGGTTAAGATGTCTATGCTAAAGGTCCAGGGTTCGAATCCTGGTTGGGAAAAGTATTTTTTCATGCTGAAGGTGAAATCTTAATATTGGGGTTCTGTTTGAGTGATATGTACCTCAGAAAACATAAATTGATTTATCTATTGCAAATGCAGAAGAATATAAAATAATAAAAATGACTTGATACCCTCCCCCCCCCCACTCCCCCACAAAAAAGATGAAATCTTCTAATGAGTTCTTATTGAGTAATTTGCATATCAGAAGAATATAAATTTTATTATTTTATTTTGCAAACATAGACAATATGAATAATACTGACTTTATATAGTAAACAAAATTTAATATAAAATCTTCATACTGGGGTAAAATATGAGCAATATGCATGTCAGAACAAATGGAATTGAATATATTTTTTCCCAACATAGAAATATAATAAATAGTAACTTTATGCAGAAAACAAATATGAAATCTTCACATTCCAATTTTATTTGAGTTCAGACAAAAAAAGAGTTATAACGTGGATCCAAGTTCAAGATTTTATCATAGATTTTAAACTTCGAGTAAGCTGACCATGAGGTCAAACTTGAGCATCTATGAATATATCCAGTGCAATGCAATAGTTCCAAATGTTTCAGCACTATCATGTGTCTCACAGGTCTGATGATATGCTTTGACCTTTTCTCATGGCGAAATTGTTCACTCAACATTTAGCCTGGATCCACATTTAAAAATAAACACGGACTGTACCTATCCAAGGTGTTGTTACAATTCATCAACCCTTTAAACATACCTGCAAACAATGCTCATTCTAAAATACATTCGATCAGATTGGTATATTATATATTCTAAAACAATATTCAAGATCTTAATAATGTGGAGTTTGTCAATATTTGACCATATCAGTCACTGACAGGATGGAAATCAACAGGTCACATGCCACCTGTATGTGCATTTCTCTGTTGTCCAGTGAGATCGGTCAGCAATGAATGTACTCAAATGTGCAAAGATCACCTCTTGGAAATGGTGTCAATGCTTCTGAAATAGTTATCTAGTTTCACAGTTGTTTAAACACTATTAACAAAAAAGAATTAGAATTTCTATATTTGAAATAAGTTCAAATATTGTAATCATTATTTTAATTGTCAAATAAAACCACAATTTGATTAAAGAAACATGTGTAGTAATAATGCTAAGATATGTGTTAAGTGATTTGCCCACTATTTTTGACATGTGAAAGTGACCACACACCCCACTAATCTGAGTACTAATCTCAGCAAGCAAGTATTCCCAGCAGGACGCTAGCTCATGTTTTTAATCTCTACTGCTGGTACCCTTACCTGAGACTTTCCTCTTTTTGTCAGGTATGTTGGCTTAAGGGAAAAACATGTAATGTAGGTAAGATTATTACCGTTGATAACCGTTCTTCTATTGTATGACTCATATGATGACCAACATGGCTGGCCCCATTCTTTTGAGAAAGAGGCAATCATTCGAGCATAAATTTCCACACATACGGGGCTTTCATGTATAAAGTCATTAATCAGTATAAAGTCATTATTCTTAATATTGTTTACCTTTGCAAAAAATAATCCAATTCTATATGTTCTGATGTGCTCAAAGATGTGCTCAAAGAGAACCCCAATATGAAAATTTCATTTTTTTTCTTTAAAAAATCATTATTTTTTATATTAGGGATAATAACCGTCAATATCGTGTATTTTGGTCTTTGTCAATCATTATACCACAGTTGATTATACACATGTACATTGTATGTGCTATTGTGGGGCAACTGTGAGGGGTAGAGAGTAGTTTTCGCACAACTGTGATGGTGATTGGGTCTACTTGGGGAGAAGGAAGCTCACCTTTGTCTGAAATATTTTCGATGTTTTCAGTTATTGATACAGATTTTTATTGATGGGATGAGAACTTTGGGATTCCCTCAACCTATATTTCCTCTGTTTTCTTATAATTTTCCTCCTAATTCCCTTTGTCATCAAAGGCACATCCCATCTACTCAATATTATCATGAGAGGAATGTTTCCTGATTTACTCCATTTTCAGCTTTGTTGTGAAACATTGTTCAGAGATCAGAATGTTTGTCAGACTGGTTAATCTTTCCAAGGGATGCAATCAGTTTATGAACATTAGATGTATTTCTATTAATTTGCCAATAGAAACTTTTAATTACAATGCAGGTTTCAATACCTCATAACATTTCCCATATGAGTTGAGGCCCGTGCCTCCATACTGTCGTGCTTGGGAATGAAAACTTCAAGCATTCATGAAACCTGAAGGTTCCAAGCGATTTTACAGTGGTTTAAGGTATCTGAAAACAATATATGATCTTAAAATTGACATACATACAGGCAATCTGCCTGAAATCCACAAAAAAACATCTGCTCTGAGAATTGTGATTTTTTGTGACCACAAAGTACTGCCAGTACTGGACAGGAAGTGTGCTGTGTGACCTTGACCTTTGAACTGTCAGGGAGCTCCTTAAGTCACAGGAGGTGTTGTTTACCAATTGTCAAAATTAAAGCAACACATTTTTGGCCATTTTTTCACTATTTTCAGAATGAATTGGAAGACAACACTTATCATGATGATAGTGTGCCTTTTCTTGGCTTTCTTTTGGTGGTAAAAGGATTAAAAATGAATGAATATTTATGAAGTTATGAGTACAAACATCCAAGAAGATTTTGCAGAAATTGCCAATTTAGTTTAATATGTTCTGATGTGTATATCGCTTAAATAGAACCCCAATATGAAGATTTCATCTTTGTCTTCTATATAAAGTCATTATTCTTAATATTTTCTATGTTTGCAAAAAATAATTAAATTCTATATGTTCTGATGTGCATTTCTCTTAAATAGAACCTCATTATGAAGGTTTCATCTTTAGTTTCGATACAAAATCATTATTTTTTTATATTATATATGTTTGCAAAAAAAGTAAACAAAAAAACAAACAAAAAAACAATTCTATACAGCTTGGCCTTCAAGGGGGAATCCATGCAGCCTTTGATGTCTTCCCATTTAGTGGTGTGAAAAACCCCAAATTTCCTCAAAGAGGGTCAAATCATAAATTTCACTGATACCAATTATCAGCATTCACAGTTTTGCCATTCAAAGTCCTTGTGATTTAAGGCAAAACCAGTGATCAAAGGGTTTAATGTCACTTTTTCCATATCTCGGCCTTTAAGTTAAGGGGGATTCCATGCAGCCTTTGAGTCATGTCTTCACTTTTTGATAGAAAGGTTTTCATGTGCATAAGATACTTTTCAAATAAATAGTATACTTTTCCCAAAAATGATATATCTTCCGCAACCATAAGATATTTGTCACAACTATGACAGTTATTTCATTGATTCAAATATTATTAAAATAATCTTATGTTGTTAACACTGAACACTCCTGGTAATTAATTGTACAAAACATCTCCACCCTGTTTTCCAATCTGGACAGGTGCCCAACTGGTAACGCATTAGGTGTTTACATGAGATCACAGACCAGCTAAACAAAGCTTGTTGACAAAGTGTTCAATTGCTGGTGTAGGTTTCAGCAGACAACTGATCAACTTTCAAATGCCACAGAAAGTTGTTAATAGGGAATATTTTGGGTAATACTACAAAAAAGCACTGTTTAGGGTATAAACATTCATGTTATGTAAAGGATATGTGTCTGAAAGTCTGGTTTCATAAATGCTTTCAGTATATCAACTACATGGTGGCTGTAGATTGGTTGAATACTAAAATCTCTTAAAGGCCTTACACTCAGTGTATTGTGATTTGCAAGGAATGTTATGCATGATTTGTGGGATATTATCAAGTAATATAGCTGAGGAATAAGAGCCACATTTTAGTCAGAATCAGAGAGAATTTCAGGTAAAAAGAAAAAGAAAATAAACAAATCAATCAACACCATAAGTATCAAAGTTATTCTTTATTAAGAATAAGTACAGACATGTTTATCTCACAGAGACATATATCACAAGCAATAACATTATAAAAATAGAATAATAAATATCCTTATTTTATAACATCTCATAACCATTGTATTGTGTATTTTAATATGATATAACCCTTGGACCTCTATTAAAAAAATGTTAACATGAGGAAATATATACCAAGGAATAATTAACTAAAGCTGTAACCCTGTACCAAGACCATGTTGAAGAACAATGCTTGGTAGTCATAGCAACAAATAGTAATGGTCCATCATATACCATTTATGTTGAGGATTGCACAAACCAGGAATGCCTATTAAATGATATGATTGTCACAAGGTATCCAGACCAATGTCGGGCAGGTTATCAAGGGTAACCTGGATATGCAGGAGCTGATGGGGGCGGGTAGACTGCACCAGCTGGGGGTGGGTAGACTGCACCAGCTGGGGGTGGGTAGGCTGCACCAGCTGGGGGCGGGTAGGCTGCACCAGCTGGGGGCGGGTAGACTCCTCCAGATGCAGGCGGGTAGACTTTACCAGCAGAGGGTGCTAAGATAAGAGAGAAATATAGTTGTTTATCAGAGTCAATTACCATATTATGAATTGTTTCCTTGCTACATTTGAAAATTGGTGTTTGGTAATATTTCTGAGCAATGCAATGATACGAGTTGTACATATCATAGACGGTGTAATCTAGTCATAATGATACATACCTGGAGGAGGCAGTGCTGTGCCTGTTGGATAGTTCACTGTCTGCAAATCGAAAACAGATTCCCATGAGTTTAACTATTGATTATCAATGAAAGCATTCATGACTGTGAACTTGACACTATAACATGTTCACAACCTAGGAAGTTATCAGCTGTCCTAATAAAGATGGACGACCTATACCATAGTCTACCTCTGCTTTTACCATACATTCAATCAATCTGAGCAATGAACCACAGTGTCAAGACTCAGGCATCATATTGCTAAAAATGTATTTTGTTCAATAATTGTATGAACTAATTACTGTTTTAAAGAGAATATGTAACATATAGGGTTTTCTATGTCTTAACAGTCATTGTTTTCTTTAATATGTAGCCACTTATAAATCAGATTAATTCATACAAAGATGTTTCCAGTTGTGCTACACCATTCACAGGCCCCTGCCAATCTCCATTTTCAATGATTAAATTTAAAGGGTTTGTGCAGTTCCAGTTAAGTTGTACAATATTGGTCTGTACTTTTCATTGGGGGGAAATAACATGGAGATCGGCAACCGGTCTTATTAATATTCTCCAACAAACACTTACTGTGACTGTGTATGACACTCCTTGTCCTGGAGGGTGTACTGGGGCAGGTGGGTGGTGCGGAGTGTGGTGGTGGTGCGGAGTGTGGTGGTGATGTGGAGTGTGGTGTGGAGTGTGGTGGTGGTTCAGACATGCACGTGCTGCCATCTCGCGGTGATGTGCTTGCTCAGCCATTTGATGCCGATTATTGGCTTTTGCCTGAAAACAGAAATAAACAGATATATTATAAATAGCAACAAGCCATGTTCATGATGTTGAGGCGTGGTTATCTGTATTAAGAACCGCAACATATTGCTGCAGTACTTTAATATTAAGATACCATTTAGGCAATTTGATTTCTTGGTAATATAACAAGATCCATGTACTTTTACTGCAGAATCTCACCTCAGTCACGGCAGCTCCTATAAAGTTCCCACGCGCAGCTTGGCGCGCAGCTTTATTATGAAGTCGGTTTTCCTTTCTCTCATGACGAATTTCATCCTGTAAATGCAATATTCGATATTTCATGTAAAGTATTGTGGAACACTTCATACAACGTTTTGTAAGATAAGAAATAGACGGTTTCACAATCTCAAAATAGTTAGTTTTTAATCCTTAAAATTATATATCTGACGAAATATAAATATATTTTGTTCTTTTTAACCTATCTTGCTCTTTCAGAATAACGTTTTAATCATTGATATATCAATTGCTAATCTTCAACTTGTCACACCTGACGAATCAAATGTCAGCATTTTGTTTACACAAGACAGCCAAATTTGAATATGTGTAAATGTTAAAATACATGGAATTCATATAAAATATAATGTATATGACTTATGAAAAATCAAATACATGATTGTGTAGATTATATTGTTTTCAACAGAAATTATTCTTGTTAGATATTTATTGACTCCAACAAGGAGGCGAGAAGGGATATGGTGTTAGTTATTACGATATTACAGAGATTGCGATATTACAGAGATATACATCATGTGATGATATCAAACTTTTTCTGATCATTGAACAACAGAAATGTATGATGATAACCATCAATATGGAAATGTTGGGAGCATGTCTGAACACACATAGAGGCCTTAAAACCTTGATCATGTTGATATGAGTTGCAAAAATGGTACAAACGTATGTCCGATTTGAGGGCGCTAATCAGGTGCCAGCGATTGTCACTATAAACAATGTTTTTCACACATCAAGTGAAATCTGTTCATAATAGATCCTTCATGCACATTGAGGATCTATTATGAACAGATTTCACTTGTTTATACAGTTTTTCAATCACGTTAGTGAATGACCAGACAGTTATGGAGTATTAAAGTTGTGTATTGCTAAAGTGAACAGTTGATTATATAAAAATAAAAAACAAGCTGTCACCAACATATTCATAAAACCAGATGATATTGTGTATTGGCAAATCTGTTAAAACACAATATCAATTTTTCACCCATTACTTTGTACAGCCGTATCTTCAACTGGATAGACAACGCAAGAGCCTATAGCACGTATATACATATATATATATATATATATATATATATATATATATATATATATATATATATATATATATATATATATATATATATATATATATATATATATATATATATATATATATATATATATATATATATAAGAGAAGTTAACATATAAATGTCATGTTGTTTCTTTGTCACTGTCTGCCACGTACCCTGTGTGCATGTTTTGCCTCCCGGCGAAGTGCCCAATTAGACATTTTGGGTTAACGTTGTCAGGAAATCCCTGTGAAGCTGGTTTTAAATTTTGGACTGTGCAAGTTCTGATATATATTTATATTCTGCTTATGTGCTGACTGTGCTGAACACACACGTCTATGTAGAACACAATCAATGACCAGGACTCACATGACAAGCTCCATAAAAACTCCCCCACTTCCCCATCCGGAATGATGTCACTGCCGACCACTAAGAACACCGCGGAAACCACTTCAGTTTCGCCACTAACATACTTTGATCATGTTTATAGCAATATGATATCGTATATCTATTTAGGTCACTTTTCTTGGGGAGTAGAATTGGACAATTCTATACATGTTAGCCACAATGTAGGACATGTAGCGTCATCTCCGTGGTCGATTGCACCAGGTTAATATCAGGGACTCCAGCTTGCATGATGATGTGTCATCAGCCATGGCGTCCCAGCTTTTATTCATCCCAGGACCCCTAGTTGTGGAACCCCGACTTGATACGTCGGGTTGTGCGGTGCGTCCTATCCCTTGTGAAGAGACACAGTGTCGCGACCTCAGTGTGGACAGCCAACACACTCTACACTTATTATTAAGATATCTCAAATATCTTACACATCTAATCTTGCTTTCTGGCGAGTTTCATGTCTGAATAAAATCATTTGAAGAAGTTATGAGGGATTACACTTCAGAGGCAGTGAATACCTCCCACTGATGAGCCATCGTAGGTGTTTGGAGTGTGCGTCCTAACACCTACCGATTGGCTCTATCGTAAATAGGTCAAGGAAAGGCCTCAAGTTGGTTGCACATGTAAAACAGTATTTTGTCAGAAGTTTAGTTGTTTCGAGCTCCCATAATCTTAAACAAAGATACAAATACACCAGGTGATTAGTTTTAAGTAGCAGAAAATCAACTTTTTTATTTGTGAGTCCATATTTGTTAAGAAAATGTCACACTAGATGGGCGGTTTGGAATCTCTTCATGCGTGAATGGGATGACACTGAAACGGTCATATTGCTCCGACCAGCCCAGCCAGAAGAAAACAAGGAGGACCAAATGCCGTTTCTCTTAAACTACAGGACCCCCAACATTAGTCTGGATGATGATCTGTCATCAGCCATGGCGTCCCAGCTTTTATTCATCCCAGGACCCCCAACATTAGTCTGGATGACGATGTGTCATCAGCCATGGCGTCCCAGCTTTTATTCATCCCAGGACCCCCAACATTAGTCTGGATGATGATGTGTCATCAACCATGGCATCCCAGCTTTTATCCAACCCAAGACCCCTAACATTAGTCTGGATGATGATGTGTCATCAGCCATGGCGTCCCAGCTTTTACTCATCCCAGGGCCCCTAACATAAGTCTGGATGATGATCTGTCATCAGCCATGGCGTCCCAGCTTTTACTCATCCCAAGACCCCCAACATTAGTCTGGATGATGATGTGTCATCAGCCATGGCGTCCTAGCTTTTATTCATCCCAAGACCCCCAACATTAGTCTGGATGATGATCTGTCATAAGCCATGGCGTCCCAGCTTTTTCTCATCCCAGGACCCCAACATTAGTGTGGATGATGATGTGTCATCAGCCATGGCGTCCCAGCTTTACTCATCCCAGGACCCCCAACATTAGTCTGGATGATGATGTGTCATCAACCATGGCGTCCCAGCTTTTATTCATCCCAAGACCCCTAACATTAGTCTGGATGATGATGTGTCATCAGTCATGGCGTCCCAGCTTTTACTCATCCCAGGACCCCAACATTAGTCTGGATGATGATGTGTCATCAGCCATGGCGTCCCAGCTTTTACTCATCCCAGGACCCCCAACATAGGCCTGTATAATGATGTGTCATTAGCCATGGCGTCCCAGCTTTTATTCATCCCAGGACCCCCAACATAGGCCTGTATAATGATGTGTCATCAGTCATGGCGTCCCAGCTTTTTCTCATCCCAGGACCCCCAACATAGGCCTGTATAATGATGTGTCATCAGTCATGGCATCCCAGCTTTTACTCATCCCAGGACCCCCAACATAGGCCTGTATAATGATGTGTCATCAGTCATGGCATCCCAGCTTTTACTCATCTCAGGACCGCCAACATAGGCTTGTATTATGATGTGTCATCAGCCATGGCATCCCAGCTTTTACTCATCCCAGGACCCCCAACATAGGCCTGTTTAATGATGTGTCATCAGCCATGGCGTCCCAGCTTTTTCTCATCCCAGGACCCCAACATTAGTCTGGATGATGATGTGTCATCAGCCATGGCGTCCCAGCTTTTACTCATCCCAGGACCCCAACATTAGTCTGGATGATGATGATGATGTGTCATCAGCCATGGCGTCCCAGCTTTTATCCATCCCAAGACCCCTAATATTAGTCTGGATGATGATGTGTTATTAGCCATGGCGTCCCAGCTTTTTCTCATCCCAGGACCCCCAACATAGGCCTGTATAATAATGTGTCATCAGCCATGGCATCCCAGCTTTTACTCATCTCAGGACCCCCAACATAGGCCTGTATAATGATGTGTCATCAGACATGGCATCCCAGCTTTTTCTCATCCCAGGACCCCCAACATAGGCCTGTATAATGATATATCATCAGCTATGGCATCCCAGCTTTTACTCATCCCAGGACCCCCAACATAGGCCTGTATAATGATGTGTCATCAGCCATGGCGTCCCAGCTTTTACTCATCCCAGGACCCCCAACATAGGCCTGTATAATGATATATCATCAGCTATGGCATCCCAGCTTTTACTCATCCCAGGACCCCCAACATAGGCCTGTATAATAATGTGTCATCAGCCATGGCATCCCAGCTTTTACTCATCTCAGGACCCCCAACATAGGCCTGTATAATGATGTGTCATCAGACATGGCATCCCAGCTTTTACTCATCTCAGGACCCCCAACATAGGCCTGTATAATGATGTGTCATCAGCTATGGCATCCCAGCTTTTACTCATCCCAGGACCCCCAACATAGGCCTGTTTAATGATGTGTCATCAGCCATGGCGTCCCAGCTTTTTCTCATCCCAGGACCCCAACATTAGTCTGGATGATGATGTGTCATCAGCCATGGCGTCCCAGCTTTTACTCATCCCAGGACCCCAACATTAGTCTGGATGATGATGATGATGTGTCATCAGCCATGGCGTCCCAGCTTTTATCCATCCCAAGACCCCTAACATTAGTCTGGATGATGATGTGTTATTAGCCATGGCGTCCCAGCTTTTTCTCATCCCAGGACCCCCAACATAGGCCTGTATAATAATGTGTCATCAGCCATGGCATCCCAGCTTTTACTCATCTCAGGACCCCCAACATAGGCCTGTATAATGATGTGTCATCAGACATGGCATCCCAGCTTTTTCTCATCCCAGGACCCCCAACATAGGCCTGTATAATGATATATCATCAGCTATGGCATCCCAGCTTTTACTCATCCCAGGACCCCCAACATAGGCCTGTATAATGATGTGTCATCAGCCATGGCGTCCCAGCTTTTACTCATCCCAGGACCCCCAACATAGGCCTGTATAATGATATATCATCAGCTATGGCATCCCAGCTTTTACTCATCCCAGGACCCCCAACATAGGCCTGTATAATAATGTGTCATCAGCCATGGCATCCCAGCTTTTACTCATCTCAGGACCCCCAACATAGGCCTGTATAATGATGTGTCATCAGACATGGCATCCCAGCTTTTACTCATCTCAGGACCCCCAACATAGGCCTGTATAATGATGTGTCATCAGCTATGGCATCCCAGCTTTTACTCATCCCAGGACCCCCAACATAAGCCTGACACATCATTGTACAGGCCTATGTTGGGGTCCTGGGATGAGTAAAAGCCAGGCAGCCATCATGAACCGGGAGATTTTTAGCTGCTCATCCCAGGACCCCAACATAAGCCTGAATAATAATGTAGGAGTACCACAATACATTCTGAACAAACAAAAAATCACACAATATTCCGGCAGTGTCCAGCAGGCATATTACAAGACTATCTGCCAGTACCATCGTTAAGTGAAAATATGATTTAAAAAATCTATCCGTCAGATAGCGCCGAAGTGGTGGGGTATCTAGACATTATTAAATGTCTCAAGATCCGTACTACTGAGATAAACTTAAGTGGATTTACCTATTTCAGTCAATCTTTTACTCTGCATGGCGAGGTAGAGTCACATACTAACTTTGCCACAAATGGCATGAAATTGGTTGGCCCCTGTACATGGGTCATGCACAATGCCACAGCCGAACACATGTACATGTCTATTTCATATGTTCAAAAATTATTTAGAATGGATCATTTATATTTGGGAGGGGGGATTTGGACATATCTTGTTGGAAAACATATCATTGATAAATCTGTTTGTTTGTTTTGGGTTTTACATCACTTTCAACATTATTTCGATCATTTCATGATGAGACCGGATAGTATCAGCCTTGCCCAAGAAGAACATACCATGATTTTTTTCCTCCCGCCTTAAAGATTAAAGGTATTAAGCACCAATCCTGTTTTCTTGGTTTTGCAACAGTATATATACATATGAACACCATGACGTATTAAAGTCTGACATCGAGCAACAAGAAAAATTGCTACAAGACATAGAAGTTGCACAGTCTGTATAAGATTTTCTCAGCCCATGGCTGCACGTGACGGGTAAACACGGGTAGCGTGAACTTTATTTGACCTCAATCGAGGCTCAAAGTAGGGTAGCACTGTTTAACGTCATTTTGGTACTATTCAAAAGACAATACATTTCATGACGTCATAAGCATATTGCCATGCTCTTATGACGTAATTTTACCTTTCAGTGCCTCTATGATGACACTCCACATAAAAATGACACCAAGAAAGGAGTGTGCTTTCATTAGAGGCCTATATATTAGGGTCTTGTTCAAATAGGTTTTACAGAAAATGATGGGGATGCATTTTTCAAAAAGTGTATAGACATGAAAGACAAATACATTTATCACCAATATGTGAATTTTAAACATTTTTTTCAAAATCGGTGCTTAATCCCTTTAATAGTCCATCCCCTAGCTATTTTATCCCACTATTTTGCTATATATGCCTCATGGATCGTAACTTTCTAATTGATAACAATATTATCAATTGGCAACTATATGTGACAAATAATTTGACGAGGTGCCTATTGGCGTCTGAAACTTGCATTATACCCAAAGACTGCGTCAAAATAGACTTATAATCCACTGTTTCCAGAAACACCTTGCACTGCCGTTCATATTTAACGTTAAGCCACGACTCTGGTACAACTAGACTTCCGGCAACTAACAATAAAACAATTCTTGCACTCGCACTTTCACTGGAATTGACTCTTCTGTGCGGGAGGCTGAAAATGGGGGCGCCTCGGTCGAGAGGTAAACATCCGGCCTGTATCCATCTTCTGGTTTTGGCCTGGTCATGTTCAGGAAAAGTGAAGAATTTCACTCCCTCCATCCAGCCATACCTTCCATACTTCTGTGTAGATGCTGCACACCCACTGACAGCACAGATGTAAACCATTCCGACCCCTCTAGTACCATATAAACAGAAACATGTGGAACAAACTGTCAACCGGGAAGCAAAACGGAATTCGACCTCTCGACTTTTCGGTCCGCACTAATGACCCGCGTAATTTTGATCGGCTGATAAAAACGTCAGTGCAGTATTACCGGAAAGGGATCAAAACTGCGAGTGCAAGAAATTGTCAGTCCTGTTTGAAAATATTTCTTTGTTTTTTCTTAATCGTTTCGCCATTGTTTACGAGTTTGCGCAAAGACGTGAAAGTGGGTCAGTTTATTCACGGGAGTGACAGCAACAAATATACAAATACAATACAAATACAAATTTTTATTCTCAAGAGAGGTCGCCACTAGTGCGACATGGGAGAAAAAGAACTGGTGGTGCCCCCTGACAGTTACAAGGTGGAGGGCACCCCATACAATTGTTGTCTATTATGGATAGTTCACACAGTAACTATAAATGTGATAGTGGAATAAAATACAAAGTACAAAATACTTAAATAATCTAGTAGAAATAGCGGTAATTATGCCATTTGCTATTTACAAGTTGTATGGGTATATACATACATGTTTATAGTTTGCACCTAGACTACCCATACTGGGTAGTATCCTATGAACTAGTATAATTGTGACAATATGCGGTGAATATGTAATCATGCTCTTGTTGGCTTAAGGAGCGATTCTGACATGTAAAGTCTAATTAAAGTGATTCATGATAATGTTGACAAATTTGGAGAGTGAGGTTAGCTCTTTCACATCTGTGCTATTGAGAAGATGCTTCATACTAGTGATATTAGGATTTCTAATGTATGCTGTGCCTATATGTCTATCCCGCTCTACCCTGAAGTGTTCACAAACTAGGAGGTAGTGGTGCTCATCCCCAATAGACTTGTCATTGCATAAAGTACAAAGCCTTCTTTCTCGTGGGATGTTATTGTAACGGCCCACCACAACTGGTAGTTTGTGGTTATTTGTTCTGAATTTAGTGAGTGATATGGAAAGATTTGGCTCCAGGAGTGTGAGGTAGTTTTCAAATTGGAGTGAGGATTTAAATTTACTATAGTTGTCACAGGTGCTTGAGCTGGCCAGATCTGCCTCCCATTGATTTGAGTAGTGGGCCTGTAGCCTCTGTTCAAAAAGTGCTTTTAATAATCTGGGATTCAACTGATCATGAGGGGCCTCCCACAGGTGCTCTAGACCCAGGTCCTTCAGGGTGGAATCAATTTGTGACAGCCAGCTTGACTTGTATTCACCCTTTAGGTATAACTCTTTCATTTTGTGATAAATAGCTCCTGATATTTTGCTTGATTTACCAGTATTAATTCTGACCCAGAAATTCAACATTCTCTGTTTGATGTATTTCTCCATCTTGCACCTACCAAGTTCTCCCAGAACAATGTTGTTAATGGACTTGGAGTTCACTTTGAGGATATATTTACAATATTGGTAATGGAAAGTTTCCAGATTTTTTATATTTGAAAACCCCCATACTTCTGAGCCATACAATAAGATTGGTAGGATACAAGTGTCAAACAGGTTCAGTTGTATATCAATGGGTAGCTGTAGCCTTCTGGCTTTAGCTGTAATACTATATGCTGCCCTTTTGGCCTGAAGGATCTGCTTGTCAATTGCTTTAGTGAATTTCCCATTAAAATTAAATGTTACACCAAGGTATACATAATCTTTCACTACTTCCAATTTATGCAAACCCAGGAAGAAGTCTGGTGGTTTCCTAACCAGGCCTCTGGAAAATATAACAATTTTGGTCTTAGAAGTATTTACCTCAAGTTTCCATTTGTCACAATAGTTTTTGAGGGCATCTAGCATTGACTGCAGATCCTTGAGCGTCTCACTTAACAGTATGGTATCGTCAGCATACAAAAGGGCATAAAGTTTAATATAGCAATCGAGTCTATCAACATTAAACTCCACTTCAACACCGTTAGAGTAACCGCTTAAATAATTGGTCAGATCATTTAGAAATATTGAAAAGAGCAAGGGAGACAGGTTTTCCCCCTGCCTCACACCTATATTACATTCGAAGAACCTTGACACATCGCCACCATTTTGAATGCAGGATTTTGCATTGTTGTACATGTTTTGGATAACGTTAAAAACTTTGCCTTTGATACCTAGATTAATTAATTTATGCCAGAGGTGGTGCCTGTCAACAGTGTCAAAGGCCTTCCTATAGTCAACAAATGCTACATATAGTCTCTTTTTCTTGCTGGTGTACATATCAATTATACAGTACAAGGTAAAAACATGGTCAAGGGTGGAGTAACCTGGTCTAAAGCCAGTCTGTTCCTCACCTAGTAGATTATTACTTTCCAGAAAAAGTGAGAGTCTGGCGTTAAGCAGAACTGTGAATAATTTTCCCATACAGCTTAGTAGGGTTATACCTCTGTAGCTGTCGGGGTCACCTCTGTCTCCCTTACCTTTGTAAATTGATACAATTATACCTTCGCACCAGTCTGAGGGAATGAGGCCTGTATTTAATATTAGGTTGAAGTATCTAGTAATTAGAGTTATCATACTTGCTGGGCTGTGCTTAATAAATTCATTAATAATTGCGTCTAGCCCACTAGCCTTCCCATTACGCAACTTGCATGTCTGCTTCCTCAGTTCATCCTCAGTGAAGGCTGAATTGAAAGGACTGTTATCCGTCAAATTGACTGAGTTGTTTTCGTTTTCAGGATCAGTGTTACCACCTGAATTTTGATTGAGGTTCCTGAAGTGTTCAAAAAGAATTTGAGTGGATATTTTAGTGGAAACTTTTTTATCATTATTGTTGATGATGGCCCAGTAGTCTTTTGGGTTGGATGATTTTAGTGCTCTGAGTTTTTTGTGGACCTGCCTATTATAAGATTGCCTTGCTTTTCTTGCTTCAGTCCTGTACTTTTTGCTGCATGACTTAACTTTGGCCTCACTCTCCTCAGACCGACGCTTGCGCCATTCGTGTTTGGCCTTGTAGAGGTGTTTTCTATTTACATAGCATTCTTTGTTAAACCATGGTTGACTGGGAGATTTCCTCCTAAGTTTGTTAGCATTAAATCTGACATTGATATTACTCAGAATCTTAATCAACCCTGAAGAGGAGCCAGCCTCTTTGTATACACAATTTATGTCACTTGTGATTTTATCTATACAATCTTGTGTCATGTTTTTTGCCACTTTCTCATCAATTACAGACAGGATTCTATTAATATGATCCTCGTCAAATGACTCCTTGAACAGGGATTGTTTCTGTGGGTCCCAATTAGATTTATATTTTGTCCCACTTTTGTGGTTCCCATTACATACATCCTGTATATCTTGGTCAGATTTGTGAGGCAGGGCAGGTGGGGATGGCTGGGCATTTTCTAGGCCTTGTAGTGTAATGCTCACAGGGGAGTGACAGTCTGATAGGTTGTAGTCAAAGGTATCTACATAAAAATCCTCTATATGTCTGAATAAGGATGGGGTAGATAAGGCATAGTCAATAGTGCTTTTACTGGATCCATTTTTTGTCACTTTGGTACAGGTTGTGTCCCCAACTGCCCTGTCTCTGCCGGCCCTGCCATTAACAATCAATAGGCCAGTACCTTTACACAATTCCAACAATTTATGCCCCTTTTCATCACATTTTGTATCTTTGTTCACTCTTACAATTGGTATGCCCAAATCTTTTAGTTTGTCTGTGGTTAACATGAAATCACTATTACAGTCTATCCCAGATTCATTGCACACAGTTTTGTCAAAAAAGATAAAATCGGCTTCATTGCTGGTCCTAGCGTTGTAATCCCCTAGGATACATATCATACAGTTGTCAGAGTCATACCTAGCATTTACACTTAAAATATTTGAGAAAATGGTGTCATACTCATCACCTTTATAATAACTTGAGTCTGGTGGGGGTATATATGTATTCCCCAATACCAGGTCATACCCCAGGAGTTTTCTGTCTATTTTTAGCCACTGTAGGGCTAACAACCGTCAATTTCGCGCATTTTGGTCTTTGTCAATCATTATATTATCCAACAAAACATGGACAGTTGATTATATATGTGCTATAGTGGGGTATATCCATCAGTGACACTTGACATTACTTTATCTTATAAAGCGATGTGCGTATGTTATATTCTAACAAGATTTACAAGTCAGAGTCACGTCTTTGCGCAAACAAATTATACAATCATAGCCTTCGCGCACTGAACTTTTTTCTTTGCCAAAAGATGAAAATTAATATATCGATCATATGACTTACATATTTGAAGAGAAGAGTTCAATAGCTCAATTTTGAGTTGTCAATGATGTAAATCGGCCAAGAACTGACTGAGCAGCGCCAAATTGTATACTTTTGTAACAAGCTGGAGCTCACGCACGTGCACATTGTGACAAAATCGGGGTCAACGGGTGCAATTTTCATAACAATTTATTTATACCATTCATATAAACTTGTCTATGCCAAAAAAATTCATTGTTCTATTTGTAATATGAACACAAGACAATTTCATAATTATCAGCCAATCCTATGGTTGCGCGAATCCTATGGTTGTTAGCTCTATACATTCACATTCATCATTATTTACAGAAATTTCTTTACAAAAGTTGAAAATATTTTCTTTAACAAATAAAGCTAGTCCTCCTGATTTATGTTTATACTTTTTCCTGTGGTTGTATAGTGGCACAAAGTTACATAGACTAATGTTTATTACATCTGCACTGTCAACAATTTGGAAACGCCACAACGTTGTGGTGCTGCTGACGTCATATGATGTTTTTACCTTTGTGTTTCCATGACGTCATCACTTGAACTCTTCTGAATGTAATTTCACGTTTTCAAGTTTGATATCGGGTAAAAAACTGAAGAAATAACACTACAGAATTCACACGGATTTGTATTTATAGACATTATGACTGAGAAAGATAGTAGCATCGGTCAAAACTGCAACAGTCAATCGCCAGAGGTCGAGTTCATTCAGTAGGGAAAATCAGTTCAATATGATGGGCAGTGCACACATGTTGACTTGTTTCTACAAACAGTGGATTTCAAGTCTATTTTGCCGATGTCTTTGGGTATAGATGTGGTTTCTTAAAACTGCCGTTCAACTTTACTTGCAGTCTGGTATAAACCCAGGATATGCTACGGAGAGTAATAATCTACTCAGATAAGAATATTGAAAGAGAACTGATAGAGAAAAACGTCAAATGTTCGTTTTTAGATAATAATCTCATAGTATTCCAAGATTTCTCACAATATATAAAAGCCTTCAATTAATTTTTAACTACATTTATTGGAATTTGTACGTGAAAGATGCTTGTAAATATATTGCTTCTCAAAATTGTTATTCTTATTTCTCTCAATAATGTGGAGTCTATTCATAAAAATTTACAATTAAGATCATATTTTACATTAATATCGGTTTTGGAATCATCAGTTGTTGTAAGTTTTAATATTATCGGGACATAATATAAAAGGTTCAAAGAAACAGTTTTGAGGGATTCTAGCTTCAGCAATCGTTTCCAAGGACATACTCCAGGATTATTTTATTATGCAACTTTAAAGTCATTTTGAATTTTCTATCACGAATGTATGGATGACTGATTAAGTTATTTCATTTCAAGTTATCTCATTTTCCCTGACAAAAGAATGAGATAATCGCATTTTATTATTTGTTCGTTATATCGGCAAAACCAGACACGATTCCTTTCCACAGGTTGTTCATATTTTGCGTGAATGAACTACATAATAACCACTGGCCTGGAATTCGAGGTGGCTGTCCATGCTATCTGAGGAACATGTGTCCCAAACAGTTTCACTGAATCCTGTATTCTGCAAGGCTGCCTCTATCTGTTCAATATTTATATGTAAAGAATGAAACGTCTCCATTCCAACTGGATACTTTGATTCATTTATCACCCCTGCCAGAACAAGCAGACCTCCAGACTTCAAATACATGCTGAGCTTCTGAATTGCCTTGTTATAGGCCTCTATGTCAGGGCATGCTGATTCCAGACAGAGGCAGGATACGATGACGTCATAGGATGAGAATGAGGCTGAAGGTAAGGGGTTTTCCTGCAGAATATCACATGACATCACATCCCGGATTGCTGAACGAGAGCGCTCCTCAACTTCTTTCCAGTCACTGAAAATAATGTAATGAAATTTCAATGCCATTTTTATATATTTATCCAATATTGTGCTCTTTAAATAATTCTAAATATTATATATATTTTATATATTTTCACAAGTGAAAAGTTTTGGTTCACATGATCACCTTCCTTCGAGTTCAGCGACATGTTTAATGAATGGGGACCAGTCATGAGCTGCGGGATCTTTCTTCATCCATTTGAAAACTTCATTCCTGTTCTGCTGTGCAAATTCTGCCAAGGTGATATTCTTACAAGTAAGGCTACCTATGAATGTTGAATACACACTTGGACCACAGCCAAAGTCTAGCATATGATCACCGATGGACACTGTAAATATAGCAGGTAAAGATAAGAAATCGACTTATCTCATAATGATTGACCCTTGCTTTAATCTGAGTGATGCAATTCAAACAGTGAACCTTTTAGAAATTATAAAAAACATTTCTTCAAAAATGAAACTATATTCTAATCTAGGCAAAATTTTAAATCAACTAAGAATTTGTAATGTAAAAACACACACATGATCTGCCTTTGATATGTTTGCAAATAGGACGCCTTGAAGTATAGACATACAAGTATCGATAGTGCAGTTTAAGTATTACCTGTGTTGAAAGCTTTGACAAGGCCCTGTATAATATGACGAGATAGCTGGGAGGTATGCAGGCTGTCTGCTCCCCATAATTCATTCATATACGACTTCACATCAAAACGTTCTGTTTTGTAATCATTGCCACCTCTCAGACTATCAGTGTTGAAATTAGTTGCTTCCATCCTGTAAACAGCGATAAACCAATGAAGGCGCCTACAAACAGAATAAAATAATATTATAGATAATAGCACCAGTTTGCATGTACATGTACAATATATGTTATATACATACCATCACATAAACTGGAGACCCAGGCACATGTCTATCACTTGTGCAATGTTTTATAGGACATCTTGATTTTGAAATGAATGCTATTAACTGGACAGCTTGTTGTCCCAGATATCCAGATATCCAGTTACAGGACAGGACAGGACAGGGGTTTCTTTTCAAAGGTTGCTGTGTACATAATATAAAAAAAATAATATTTACATTTCAAGTTGAGCATTGTTTTTCTAATCATTGTCAACTTAAAAAATATCATTTATGCGGTTTGAAAAATTCATCTTCAGGGCTCATATGCACTCTCATGCATGAATGTATGTATATTATCAAGGACGGACAGACAAATGGATGGACGGAGGGACAAACGGACAGACAGACAGATGAACAAACATGTTCCCCATTTCTAAAGCTCTGAAACTTGATTTAACCTGCAATGAAGTTGTCTTGATGTTGCGAGCAAACACAGTTGCATGAGGCTACGAGTTGCACATTTCTCTCAAATGAATATTACATTTTGAAAAGAGCACAGTTTCATCAATAATTGGAGCAGAAAGATGTTTTAACCTGCACAATGAAGCCTTCTTGACGTTGCAAGCAATGTAAATATAGGTATAAGACATTCTTTCAACACTGAATATTACACTATACAAAAGACCACAGTTTCAAAAGACCGTAGAAAGTCAGGGTGAAAGGGATACATCCGTTTTAATTAGGGTATATATCCTTATATTTGCCTTATATTTATTACCCAGCTTTACTAGGCCTCTTCAATGCATACATAGTCACAAGTGTCAACATAGTGACGTCATGGTAACAGCATAAATTATGTTAATATGATCATGTAGAATACTGCTGTTACCTTGTTGTAAGCTCCTCCCTCTGGTCTTGAAATACCAGTTATTGGCTATTTTGACTGATAATCAAATGAATGTATGCTATGTCCCTTCCACCTTTCATCTTTTTGTGACTTAATTTAATAACATCACTAGAAATGGCAGACATAGGGATATAACTTTTTTACTACTCAGAATACATCTACAAATGATATGTGATCGAATGTCAACCTTCTTAGGCTATTTTGATCAAATATTGCCAGTGACCTTGAAGTGACCTTTCAATGACCTTGAAAATAGAAAGCCTATTTCCACGAAATTATCTGCATGTTTTATTATCTTATCATCTACATCTTTCAAATACGAGCTCGTAGAGTCCTTATTCGTCAAAATCTGTTCATAATTAACAATTTGAGAGCAATTAATAGTTTTGTGGTCAATCCACAAGGGAAAACAGAGGAAAATACTATAATACTAATTTTTTTGAAATAATATAAAAATGCCAGCTTATTGGGGGTTAGTTTATGAAAATATATAGAATTCTGCACAGAAAAGAAGCACATTAATACTAAAAAGAAATTGAAAAAAAAGTCCGTCAATTTCAAGATTTATTATGAAGCTAAAATGATTAAAAATAGCTTAAATCGATAGGGTTACAAAAGTGACAAATTGACGGACTTTAATTTGACCTCACATTTATTTTTGAGATATTAGATAAATTTAATATCAATCTAATTTCAGAAAATAATCAGCAATCAGTTGCTCTTATTATAATAATACCTAAAAAAGAAGAAATATTCCCTGAATAATATGAGAAAATTAGTCATGAATAGAAATGATTAAAAAAAAAATATAATAAAAAATATATTGAATGTAGAGTCAATTAGGTTATAACATTTTCATAATTTTTGAAAAAATGGCATTCTATGTGGTTGAAATGGCATTCTATGTGGTCGGACACGGCCAATATTAAATGTCACTGAAAGTGCTCTGCAGGGTGCTTTCTGGACGTCCGCTCCTCCCACTGCTATAAACCCGTTACATGCGCTATGTCACTCATTCTCGCTGATGAAATACAAGTGCCTTCGGCTGGGAAAGGATGCTGTCTCTCACTGTTGTAGCTATATCTTACTTAGGCAGCTGTCTTTCACTTGTGTTGCTATATCTCACTTATGCAGTTGTCTCTCCCTTTTACAGCCATCTCACGGATGAAGCTGTCTCCTCCACAAGTGTTGTTGTTCACAGACAAAATGGCATCCTGAGTGGTCACATGGTCAATCCCTTTACCCTCTAAACGTAACGCAATGGCCCCACAGCTAATTATGTCTCCAAGTTTCTCCAGTTGTTTAAAGGTGACCTATGCCCATAACATTGCTTTCAATCATGTTTTTGAAAAAAAAGGAAAATAAATCAAAAAGGTTTAATACAAATTTCCATGACAATCCCCATCAGTGCCTCTCTTGTTTTTTTCAATAGGCCGATTGCGGGTTACCATCTTGTTTTTTTTAATGATTAGATTTTAGAGAGTTTTTTGTGCACTTCCGATTGTAATTGTGCAGTTCCGGCGTGTTGTTTTCAATGGGGCAGTATGGCGACCTGCAATCGGCCTATAGCATTTGTAGATTCGGCCTGGGTTTCCAGTATTTTATGACAGCAAAGCAAGCTAATTCACACAAAAAATAATATCTTATCTATGATATATATCTATGGAAAATATTACTGAAAATGGATAATTTTAAACCAAATCAAAAATAGTTGACTTAAATGTCGCCTGCAAAGGTGATTCCCAACCCAATTTGCTATATTTGGTATTTGTCAAGCAGTGCCACCTCTGCTAAATGCTTGTCCATTAAAGTAGTGTCACCTGGTGGGTTTCTTACAGCATTACTTTCCCACTCAAAAATCAAGTTGGGCTTAGACACTAATAACGTTAACTGTACATATGTGGACAGTATACCACCTCCGGTCACGCGTCACTGGAAATATGTGGTTGTTGTTTGGGGTTACCCTGTTCTATATTTATGTCAATCAATTAGAGCAATCCCCTCCAAAATAGTGACACTATTCGGCCACTGCACAAACCCATTGCAACGAGAGGTCCTTGATAGTCCTGATATAGATTTGGACTAGCATAGTCTAAGTTGGACTCTATTTTTTAATAGTAAATATTTTAATAGTAAATATGATACCAGTCATTAACAATATTTAGTAGAATATCAATAGTAACAAATGTACACAGTATTGAAATTATTTCCCTGATGGATATTTATTTCTGCAAAATTACACTGATTTACTATGAAAGATACAACAGCATATTCTTCACATATGTCCAGACTCAACCATAAGAAATATTCTAATTTGTGATCATGGTGATGTGATTTATAGACCAAATTGACATGACTATATCTTCAACACCAATCACTACTTTAAGGGCAATCATGCAAAGTTTAAAGAGTTTTCAAACATTGGCCAATTAAATATCGGTGGAATGGTGTAGATTCACCGCTAGAATTGTGAAACTTAACTTTACAACATAAGCATAAAGCATTGCTTTGATGCCCATGTGATGTGTATACAGTGAGGGGGGAAATTTTCTGTCATTCTGTCTGTCCATTAACAGGGGTGGGAGAGCTCTGAACCAATCTGTGCAGTAAATCTGAACCAATATGGTAAAATTGCGCCATTCTGGGTGCTCGCAGCATATCAATCGCTGCCAATCTGAATGGTTCCTGAACACTACCATACGACAGTGGACAATGGCTAGATTGAAAAAGTTGTTTTCTTTAATTTTTATATCAACTGAATTTTAACAAGACTTTACACCAATTTTAACGCAGGAATGTGCCCCAGTTAAAGATTGCATAACAAAGAGTAATTCCCGACTTGGGGCACAAATATTACCATAATAACTGTATACTGTATAAATTTATCATAAAATTTACACTATCATTAACAAGACAATGTTACAAACTCAACTATGGGTTCATACAGTGTTCAGCCAGAAAGATCTCTTTTGTTGGTTCTGGTGAACGGATCTCATTCGTCCCTGCCATGGGGCAATCAAAATGCACTTAAAAATTGAATTCAGGCCAACTTTCTTGTTATCTTGATAATCATTGGCTGATATTTGTCATGTTATTTAAAATAATAGCTCCCCACTTGACAACTCAGTAACAGCTATTAGAAAGAAATAGTCCCCCAAAATTATAACATCTCACATACTATTAGCTGAGAGTTCCCACCAAATTAAATGTTTCAGAGGAGAATATCAATGATGATGGACAGACAGAATGACAGTAAATTCCTCCCCCTCTCAATGCATACATGAATAGCATGGCAAATATTAATACTTTATCATATATCTACATTGCTACCCCAAAATTTGGTATTGAAATTACATTGGAGCCTCATTTTAAAACCTGGGCGATAACATTTGCTGTTTCTATCCGGGTTAATGTGCCCTGATTTTGATGTCAAATAAAGGCAATTCAATGAGTTATATTTTTAACAGCCCAAACTACAAAGGCTATGTAGTTTTGGGCAGTCAATAACCTTGCCAAAATCTATTATCAGGGATATGACATATAAGTTGTAATAAGTAGTAACTTATGTAGCTCACCAAGTGACCTCCAGGGTTGAGCTGGCAGCTCCCGGACCTCAGACCAAAATCTGTTATCAGAAATATAAGTAGTAATTATTTTCCCTCAGGACTTTTATTATTCAGAAAAAAAATATATTAATGCCATATGTTTTCCTCTTGTAGGTGTTCCACAATGATGCTTGTGATGGTCCTTTCGATGGTGGCAGCATAGAGCCCTGGCCAGATGGAACGGGCCATCCAAGATACAAGCTCTGGCTGCCTGAGCCTCCGGCAAGCTGCACATAAATATGGTGTTCCTGTCAGCACGCTTAGTGACCACGTAAGACAACAAAATGAAACTGGTGAAAAACCACAATTGAGCAGAGGTGACAACAGCCTCCTTACACCAATTCAAGAAGCCCCTTTGGTGGGTTTCATAAATTACATAGAACAAGGTCTTGCCAAAGACAGTCGCATGACTAATGAACTCCCTGCAGAGATTGTATTGGAAAACGGCAAGGTCTGGAAGCCAAAGGATCAACTAAACTGGGCACAATGATTCATTCACAGACATAAATTCAGTTTTCGCAATCCTAATGTTTTAAATGTTGGCTTTTTATTACATAATATTCTTCAACAATTACAATTAAATGATTCTCCCGATTGCCTGATCAATTTGAATGAGACATTTTGGGCAAGATCCCTAAAGTTTTCCCGGAAAATTGTGGCACAAAAAGGTGTGAGACATCCTTATAAATGGCAAGTTTTTACCAATGAACATTTAACTTCAGTCCATAGTGGAACGGCATATGGCAAACTTTTACCTCCCATGATTACTTTCAAAAATAACATTCCCAAAGATTTTGTTTCTCTTATTTCTGATGGCTGGGTTACAACAACTTCAGTGTCTGGCTTTCTGAATCAATTACTTTTTGTTGTTTGGTTACAATGTGTCTTGATATCGTTTGTTAAAAAACACAAACAAAAGTTCTTTAATTTATTGATTGACAATGCTAAATGTCACTTAGGAGTCACTGGATTGCGTCTGGCCAAAGAAAATAATATTGAAATATTTGGACTTCTTCCCAATGCAACTAATTTTCTTCAACCTGTCAACAAGTTATTTTTCAAATTAAAGGACAATTTTTATTCTTTAGAATCAAAATTACAATTAATAAGTGCAGGTTTTGTTGCTAGAAAGTCAAATCTTTGGTTTGAAACAATCCATCACTGAAAACATTTCTAATGCATTTAAGTCAACTGGCATATTCTCATTCAATCCTCATGCAATAAATACATCCACCATCAATACTATAATTTTGATGCCAATAAAGTGGTTGTTCCAAGGGTTGATGCTCCCACAACAACTCTACAGGACATGCCTGCTGCAGGCTCGCAACCAACACAGGAAATGGGCCCGTGTCCAGAATGTGGACAAATATCACAGTGTAAATCTTGCATAGTTCGCTACAACCCCTTGTATCAACGTGGATTGGTCCCTGATCCCATTTGTGCTTCCACCAGTCATGCTTGAAAAAAAAAGTCAATCGGAAGAGATCACAAGCATACATTTTAACATCGGATGAGACAATGTCAGAACTTCCCACAACAAAACACAGTTCCTCTTGCCAAAACCCTCAAGAACAAGAAATAATAGACAATGAGCTTCCAACCATTATCCCAATAAAAAATGGAAAAGAGGAAAACAACTCTCTGAAGAAAATCATGAAGAATGGACTCTATCTGGAAGAAAAAACATCAGGTCTAAAAAAAACCCGAAAAAGTGCAAAATTCAGAAAAAAATCAGAAGTCTGGAAAAAAACAAAAAGAAATCTGGAATCCATGAAATTGAAAACTTTTTTTGTGGTGCTTTTGGAAAACGTGAATTAGCAACGGATGAAGAAAATAGTATTGACTGGTTTGGTTGCGATAATTGTTCTGATTGGTTTCATTATAATTGTTTAGATCACCACTAGCAAAAGTTTTTTTCATTATCTCTTTTGTTCTGACATGGTTTTGCCAAACGTGTGCAGAAAATTATCCTGGGCTTGATTTGAATTGTGATGTTGACTGTTCCATCTGTTTCTCTCCACTTGATTTGTGGCGTTCTTTGGAATTTGTTAAATGTAGTGAGTACACTTCTTATTTTCATATTGATTGTTTTGGCACAACTGATGAGGAAAGAAAGAGGAGTGCAGCATTCACCGAATATGAACACTGCATGCACCGATCTATACCTGGCTGTGCAAACCTTGCATGCAAACACCAGAGTCATAAACAATCATAAGCATATTCCTCTAGGTAAAGATTCCAGTGTTTGTAAAAGTAAAATGTTTGTGTGTGAACAAATAGATGGCTGTTACTGTTGATGTTGATTAGTAATTCAAGAATTCCCATAAAACTGGTATTGTGGTGACAATTAATCATTTATGGACATTTTTCTAAAATAAAATAAAAAGTAATTTATTATATATAAGATGTGTGCAAACTAGTAAATGTATTGAAATGAATAACTTAAGTATTTTATAGCAGACCAATCCAGATGTCTAAATAAACATATGATAAAATTAACTCTGTATGTACTTCTGAATTTCTTCCACATGTGTATAATTTCATGATTTGCAGTGTATGCAAGATCTGTGCCACAAAAAACAAGTTATCTGACCCATATATTCTGCTCATGTACAACTTGTATGACTCATATCCATCCAAAAAATGAAACCTAACCCCAGCTCTGCAGCTGTCAAGAACTTTAGCCCAAGTCCATCATCAAAATCTTTCCCTTTTATCCAAGCTCCTTGAATGATGTCCTCATAGGACTCCACCACACACTCAAGGTAATCTGAGTAATGTTGAGAAAGATATAGTGCAATGAACTGAAAGTGGATCTTCTCTTACTGTATGATTCACCATCTTCAAGTCTGAACAAAACCTCTGATTTTTCCATCGTACTTCAATTTGAAGTACATGCTCAGATCCTAATTTCATTTTTTATGAAGAAAAATTCAGAATAGTTACTGTTATGTGGCTTACAATACAATCCACTCAAAATTACTTCAAATAAATCTGTTCATATCTGTTCTTATTGCTTCAATTATAAATATTCTGAAAAAAGAAAAAATGCATATTCTAAACCTTTTATTTTTTTATACATGTTTAGAAAAATTATGTAACTATTCATGTTACCTTGTAAAACCTTTTAAAACAAAATATTATTTATGATACAGCATTTATAAAATTCCTGTTGCATTTTTTTATTGTTATTTTTTGTTGATTTTAAATGATGACATAACGTTTTATAAGTCAATTTATTTTATGATGGCCCATATATTGGCAGGGCTATAAATTACATTTTCTGATAGTATTTTTTTTCACTGAACAACGTGGTATATTTTTCTAAGCCTAAGTGGTCATTTCGTTAGCACTGGTAGTGGTAGGGTCCAACTGTAGTTGCAGTTGGTAAAATTATAAATATTTCTGATTAATCAAATATTAGTTATAAAATCCTGTCTTATCTGTAAATAAGAATTGTTTTTTATGTGTAGTTTGATTCACATTATTATTACAGTCTACTATCCGAGTTTAATAAAGTACAATGCTTTATGGGTACAAAGAGGCTTTCGGTGTGGGGTTTTGCCTCTAAAAATGTAAAAAATCTCAGAAATAGCTATTTATTTATTATTTATTATAATAAATTTCAAATACATGCATTAGGTCTGGTTTTTCTCTCTTTGTACACATATTTTGCTAAAAAATAATGTCTTTTCCATAAGTCTGTGATGAAAACTTTTTTGCCCGGAAGATTTTTCATAGAATTACCATTTTTTTTCAATGCCCGGTATAATCCAATGCGCAGAATTTCTCATTGATCCCTGTGAAAAAACGACCCCGGACTTGAAATCTACAGGAAAAGGGTGTACATTAATAAACAAACCAGACCTAATTGATAGTTAAAGTTCCACACTGTGGCCAAATGACGTCATCAGTCCGGTGCTCTTCTGTGTTTTAGGTCATAAAAGACTATTTCCGTTTTTATTTAAATTCTGAAAAAATGGCAACTGTCCAGTCAGTTTTCCAAGCAAATGCTGAGTTCTGGGGTTGGGATGGGGAATATGTTGGAGAAGTAGTACAAAAGCATATTAAGTCACTTGAGGATGAACTGCAGGAGTTTTATAGTGCTGAATCGCCACTTGCAAGCCATGTGGAGGGGTTGGGAAGAGATTTTCGTCAAGCTGCATCAGAACTGACCCTGAGGAATGACCCCAGCGTCAGGCCATCACTGAGGCTGAAACATACACTCATACCTGTAATGAAGCCATTATCTCTTGTTTTTAGTATTTCCATTGTTGATATATCCATAATAATGATATTTTATTGTCCTAAAGTGTCATAAAGTTTAATTAAACTTCTCCACATGCTCAACAATAGATGCTGTTTACTTATAAAGGTGACCTACATGAAAAGACTCTCCTGAGAAATCCCTTCACTTTATTCAAATTGAAAGTTAAATGCAAAACTTATGAACACTGGGAGTTTGAGAACTGAGCTGTGTCCACACAATAGCAATGATTTAGTCATATAGAAATATAAAGAGATGCTGGATGTTTCAGAAAACTACATAGTTTATCCTATAGCCTATAGGTGGCACTGTTGGGGACATCAAGGGGGTTTTACAAATTTTGTCAAATTTTTAAAATTTTGTTTATAAGCAATCGCCCATGGTGCAGAGAGAGCTCCTGAGGTGGAGAATGATGATTAAGGCATTATTGAAGTGAAGAGTTGGATCTACACTGAAGAATTTCAGCAGGGATGATCCTGTTGAGGTATGTGATTTGATAAGATTTAATGAGCAAATGAAAAAAGCCAATTCTGCTTGAGACATCATCAGTGCATAAAATACCAAAATTGAAATTCAAGATATTCAAGCTAATTCTCTATTTTTTAAACATCTGGCCAAACATATACTTGATAATGACAAATTAAAACCAGAATTTAAATTTCTATTTTTGAAATTGGTTGTATTATTCAAAATACTAATTTTGTATTTTAGATTTTTGAGGGCATAAAAGAGCTGCTTAGCTTATCCACTACAAAATATACTACAAAGGAGACTGCTGCAATGATCCATATTACCATCACATCTGATGCAAAACTCAGATCACTGTTGAGACAAGCCTCCTGCATAGACTTCCTAGAGTCTAAGGCTAAAACAGGAGAGATGGCCTGTGTGAACATTTCTGAAATCTTTCCATTTTGTGTTTCATACTCAAAGAGGAAAGAGAGACTGTTTATTTCTTTCAAATATAATTGGTTTAATAAATTTGGAGCTCTTAAAAAAGAAAATCAAAAGGAAATCGTGTGCAAATAACTTATCACCAATGGTTAATTTTCAACAATAATCAGTGACTGTGTGAAAGATACTAAGAAATGATAGTATTCTAGATTATATGAAATATATATTAAATAAGTAAATGCTTGAAACTTTTTTTTTTTAATATATTTTATTTCATTTTTAACATTACAATAAAAATAGAAATGTATATACAAAAGATAATAACACAGTCATGCATTATTAAAACACTGACAGACTGAACATAATATACAGTTCACAATGACAGACACACACAAATTTCCATGTGCAATATAAAACAAATCTGAGCAATAATGATCATATCTTTTCTTTTTTTCTTTACTCTGAAGATAATTTTGTTTTTTCTTATCCTAATTCTTCAATAATTGTGTTCCACCTTTCTTTGAATATATCAATTGTGTTGTTTTTGTATGGATTAACTCTTCTATTTCTAATTTGTATTTGAGAACTCTAAGGAAATTATAAAAACATACTCTTTCTTCTTTAATCTTTTGCTGATAAATATACATCTTTGCAAGTATTACAATGTAGTTTATATTGGTAAAATGTTTAAGATCATAGTAAAATCCAAATATTACATGTTTTACTGTTATTTTAATTGCATTAGGTGTTGTTCTGTTCCACCATTTTTCCAACGCTATCCAGAAATCCTTAACTATAGTGCATTCATACAAAAAGTGTTCAATGTCGTCCGTTACATTGCATTCAAGGCATTTTTCAGATTCCACAATAGATAAATTGTACAGCCATCTCTTACATGGTAAAATTCTGTTTATAATTCTATATTGAAGAGCTTGTAATTTTGTTTCCCTAGTACAGGAATATGGTAGTCTAAATATAGTTAACCAGTCATCTTGAATTGTATATTTGAGTTCCCATTTATTTAAGGCAGTTGGTCTTTCAATCTTATCATATACAAAAGAATCATAGAAATGTTTGGTTTTTATTTCTTTTAGCATCCTTGTGGAACCTTTACAATTAAGAATAATGTCCAACCTGTTTTGTATTGGGGCCTTTTCTTTCGATATTGCTCCTAACCACTGTAATGGAATTGCTTTTCTTAGTTTATAATAGTTTAAAATATTACAGTTCAATGTGAATTTGTTAGAAAAGTCATCAAAACCTAATATTTCATTGGCGTCATTAAAGAGATCCTTAACATATATAACACCAGCTTTGTAAAAATCAGGCCACATCAATTCTTTGGTTTTTCCCTGTTTTGAATATTTGACATTTATCGGGGACTGAATATATTTATTGTACCACAGAAATTCATTTCCATTAGAGAGTATTTCCGTTGGAACTGGTTTTGATTCATTCCAAAATGTATACACTTGTTTATAAAATGGAATCTTAATATTTTCTATGACTAATTTACATAAATTAGTTTCAGAAAAATGTTCTATTGACATGGGTTTTATAATTTCTGACAATATTACTTTCCATTTTCCATTACTGTTTAATATTCTTTTTCCCCATGCAACTTGACTGGCCTTTACCATGCAGGAGAAATCTGGTGCTTTAATTCCTCCATCCTCAACCTTTTGTATAATGACATTCTTTTTTATTTTTGCTCTTTTTCCATCCCATAAAAAAATTGCAATCATCTTATCTACACTATCTACTATTTCAGTTGCAACTGGCATATTGGATGCTACATATAAAAATTTTGGTAAAATCAACGATTTTAATATAGTTACTTTGCCTTTCAAGGATAAACGTCTTTGTTTCCATATATTGAGGGTATCCTGAGCACATTTCAAGCGTGGTAAAAAATTGTGATTTGTGATAATGGCTGGATCATTGCTTATAGTGACACCAAGTGTTTCAATGGGACCTTTTGACCATTTTACATCATATGTCTGAGGTGGCTCAGTATCCACTAAGGAGCCAATACACATAGCAATCGTTTTATCAAGATTCAGTTTTAGTCCTGAAATCTGGTAGAATTCTTTGAGACAGTTGAGAGCATTTGGAATTGATTCAAAATTTGATAGAAACAAGGTTGTGTCATCTGTTAATTGGGACATTTTTATTTCAGTTGTCCCTATTTTTATACCACAAATATTTGTCCTTCCCCTAATAGAAATTGCCATAACTTCAGCTGCTAAAATGAACAAATATGGGGATACAGGACGTCCTTGGCGAATACCTCTTGTCAGTGGGAACCTGTTGCACATGAAACCGTTATTCATGACTACACTTTCAATATTATTGTAAATAGTTCTAATCCAGTTTATGAAAACATCACCAAAATTGAAATAGGTAAGACATTTGAATAAGAAAGACCAACTGACAGTTTCAAAAGCTTTTTCGAAATCTATTAAAAGAATAATTCCCGGCATATGACGAAGACTAGTGAAGCAGATGAGGTCTGATATTGTTCGAATATTTTCACCAATGTAACGACCTTTCAAATAACCTGTCTGATCATTGTCAATTATTGATGGTAATACATTTTGCATTCTTGATGCCAAACATTTGGTGAGTAATTTGTAGTCGCTGTTTAATAATGATATTGGTCTCCAGTTTTTTAGTAATAAACGCTTTTTACCTTTTTTTGGAATCAAAGATATTATTCCTCTTTTTTGATCAATAGATAATTCCCCTTTTTCATAAGCATAGTTTAGACTATCTACTACTAATTCCTTGATATCGGTCCCCCAAAAAATTGTAAAATTCAACAGAGAATCCACTAGATCCTGGTGATTTTCCATTTGGCATAAGTTTTAAAATTTTTGTACATTCATCAATTGAGACAAGACCTTCACACATTTGTTTTTCCTCATCATTTAACTGATTGTGTTCCTCAATAAAAAACTTTTTTGATAGATCATCATTGGTATTGGTATTTGATTCGTTATATATTTTTTTATAAAATGACTCACACTCCTTAAGGATCTCTTGAGTGTCCTCTGTAATGTGACCATTTTGACACTCTAACATTACAATGTTTTTGTTAATTGCATTCTTTTTTTCTAAATTAAGAAAATATTTTGTGTTCTTTTCTCCAGCCTCTGTCCACCTAGCCTTTGCTCTCATAATAGCACCATTTGCTTCTTCTTGTTCCAAAAGTTCAATTTCATTTTTAGTTATTTCATATTGCATAAAAATGTCCTCATCATCCTGTATGGAAAGTTTTTCTTGTAAAGATGAAAATTCTTGATAAAGATTGTCTTTAAGTTCACGCTTTTTCTTGTTTTTAATGAAAGAATATGATAGAGTTTCTCCTCTAATGGCACATTTAATGTAGTCCCATTTTAAACCCAAATCAGTTATGTTTACTGTTTCTTGTTTAAGTTGTGTTAATTTCCTTTTGATGTCAGAGACATATTCCATATCATGCAGGAGGGAACAGTTGAATTTCCAATAACTGCGCCCCCTAGAGTTAGATTTTCCTAAGCAGAGCTCTATAGGACAGTGATCTGATTTTATACCTGGATGGACAGAGGCTGCAGATATATAGTTACATGTATGTGATGTCAGTAACCAGTGATCTATTCTGCTCATTACCCTAGGAGACCTTTGAAATCTTGTGAATAGCTTTTTTTCAGGATATGTCAAACGAAGGACATCATATAAGTCATGAGCTTCCATGAAGCTCAATAATTCATCTGTGTATTGATTCATACAGTTTTTCATGTCGCCACCAATTTTGTCAAGTATTGGATTAAATATTGTGTTAAAATCTCCCCCAAGAACCAAGTGAATAAAATCAAGTGATTCAACTTTAGTTTTCAACTTATTCAAGAAGTTTAATTGTTCTCTTAACTTGTTTCTTGTGGGAGCATATATATTACCAATTACAATAACTTCTTCATTATTATTTGTATTAACTCTTAAAAATTGTGTACGTCAAACATCATTGGTCAGTTCCTCTGTTATTTTTAATTCTATACCTGATGAAATCAAAGTGGCCACACCACAGCTATCTCTTTGACCATGAGAAAAATATATTTCCCCACCCCATTCTTCCCGCCAACCTCTCTCTTCTGCAAGTGAGCTGTGAGTTTCCTGTAATAAGAATATTGCCTTTTTGCTTTTACGCTTAAGATAATCAAATACTATTTTTCTTTTTACTTTTCCTCCTAGCCCATTGGTATTGAAAGAGAAAAGTTGAACATCTAATTTTCCCAATTTTGTGTTGCTATCTTCCATTAAAACAAATATTCAACTGGGACCAGACCAATATGCTGGAGAAATGCCTTATATGTAAGCATGGAAACGACATACAACAGAAAACATATACATAAACATAAACTTGACAAATGAAATACATAGGCTGGTGCAAGGGAGATTGTGAACGATATTTAAACATTGTCATGTCAAGTATCATTAATTGATTAGCAGAAGGGAGGGTAAATAGGAATTTATCCCCTACAAGTATATGTTAACAGTACATAATAAGTCGTAGATTAAAATTGAAATAACTGGTTATGCTGATTCCTTACATTTCAGTGTTTATCATTCCATAGTGTAAATATCCATGCTACTCTAATCAAACAATACTGCTTATTTCAATGTTGTGGTATTTTAGATTTCACTGGAGTATTTTAAGTTGAGTGTTTACTCATACTGGTACATTGTTCATGTCACTGAAAAAAGAAAATGATAAACAAGGAACAAAATGATCCAATGTATTAACCATTTAAATGCACTGTGCCTGTTTATGCTTTTATATTGTAAATAAACAGTAGTGTACAATTCACTGGATTGTATTGTGGTGTGTAGGTGTTCATACAGTGTCAATTTCACTGAGTTATCTGAGATTGAAAAACAGTGAATATGGTACATAAATAATCCAAAGGGTAAATAACCATCAGGCAGCAGAATAAGTATGACACCAAATGAGTTAGAGGGTGTTTCTGAGCTCAGTTAGTAAATTTCCCAGTTTGTTTTTTCCAGGCCAGCGGCTTTTTTCTCCAGCATGGGGGTGGTTTATACCAATGCCAATTCCCCAGAAAGTGTCTATAAATGCTTGAAACTATTCATTTTTAAAAACACATTTTATTTTCAACATATAAATTTCTTAACATTTGTACAAGTGGCCTTATCTACATTTTTAAACAATTATATTGGAATGTATAAAATGAAAAATAAATATGATGTAAAAATTAATCCATTTTGCATTCAAATATATTTTAAATAATACATCTAACATATCTTTGTAATTAGAAAATTAATCTTGATATCACAGAAATAAGTGTTTGAATAAAAACAACATAGGACAATGGCCTTCGAGATATGCTGGTCATTATTTCTTTTGTAATGTTTGGGAACATTTTCTTGAAATGCCTGCAAATTTAAATCATTGAAATCTTTTCCCTGGCAGGCTTAAGCAGATGATAATTTACATGTTGAATCTGATTAAACAGCTTTTCTACCTTGCATTAACTGCATATACTTCACTTGCATATACTTCATCTTATATTTGACATTCTCAAAACATCTTCAAATATATGAGAAGAAAACAACTTTCATGTTCAATGATATAAAAAAATATATACCTTTACAATATCTATATAAATAAAATATTCTCTATGATATCACAAACATTTGATAACTATTTCAATTTTTAGTCACAGCTATCAAAGGACTGCTGGAGAGGTTAAGGTGAATAACATATTTATACCTGGTATCCATAGTGGATTGAAACACCCTTTATTGATTTCATTCAATTTCTCAGTTTCTTACCCTGTACTGGGACATACTTAATCAGCTGTGAATCAATTTGTTTGTCTCTTGATTTTAAAATCAAATCTAGCACCAACTACGCTTCAGCATGTTCAGGGAGATCCACACTTGGTAATTTCACTTTCTGTCGCTCTATGGCTGATTTTGTGCACACAAATGAGTCTCTTCCTGTGGACTCTGGCAGCATAAATAGTTCAGCAAACTTGTGTCTGCTCACAATTTTCCATCTCTTTGAAGCACTGGCTGATGGTGTGTGCTTCAGATACACTTTATGTTGGATGTGCTTACTTTCACGACCCTGCATATAGGCCACGGGCCGTGGCGCAGTTGGTTAGGACGCCAGCTTATTAGCACCAGTTCCTCTGTGGTGATCCAAAGGTCGTGGGTTCGAACCCTGGCCATGCCGGGATTGAACTCATGATACAATTTCCCACATGAGCTGAGGCCTGTGCCAAAGGGTTAACCCGTTGTCCTTGTAAATCTGTGACCGGGTGGGTTGTCATGTCAAGGACCTGCGACATGACAATTCAGTGAGGCAGCACTATATCTGCTACAAGTAGGTCTCATCACGAAATAACTGAAATAATGTTGAAAGTGATGTAAAACCCCAAACAAACAAACAAACAAACGACCCTGCATAGTATTTATGCCCAATCCTACACCTAGCTTCTTGAATATGGCACTTGCATGGTATGGCACTATGTACCCCACAGTCCAGGTGGTTAGGTTTGCCTTTAGAAAAAGGACGTGCAGACAGTGATGCAGGATGCAAGCTTCCTGAAGCTCATTCAGCAAGTCTTCAGCAATATCCATTCTCATGACAATTGATGTTATTGTTGCCATTTGAATTCCTGTACAAATCAGGACAAAATTGATGAAATCTTTGGTGGTGTCTCCGCTGAGAAGGGCTATCATCATTTGTGCTGAATGTTCACATACTGTTTTAGACTCATCTCCTGTGAGTCTCAAACTCAATGGGGCATCTATGCCATTTTCAGAGAGGTGTTTGGTAACTTGTTTCCTCACTCTTCGGAGCCCAATCAGTCCCAAATAATGTAAGTGGTCCTTTAAAGGACAATTTGGCAATCTCGCAACATCAGTTATTTTCTTGGACTGCACAAGGTGTTCACTCCTGTTAACAACCTCTTGAAAACCTCTTCTGTACCACTGCTGCCAAGACAGGTTTGATATGTGTAAGGGTTCAATATATGCCTTATCAATATATTGCCCTATTGGCGGCATGGCCTCTTGTCGTGAGGGACACATTTCGGGACACATTTCTGTTCTTTTCTTTGAAACTGTTGATGTAATCAACTACTGACAACCTCTTGGTGTAAGTCCAGGGCTGCCATGTATTAGATCTCAACGGGCCAACAGTTCCATCCGTGATATCATATTGGCCTTTGTGGACATTCGCAAAAGATGAGGGATACGTGGCACTATTGCCAAGCTCACCCCCCAGTGTTGCAAGGAAACTCTGGTCAGAGGTGATCATTTCCAGCTTGAACTTGATTGAACTGCCATGTATGATGTAAGATTTCTGCTCGATTGAGGTCATATCGCTTGCAAATTTTGTGACCATCTTCAGTAACTCTGGTTTTTTTTCAGAACAATGGCCCCCAAAAATTAAATGGTTGTGTTTTGGAGATGCCAGTCTGTGTTTCGTGTTCAGAAAATAAAATAAAAAGGATGTCCCTGATTCTTCACCTTCTGCATGGGGCATAGGGGCTCCGTCTCCTCCAGCATTTATTAAGAAAGTTCCTTTTTCCCCAAACCATTCCAAGTTCTCTTCTCCAACAGCTGTAAGGTAGTACGTTGCCATCCGCAGTAAAGTTCCTCTAAACATCTTGATATACCATTAATGCGTACCTCTGATCTCACATGAAGTTCTTCATTGTGTCTTTGATTGATGATATGCATAAGCGCTTTGTAGGGCAGAATAGAAGACACTTTATCTTTTTCTTTCTCATAATCTCTTAGTTTTTGATATTTTCGGCTTGTGATCATTGACCCCTCATAAAGTGTGACCAGGCTTCTTCTTAGTCTTTCTTTCTCAACACCTTCCTTAGTCCAGTCAAAATATGAAATGACCTGGAACAAATTAGAACAGAAACCATTTTAGTGTTATTTGTCTCAGAATGTTACCCAGATGAACATATAAAAAGTCTACCAAAATCAACTTAGTGGAACACCACCTAATTTGCATAAATTCAAAATGGCTGCCTCTCATTGACGTTTCACCCAATTTCAGGCTTACATTCAGGTTTTATTGTATGATTAAAGGTTCCTTGCACACTGAAATAATGTCATGCCCTTGCTGTCGGTGTAAAGCAGTTATTTTAAGGCCATGATAAGGAAATAGCTTATGTAGTGTTTCTTGTAATGTATTTCATACGATGATAGTATCATTCTGCTATGAAATACATTATATATTCAGTACATTAGGTGACCTTTATGGTGGAAAGAAAAAAAGATTATGCATTAATACCACTTAGAACAGTACTTTTCTTGTTGCACTTGAAGAAAAGTTTAATAGTAAGTAGAATATTTGTATAGCACAGTATTATTCAATATATTTTAGATGAACCAAAAAAAAATGAATATGTCAGTCCAGACAAAAAACAACTAAGCATGTTTAGTATTAAAAATGACAATCTCTTATAATCAGTGTTGAGCCCTGTAGTTCTCCCACACTATAGGGTAATTAACCAATTAAGTTACAAGAGGCTGGGGTGTGCTACTGGGCAACATACTGTGACCCACATGTGATTCTCACTCAGCATTCAGGTGTCAGATCTTACATATTGATGCAACATGAGGAGTTATTTACAGTGTAACATCACGTGTAATTGAGAAATATTAAAAAGGTGTTTGTGGCAAACATGGGGTGTACTTTCTTTGATGTTTGCATGAGTATTGCAAGTGAAGTTGTGAGTACTGTTTACATATTAATTACCGAGATAGCCAACCCCTGTGGATTGTAAGTCTGCAGCTCCACTACCCCAACCGACAATTCTGTGTCTGTCCTTTTTGTTTTGAGTGTTATAATTGGCATGCAGCTACTGACACTATTGGACTTTGACAGATTTTACTAAGATTATAACAATGATAAAGTCAAAACATCTCATGTACACATCTAATACACCTCTAATTCTACTGTGCATTTTAGAATCTCTAACATAATCTGAAGCCTCTTCCCAGACTTAAAATTCAAAATTCACAATGACATTGTTCATAGCATCCGCCTTTACTGTCCATCTGGTTGGACAAAGAACCCTTATACCCAGAGAACAGTAGTTATTGTTTGCTTTATCTGAGCGGTCATCAAGCAGACTAATGAAAAGTTTCAATAGGTTCTCTGGCAAAGATGGAGTTTGTCTTCAGACTACTACCAGATATTTTCGAGTCAAGAGATTTTGGGTCGTCAGTTTTTGCGATGCACTAAACCCTCTTGCCATCAGCTTTGAACTTTCTATGTGGTAACCTAAGTTTGAGAAAAGATGGGGGCCCTCATGACATTAAGACATTGCCACATGAGCTTCTTCTTGCTTCAGAATATCATTAAAGGAGCTGATGCAAAAGTTTAAGTAGCATCAGTTGGCCAAGCATTGGTTCAAGCAGCTCATCCAAGAATAGTAGTGGCTCCATTGCAGCTAGGTCTTGGTATCAAACTGTCCCATCATTTTGCATAAAAATACCTTGAAGCATTCATGAAATCACAGAGGTCACATGCAATTTATCTGAGGTTTGGGGTATGCGTAAATGACATGTGGCCACGAAACTGTGATACAAGCAAGCTATTTCACTAAAATCAACCAAAATACTCCAAACATGGTTATTGTGTTTTGCTGAAAGTGCCAAGTACTGACTATACTCTTTGGACCAACAAGTGGTCACATGCATACAAGCACTTACATAGGTTTAGTATTGTAATGTATACAATCTAGAAGTAATTATAAGACATATTTAATGGTAGCTTTTAATGGTAGCTTTTACTTTGAAGCATTCAAAGCTGCTAGTACAATCCTAGGAAATTAGTTAATCTAATTATGAGGTAATGAACAAAAGAAAAACAAACAAAAAATAACAAAACAAATAACAGCAAAGAAATAAATGTCATACCAAAGACAATAAATGGTACTTTCCAACCCACTATGTGGGACTGAGATCAAGGTGTCATACCACAGACATTTTAAGTATGGTCCTTTCACATTCTTTAGTGATGGAAGGTGATTTTTGGATGAGACTAAAAACTCATGAACCTGAGTATCTATGCCAGGCAGCAGGTTTAAGATCCCTCCCCACTTTTTGACGATAACAGGGGATTGCCTTCCTGTGGGTGAATGATCACCACTAGTAGTCACCTATGGCTTGCAATTATGTGCAAATTCAATTCAATTGTTTATAGATCATTAAACACAATTTAAAAAAAAAATTCTATTTGAAAATTATTGGTCTCTATTCTTTTTGATAACTTGTTATTGTAGAATAATATGTGTTGTAGAAGATATCAGAAAAGGTGTAAAACAGACAGATATAATCAGATTACAAGCAAAGGGCTAATTTTCGACTTCTTTCTCTACTTTTATTGGTCATTTTTTAGAGGAAGAGTACCGAATATGGGTATTAGCAATTTGAAAAGTTTCCTGATGGATTTCCCATGTCCAAAAAACATAAATTAGACTCTAAGATTACTCAAATATGTCAAATAGGAGCCAAGCTATATAATTTTAAAAATTTGCCCTGCCATGTGTCGGCCATTTTGAATTTATGCAAATTACGCATTGTTCCACTACTTGGATTTTGGTAGACTTTTACTATATTATTCTCTAGGCTCTTCTGAGACATTTTCTATCAGTTTCATTTCTGTTCTAATTTGTTCCGGGTTAGGCCATTTTTTGTCATATATTGACTGGACTACCTTTGGTGTTTCCTTGGGTGATGTGAAAATACTGATGGCCTTCTTTGCTTTAGAAGAATGGCTAAAATATTGGCTGAGCTCATCTGGCCTACACCGATTCACAAGTGTAGTCCAAAGACCATCTTTAAGTGCCTTTTGTTTTTCAGCATCATCTTGTACATCTTTACTGCAATGTAAGTTTTCTGCTATGTTCACTGTGTTTTGCAATCTGGCGTAAAATTGGGACCTTCCTAATTGTAAAACTTCGGAATTGGTTTGGTTCACTTCACTGCTCATAGTAGGTTTTGGAGTGGATCGAATATTTGCCTGAAAAAGAGAAAATAATAACTGTCAGGATATGTACTGAAAAACTATTTCTTTTTCAATACAAACATATTTTTCAACAAAAGATTAAATCAAAGATTTTAATTCTGTCATAAATATTCTGTAGCTGTAGAAATTATAAAGTCTGATTTCAAATTGGACATTTCTAAGCAGTCTACGTCTGAAAATAGTTTGGAGTAATAAAATTATTAAAATTACTCAAGAAAAATAAATCAAATCTATGAAATTACCTTTAAATTTTCACATTCTGAAACTAGTCGTCACTTCTTCTCTTCAAGGTCATGGATTTTTCTGAGAGTCATCTCAGCTTCCAGATCCTGAAATAATATAAATTTGCATCATGATCTATTTATTGTAAAATGTAAATTTACAAATTATATATCAGAAAATGTGTGGTACTGTATGATATTCAATAAAAACAAATTGCATAAAATTGCAGTGTTCTTAAACTTGGTTGAGAGAGCTATGTCAGCCTGTATACTCTATTCAAATAATCTTGCCTTGATATCTCAAGCAATTTAACTTACTCTATTCCGTTTCAACCATAGTTCATGATCTCCCCTGCTCAACATGCTGCTAGTTCCTTTCACTGCCCGAAAAATAAGATTTACAAAAATAAACATGTATTGTTTTTCCATTGTAAAGACCAATGAAGATCTTTCAGCTAATAATCAATTTTGTAAATACCATTTACTTAATATTTACAATGCTTAAATATGTGGTATTTTACCAAATATATCAAATTGCACATATCAGTTCATAAACAATGTTGTAAAGATTGTTGAATGTCTTTTCAATATTGTATTTATGTTGTAAATATCAGTATATATTCATATCACCTTTAATCAATATTATGGTTTATTGTATTTTTCAACTTGGACATTTTGATCATATATTCGTATATGTAAATGAAAATAGGGATTTTTTTTATACATGTTACATAAAGAGCTTCACATGAAAGGACAAACAAATATGTAAAATTACTTCTATGATTAGTAGCTCTTGGAATTGCATATATGCACATATGCATACAACATTGGAAAATGTGCATTTGAGGACTTTATTTGAGGACTTAAAAAATTATAAATTACTACATCAGGATATTATATATTGCATTGTAAGTGACAAGATATCTCTATTTGCATGTTCCTGAGGTTGTCCAGATACTGTTAGGACTTTTCAGAGTGAAAATATGTTCACTATAAGCCAGGATATTAGCAAATCTTGGATGGGAAGTGACAAGAAATGTATAAAACATAAAAATCGCGCCTGCCATTTTTTACACCTTTATGGTACTATTCAACATTCAGATCTCTTAGATATCTATATTTCCATGATGCTGAGGTTGTTTAGATACTGTTAGGACTTTTCAGACTGAAAATATGTTCACTGCAAACTAAGATATAAGCAAATCTTGGATTGTAAGTGACATGAGAGGGTATAAAATGTCAAAAAATTGTGTAAATCAACCTGCCGTTTTTTATACTTTAGATATCTATATTACCATGATCCTGACATTGTTTAGATACTGTTAGGGCTTTTCTAAGTGAAAATATGCTCACTACAAGCCAAGATATTAGCAAATCTTGGATGGGAAGCTTAAGTGACAAGAATGGTTTAAAACATTAAAATTGCGCCTGCCGTTTTTTACACCTTTATGGTACTATTTATCATACAGATCTCTTAGATATCTCTATTACCATGATCCTGAGGTTGTTCAGATACTGTTAGGACTTTTCAGAGTGAAAATATGTTCATTACAAGCCAAGATATTAGCAAATCTTGCATGGGAAGTGACAAGAAATGTATAAAACATTAAAATCGCGCCTGTCGTTTTTTACACCTTTATGGTACTATTCAATATTTAGATCTCTTAGATATCTATATTTCCATGATTCTGAGGTTGTTTAGATACTGTTAGGACTTTTCAGAGTGAAAATATGTTCACTACAAGCCAAGATATTAGCAAATCTTGCATGGGAAGTGACAAGAAAGGTATAAAACATTAAAATCGCGCCTGCCGTTTTTTACACCTTTATGGTACTATTCAACATTCAGATCTCTTAGATATCTATATTTCCATGATCCTGAGGTTGTTTAGATACTGTTTGGACTTTTCAGAGTGAAAATATGTTCACTACAAGCCAAGATATTAGCAAATCTTGCATGTATAAAACATTAAAATCGCGCCTGCCGTTTTTTACACCTTTATGGTACTATTTAACATTCAGATCTCTAATTTATCTATATTTCCATGATCCTGAGGTTGTTTAGATACTGTTAGGACTTTTCGGAGTGGAAATATGTTCACTACAAGCCAAGATATTAGCAAATCTTGCATGGGAAGTGACAAGAAAGGTATAAAACATTAAAATCGCGCCTGCCGTTTTTTACACCTTTATGGTACTATTCAACATTCAGATGTCTTAGATATCTTTATTTCCATGATCCTGAGGTTGTTTAGATACTGTTTGGTCTTTTCAGAGTGTAAATATATTCACTACAAGCCAAGATATTAGCAAATCTTGGATTTGAAGTGACAAGAAAGATATAAAACATTAAAATCGCGCCTGCCGTTTTTACACCTTTATGGTACTATTTACCATACAGATCTCTTAGATATCTCTATATCCATGATCTTGGGGTTGTCTAGATACTGTTAGGACTTTTCAGACTGAAAATATGTTCACTGCAAACTAAGATATAAGCAAATCTTGGATTGTAAGTGACAAGAGAGGGTATAAAATGTCAAAAAATTGTGTAAATTGCGCCTGCCGTTTTTTTATACTTTTATGGTACTAGTCAATATTCAGATCTCTTAGATATCTATATGACCATGATCCTGACATTGTTTAGATACTGTTAGGGCTTTTCAAAGTGAAAATATGTTCACTACAAGCCAAGATATTAGCAAATCTTGCATGGGAAGTGACAAGAAAGGTATAAAACATTAAAATCGCGCCTGCCGTTTTTTACACCTTTATGGTACTATTCAACATTCAGATCTCTTAGATATCTATATTTCCATGATGCTGAGGTTGTTTAGATACTGTTAGGACTTTTCAGAGTGAAAATATGTTCACTACAAGCCAAGATATTAGCAAATCTTGCATGGGAAGTGACAAGAAAGGTATAAAACATTAAAATCGTGCCTGCCGCTTTTTACACCTTTATAGGTACTATTCAACATTCAAATCTCTTAGATATCCCTAAATCCATGTTCATGAGGTTGTCTAGGTACTGTTTGGTCTTTTCAGAGTGAAAATATGTTCATTACAAGCCAAGATATTAGCAAATCTTGCATGGGAAGTGACAAGAAATGTATAAAACATTAAAATCGCGCCTGCCGTTTTTTACACCTTTATGGTACTATTTAACATTCAGATCTCTTAGATATCTATATTTCCATGATCCTGAGGTGTTTAGATACTGTTAGGACTTTTCAGAGTGAAAATATGTTCACTACAAGCCAAGATATCAGCCAATGTTGGTTTGTAAGTTACATTGGGGAAGAGATCCATTTCTTGACAATTCTTGACAAATTCTGGTTGGCATTTTTATTTGCTGAGTTATAAATTAGATACTGATAGAAATTCAGTTGGTGTTTGGTTTTACATTGCAGACAGCATGTGAGACATGAACACATTATCCTTGTCAAATGTTTTCCCTTTTTTCCCACTCTTGCAAATGTCCAGATGTTTTGGGGTTAATCAGTCTGGGTCATCCGGTCATATAATTTATCTTCTTTCATCTGGGACAAGGGGCATTCATTCGCCCCCTCATTACATCAATGGTGACCTATAAATCTTGTTTTTAACTTCCTGGAAAGTTACCATTTGGCAGAAAACACTCACACAGCAGATGAGCGGGCAGGACTAGGATACTTGTGTGCCTCACTAAACATTATTTCAACACACTTGTAACACATTGAATGTCCATTTCCATACAGGAGCAGTGACAGGCTGAAACCTCCACATGCCATTTACATATCATAGTTCATTTAACAGTATGAATTTAGGCGGTAGAAAAAGGAAATATTGTTTTGCAGGGCAGTTTCCTCCAGAAAACACTACCTCCAAGGATATACTTTTTACTGTAACAATATAATTCGATTTTACTCTGTTTCAGGACAGCATATCTCCAGACAAGGTCAATGAGCTTTTACGAGTTTATGCACTGTTTTGACAAGGGAGATGATTGAAAAGATCAAACCATCAAGGTCAAATATAATATATAACATACATTGTCTTTTGTTTTGTTTCAGAGATGCTAGTTTTCAGACAGGGTCAATGACAAGTCCACATACTGTTCTCACAAGGACCTTGATTTGAATGGTTACATATTATTCAATGACAACCATACATTACACAACCTTTCCTTTTGTTTTGTTTCATATCTACTTATTTTGATGCAAGGTCATTGACAAGAAACATACTTTGATGTACAGTTTGTTTTGTTTCAGGATTGCTGGTTTCAAATAAAGGTCAATGACCTTCCAACAGTTTATGCAATGTTCGTACAAGGACTCAGATTAAAAGGTTCACATATATCAAGGATTGATATACATTGCATTTTGTCTTCTTCCAGGACTGCTTTTTTTGATGCAAGGTCAATGACCTTTTTCTGTTTTGTGCACTGTTCTATCAAGGGCCTTAATCGAGAGAGTCACAAATTATTCAATATCTTATAAACTGTCATTTTGTTTCACCTTTTTTATTTTATTTTTTTTTACATGAAAGGTCAATGACCTATCACTATTCTTTGCAATAACAAAGACCTTGATTGATAAGGTCTTATAAAATTCAATGATACCAACTACTGAAAAAGGTCCTTGATTGAAAAGATGACACACAATTCAATAATATGTGCCTTGTCCTGTTTCACTATTGATAATTCCCATGTTAGGGCATTGACCTTTTTTATGTAAATAAACTTTTGCTGTTTGTGCATTATTATAATAAGGGCCCTGGTTGAAAAGGTCACAACCTATCAAAGGATAAATATCTTGATTTTAATTATGTTTCAGGGCTGCTTATTTTCAGGCAAGGTCATTGACCTTTTACAAGTAATGATACAGCTCTAACAAGGGACTTGATTGAGAAGGTCACATATAGTTTCAGAATATTTATGTTTTGTAGTAAGGCTCCTTTTTTCCTTTCAAGGACAATGAACCTGTATTTTAGAAAACTTTTGTGCAGAAATGGTCAATGACCTTTTGCCATTTTTGGAAATGTCTTTCAAATGTGTATGTTATTCTTATTTCTATAAATTATTTTCATTTAAGACAGATTGTTTCAGCAATTTTATTTCAATGACCTTTTTAATTGTTATTTTCCTAACAATGGCCATCGGTGCAAAAATCCAAATGCCCTTTATTATCAATTATCCAAATGCCCTGAGGTATAACTTTCAAATAAAGATCTCTCTTTCAAATAAAGATATGCTGTCTTTATATATAAGCATCTTAGCTAAATATTGTAAATGTCAAAATAATACATTTAAGCATATTTTGTGTCCAAGTAAAGATCATATTTGACAAGCTTTTCACATGACACCTGTAACATAATGTAAAAATAAATTTACAAGCCGGAATTTAAAATGCAAATTAACATCATGCATGCAATGCAGTTTTCATACAATGACACTGTATTACAAAGAAATCTGACATGAACAGTTCCTTGCCACAAATCATGAAAAATATTAAATATTTCTGATCAAAACCAACAAATGTGAATAATATTACATGCCGTTATCATTCATTAATGCTAATTATCATTTATGTTTGCATTTTCTTTGAGAAAACAGATATTTTTGGTGCTCTATAGATTTCCTATATTGTCACTGCTTTCTCTTGAAATGTAAGATGAACAGTTTCTTGTCCAAAATCATGATAAATATTTCTGACCGAAACCAACAAATGTGAATATTGCATGCTTCTATCATTCATTGTTGCTACTTAGCATTTATGATTGCATTATCTTTGAGAAAACTGACATTTTGGGTGCTCTACAGGTTTCATACAATGACACTGTATTGTTACCCACTAAATGGTAGGCCACGGGCCGTGGCGCAGTTGGTTAGAGTGCCAGCTTATTAGCACCAGTTCCTCTGTGTTGATCCAAAGGTCGTGGGTTCGATCCCCGGCCATGCTGAGATTGAATTCATGATACAATTTCACAAATGAGCTGAGGCCCGTGCCTAAAGGGTTAACCCGTTGTCCTTGTAAATCTGTGACCGGGTGGGTTGTCATGTCAAGGACTTCGACATGACAGTTCAGTGAGGCAGCACTATATCTGCTACAAGTAGGTCTCATCACGAAATGACTGAAATAATGTTGAAAGTGATGTAAAACCCCAAACAAACACTAAATGGTTGAGTATCCGTCGTTGGGGGAAGTGGACGGGGGATCAATACTCTACCACTAGATAGATACTCTAGTCTACTCTACTCTACTCTACTGTACTGTACTGTACCATAAACATAGCTCGCTGGCTGTGAGTTCGGGCACGGAACCTAGCTACCCTATGTACCCTCATGAAGGTGACAGGCAATAAGGACTGCAGACACAGGATATACACAACACAATAGTTACCTTTATTCGGTGCTGTGATTCCTCCTTGTCTGGCTAGGCCGGCATGGCAATGAGCGAGGCATGTGAACTACCCAAATGCATGATACTAATGAGACCCTATCTATACACAAAACACCCAAGTCTATGTAGTCACGATACTGAGAGTCGTGGATCTTCTGTGGCAAGTGGTCGCTCTATCTCCGTCTGTTCATCTGCTCATCTCTAAACTCGAACTGCGGATCCAACGGTTGCGCGCCTCTTTTAAGGGATCACTCCGCGTCATCTGTGGGGCTTGCCTACGTGGCTTCCTCACGCGTCATCAGATGGACTCGTCTTGCCTGCGTATCCAACATAGGCTCGTCCGTCTGCATGTGATCTCTCAGAGTGGTGGTTATGGCGACTCATCAACCATCAGTATCGTTCGTGATTGTCTATGAATGTCTATATATTTCCAAGAGTCTCTGGGTGTGTATTCTATATCCTACAGTATTACATAGAAATCTGACATGAACAGTTTGCTGCCCCAAATCATGATAATTGTTAAATATTTCTGACCGATACCAACAAATTTGAATAATGTTACATGCCATTATCATTCATTGTTGCTATTTAGCATATATGATTGCATTATATTTGTGAAAACTGTCATTTTGGATGGCCTGCAGGTTTCATAATTATATTCTAAATGTTTTATATATAAAGCTGACATGAACAGTTTACTGTCCCAAATCATGATAATATTTTAATATTTCTGACCGAAACCAACAAATGTGAATAATATTACATGCCGTTATCATTCATTCTTGCTCATTATCATTTATGATTGCATTATATTTGAAAAAACTGACACTTTGGGTGCTCTGCAGGTTTCATAAATTGTCACTGTATTGCATAGAAATCTGACATGAATAGATTCTTGCCCCAAATCATGATAATATTTTAATATTTCTGACCGAAACCAACAAATGTGAATAATATTACATGCCGTCATAATTCATTGTTGCTAATTATCATTTATGTTTGCATTATATTTGAGAAAACTGACATTTTAGATGCCCTGCATTCTTAATGTTTTATATGTAAAGCTGACATGAACAGTTTAAAGCCCAAATCTTGATAATTATCAAATATTTTTGCACAAAACAACATATGTGATTAATATTACATTCCGTCATCATTCATTCCTTTTAATTGTCATTTTTGAATGCATTATCTTTGAAAAAACTGACATCTTGGATGCCTTGCAGAGTTCATATAATTAATGTCACTGTTTTGCATAGAAATCCAAGATGCACAGATTCGTGTGATTATTTCAAAATCGTTTATTGATAAGACAGCTCTGTTCATGATGGATTCGCATTCTACGTGGAATGTAGATACTTTTTTAAAAAAACAGAACTCAAATCGGACCAGTAGAAGTCAATTTACAGATCCCTCTCAATGTTTCAAACCTGTCAGGTGAGAAATTGTCATTTCAAAGTGCCGATATTTATGCCACAGTGGACCCAAATTGAACCAAACTCTTTACACCTCAGTAAATATAAGAGCAAATGCCATATATAATGATTATGAATGGAAAATATGTACTTACATGACTTTGGAATGGACTTTGCAGTGTTTATTTTCGCTCGCGTTTGTTTTGCCTTTAGGGCTAGATGTTCGAGGTTTTGACTGATTAAGCTGTAAGTCTATGGAGCATACCCCGATTATCGGTCCATGGCGGCCATGTTTTGGCTCAATAATTCTGCTTACACCATCAGATGTCGCTTTTGTTTGAGAACTGATTTGTGAGTGCGTGGTAGAGTAAGAAGATTTTCGTTGGATTTTGCCTTGGGATTTTGCAAACTTACGCGAGCTTGATTTTTTTAAATCAACACTTGTTCGACTTGTAAACAACAACAACATCCAAATGTTTACTTCCGGTTTGTGCCTGACGTATCTCCAACACAGAAAAGCTTGGCGCCTCAAGGGGGTTTTGGCCACAGTGTGTCATTGCCAGTTATACTGTCTTGAATGAGTTGGAATATTTTTTCCCATGTAAATGACCTGCGACATGACAATTTTGTGAGGCAGCACTATATCTGCTACAAGTGGGTCTCATCACGAAAGGACTGCAATAATGTTGAGAGTGATGTAAAACCCCAAACAAACAAATAAACAAACAAATCAGTGCAAATTACTCATATTGATAAAGCTGTATTTTTTTATAAGTGCAGAACGTCATGTAAGGAATAATGGAGTAATGCAGCACGGCAAGGATAGTGTGGAACGCAATGGCCATATATTTATAATAAAGAGGGTTCAGATGCATGGCTCTACGACTGTGTTAGTGGCGCCAGTCCTGAGCAATAGAGTGCATGCATTGGAATAGATATCTATAATGACGTCAGCGCATACACTCATAGAGTGACAGATGGGTTTATTGCAGTTTGCTTAACTCAACCTAACAGTTTAACTGAACTGCTTAAGCTATGTGTCGTACAATGCAACTATGAAAACATCCCAAAAGCATATATTTGAACACATGTATTTTTATATAACAGAAAGGATTATGCACTACATTACACGCGGCCAACACATATGCACCATTTCTTAATTGATTGATGCACAAATATTGAATAACACAAATATATATTTTGCATGTAGCAATTAAATTGCCTTCGTGCAGAGTGTTCATTTGTCATTGTCATTGCCAGATGTCATTGGACGTGATTTTCTTTACTTGTGATATTGCTGGAAACGCTTAAATATCATGCATCATAAATGGCTATAAGACAGGCAAGAAACGCACTTTCTGACCTAAATAGAACGTTTTAAGACAATGAATATGATTTTGTAGCATTTCATGTTTGAAAGCATAGAATTTCACGGTGATATTATTAGTATGTGGGGTGTTCATTTGTGATTGAATATCATTTCTGCAGACGAGAAAAAACATGCTATAACTCCATATAAATTAAACATTTATCACTATCTTTATCGGGAATGCAGACATTTCCCCCATTATGGACATGAGTGAAAACTATTCCTGCAACTGAAAATAATCATCGAGGTGGTTGATGATTATAAATAATAAAGGGCAAGTATGCAATGTCATGTAATAGGAACTTTGACCTCATTGACCTTGAATTTCCAACATTCTTCGCAGCTCTTGATGCAACAGCAAATTTCTATCTATATTGTGTCTTTGCAACTAAATTTAGAACCATTCTGGTAAAAATGATTTGTTTGTCAAACAGTGGAACAGATGAAACAAGACTGGAATGACCTTGATTGCAAGCATAATAACGTACAGATTTTGTTTGTTTGGGGTTTTTACATCACATTCAACATTATTTCAGTTATTTCGTGATGAGACCTACTTGTAGCAGATATAGTGCTGCCTCACTGAATTGTCATGTCGCAGGTCCATGACATGACATGTCAACCCACCCAGTCACAGATTTACAAGGACAACGGGTTAACCCTTTAGGCACGGGCCTCAGCTCATGTGGGAAATTGTATCATGAGTTCAATCCCGGCACGGCCGGGGTTCGAACCCACGACCTTTGGATCACCACAGAGGAACTGGTGCTAATAAGCTGGCGCTCTAACCAACTGTGCCACGGCCCGTGGCCTGTAACGTACAGACGATAGAGACCAATCCAGATAAATAGACATATAACCAAAGAGAGGAAGTGCTGTATTATTTCGCGAAGATAAAATGCCAAATTTTGAAAGGGAAGTCTTTTATATGAAACCAGCATGGCATCCCGACATGATTGCACTTGGGATGCAGTTGGTCCCTCCCAGTTGTTTGACACCAACCTTTGTACTCTGGCAAGGTAGTTCCTGAAAGATGCCAAGCTTCCATTTTCCACTGCAGTTAAATCAGGAGGAAAAATATTCCAGTCAGTCATAGGCCTTGTCAAATAGCTCTATCTATAAGGGTCACAGCTTGTTTCATTTCTATATAGCGATTTCCATGGAATTTCTCTGTAGGTACTTATTTCATTTTGATATTTACTGGTCATTTTAAAGCTATGTTTTTCATGGTTCTAGGCCATTCCCCACCCGGCCATTCCCCACCCGGACATTCCCCACCCGGACATTCCCCACCCGGACATTCCCCACCCGGACATTCCCCACCCGGACAATCCCACCTAGGACATTCCCCACCTGGACATTCCCCACCTGGCCATTCCCCACCCGGACATTTCCCATCCACTTAGTGTATGACTTTATTTCCCTAGATGCAATCACTAGGTATCTGTTTACCCTTACACCTCATAATTGTGAACATTCAGAACTACTCTACTTATATAGATTCCTTAGCGCTACTTGCGTTTTGATCAAGTCGAAAAACTAATTTCTGCTTCACACATCTACTTGAAAATAACACACATAGGGTAAAAAGACCTGCTTAACATGATAGTATAGTCCATTTGGCAAAAAGAAAAAAATTTCTGGGTGAAATAGCTTGAAGAAATTGATACCGAAAGTAAGACGATTAAAGAAGAAATTCACATTCAAATGCAATCACAGTTTGACAGGGGTATAGATACAAATATAGAAATCTTAACTACTTAGCTTAAGTTGATCTATTTGTATCTAATAACTTATAATAAAATTGATATTTCATTTTGCAATTAAACTTAATTAAATTGAATAAAGGTCCACAGGGACAATTAATAGCAACAAACAACAACTAGCTGCATGGTTAGGGAGGGGGGCCCCAAGGAAGTGATGGTGGTGGGAGGGGGTGTATCAAATGGTATATGGGGGCTGAGGGGTGGGAATGATGGTGGGTGGGAAATGTCCGGGTGGGGAATGTCCGGGTGGGGAATGTCCTAGGTGGGGAATGTCCGGGTGGGGAATGTCCTTATACCGTTTTCATATTTTTCATGATTGAAATCACACAGTACCAAAATGTCAATTAAAAACTAATGAATATCTGTGGGAATTGTGTGGTTTGTTTGTTGCAATTTGTGTTTGGATGGGATGGTTCAATATTTCCTCAATTAAAGAGTATTTTCTATGAATCAATTCAATACTACAAAAAATATGGACTTGAGCAATTGATATAAGGGGACACGAATCATTTCATGGGATGATTCAATCTTGTCTCAATCGATAAAGAATTGATAAGACAAGTGGCAATTGAGAACCATTTATTTTAGAATTACATTTTCTTAAATTTGCATATTTCTTTAATTAGTTTTAAGTACGTTTGAGAGAGAAAATGAATGGTTTGAATTTTGTGTTAAAAACCCAGAGGATTTGAATGACCGTTGTTAAATATTGAATAGATATATCATATATTTTATTAAAAACACATTACATATTGTGCTGTTTAATCCATCACATGATACACTTTATTTTGTTAAAACCATTCTACCATAGATATATTTTATGTTTCAAACTTTTGAGAGCTGTCATTTTTATTATATGACAGCTGATATTATCTATTTGTCTGACCGCTGTCAATGTTTGACAGCTGATTGTTTGAATTCGACGGCTGTTTGAATTCGACGGCTGTCATTGCCAGTGCCCTAATTGGCTTAAACACCTGTCAAATTCACGACACAACATACACTGTGACACATATGGTAAGACACTGAGGTCAATCACAAGAGAGAACCGCAATGATCAATATAAGACAAAATACTGATCACATGATGTGTTATTCTCTGAAGAGAAAATATCAAACATTGAGTAAAGACTTTGATATGGAACCAGCATGGGGGATTAAAAATTGATTGGGACCTGTGTTACGACCACAATGTCTGTGATGGTGGTAGCTGTGAAAACACCAAAACCAAGATGGGTGAAGGGTGGTCCAATATTGCATCAAAATCTCCTTGGGGCTTTTTTACTTTCAAGACAGCAATTTACTAAAAGCTTTTAAGTTTAGTCTCATAGATATTGATTTCATTAGTTTTGATTGAATTAGTTCATTAAAATGTGTACATGAAACGTTTAATTTAAGAGTCAAATCTAATTTTAGAGGAGCTTAAAGACGTGTTTCCGGTCTCAGACAAAACCATATTAAGTCTTGTTTCATCTGTTCCACTTTTTGACAAACAAATCATTTTCACCAGAATGGTTCTAAATTTAGTTCCAAAGACACAATATAGATAGAAATTTGCTGCTGCATTAAGAGCTGCGAAGAATGTTGGAAATTCCTCGTAGAATACATAGAAATGTGGACAGGCCGGTTGTTTTTCCATCAAGGTGGCCTCTATAACCCTTCTGATTGGTTCCCAGGGCAAACACAAGAAGTATAGAAATATAACAGACAAAAGAACAATGGTGAGTTCATCCTTGGCAGCATGGGAATCTCCTTGAGACTGAGTCAATGCCACACGCCGCAGCTTGGCTCTCCTCAGGGCCCTTAGGAGAAATACTGTGAAAATAATGGACAGCAAGAGAGGTAAGGCATACATGGTAAGGTAAAAGAGGAATACCTTATACACACTCTGGTATGTTTTATTCTGTCCCAGTGTAGTATAGACAAGCTTTATCTCCTCATTACCGTTTTCGTCTCTCTCTTTCACGAGATGGTCATCTAGAAATAGAGGTAATTTGAATAATATTACCACCAAGACAACCAGCGCAATTAGTTTCTTGGTATTTCTTGGGGAGCAGATGGATGCTGCTTTGAGAGGATAGCACACAGCGATGAAGCGATGTGCTGAAACCAAAACTGTTAGCCAGGTAGACAAAGTATAGGCGACAGTCACACATGGCCATACCCACACCAAAATGTACAGATAGGCCTGGTAGAAACCTGGGCACTTTCCGGTGAAGAAACAGAACCCTGGAACGGTCTTAACAATGAGCAAAGATATCAGGGTTAATGTATCAATGCAAGATAATGTGGAAAGGAGCAGAGAGGTTGATGAAGCACTTTCAGAATGCGATTGTGCGGCAAACTTGGTCAACACTACCATTGAGAGAATGTTGGTGATGATTCCAGATAGGCAAAGGAAACCAGTAACAAGGACAGACATGACAAACCGATAAATGATACAGGTTTGGTTAGATTCATCATATGGCGTTACTGAAGTGTCAGAATTCATGTTCGTATCTGTAATATTTTCCATTCTGAAAACAAATAGATTTACATTTTAAAATAAACAAAATTTGTTAAATAAATAATAGTTAAAGGTTATTTTGACAATGGTGAAACCTGCTTTGCTAATTTAAAATCAAATTATAAGCCAAAGAGACTCAATGTATAAGCTGGACCAGAGATACCCATATTATACGCTGTACCTGAGTGACTCAAATCAGAAGTGTCAAATGTTTCTGCAATAAAAGCCTTGTATTACGTTATCGTCTCTGCCTTAACACTGCATTGCACTGGCCATGGCTGCACGCTTCTTGTTATTTCGTTGTAGATTATTATGATTATGTTGATATAACCAAACATACATTTCAGAACAGAGGGAAGAGCTTCAAAAAGGTAATAGTAGTATTCCATATATGGTCATGTGGCCTTATTAACATAATATATGAATATATTAACATAATACACTGTGTTCACACTCTGACAAGTGGCTAACGTTCAACGCTGACCCCCTTGCAAGAAAACCTTGTATATTTCCCACTAACAAGATACCAAGGCTCAAATGGTAAACGGAAATATTAACCAATATAAATGCTGTACAGCTGATGACACCAGATTAATTCAGTTAATCAATTGATGGCCATTATACCTTGTTGGCAGGGACCACGGGCCATGGCACAGTTGGTTAGAGCGCTAATTAGCACCAGTTCCTCTGTGGTGATCCAAAGGTTGTGGGTTCGATCCCCAGCCGTGCCAAGATTGAATTAATGATACAATTTCACACATGAGGTGAGGTCTGTGCCAAAGGGTTAACCCCTTGTTCTTGTAAATCTGTGACCGGGTGGGTTGTCATGTCAAGGACCTGCGACATGACAATTCAGTGAGGCAGCACTATATCTGTTACAAGTAGGTCTCATCACGAAATAACTGAAATAATGTTGAAAGTGATGTAAAATCCCAAACAAACCAAACCAAACCAAACAACATTGTTTATGAACTGATATGTGCAATTTGATATATTTGGTAAAATACAACATATTTAAGCATTGTAAATAAGTAAATGGTATTTACAAAATTGTTTATTAGCTGAAAGATCTTCATTGGTCTTTACAATGGAAAAACAATACATGTTTATTTTTGTAAATCTTATTTTTCGGGCAGTGTAAGATGAAACTAAATAATGGCAAAACAAAATGTTCATCTGTGCTGTCAAAAGGCATAGTACGGCTATAAGACATGGCATCAGCACTATCAAAATTGGTGATGCTGACATTTGACCAATTGAGTCTGCGGTTGGTCTAGCTATAGGCATCGCTGACATGGAGATGAAGGCCAATTGTTTAAACATCACTTCCACAGGTAGTATCGATAAACGCCTTGATGTCAAAATATTTTCTTTTCTAAGAGGCTTTGCCATGATGGAAATAACGTCCAAAGGTATTGCAATCATTTTTGTCAAGTTTTATGGCAATCTAGAAACATCCTTAACTTTTTAAAGTAGTACTTTTTAAAGGCACCAATGTTTTAAATGTCTCTGCACCAATCAAGCAGTGGTGATTTGAGAATGTTCACCAGTTAATGTTTTCAATGACAAGTCATCCGACAGAGGACAGCACACGCTGCGATATTCGCCACCACGTGTCGCTGCCGTCGAGATGCAGATGTCGCCGTGAGATGAGCAGAGAGAGAGAGAGAGACGATACCTCAGGTCTCATCATTATTATCACATATATTATCATTGAACAAGGATGTAAATAACACCTCAGTGGGTAGAACGTGTTGAGAACAAGAGCATACACCTATTTCATCAGCAAACCTCGAAGCGAGAATACCCGTCATACCAGCAGGAGCAGGGATGATTGACAGCTGAAATCAGGGACCTGCACTGAGCCGCCGAGCCGAGACAGCCGAGACCGCCAGCCGCCTACTGCTCAGACCCAGGCGTCATCGGTGAGTTCTCCGTCAGTGTCACTATGATTTCACAGTATTCCATGCAGGCAATAAATACTACTGATACAGGTCAAACAGAATGTTCTAGATGTTTCCATTAATTATGATTATGAACGGTGTGATAGTATTTTATTTTAAAAACGGAGCAGTGTCATTTAAGATCAGTGTTCCAAAAGGAATATGTTGGCACGACATATGACCCGTCTTCATCATGTTCATGGTCTTGGGTCAGCTGGTTTTGAAGGCTGGGTGGAGGAGATGTTAGCATAGTACTATATAGACATCTGAGACTCCCCGCTCAGCTGCCGAGGTGACCTGTCAACAGACGATATTAACCATACATGGATCCCTCAGCTCTCATTCATATCACCGGCAGAATCAATAGCAGGTCCACAGTGACAGGGCTCTGCTCAAATATCCTGTAAAGGAGAACAGAGAAACTCTCTGCTCAGCTTTCCTAGTCTGTTCTAACAGAATGGTTTCCAGGTCTCCCGGGCCTGGTCTGGTCTTACAGAGGGGTACCCAGGTCTAGGCTAACTGCTAACAGAGTGGTTCTCTGGACTGGTATCCATGTTTACTTGTGGACAGTTTCTTTACATTGAACCAAAAGAGTTTTGTATCGGATGGAGGCTTGATGCAATTCATATTGTAGAAATATATAACCCAGCGAACTCATTTAGCATTCTATCAATATGCATCTATTCATTTCTTTTGATAAATGGCATAGGACAAATTGCTTATTTTTCAAAAATACATCTTCATAAAGGAGCACTGGATATTTATGTTGCTGTGGTACAACATTCACAAAAAAGTACTCTGGAGAGACCCAAAACTTTGTTCCCCTATCTTCCATCTTCTATCACGTCTGTCATCGTTGATATAGTCCCCAGTCAGCCCATATATTTTGGCATACTACCAGAGTATTTTTTGGTTCCCCTCTCAAGCATTGTAGTTATTCTATCCAATACCATATTAAGTGCATTGGTCAGGCCCTACAGTTATTGTTCTCAGGTCATATACAAAAAGTCATCTGATCCTAACCTCTGATCAGGCACTATAGTAATGTCATCTGATCCTAACTAAGGACCCCTGATCAGGCATTATAGTGATGTCATCTGATCCTGGCTAAGGACCTCTGATCAGGCACTATAGTGATGTCATCTGATCCTGGCTAAGGACCTCTCATCAGGCGCTATAGTTATATCATCTGATCCTGACTAAGGACCTCTGATCAGGCAGTATAGTGATGTCATCTGATCCTAACTAAGGACCTCTGATCAGGCGCTATAGTGATATCATCTGATCCTGATTAAGGACCTCTCATCAGGCACTATAGTGATGTCATCTGATCCTAACTAAGGACCCCTGATCAGGCACTATAGTGATGTCATCTGATCCTAACTAAGGACCCCTGATCAGGCATTATAGTGATGTCATCAGATTCTTACTGAGGACCTCTGATCAGGCAGTATAGTGATGTCATCTGATCCTAACTAAGGACCTCTGATCAGGTACTATAGTGATGTCATCTGATCCTAAATAAGGACCTCTGATCAGGCGCTATAGTGATATCATCTGATCCTGACTAAGGACCTCTCATCAGGCACTATAGTGATGTCATCTGATCCTGACTAAGGACCTCTGATCAGGCAGTATAGTGATGTCATCTGATTCTAACCAAGGACCTCTGATTAGGCGCTATAGTGATGTCATCCGATCCCGAGTAAGGACCTCTGATCAGGCAGTATAGTGATGTCATCTGATCCTAACTAAGGACCTCTGATCAGGCAGTATAGTGATGACATCAGATTCTTACTAAGGACCTCTGATCAGGCAGTATAGTGATGTCATCTGATCCCAACTGAGGACCTCTCATCAGGCGCTATAGTGATGTCATCTAATCCTAACTAAGGACCTCTGATCAGGCAGTATAGTGATGCCATCTGATCCTAAATAAGGACCTCTGATAAGGCAGTATGGTGATGTCATCTTATCCTGGCTAAGGACCTCTGATCAGGCACTATAGTGATGTCATCTGATCCTGACTAAGGACCTCTCAGCAGGCGCTATAGTGATGTCATCTTATCCTGGCTAAGGACCTCTGATCAGGCACTATAGTGATGTCATCTGATCCTGACTAAGGACCTCTGATCAGGCAGTATAGTGATGACATCAGATTCTTACTAAGGACCTCTGATCAGGCAGTATAGTGATGTCATCTGATCCCAACTGAGGACCTCTGATCAGGCGCTATAGTGATGTCATCTAATCCTAACTAAGGACCTCTGATCAGGCAGTATAGTGATGACATCTGATCCTAACTAAGGACCTCTGATCAGGCAGTATAGTGATGTCATCTGATCCTGGCTAAGGACCTCTGATAAGGCACTATAGTGATGTCATCTGATCCTAACTAAGGACCTCTGATCAGGCACTATAATGATGTCATTTAATCCTATCTTAGGTCCTCTTGTCATAGCTTTTAATCACATTGACCCTGTGACAATGAGTATATGTAAAATGTTAGTAATATTGTTTAGTAATGGTCACATGGCAGCATGTTGGTTGGAAGATTGGTGGGACAGGTGGTGCAGTCCGGTTGGGACTGACCAGGCAGGTAGCGTGCCCAGCTGTAACAGGTGGTCAGCACCATGCACCTCCAGCCATTGTGCACATCACTCACTACCTGTGGTCTGTCTCTCAAACATTGTGCCAATTGTTGTGCCTTTTATAATAGTTATATATATATTTATCTGCTATACATTACACCATCCTAAAATTACTGACCATGATATGTAATCTACTTCTATGATGCATGTCTGCTAATGGAAGTGATATGCTACAAGGACATTAGATTATCCTGACAATTTTCTGTCATTCTTTCTATCTGTCCAATTCAAATTTATCTAAATCTACTTGGCAGATTATTGGCTGGAGATAGATCCTATTTATTTTCAATGAAGCTCAGATTTGTTTTCAATTTTTCATGACTTATAAAAAATTGATTCAATGGCCAACAATGATTTGTCTCTTGCATGCATAGATACCTGAAGCATTCAGTGATTGATTTTGATGACCTATATCAAGTTTCATATTGAGACCTCCAGAGAGAATGTATGTGGTGGTGATTCTGACATTTTGACATATTGGATACATGATTTTTGTCATTTTTTTTAAACACCAAATTTGGGTAAACCCTGAAAAAAAGAAGTAGAGAAAATGAGAATTTTTTTATTCATGCTAATAGTGTGGTGAGTTCAGCTTTAAGGAAATAACAAGTCATCGTATTAAGAAATTTAAGTAGTTGAAAGAAAAAACAGAATGATGTCAATCCTATCATAAGTGATAGTATTTGATAAAATCGTTTATGGAAGGAAATGGGTTGATCAATCTCATTAACCTCATCAATCTCATTAACCTAATATATTTGCCATGAAATAACTAAATTTCTGTTGATTTTGTGGAATAGGTTTCATTACATATACATAGAATCTCAAATAACAAATGTTATACTTTGTGAATGTTGTGGATGGGTATACTCTATCTAATATACATTGGTGATGGGTATATTTTATCTAGCTCACACTGGAGATGGGTACATGCTATCTAGTGTACACTGCTACTGGGTATACTGGAGATGGGTTCACTTTATCTAGCATAGGTTGGAGATAGGTACACTATTTATTGCACACTGGAGATTGGTACACTTTATCTAATGCACACCAGTGGTGGGTACACTTTATCAATAGTATACTTTATCTAGTGCTGGCTGGAGATAGGTACACTTTATTCAATGCATGCTGGTGGGTACACTTTATCTAGTGCATGCTGGTGGTGGGTAAACCTTATCTGGTGCACACTGGTGGTGGGTACACTTGATCTAGTGCACACCAGTGGTGGGTACACTTTATCAAGTGCATGCTGGTGGTGGGTAAACCTTATCTGGTGCACACTGGTGGTGGGTACACTTGATCTAGTGCACACCGGTGGTGGGTACACTTTATCAATAGTATGCTTTATCTAGTGCTGGCTGGAAATAGGTACACTTTATCCAATGCATGCTGGTGGTGGGTCACTCTATCTGGTGCACACTGGTGGTGGGTACACTTGATCTAGTGCACACTGGTGGTGGGTACACTTGATCTAGTACATGCTGGTGGTGGGTACACTTTATCTAATGTGACATATGGCAGGATGCAGGGATCATCTTCTTGCTGTGTCATCTCAGTTTGGTGTAACAGGTTGCACTGGTTAAATACTCGAGCACCACAGTGTTTCTTTATATCAGAGGGTTTTTTATACAATCACAATCATTTGCTATGATTCAGATCCATTTTAATGGTCAAATCATTTTATATTAGCAATTATAAAAACATGTTACATAACACCTGTGATGAATGGCCAGGGACTAACTTACATGTACAAGTAGGTTGTATATGTGCAGATTGTGGAGGACTTTTAGTATTAGATCATTTTCTGTAATAGACTTGTGTAAAACCATGTTTCTAGAATATCTCATCTCATCAAAGGTGCAAATTACTTTTGCAATTTCTATTATTTAATGCATTTCCATTATTTTGGTTTGTTACACAGAGAGATTAGAATAAACCGAAGATGGAAAATATGAAGATGGGACTGCTGAGGCAGAGATGTTGTCATGGATGCAGAAACACATCACCATGGCAACAGGCTCTTGTTGCCATCATCACAGTCTTCCTCATCACCAAACCTGCTGCTCAAGGTAAATCTCTCTTCATGCTCTATTAAGCTCAGATTAAGAAGAATTATAACATCTATAGATATCAAATATTTCATTATAAGTTTGCTTTCTGGGCCAGCTTTGTATTTAATTATTTAGAACCAAGAGTTTGAAGGGTGCTTATAACTTATTGAACATCTTGTCAGAGATTCTGGTTCTAAAAATAACAATAATAATTAGTCCCCATGGTATATCTATTTTACTGATAGAATGAGTCCTCATTATACAACTATTTTACTGTCGGAATGAGTCCTCATTGTACAACTATTATACTGTCAGAATGAGTCCTCATTGTACAACTATTATACTGTCGGAATGAATCCCGATTATACAACTATTATAATGTCGGAATGAGTCCTCATTGTACAACTATTATACTGTCGCAATAAGTCCTCATTGTACAAGTATTTACTGTATTATAATGTCAAAATGAATCCCCATTGTACAACTATTATACTGTCAGAATGAGTCCTCATTATACAACTATTATAATGTCAGAATGAATCCCTATTGTACAACTATTATACTGTCAGAATGAATCCCCATTATACAAGTATTATACTGTCAGAATGAGTTTCTATTTTACACCTATTATACTGTCAGAATGAGTCTCTATTTTACACCTATGATACTGTTAGAATGAGTCTCTATTTTTGAGCTATTGTACCAGTATATGCATTGTCAGACTGTTGTTATTCGCTATTATTTAAATATTTTTCTTCATATATTGTTTGCACCATATCATAACTCTTACACAAATGAAAAATTATTCACACCTTCCCTTTATTCAATGCACTCCATAGCTTTGTTTAGTTCTACCTTGGAGTAATTATGAATGGAGGCGCAACAGCTGTTATTTGAGCTATGGCGTCATAGCAACGCATTGTTTCACACAATGGATTCAAAATCCTTTGATCCTATCATAGTTGCCGACTTCAGAACAGTGAAAAATTGAAGATTCATATTTTTTAAAAATAAATTGGCCAAAGTTTTATTGAATTATTATACCACATTTTGTTGTATTTTTTAAAGAAAAATTCAGAATAGTTTCTCTTTTGAAGCTTACAATACCATCCACTCAAAATTACTTCAAACAAATCTGTACATTTCTGTTCTGATTTCTTCAATAATAGATATTATGAAAAAAAGAAAAATGCTTCTTCCAAACCTTTCATTTTTTATTCATGTTTATAAAAAAATGCGTCACTATTCATATTTCTTTTTAAAAACTTTTAAAACAAAATATTGTTAATGATATAGCATTTATAAAATTCTTGTTGCAATTTTTTATTGTTATTTTTTGTTGATTTTAAATGATGACATAATATGTATTAGGTCAATTTATTTACATCGGCACATATATTGGCAGGGTAAAGAATTACATTTTCTGATAGTATTTTCTCCACTGAATAACGTGGTATATTTTTCTAAGCTGCCAATTTATGCGCCAATATCTAAAAATAAACTGGAAAGAAAATATGACAATAAAACATGTGGTTTCCTCAGTATCTGAGGTCGTTATAACAATTTTAATACATTTTCATAACTTTGATATGAATGTACAAATCTTATCATAAAATCGTCCAAACTTGGAGCAGAGAAAAAAAATTATATCCCCATAATCTGTATGAAAAAACAAACATTTCATTCGCGATATGTTTAACTGTAAATCATGGTTTTAAAATAGCTCTGAAAAAAAATAACGTCAAAACTTTCTTGCACCTATCCCATTTGATAATATTTGCAGAAGAATGATAAAAGGCAGAATTGTACACATGAAGAGTTCATCTCTGTTTTCTATATAAAGTCATTAGTTTCCACTAATGGCAGCAGTGTCTTTTGCCCATTGAGTTCTTCGCAGGACATCTAGCAATCTCTAATTATCATGTAATTTACTTTCAGCGAGACTCCCCATTATTTAACTAATATACATGTACTATGACTATCAGATCTGATATAAGTAGTAAATACTGAGACAATCAGTTCTTTTTCGATTGATGGTATTGCATTCTTGTTAATAGCATCAAATTTTGTAGAATAATCGATGGTAATAATTAATATCCATCCTAATATAAGAAAGTACTTTGTTATCAAATACATCTAATACCACAAGAGTCTATGTCTGATTCTATAGTTATGTATGTGATATAATTTCTTGTTAGTTTTTTATGTCTTGTCATTGACGAGTATTTTACAAGATGGTTTCATTGATTGTTCCCTTCCTGGATATCATAATAAAAAAAATTGTTGGAATTATATTCCTAATTGTCACTCAAGTCCTCAAATCAGGTGCTGAAACAACTGATATTTTAATGATCTTCATTGGAAATTTATCACATTTCATGTTTTATTCATGTATTACACTGCATGGATCATGTATTAAACCTCATGGATCAGGTATTATACCTCATGGATCATATATTATACTTCAAGATCAAAATGGATTATACCTCATGGATCATGTATTATACCTCATGGATCATGTACCTCATGGATCACATCCTAAACCCATGGATCATATATCAAACCTCATGGATCATCTATTATATCTCATGGATCATGTACCTCATGGATCACATCCTAAACCCATGGATCATATATCAAACCTCATGGATCATCTATTATATCTCATGGATCATGTATTATCAGTCTTCCCGATTGTCACCAGACCTTCAACGGACATTCGGTCCGACAAAGTTGACATTTTCGCCGGACCGAAAGCATTTTTACCGGACCGTAAAAAAAAGAAAGAATATCATCGTGAAAAGTAAACAAGCCAGGTACAAGCTTCCCAAACGGCGATATAATTCAAATCTTTGTTTTATTTTGCACATAGAAATATTCTGACATGTGTCGGCAATAGTCCGCCTTCATTTAATAAGTTTAAAGTATGCACAAGTCAGAGAAAATGCGAGTTTAACAATGCTTAAATACGCATATAAGACACGAGATCGTCATTATGAAAACCGGAAGTGACGGGAACAGGCTCGTATTTTTGGCGCGAAAATTATCGGACGCTATTCATTCGCATTGAAAATATTAATGTATTGCGCAATGATGGATCCCTGACACTTCGTATTTACGTTTTACTTTTAAAATGACTGCCGAACATCTCGAGGGATAAATTTGAGAAAAGTTAGAATTTTCACAAAAATACATGTCGGACATGAGGTCCGACTACGACAGAAAATATGCCGGACCGTGGCAAAAAATATCGGTCTGGACCGGCGGTTATCAGGAAGACTGTATTATATCTCATGGATCATGTACCTCATGGATCACATACTAAACCTCATGGATCATCTATTATATCTCATGGATATGTATTATACCTCACATAATCTGTGTATTATACCTCATGAATCACATATTAAACCCCATGGATCACATATCAAACCTCATGGATCATGTATTATATCACATTGAGAGTAGTGGGCCATTTTAGGCCATTTTTATTGATTGTCCTGATATATATGTTTACTAAAATGTCAGAAATGGTTTAATTTGGGCATTTGCTCCTTCACACCAATGTATATGTCATGAATTTATTTTTAACAAACCTTTTTAATACACAATAACAAAATATTGTTCTATGTTTTATAGAGAAAAAAGAAATAAAGCAATTTTTGCCCTAAAGTGCTATTTGGACTATAAACATCCCATGTTACAAGTTTTTCCCATCATGTCTCAATGGGAGGTCTCGGCACAAAATTCCATTGTCTATTGATTGATAAAATATTCAGACAAATTGGCATCAAGATCTGAGAAATCCTAAATGATAAGCCATCGCCATTGTTATAGAATTCAAGAACATCACCCAAGAATCTTTGGTATTATGACAGTGGCACTATGGACAGTATTTCGAGAAATAGCAACAAGGATAGCGTGTAAGTTAAACTACATTATTCTCTTAGAGACCATTAATCATTGTTCCTGCAGTCATGTAAAAACTTAAGGCTCGCATCATGCTCTCCATTAAGATACCTGATGGGAGTAGCAGCATACAAAGCAGAGGATAAGGAGAAGATAGTCTATACACACATCGCCAGACAGAGCATAGTCTGAAACATATAAACTGCCAGGCAGAACAAAGTCTGAAATGTATAAACAACTGCTAGGCAGAACAAGGTTTGAAATATACTAGTATGCATAAACATCTACTGGGCAGAACATGGTCTGAAACATATAAACAGTTGCCAGGCAGAACATGATCTGAAACATATAAACAGTTGCCAGGCAGAACATGGTCTGAAACATATAAACAGTTGCCAGGCAGAACATGGTCTGAAACATAAAAACAACTGCTGGGTGGAACATGCAGATAAAATGGTCTGAAATGTATGAACAAATGTCAAACAGAACATGGTTTAAAAGTCAATAACAAGACTTGGGCAGAACATGGTCTAGATCTGGAGCAAGTGAAAATATACCCATTATACTGCCAATTGGTTACTATTGCAGATTCACCTGATTAAGAGATACAACATTACATCTTGTATGGTCATGATAGTGTGAATATTCAAGATTAAGTATCAACTGAGAAACAGACAGTCATATTTATTTTATTTAGCAATTTTGTTGCATATATTAACTACTCCCATAAACATGTGATAACTTTGACATGCCCTCAAGGGACAAACCTATCTGTAACATTATATTTTTATGTGAACATGAGTAGCACCTGGATATGACACACGTTAGGATCATCTGTGTTTAGGACACAAACACACATACATGTACACATAGTACTGTTTCTTTTACAACTTTAGAGTGTTTAACACCACGTTCAATTCATAATCGAGGCATTGGTCACTTAGTAATCTCCCCACTGATATGCAACTATTCCTTAATTTTAGCAGGGAGAACTATTCTATAATCTTGGCAGGGAGCAACTACTACATAACCTTAGCAGGGAATGACTACTACATAATCTTATTCCTCAGCCAGTTAGGGGCTCCAAGACTTGTAGACCATGTAGTGCTCATGTATAATGTGAACAGACCCACAGCATTTCTCAATGATTGCCAAAAAAACTCCTACAACTGTGGCTGAGGTACAAGTAGGGGTCATCGAGATCCACAATGATGCCAAAAATATCTTCCTTGAATAATTGTTCTAAATTCTGCAAAACAGATTAAGAAAGAAAGTGTAAGTGATGAGGTACAAATCAAACCCCATTGAATACCTTATGATAGTGAGGTGAAGAGGATAATATTCAGATCCCAATGGCCACACACAGGTACCTGAACATATGCTTAAAATTAATGAAGTTATGTTAAAGCATACCTATTATCTTGAGATCAACTATTACTTTTGCAAATTGTTACATGGACAAGATACTGACCTCTAATCTTAATTCACATATAACCCTTTAAGGCCTGTTCTGCTGTGTTTCTTTTGCCTTGGTTTGACAATGCAATATCTGAAAAGTTCTGTGCATTTGTACATTTTTATTTCTGTAATGGTTCAGAATACATATTTCACATGTTGACTCCATGTTGCATTCTGTTTTTCTGATAAATTAACTGGTGTCTATCAGCATCAACAACCTTTGAATAATGATGAAAGTAAAAAGACACCTAGAAACCTTTTGGAATGTTTGAAAATATATATTTTCACATTTACAGCATCAACATCTAAATGGTTTTAGAGCTAGTGTTTCTCTTGTGCTTGAGGACATGTCAAAACTAGTTGAACATGAATGATTTATATGTAAGATCTCAGGGGATACAAGTGGTGTGCCAGTAGAGAAATCTGTATTCTATTCACTTGTCTTGTCATTCGTATTAAAAAATGACATTGTATCATGTATCATGAATTTGGATTCCTGAATGGCTGCATTTATGTTGTTCAGTTTGAGCTATGAGGAGTGACAGCAGAGTCTGGTACTCGACGTCCTGATCCTCCTAATGGGATTATCAAGATACGTCATCAGCAGAGCTGCTTAGCCACTGTAGGTATATGATACATAATCTCAAGGCTTATCGATTCTTCTCTCATCAGGTCATGTGACTAAAGTCATGTGACAAAAGGGAATGTTACTTGGTCAGGACTGTTTGTGCTGCCCCCTACATGGGTGCTCCCACTACATGCCGGCTTCCAGGCTGCATGTTGACCTGCCATTATGTTTAATCTGGCAGAGTGACAAAGGGTTGTTAGCATGGTTATGGTTGCTCATTACTGATTCCTAGACAGCCAGCCACCTCAAGCAAAATTATGTGAAGAACAATGATTAATAGCTGGTGAACTGGAGAGAAAGACTTGAGAAAGTATCCAGAGAAAATATCCGGAATGACATTGTAAAGGAATGAATTTCATGGGAGAATAGATCCTCACATTAGCATTGGCCCCCAAAATCTGTACATTTGACTTGCATATCCAGGTCTGGATCTCTGCCAGATGTGGTAGTAATTGTCAGACCTTCAACCTCTATTCTTACCTGTTAGTTACCATGGCAACCATTTTTTCTAGCAAGTTATAGTGGAAATCAATAGAAAGACAATTATCCTGCAGTCCCTTCCAATAAAATGCCAGTAAAATAAAGAATCCTTCTCGAATATTGCCTTTGAATTTACCATCAAGGGAACATGACTCATCTGGGGAACATATCCTGAATGAATAAAAGTCAACAAAATAATAATTGAGGGAAGAAGTCAAGGTGACCCTATGTGTGCAGACAAAGCAGCGAGTGTGCAGCCATCGCAGGGAGAGTGCAGCCATCACAGGGAGAGTGCAGGAGAGAGCGGCCATCACAGGGAGAGTGCAGCCATCACAGGAGAGTGCAGACATCACAGGAGAATGCAGGAGAGAGCGGCCATCACAGGGAGAGTGTAGCCATCACAGGAGAGTGCAGGAGAGAGCGGCCATCACAGAGAGTGCAGCCATCACAGGGAGAGTGCAGCCTACATAAGGAGAGTGCAGCCATCGCAGTGAGTGTGCAGGCATCACAGGGAGAGTGCAGCCATCACAGGGAGAGTGCAGGAGAGAGCGGCCATCACAGGGAGAGTGCAGCCATCACAGGGAATGTGCAGACATCGCAGGGAGAGTGCAGCCATGGCAGGTGCAGCCGAAGATGAAAATTTACTGAATCATTTTTCTGAATGTCAGCTGTGTTGTAAATATTTATAGCAAATTTGCAGTATCAGTCTATAGGATGATATCAAGGGGAAAATGCTCTTAAAATATGTAGGTACATTTATCGATGCACATGAACCAGCTTGTATTTTGAAAGGCATTTTACTTTTTGTACCATCATCATGATCATTACATTTGAGGCCCTTAAGAGATTTTTAGCCATTTCTTGATCAACCTACAACCACATTTTCAGTGCTTTCATAGCTTGTCTACCATTATCACAAAAGATTTTCGTGTTAACACAATATGTGTGAATGTTCTTACCGGTACATTGATGACCCGCAGTCATCTTTTTAATGTTCCATGCTGATTTCATACCAAAAAATTTGCTCTCAGTGTTTGGTTTCTTATCTTGGTGGAATAACATGTCATGCTATTATTTGCATTTGGTTTTACCTTATAGAACTGATATAACTACCTACTGCATTGTAAAGAGGAACATCTGCTTAGAACTGTTGAGGAAGCTACATGTACATGTAGTTTGGTATTTATACTATGCAAATATTTTATATTTGTAAAGTGTACATTATGGTTACATATCATTTCATTTTTTAATTCAATTTTCAGGGATGAGCTGTCCAGCTTTGAACATAACGGATGATATGAACATAGTTCCATTGAAGTCAGCATACAGTATCAACGATACTGTATCAGTTTCCTGCATCAATGCGTCGCACCCTCTGATTGGTCAGTCTGAACTTAGTTGCCTGCCAGATGCATCATGGGATAGAGAACTTCCTGTCTGTATGGGTATGGAGTAATATTTTGATTTGGCGAATAAAAAATATATTTCTTATATACATTAGATACTGATTGAAATATATTATAAATATACCTTCTTAGAATTAATAATGTCATTAATATTTCACCTATTTTTGTAGATATGACATGCTCATTGCCAGAGCCACCTGGTGATGGACAGATGCATATTCATCACAATGATTCAGTATTTTGGGTCACTTTTATTTGTGATAAAACCCATAAACTGGTAGGTGAGAACAGAGCAATATGCTACAATGGAACCTGGACAGAAAAAACACCACAGTGTTTGAGTGAGTCATGTTTTCTGATTTTTGACAGTTATTGACTAAATTCCTCCCAATCAGATCGTGTTTGAATTCTTATCCATCAGAACATCACAAACCTAAAAGATGAGAATATTTCCTGAGATAGCCAGATGACAGAACCAATACATGTTGATTGATTTTGCTCCCTTTATCATGTTTAATGTTGTGCATCTTATTCAAATAAGGCAAGCATCCTGATAAAAAATCCAATATCAGGAGGCATATTGTCGAGCTTCAGTCTGCCAGGTTGTGAGCTTCAGTCTACCTGGTTGTGAGCTTCAGTCTGCCTGGTTGTGAGCTTCAGTCTGCCTGGTTGTGAGCTTCAGTCTGCCAGGTTGTGAGCTTCAGTCTGCCAGGTTGTGAGCTTCAGTCTGCCAGGTTGTGAGCTTCAGTCTGCCAGGTTGTGAGCTTCAGTCTGCCAGGTTGTGAGCTTCAGTCTGCCAGGTTGTAAGCTTCAGTCTGCCTGGTTGTGAGCTTCAGTCTGCCAGGTTGTGAGCTTCAGTCTGCCTGGTTGTGAGCTTCAGTCTGCTGGTTGTGAGCTTCAGTCTGCCAGGTTGTGAGCTTCAGTATGCCAGGTTGTGAGCTTCAGTCTGCCAGGTTGTAAGCTTCAGTCTGCCTGGTTGTGAGCTTCAGTCTGCCAGGTTGTGAGCTTCAGTCTGCTGGTTGTGAGCTTCAGTCTGCCTGGTTGTGAGCTTCAGTCTGCCAGGTTGTGAGCTTCTAGCTGTGTACATCAGAATAGCCTCAGGATAGCTGTGATGTATATAGTAGGCTCACAGTACATGATCATTATTCACATTCAGCTTTTCCCACCACTTTTCACAGGCTATATATGAGACTGTTATATTTCTTTATGAGGAGGTGGCATATTGACGTTTGCTGTGAAATATATTTCTAAATAACAAAAAGCTTCTTCATATCTCAGTTCATGTGATATTTTCATTGCTTATGTGATATATTTACTCACTTTATACTTAATTATTTGTAAATGTATCAATCCCCATATAAGGCAGGAACAACCCAGGTTAGAGGTTAGAATGTCTGTGCCTTTGTGGAACCGATCGATATCAATATTTATTATTGAAATAAATGTCAACACCTTTTAAAGCCAACTCAGATTGAATCAAAATTTACTTCAGGATACATAGATCACTAATGCAGCATTTGTGCACCATTGTGCTTATTTTCAAAGAAATCTTTCTTGTTTATATATTATATGTTACACTGTGATAATATGGTGAGTGGTAGTATAAACAACAAAGATACTTTCACAGCCTTGTAATTGTGAATATCAAAGCCACATGGCAAGTGTGAATCATAGCCACATAGCAAGTGTGAATCATAGCTGCCTGGCAAGTGTGAATCATAGCCACATAGCAAGTGTGAATCATAGCCACATAGCAAGTGTGAATCATAGCTGCCTGGCAAGTGTGAATCATAGCTGCCTGGCAAGTGTGAATCATAGCTGCCTGGCAAGTGTGAATCATAGCTGCCTGGCAAGTGTGAATCATAGCCACATAGCAAGTGTGAATCATAGCCACATAGCAAGTGTGAATCATAGCCACATAGCAAGTGTGAATCATAGCTGCCTGGCAAGTGTGAATCATAGCCACATAGCAAGTGTGAATCATAGCCACATAGCAAGTGTGAATCATAGCTGCCTGGCAAGTGTGAATCATAGCCACATAGCAAGTGTGAATCCTAGCCACATAGCAAGTGTGAATCATAGCCACATAGCAAGTGTGAATCATAGCCACATAGCAAGTGTGAATCATAGCCACATAGCAAGTGTGAATCATAGCCACATAGCAAGTGTGAATCATAGCCACATAGCAAGTGTGAATCATAGCCACATAGCAAGTGTGAATCATAGCCATATAGCAAGTGTGAATCATAGCCACATAGCAAGTGTGAATCCTAGCCACATAGCAAGTGTGAATCATAGCCACATAGCAAGTGTGAATCATAGCCACATAGCAAGTGTGAATCATAGCCACATAGCAAGTGTGAATCATAGCCACATAGCAAGTGTGAATCATAGCCACATAGCAAGTGTGAAGCATGGCCACATAGCAAGTGTGAAGCATAGCCCTCAATTGCAAGAACATACTGTAATCTGGTAAGTTTAATAAATGCTTTAAAAAGGATCAGCAATATAATGTTCAACCCTTGGAGTTGATATGAAATTGTTATTAGCATGAGTGATATAAAAATGGCAACCATTATATGTAGGAGTTACAGGTGGCATATGATGAAGCTTCTACTGGGAAATGTCATTTGCTAAAAGCTTTTTGAGGAGGCAGATTATAAAAATATACTTGTAAGAAGAGCATGCAGGCATTCAAGCTGGAAATCTCCTTTCATTAATATTTAATGACTTGGATAGACATGGTGTTATGCAGGTGGTATTGCTATTTTTCTTTGGAAAAAAAACACCTCAAGCTGGCATTTTCTATTCATATATATTCATAAATATACATTTTTACTTTCCTTCACAAATATATGCTGTGGTAGAGAATTTGAGAGTTGTACTACTTTATGGTAGTTCCAGTTAGAGATGATATGATCTGTCATCCTCCTCATAAAGCAGTGATATGTCAAGGTAGAGTTCATTTCTCAGGGGGGTGGTAGGTCTACCCAGGTGATGCATTGGGCAGTTGGTGGTATGGACAAAATCAATACCACACACATTACAGATTCCCACACTCTCATACATAAAACTCCCAAACAAGAAAAACACTGTGATGGTTACATCAAAAAGATAAAATGCTGAGACAGTTTCTTACTTAATTATGCTGCTTTGAAACTGAAGGATTTTTATAATAAACACAGACACAGGTATTATGTACATGTATATGTATATGGGTATTCACATAAATAATACATTATCATGATCGCATTGATTTTATAAATAAAATAGAATCTTTTGAAATATTTATTTAAATTCTACATTGCATTATCACAAAGAGGCAAACATCTTTTATCCAGAACATCTAGAATATGATGGCATGCTGGTTGCCATAACAACCATTCTTTAATCCTGGTGATAGAGTATTGCTATCACACACAGCTGTAAGGAACGATAACATAGCAACACAGACAATGCTGACAATGCCAGACCTGGATGCCAACATAGAAGGCAACAAAACCATTGTCATGTGTATCATTACACCACAGTATTACATACAATAGTTTCATAAAATACTTTTTTGCTAATATATGACATTAAATGTTATTTTGTTTTGATTTAATAAAAGACAGCATGACAGAAAATGTGATTCAGAAAATCAATATAATTGTTATTATATGATCTCCATGGGAGTCCACAGATATCACTCTATACATAGGACATCCAAGATGTAGGACCAATCTTTGGTGATAGATGTAATCTATGTTGATGATTAATATGGAAAATGCAGTGTCATAACAATATCACTGATACATATGCACAAAAAAAGAACAAGTTCTGATTACCCACGGCTGAGGTAATGTGATTATTGCAGTGAGAGATTTCTTATCATGTGACAACACTCCGGGATCTGGCTGTGTCTGTGACTTATTAATGGCACTGACAGGGTTTGGCTGTGTCTGTGTCTTATTGTCTTATTGATGGCACTGACAGGGTTTGGCTGTATCTATGTCTTGTTGATGGCACTGAGAGGTTCTGGCTGTGTATGTGCCTTTATATACCCTTCAATTTCGGAAAATTTGTTTTTATAATTTTATTGATATGAATGAGATATATACAATGTCTATGGTCACAATTGTAGACTGGACAGTAGTGCCAATAAAGGTAGCCATAATGATTCACTGAAAATGGATTTAAATTTATATCTGTTTATTCGCTTGTGGCATTGTGAGGGAGGGGGATGTTAGGATATGAGCTGTGGAGTTTGGAGTGGGTGGGAGAGAGAGAGACACGCACATAATGCTCGCCGGTATAGGTAGTGTTTTCTTTGCAGAATAACAATACAGCCTTATTTATGTTGTCCTCAACGGGCTCCTAGTTATACACTGACGCCAGGAGTCTCCTGACTGTGCTCCAGGGGCCGTATATTAACCCTCACATTGCCAAACATTATATAGCTCAGCAGTCAAATGAAACATCATCCCATGATCTTATATAAATCATGAAAATACTGTGAGATTGTTGGTAGCAATATGCCTCTATAGGATATTTGACTATACATGTATAAGAGAGATGGGCAAAGGTTGCCATTTGCTGAAGATTAACAGAAACTGGGTGAGGATGACATGTGACTCATCAGGTCCTGAGGCTGAGATACTTCCATTGAAAATATACAATGTATCTTAGAAGTGTGCAGCATTGTTATTGCCATGGTGACTTAAGATGCACATAAAGTTACGGCATGGGGTAAAAGTCTTATGATCACTGTGGCCTGACATCATTACATTCTGACACATTGTAACATCACAGAATCATATAATGACATCATTATAACCTCCTTTCACCATAAAAATGGGACGTTTATGTCCTTTGTGGCCATTATTTGTGGTGTTTGTATCTCCAGAATTCTCAGCATTGCTAACATAACTCATCAGTTAACACAGTGTCTAATCCCCAGACGGACTATCATGAAGCACAGACATATGGAACTGATGAGGAAGCCTCAAATATAAAATAACCACTACAAAACGCTGATATATTGCAAGGAATCTGAAGAGTGTAAATATGAAGATATTTATCAAGAGAATGTTTAATAATCTTGGAATAATGTACTTGTAATTTAGCAGAGGACAGCCTCGTGACATTTGAAGGATTTGGCCATAGACACCTTAATTGCTTACTTATCCCCTCATGCTTGATGTCACTCATTACCTCATGTTTCTGGAGGGCAGCCATGCAGACCTGGCTACGGCCCTCGAGGGATCATCCCCTCGAATCTTCATCATCATCAACCTCATGTTTGATGTCATTCATCACCTCATATTTGATGTCATACATCACCTCGTGTTTGATGTCACTTATCACTGCATGCTTGATGTCCCTTATCACTTCATGTTTAATGTCACTTATTACCTCAAGTTTGATGTCACTTATCACCTCATGCTTGATTTCCCTTATCACTTCATGTTTGATGTCACTTATTACCTCATGTTTGATGTCACTCATGTTTGATTTTAAGGGAAATGTAGCCAGCCGCCTTCATTGCAATATGCTCGCTGGCACCTGAAGTGTCTTCATGAGAACTGTACAGCGCGGTACCAGTGTGAGGAGGGATACAGGATGGAGGGTACGGACGATATCATCTGCACACCGCTCGGAGACTGGTCACAAGTAGAGGCACAGTGCCTTTGTGAGTGTTGTCTGAAAATACAAACCTACCAGATTGCATCAGATTTTGAAATAGGAAATATACTGCATTTATCCATTTGAAATGGTTCAGATATAAAAGTTGGCTATTTTTCATAGATAGACAATTGTAATATGAACACCTCTGTGCAATAAAACCAGTGTTTAGGTTTTTGCATTACAAAACTGTATTTGGTTAGGGCAATTCATATTTAGTAGGATTAGTGAAATTTTTACCAATATTTAAAAAATCATGATTAGCTGTTACTGAGACAGTCGGCCTAGTATTAGGGGAAGGCATACTAGCTCAACAGTGTTTCTACTAGTCTATGTGCTAGTGCTAAAATCCCTGACAGTATAACAAGTCATCTTGAATTTTAAACTTCACTTGGAAATGTCCCTTAGTTTTCTGCAAAGTTTCTTTTGACAGCAATCTTTGATAACAGGAAGATATTTGATAATCATTGTAAATATTTTATTAAAATATCAGTTGTACTAATTGATATGACCTCGTAAGTATGATATTGACCTTGAGTCCACATATCAGAAAGTAACAACAGAAAAGCTTCATATGTAATCACTACAGTAAACATCTAGAAGTCTATATGTCTGATAATATTATTTTCTTGTGCAGCTTTGACTTGTCCAAGATTACCAGTGATAGATAATGGTGGATACAGCACTGATAGCCAACCAGACAGCACCGGACAGTACCAACATAATACCACGGCAACCTACAGTTGCCATAGCAACTATCAAATTCAGGGAGAGAATATACGAATCTGTCTGTCCAATGGAACGTGGGCAGGAATGATGCCAAACTGCACCCTAGGTAAACTGTGATTACTTCATTAGACTCTGTTTATTTATTGGTCTCTCTTATACAAAGATACTTGGTTATGAAACCTTCTGAATACATGTCATAAACAATGTCTGAGTGTGTTGATGCACATTTGTGTCCAATAGAATGATTTCCCCACTGGTCAATAGATTTGAAAAGTTCCAAGTATGACACCAATTAATTAATCATAAAATCAGTCTGTTAAGAAGTAATCATTCATTCATGGTGAGTTTCTTTGACCTCTTTCAGGGAATAATATCACAAATAATGAGACAGATTTGTTTCCAAGCAACTACACAAAAGAGTCAAATGAGACTGACCAATCAGAAGTGAGCAGTTCTGCAGAGAATGTCACCATGGTTCCAACGATGCCAATGGTGATGAAATGTTCGCTTCCTGAGGTGATAGCCCACGGATCATACCGGAGATACGGCAAGTCCCTCATGTATAGCTGCCATCATAACTTCAGACTCGTAGGAACTCAGGAGAGACATTGTCAGGACAATGGCAGCTGGACTGACAACCCGCCGCAGTGTCTCCGTAAGCATTATATATTCCATTTGTCATATTGTACAGAGAGTAAATAAACAAAAATATATGATGGTGCAGAACTCAATCTCACCATATGGCGCATGTGCATAAAAATGAGTGCATATATACCTGTTCATTTGGGAGTAAGATCAATCTGGACACCTTCAAAGTTATATAGATAGAATAAGGCCAATGATATAACCCTTTATATTGTTGTCTATATTTTAAGCTGAAACTAATAACTACCATTTGAACACTTAAATTTGATCCATGTTTACTCACAATATATTGGTTAGTGTATATCTAAAAAGAAAACCAGAATAAAGTGTTGAGTTTTGTTTGCAGCCATGTTGCAGACGACCTTGAAGCCTTTCCTGTGGAAGCAGGTGTTCATTGACCAGTCATACTGGACGGGAGAGTACCACTTTGAGGAGGATCAGTACACCTTCAAGTTTAACATTCAGTCAGTTCAGCTCGATAATGGTGGGGTCAAGGGACTCTTTACAGGAAACGATGTCAAGTTTGATGTGAAAGGTATATTAAGCCAAATCTAAAATACAGCCCAAATTATATCATTAATATTTTTATTAGTCTTGGAACCCCATCCCCTTTTGGTGTAAAGAATTGCATTGGGAAATACAAGAAATTTTGATTTAGTTTTTCCAGAAATATTTTAAATGCAGTTTAAAGAATTTATTTTGAATAATCTTGATCCATTTAATAATAAACGAAGTGAAGAAAGTTCTATGGTTTAAATAACTTAAGCACATAATTACTCATCATATTTAGCTGTAAATTAATCACTAGTCATAGACATTATTTTATAAGTATTTTTGACTTTGCAGGTTATCAAGCAAAATCAGGTGAAATAGTGTTTCATATGACCAAGCTTTTTTCACCTAACACTCGTTTTCTGCTGGACTGGTCAGTTGAGGGTCATCTACAGGAGGAGAGATGCAGCTGGACGTACCACGGACATATCGAGTCCGCCAGACATGGCTTCGGAACACTCACCATGCACTCTCCCAGAGGTAGCACTCTCCCATCAATACAATATGAAGCACATCTCTGCAACTATATGTACATCACAAAGTCTTGAAACCTATGTTTAAAACTGAGGCAAACCTCCTCTATGAGAGAAAATTCTTATTTCAATGAATATGGCATAGTAATCTGTAGATAATAATGAGATCTTTGAAATGTCAATTTTTTTACAATTTTGGTATATTTGAAAGATATATAAAAATTGGGCAATATACATTTGTACTTAATGCGTGATATTGCTACTTTGTTGGGATTGTTTCAGATGACAAGAAGGAGGCTGCCGAGTGCCGGCATGGAGGCAGCTCTAACATGGTCCTCATCATCATCTGCGTGTCCGTGGCCTGCGTCCTCGTGGTGGCGCTAGGAGTCCTGGCCGTCATCTGCATCAAGAGACACGCCATACTCCGCACATCCGGACACAGAACATTGACCAGCTTTGAGAATCCGGTATATGAATATGAGAATAGTATTAAGTGACAAAGGCGGAACCGATCCAAGTCGGAGTACATGGAGCTTAGTCAATTGTGATATTGGTTGTTTTTGGGGGGTGGTCAAAAAAATTATGTTTGTACAAGTGGCACTCAAAAAGTTGTAATTATTGATGAATGTTTTATGTAAAGTGTGAATGGTGGCATGAAAAGCTTATTTATTTCTCAACGTGAGCAAGAAATCTTGCTAAAAGTGATATCAGATAAGAAGAATATAATTAGATATATATATATATGTACATGTATATATTGTTGACATATTTTGAATTCATGTTTATATCTGCTTAACAGTTGACTTAGTTGATAAATAGAATCGTATAAATAGAAACTGTTCTCCTATTTTCTTGAGAGAATCAATCAATATAATAGATTTATTACCCCTCAGTCCTTTAGGCTGCAGTGATTATTGTTGTCCACCAAATGCAGATGGCATATAGACTTTTACCCCAATTTTTAGGCTATTTTATGAAGTTCAATTTTAGCTTTGTTGATTATGTTGTCAGTATACAGCTTATGCAAGGTCTGCTCATCAAACTCAATATTCTCTGAAACTACTGGATGGATTTCTAAATTTAGTGTGATAGAGAATAAAGTAATGTGGGGGTGATAAAGTCAGGCTCCAAATTAGGTACATACATGTAAGCTGGTTGCACTTTGTAATTGAATCATTTATAAAGCATTTATAGGCATTTCCAGAAAATTGGTCTTTAAAAAAATCAAGTGACTTTGCATCATAACTAAGATAACAAAATGAAATAAGAATGAAGAGAGTCAAAATTAAATATTGTCAAGTTAAGATGATTTGATCAACAAAATTGATGTGAATTTGTTTTTACTGTACTTGTCCAGTAACATGTAATTCTGCCTAAATGGACACATTTCCCTAGAACAGAAATGTTTCATTTCTGTAGCCATTAATGATATTAAAGTTATTTATTCTTCACACTACAGAGTCAGACAAGAGTGAATAAATCTATTAAATATGTATATTGACAACACATTATAGTATTATATTTATATCAAAACATAGATTAACGTACAGAAATGTGACAAATATGAGAATCTATATTCCTCAGTGATAACACTCAAGTATTGATATTTATATTCAATGTATTAGACATCACAATCTCACTGTACATATCAAATATTTACAATGGCCATACTCAGAACAAAGCAATTATATTGCAAGATGACCTTTATTCATATAAAGATGAACAAGCTTTATCAACATCCTATATTTTCAGAATACACATGCTTGTCCACGTCAGCTCTGGTTATTAATGTTATTGTTTATAATCATATGAAAGTATATTCTGGTGTGTTATAAATGCTGATGTTGGTAGCATTCCTGGATTAGTGAGAAGGTGGATTATCTACTTGTATAATAGATGTAACCAGGCACCTCATTGTTCCCACCTAAATGTTAGCAAATCAGGTCACACCAGGTTATCATTTGACACCATTCATTTAGTTTTTCACATCCGGCAATACAGGCCTGGCAGGGATACCTTTAAATTGGCCTATCAGCCCTTTCATCCTTTAGTAGCCTATCTTTGGTCTATGAGACCTTTATTTTTTCTCATAGGGCAAATAGCTTTGGAGCTTTATTTTTCTTGAAAACTGAATATGAGCATTTATCTCAGAGTTCCATTAATTTTGAGTAACGAGGTCAAGTTGTAGCTCATGTCCAACACTTTTGTGGAGTAAATGATGAAAATTGAATTGATTATCAAAAGATGCTCATGGATAATGAACCAAAATAACTTTCAGTTAATGTTTGAAGAGCCTGTATTTCATGTTTTCACAGCCTTTACAAATTTTACACTTTATTGAGGAATTGAGTTTCTGCCAATGAAATCACCTGACTTGGAGAGACCTAACTGAGGTCACCAGCCAGGGCCTAACTCTGGTCACCAACCAAGGCCTAACTCAGGTCATCAGCCAGTCTGGGGTTAAAAACATGAGCTTTCATACAGGTTGAAAATGTGATCTATTTTACTTTTGAAGAAATAACACTTTATGGGCTATATCTTGTCATATGTAACTAATCAAAGATATGTTTGGTGATTGATTCAGGGTTGCGTGTGCTGGCTGATCCAGGGTTGCTGTACACTTTTCTTAGAGATCATACATAGACCTACACAGTACCAGCAGCTTGCATTGCTAGAATGTGACCCTTTCATCACCAAAGAAAAATTGTAGTAAGATCTCCCATACTTTGCAAAAGGGTGTACTTTTCTTCCAGATGAGTTTTATAATGGTTGACTTTGACCTATTTTGTAAGCTGTCAGTCACCATTATAGACTCAGGAAGTCAGATACGAACTGTTCAAAATGGATCTTTCCAATTTAATGTGATGCACCTATTATAAATCTCACAGAAAAACCTGCACATGTAAATAACCTGTAAACCATTTCAATTTAAATACTTCAAACATTTGCAAAAAAATCTTTGAGTCAATATCTGAAAGATATTACTTGTACATATGACTGACCTTGATCAAGCTCATTTTTATAAAATTAAAGATTTGGAAATGAAATAAATTGTATTTTCATTTCTATGTTAATCAAATCTTGCAAACATATAATCTCTCCAAAAATTAGACCATAACAAAACCTTGTTTTCTTGTTGAACGATTTTCAGAGATAAATGCAGTTACCATTGAGTGGAGTGCTGGTATCCTATATGTAAAGACTTAGTATGTGGTGCTATATTCCAAATAAATGCAAATGTACATAACAAAGCTTGAAGTTGACCTTGGTGTGAGGAGTTGACAACATATGCACATGGTTACAAGATAATATACTAGCTTGGTTATATTGGGAGGATTAAGAACCCAATGGGTTGATTGTTTACAAATCCTAAAGTCTTGTTATAATAGTTGTTGTTAACTAATACACAAACAGTCCATAAACATGCATCTGTATGTAATCAACTTTCACATGTTAAGAAAAGAAGATAAAACATGAATGCCACAAAATACTTAAGTATACAATATTATCACATAGAATTTATCTCATTAATATATTTCACACCTGAAATACTTTTTTTTAATGTGATGATTGTTTCATGCCACATGACGTGTTATTCTCTTAGGAGAAGAAACCAAACTTTGAAAAGAAAGTCTTTGGTATAGAATCAACATAAGAGAGGAAAGATGAATGGGGCATGGATGCAAGTGCATTCGCACATATTGTGTATTGTGTGCTGTGAAAGCACTACAACACAGCAGCTTTAAGTTGGTCCAAGATATGCCTCAATTCTCTTCAGAGCCTAACACGTAATGTAAATATTTTTGCAATAAAATGTCATTTACATCTTTGAATATGGAGATCAATATTATTTGTCTTGATAGAATATTCTCAGTACATTCCAATGAGAAGGATTTTACAACCAAAATATTGAAATATATGTTGAATAATTGCAGTTATTTGTGAAGTAAATAGATAACACACCTCACAGCAGTCTATTAAGTAACACTTAGTGAATAAATAGCCTGACTGTCTCTTGCTGAGATGTTTTGTGATTAATTTGCAGTGTTTCCAGTTTGCAAAACACACTGCAATCACAACCCAACACCAGGAGCAGTATATTATTTGATGTTTTATGTGTATTCATTAGAAAATACATGAGCATATTTCTTTTAGATATTTAAACCTTATCTTCATGTTAACATCTTATTGTGTGTTTGAAGCAATATAATGTTGAAAATAAGAGTTTAAACCTGATCTCGAACAAATGAATAATCTTTAATATTAGATGGATTACATTAATGTGATTCAGACAGCTTGATCATGTTTCAAATAGTGCATAAAAGTGTAAAAGGTGTGATGGAGGAAATAGTCATCAACACAGTTACCGGTATATTCAAGGTGATGATTCTATCCAGGAGGCTGAAAAGCAAATAAACTGGACATTCTGATTCTAAATAACATGGGATTGACATTGAAGTGTTTGCAAAACCTTGGAAATCATGCTCATGGTCAATGTGTGATAATCAAAGCCTTTTTGCTATATCTGGTCAATAACTGATGCAATAATATCACCTAAGAGACAGTCACCATTGAATTGTTATTATGAATGCCAGTGGTCTATGGTTATTATGTTATGATTTTGATTGTGATCAATAGCTTCATCATTTGGTCGTATACATGATTATTTAATATAATTCCTGTGAAAAAAATGGGACTCTGTTAAGCCATTTTTTGTCAGATCTGGAATGTAACATTGAGCAAAAGCAAAAATATAATACATTTTGCCTAATGCAGAGTTTTGTATATTCTTTGTTCCACTATTTATTGGGTAAGGATATGTAACTGGTTCCCTGCCATTCATGGTTAAAAAGCTCTGACTCGGTCTCAAATCAGCATAACTTAAAGATTCTTTCATTCCATAATACTCAGTAATCATATTCAATATTATTGGTACTGCAATAAACTAATTGTTAGTGTTTGTGATAAAAAAATGTACACCCAGCAGATTTACTTATACTTGACTCATATATACTGGAAGTTACATTCTACATTCCTACCGGTTGCCCTCCCCAGCAGCACAAAAATGGCTGTAAAAAGTAATCAAATATATCATTAAATTACATTTTATAGTGGTACACAGTTCAAAAAGTAAAAACTCTCAATCATGCTTTGTCCTTCCAATCTGTGTAATAGATAATGATGTTGAAGCAACATGGGCTTGATAAAGGTTAATAAAGGCTCATTTTTAAATAGGATGCTAAATGTTTTGTACCCACCATCTTAGATAAAACTCATGAGAGAGAATTTGATTCAATGAAATCTATACCTTATATGTAAATATCTGAATACATTTCAGTATTGACAATGTAAAATGTGAAGCTCAATGTATTTGAAAATAAAAAAATGAATTGATCTTAATTGCTATTTTGTCATGTTTTTGTATCTTACACTGTTATGTCAATCAGGTCATATGTAATTTCCAAAAGAAAGCCAAGGTATATTTTAATATGTTTTGTATGGTGATCTCAACTCATGTATTTTAAGTTAATTGATATTAACTTAAAAATACTTTTATCTGATGTTTTTCTTGATCTGAAGCCATACATGAAATTAACTTTTATTGCCAACTTGTATTACTTACATGGCTTTTGCAATTCCTTGAATAATGTTATGCACAAATTTTGCCATATTTACATTCAGTTTTTTATCCAAAAAATTAAAATTCATTACCGGTATGTTTTTATATAAGAATAACAAGGAGCTCTGCAATTCTCTTTAAACATTTCGCTGATAAGTCACAAGGGTTGTAGATAATGAACAAATAGATTGATAAAGAATCTAAAGGATAAATTTATTATGAGTATAAACAGGGTAAAGCAGGATGGAGAATCAACTGCATAACAAATTTCCACATTTTTCTTGTGTGAAGTTGACTAAGGTCCTTGCCCCAAATATATATCACACCCATGCACCTGCTAATGAATTCCTCAATATGTTTCAAGAATTAATGGATTCTTCACAATATTTGAACCCCAATATATTATGTAGATAAATTGAATGCACATATTAAACAATCTCGAAATCAAGAGTGTTGAAAATTTGGCATGTAAATGCATGAAAAATTATGGGTAGGAAAAGAAAGTTAAATTCTCTTTAACTAATGGACTATTGCAATAAGATTAAAGGAATTTCTGGTGGCCTAAGGCTGAAAGCTACAGTAAATCTATATAGTTGATGAGAGATGTAAGACAATAGTCTCATGATTCCATCTCTATTGGGAGTATCATTGAAGTTTTGAATTGGGGACGAGAGCAATTGTGGAGTCTTTTTGCGAAGGCCTTGAGTGCATGCGGGACAAAAGCGGTACATCCAACACCATAAATCAAAACAAGGAGTCGGAAAATGGAGCGGACGAGACAGGTATGATCATGTGTATCAGTATATTATACAGACCTATTCATCAGAGAAAAAGTGGGCATATGTGTACATGTTGGTGTAAATATATTTGTAGTTCTGCATTGCATTAATTCGGCAAAATGCCAAAACTAGCAGGCCACCACTATCGACACAAGCAGGTTGACCCAGTCGCCCTCTGGTGTAGTTTGGTACAGTCACTGTGCAAAATGGACTTGACTGAAGGTGGGTTTCCTGTAGGAACCGCTCTCACTTGTGCAGCTGTCTATCACTTTGTAGCCATCTCTCCCTGTTGTAGCTATCTCTCGCTTTTGCAGCTATGGGTAGGATAAGAAGGGAAAAAATATGTTTAGGGTAATTAAGGTACTGGAAGTTAACTTCCAGTACTTCACCCTCCAGTACCTCTTAGTCTTACTAATGCTAGTCTCAGAAATCACTCTGTCTGTCCTGTGTCTGTGTGCTTGTGTGTGTGCATGTTTGTAACCTTTATTTTGTTTGTTGTCCCTTCTAATGGAACTGGGGTTTCTTTATAAATATCTACATCTACATCTATAAGTTTACTCTGCAAAACCAATTGGCATCCCGCCGAGAGTGCAAGGTGCACTAAGGGGTGCAGCTGGTACACACCAGCTGCTAGTCGCCAATCTTTACAGCCGACAACAACAGAGCTGCAAGTGTCAGAAAACAACTTGGTGTTAATATTTTCAAGAGTGCAGACGCACTTAAACATGTTAAAAGGCTTTGAAAATAAAACCACAGCTCTGTTGTCGTCCGCAGCTCTGTTGTCGTCGGCTGTATACTCTGGCTAGGGAATTTCTGAGGCTGAAGGATGCCGAGCTTCCTGGTTCCAATGTAGTTAATTTAGGGGGCAGCAGTTTTGCTGCATCGTCATCATCTTCAACTATTCTATATAGAAGGCTGTCATCAGCAAAGAGCCTTATGTTTGAATGTTTTAGCTTCTCTCCAATGTCATTAATATAGAGTAGAAATAGTATTGGTCCAAGTACTGTGTCTGAGGCACACCAGATTTAACCATGTTGAAAATGTACCAGGATATTGTAAAGTTCGCAGTGATTCATCATGTGTCTGACAATTATATGCTCCAAGATCTTACAGCCTAATACAGGGGACAGATGTCAAAGAAATGGCCTGTAGTTTGCGGCACAACTTTTGTCTCCTTTTTCAAAGACTGCAATTATATTTGCTGTACGCCATGCTTTTGGAACTTCTCCTTTATCAAGTGATTCTTGGAATATTTTTGGAGGATTGGAGCTATTTCCTGTGGACATTCTTTCAAGACTCTTGTGGGTATTTGATCCGGGCCATTGGCTTTTTTGCAGTTGAGGTTAGAGAGCAGTTTTTCTACACCAGCAATTGTGATCGTAATTGGTTCTATTTGTGGAGAATTTGGATCATGTTTTCAGTAGAGAAAACAGATTTCTGCCTTGCCTTTACTGTCTTTCACTTCAATGCCATTTTCTGTTAGTGTTGGTACACCAACAGTATCTTTGCGCCTGGATCTAATATAGTTCCAGAACCTTTTTCCCTTTGATGGTCTACTGAATTCAATGTCAGGTAAATCGAGCAGCCCGGCCAAGGACATATTCATTGTGGGATTCTTTCAACTTATGTTTTATGTGTTTCCTAAGGTTTCTGAATTTTCTACGGTCAGAATCCTTTTTAGTTCTTTCAGCCTTGTTGTATAGTCTTTGTTTTCTTCTAATTATATATTGAAGCATCCATGAGATTATCATGATTATGAGCATGATGAGTTGTAGTATGCAACATAGAAGTTTTTTTTGGCCATATGCATTTGACTAATGCCAAGCTTCAACCAAGTGACGTTGTTGAATGATTTATCTTAACATTTTACAAAACTTTTTTCTGACCAATCTGAATTATTTATTCATGCCACCACATGCTGCCACCACACGGAAAAAGAGTCTACAGGGAAGATTTCCAAAAGCGGTAAATTCATATTATGTATGGCCATCAAGTCAATATTTTTGAAACATCCCAAACTGCAGTCTCAATCAAGCATATCGTCTGTTTTTACACCTGCATATCTTGTAATGTTCCAGAAATGATGTTTCTGACTTAATGCAGCCATTGACAGATCCTTTGATTTTATTTGCAAGTTATATAAGGTTGCATAATATCAGGGACATTGGGGGTGGGGGGATTGATCCTTTGATCTTTGGCTGCTGGTTGCTGGTTACATAAGCTTATGTAACATCAATCAGGGGGGAATGGGAATGGTTCTTTGTTTTTTTGGGCTGATAAGCAACAGTGACAAAGTAGGGCAGTGATCAGATCCCATCCTTATCACTTACACAGCACTCTAAATTCTTTAATGTTGCAATTGACCTACATTTGGACCAGTGCTAAGAGAAGAAACGACAATATGTCTGGTGTTATACAAGGCACTAGATTATGTTATCAATACTAAGGCCACTACCATGGGGATGGGGCAGGGGTCTTGATATTTGACAGGGTCTTTGAATTAGTATCAATTTTGATATGTCACAAAGAATTTTATTATTTATTTTTTTGCACTTCCAACTTTTTGTCGCCTTTCAGTACTGGTCAATCGGTAAACAAGATAGAAATGCCATATATTATTCTAATGAATTGTCAGATACCATCATCTAGATGGACGTGTGTAATAACAGCCCATTAAGACCACACAGGGCCATCAACAGAACACAACCTAATGTGTTAAACAGTGAATATGCATGACCTTATTGGGTCACATTTTATGGGTGGTGACCTTATTGGGTCACATTTATGGGTGGTGACCTTATTGGGTCACATTTATGGGTGGTGACCTTATTGGGTCTCATTTATGGGTGGTGACCTTATTGGGTCACATTTGGGGTGTCTGATTGGGTGTTTTCCTTTGATAAATCCATGAAAACATTTGGTGCTTGTGATCAGCGTGAGGTATTTATAATGCTACTAACATGGAAGCAATTATATATGCTGATAAGGCAGCCTTTCAAAATGGTTTTGATGAATTATTCATTCGTGTATTTTTCAGCATAAAAGACCAAATTCCAGTAGACAGAGGTACTACTCGAGCTCGGAAGATGATCGGGAGATTGGTCACATTGCAACATTGGTAGAAGTCCATTCTAGGAAATCGAAATGGCAGAACATTGGTCCATTTCTTAAACCATTTTATGTGCCAGGATCAAGGAAACCTTTCATATGCAATGGACCACAAGAACTGCTTCTATCCACAGACAGAAGGCCTAATAGCGGACACTTTACGAAATATGGGAAAGTAAATGAAACAGAAATTGACATTTTTGAGGATATGTTGGGATTCTTATTTAATGGAGAAAAAAAGATGATCAGTTCTGCCAAAAACTTTATTGCCAGCATAGAACAGCAAGAGAAATGTGTTGAGTTCTTTGAATTACTGAATGTTATTGACTCTTGCCCTTGCCCGCAAACTTTTGAATCAACAGATTGTGATAAATGGAGTGAACAGCTCTGTTCTGATTTGTCCAAAAAATCATCCGGTTATAGATTCAGTGTTAAATCAATGGTCAGTGCCCTTAAAGAAATTTGGAAGAACAAAAAATACAAAGGACCTCACCTCCAAAATAAAGATCACTCCAAATGGCGAATTGTGTTGGACACTTTAGTTCATACACTGATCAAAATAGTGCCACAAATGGAATGCAGGTGAGAGATCATTAAGTAAATATCCACAGAGGGTTATTATTATTAAGGTACTGGAGAGATTCCAGTGCCTTTTAAAAGTCAATTATTCCACACAAGATCAGTACGTCTGACACTAAATTAAAGACATAGTGATTATAAATTCACTGTGCAATATAATACCTGTAGTCTGAATCTATGTTTAACCATATCCACAATTACTGGTTTCCTCATGATGAAAGTTTCTTGTCCTTAGAAAGTTACGTAACAGTCTTAAAACAGTGCCTCTTTTCACAGTTGTCCTCAGGTATCTAAATGATGTTGAATGTGTTTTCTTTTTAGTTGTAAGGTCATATTAAGGAATTTGTTGTTGGAAAGATATGTCATGATGTGAATAGAAAATGTGGTAATGATGGAAAGAACCTTGAATCTGAAAGATATATTTATATTACCTTGGAGACACTTTTGAAATATTTATAACAGTTTCCTGAATCATATGAAAGAAATCTGTTACAAATGTTATATGTTTCAGAGTTTATGGCCATTGTGAGGATAGAATTCCATTTCGTAGGATATTTGACTATGACAGAAGCAGGCAGGCTACGACGACGCTCAGTGTGATAGTCCAGCCAGACTTATTACTGCTCAGTAACGTGGAGAAGGAGGATGAAAGCCTTACACTAAGGAGTGTCACCATTAAGGTCAGAAATACCTGCTGTCTTCCTCAGCATATATAACAAGGAAGATTTCTTTAAAAAAGAATAATACTGTGCTGTTGAAAACAATGCAAACTTATATACAGTGCAACTTATACACAGTGCATTTTCATTAAAAAAACATTAACATTTTTATTTTTCACAATTGAACTATTGAAATCACTTTTTAAATAATTTTCAGATTGGCTACCAGAATGTTGCACTTGATGAGGTAAGAACTCTTTGTCTAAGATAAATACATCCATATCTCTTCCATTATTGTTAATTGTGTATCATGAATATTATTTGTTTTATCGTGGATTCCATTCTGCTTGTAACATTCAACAGATTCTGTTACGATAATGTATTGATTGATGAAAGGGTCTAAAATATTTCAAAATTTTCACATCTCTGGAACTATATTGTTAAGATCTCTGTTTTTATTGAGAGGAGAACTCACAGCTTAGCAGGTTTTTTACAAAATGTATATATATGCTATGCATTAAACTCATTTATGAACAGAAATGTTCAAAACTATTTGTAGATTAAGACACAGGCATGCCTTTTCACAGCATTGCTAATTTTAGTCGGTGAAACATACTCAGATCAAAGTTTTAATAACCTCACTGTTCTTTTATCAGGCATTTTCATCAGACACATCTCAGTCTAGCAGTGATGTTGAGAGTGATGGGGCCAAGTTGGATCAAAACTTCCTGAATGCTGAGAGCTCCACTGGGGCCCGAGCCATGTCCACTACCTTCAGCGAGTCAGGCTGCAAGAGAAAAGCAGCCCACAAGGTCAATTCCACTACCTCCAGCGAGTCAGACTGCATGAGTAAAGCAGCTCATGAGTTTTTGTCAGAAGCAGAGGAGAACCTTTCCCGGATTGAGTTAACAGTTCGGAACCAGCACTTGCTGCAGTTGATAGCCTCCACAATGCTCAATAAGAGAGTGATAGGAAGGGCAGATCTCTCCTATAACAATACTAAGAGTTTGATCCACACAGCGGGCATACTCTGGTTCTCCAACGCTGTCTTCCTCACCAAGCTCAGTGCCAGACTTGACCTGCTGGACTACGACGACCATCCAGGGCAGCAAACCGGCAAATATCTCATGTGTGATAGAGTCCTGGATCCATGGCAAGGGCATTGGAAAAATATTGCTAAGTACTTTTTGGTGTGTGGTATGATGTCATATACACTGCATGAACCTCTTACCCTGGATGCATTCTGAACATCATATAGTGAGATAAAGTTCTATAAATTGGCCTCAGTAAGGATGTGTCTTTATTACTTTAAGCTTGATATTAGGACAGCCTAATTATTAAGGCATTCTGGTGTTGCTTTGGAGACCAGGTGGAAACACAAAGTGATTCGTTCTTGGAATGAGTTCAATGTCAAATGATGTTATAGTATTAAACAATAAAGCATTTTGAAAAAAATGATAAATGTATATTTTGTTCTTAAATATATACCAGGTGCACACTCATTCTGTGTTAAAGCTTTCACGAAATTAGTTTCAATGGTCAAGTGAATATTTAATCACCAAATCAGGCTGGCAGGTTTGGGTATTGATAAACATAAAAATAAATTGGGTTGAGACGACCCTGGCTGACTTGAACAAACAATGGACTCTGTCAAATCACCTTGTGGGGGATATCAATAATTGTCAATCTCTTATGCAATTATGTTCTGCAATATATTTATAAAGTATTTTTGTACATATCATATGATGTAAATTAGTATGATGAAGTAAATTAAAGCTATAATAAAAAATGTTAATGTGTTTGTGTTGAGTCATTTTTTTAAGTAAATGGTTTCACACAATCTTAATTATTTTAAATTATATTTTATGTCAAGGATGTTTTAAGTCCAAACATTAAAATGGCATGAAAGTGAAAAGCAAAGAACAGAACAGATAGGCAGGATCTTTTTTGTATTCAGGTAATGTGGGTAACAACCAGACTAGTTTTGACTAATTTAACTCCACCAGAAGGCGACATGGTGAACCTATCATTGTTCACATGTGGCTCTGGTGTAGATTGTGCAAAATCCTTCCTGTTCATTGTTGGTGGTGGATGTTGACCTCTACTTCATGCATGCTTCATGACAAAATCTCAAGTATTAGACCTCTGCATTTCTGGTCAAGGTTAAATGCCCTGCTTGACTGAGTTTCTAGACCCCTCCTGATGTTGGGGGCTGACCAAGCCAGGGGATAAACAAATTTATGAGCTATCAGGTTATCACTGAGTCAAGGAGGCTGCCAACATGGTAAATAAAAATCAAGAGGAATCAAGAAAATAATTAATGTTGTACATGGGGAAGGGGATCAACCCCGGAGGACCAACATGACAACTAAATATTAAATTAGCTATATTTGATGTTGATATTTTGTGAAATATAAAACTGTTGATTTAATGGCTTAGCATGTTCTTCTTAGATGTTGAGATGTTTTTTGTCAAGAGGAATGGTCAAGCTGTGTTTATGACTAAATTCCTATTATTCCAATTGGTATCAGAATAGAATGGATTGCAGTGCTACCACCTATGTCTGGTCCAGATTGATCTTCTCTGATCAAGATTGACAGTCATGCCCCCTAGTGTCCATTTAAGTCTTTAAAAAGAATAACATAACTTATATGTTATACACTAGCTTCAAATGTTCAGAAAAATAATCGATCGCCTTAGATTTCTTAAAAATGAACTTCACATTTTCCATAAAACTAGAATACAAGCATGAATCATCGATGTTTTTTCTCACCAAAAGACGCACTGGGAACATCTCATTTTTATAATTTATTACAATTATAGTGATGAGCTGAATTACGAGAAAAAGCATGGTGATCCCCTGCATGTTTTTTGGTTTTTATTATTGTCAGGCAGGTTGGGGATATATCACTCTACTTGAGCAATGTGGCACATTGTATTGTGCGTTTTTCTCCTTCATGCTGTAATCAACTTTTAACCGAACAATATACAGCCCAATATTTATAGGCAAAGTAGATAACCAAAGAATAAAGGCAGAATATAAAGTCAATATTAATAGGTAAATCGGATATTATTTTGTCAATATGCAAATATCTAGGGCTGATATTTTATAGGCACAGGAACGTTTAGGCCATTATCAATAATATAGTATATATCTTTACCACTTGAAGTTGACAATCTTGTGCCCTGCTGGGTTGGGAACATGTGTCATTTATGCTATGGCCAACACAGTTCTTTTATAGATCAAGCTTTATCCACCTAATCTGTTTCCTTTATGAAGGTAATCTTATCAATTGACCAGCAAAACACCGCAAATGTCTTACCATAATATACACTGACAAAAGCTATTGACATCATCGAATGTGAGTAACGTTTTATTTTTGAATTTGTTTCAAACTTTAGAAAATCAAATGTGGCATGAAATCCCATAAGTTTTTGTTTTTGGCATATATCATGGTGACACTATGTTCAGATACTAAACAGACATAATCTTCAAGTTTTTGTTTTTGGCATATATCATGGTGACACTATGTTCAGATACTAAACAGACATAATCTTCAAGTTTTTGTTTTTGGCATATATCATGGTGACACTTTGTTCAGATACTAAACAGACATAATCTTCGAATATATATATGACCTTATCCAGGTACCATACTGATGTCACCTGTGAGGTAAATCATCACAGCGTAGTCGCAGTGCGGTCAGATGATGATGTCACACCCATTACTCTTATGGACAGCATTGTGGGCAGTCAAAACATTGACAGGTAGGATCCCTCATATGACAGGTCATGATTGATGGAAATATTATCATATTATAACTGAATGTCCTTTGCTTGAAGTATTATCTATTACATTATTTCAAATAAATATTCAGAATAAGATAGCTATAAACATTATTCATGATGCAGACATCATTGCTACTGCATAATAGAAACTTCATTTTTGTGATTATATTTCTGTTCTGAATTATACGCTTTCTTATATTTCCTATGCTGACATGAATTGTGAGTGCCCGAGGCGCTAGTGTTACACCATCCAAATTACCACATCCTTCTAGTTGTGTCCATTTCAATTTATAAAAAAACGGTTTCTAACTATAGATGACACAGACCAACCAGAAATGAGACAGAAAATCCAAACAAATTCCCAATTAGTCAACAACTTTAAATTCGATTTGAAATTATCCATGTATTTGTTGGTCTACCGAAAAATTTATTGTTTTATTTTCACTTTGATGGCATGTCCTTATCTGCTCAGCTTCCTGGGATGAGGCCTGTATATAAGATTACCGCCATTCTTTTTTTGTTTTATGATCATCGTGTGTGATAATACTGTGGCAACTTCATCCATCTCGGTGCTCTCACAGCAAGGCTAGCAACCAACCACTATCACAAAATATTTTCCAGTAGCACAATATGTGCAAATGCTTTCGCTGCTGTGGCCTATTCAACTTGAATCCCTTACGACTGTTCCTTATTTCCAGTATTTCGCCTTCTAAATCAGGTGTATCTGCTCATGAATAAAACCTGTCATGATCCTTCTATAGCAAGATTAATCGAAGTCTCTTATTTTATCTGTAAATCTGTCAATCATATGAGTGATTCCTTATATTATTATAGAGGGTAGAATAGACAAGTTATTTGCTCTGGCAAGCATAACTATAATAACACTAAGTATCTAGTAAGTATCTACATGTAGTGCTCATACCAGAGCAGGGTTTATCTTCTCTTATCTTATCTATCTTGTTTGGAGCATTGTGAATCAAGCCAGTGCATGGAATGTTTGATCCAATGTCAATTCTCTCTTGCGTCATAGATCAACTGACTTAAGAGTATAAAAAACAAGAAAACCCCAAATCCTGTTGAATAGCGATACGGGACCGAGGAATTTTGGTCAACAGAAAATAAATTTGGTGCCATCTGTTGTGCTACCTTGTTTGTGAATGCTGCCAGCAAACATGCAGCGAATGACACAAGCTATGTGAAATATCATTTACTGGATGTTAAATTGCCCATTTGCAACTATTTTCCATTTGGATCTGCAACTATTTTCTTTTGGATCTGCAAATGTTAATAAAATGTTCATAAAACAATAAAGAAATTTTGCATATTATTAGACTTATATTGTCCTGCCATCTGCAAGAACAGGTGTGGTAAATCTTGTGTCATAAAACAGTTCTAATTATCATCTTTACCTATCTTATATTTGTTCTGATATTTGCTGATTTATATTATATTTATTTATGTTTCTTTTCTTTTTACAGGTAACTGTCATGGTTCTGTCATAAATTCATACTTACTGAAAACCACCAAGGTCATATCTGAGGCTACGCAGTATGCTGATAGCGGAAGGTGATGCCAGGCTTTTTATGTAGCTCTTGAACAAATATTATTAAATTAAAGACCACTTTAAAGGGATAACAAATTGTATTATTCTTTTTCAGAATATTACCATTTCATGGGATGAGTCGTTTTATTACATTATTCCCATTAACACACAATGGTTTTCTATATTTTATCTTCCAATGTGACTTGTCATTCGTAATTCATAATTTACTATGCGTCTGTAATTTATAATGATGTGTTGTGCATTATAAAATTAGCATCTGTGTTTGAAGGATTGTTTTTTTATCACAAATATAAAGTAAGTGGAATTTTGTTGTAGCAATTCTGACACAGTGTGGATCCTGTATTCGGGCACCTCCTTGGGGATCCATCTGTACGTGCATTACTCCTACCTGTACGGCACTGACCCGGCCACGGGCCTGTGCCACCAGGACGAGCACATGGTGGCCTATGATGGTAAGAAAATAGCGACGTCTAGTGGGAATTACGTGGGAAGAAAATAAATTTCGATAAAACAATTTAATAATAATAATAATAATAATAATAATAATAATAATAATAATAATAATAATAATAATAATAATAATAATAATAATAATAATAATAATAATAATAATAATAATAATAATAATAATAATAATAATAATAATAATAATAATAATAATAATAATAATAATAATAATAATAATAATAATAATAATAATAATAATAATAATAATAATAATAATAATAATAATAATAATAATAATAATAATAATAATAATAATAATAATAAAATTTGTATAGCGCTGATACCAGACTAGGTCCACCCTGGATGATTTGGGAGGTAACATAAATGACAAAATAATTGTGTTCATTATGTAACAGAGGATGCAGTTATTAATCATGCCTGAAGATGATTTATAGAATTGGTATATCGATGTATAGTGATTTGTCATCCTTTAATATACCACCTTCTCTCTATCTAAACCTGACTTCCAGATTTATGTATGGCCTGCGGATTATTTTAAGCCTTTCTTTCACAGGATCCTCTGTGGGAGACCGTCCTATAGCTTGGTGGTGTGGATCGGATCATCCAGCAGAGATCAAATCCTCTGGAAACTACCTGACCATCCAGAGGGTGACAGGAAGCTACTCGGTGACCAGGAGCTTCTCACTGACAGCAGAGGCCTACCAAGGTAGGTACATGAGGTACATCCCTGGAAGAGGGTAAGTCCCACCAAGGTAGGTACATGAGGCACAGCCCTGGAAGAGGGTAAGTCCTACCAAGGTAGGTACATGAGGCACAGCCCTGGAAGAGGGTAAGGCGTACCAAGGTAGGTACATGTGGCACAGCCCTGGAAGAGGGTAAGGCCTACCAAGGTAGGTACATGAGGTACAGCCCTGGAAGAGGGTAAGGCCTACCAAGGTAGGTACATGAGGCACAGCCCTGGAAGAGGGTACGTCCCACCAAGGTAGGTACATGAGGCACAGCCCTGGAAGAGGGTACGTCCCACCAAGGTAAGTACATGAGGCACAGCCCTGGAAGAGGGTAAGGCCTACCAAGGTAGGTACATGAGGCACATCCCTGGAAGAAGGTACGTCCCACCAAGGTAGGTACATGAGGCACAGCCCTGGAAGAGGGTAAGGCCTACCAAGGTAGGTACATGAGGCACAGCCCTGGAAGAGGGTAAGGCCTACCAAGGTAGGTACATGAGGCACAGCCCTGGAAGAGGGTTAGTCCCACCAAGGTAGGTACATGAGGCACAGCCCTGGAAGAGGGTACGTCCCACCAAGGTAGGTACATGAGGCACATCCCTGGAAGAGGGTAAGGCCTACCAAGGTAGGTACATGAGGCACAGCCCTGGAAGAGGGTAAGGCCCACCAAGGTAGGTACATGAGGCACAGCCCTGGAAGAGGGTAAGGCCTACCAAGGTAGGTACATGAGGCACAGCCCTGGAAGAGGGTAAGGCCTACCAAGGTAGGTACATGTGGCACAGCCCTGGAAGAGGGTAAGACCTACCAAGGTGGGTACATGAGGTACAGCCCTGGAAGAGGGTAAGTCCCACCAAGGTAGGTACATGAGGCACATCCCTGGAAGAGGGTACGTCCCACCAAGGTAGGTACATGAGGCACAGCCCTGGAAGAGGGCAAGGCCCATCAAGGTAGGTACATGAAGCACAGCCCTAAAGGCCTACCAAGGTAGGTACATGAGGCACATCCCTGGAAGAGGGTAAGGCCCACCAAGGTAGGTACATGAGGCACAGCCCTGGAAGAGGTTAAGGTAACAGGTAGGTACATGGGGCACAACCCTGGAAGAGGGTAAGGCCTACCAAGATAGGTACATGAGGCACATCCCATGAAGAGGGTGAGGCCTACCAAGGTAGGTACATGAGGCACAGCCCATGAAGAGGGTAAGGCCTACCAAGGTAGGTACATGGGGCACAGCCCATGAAGAGGGTACGTCCCACCAAGGTAGGTACATGAGGCACAGCCCTGGAAGAGGGTAAGGCGTACCAAGGTAGGTACATGTGGCACAGCCCTGGAAGAGGGTAAGGCCTACCAAGGTAGGTACATGAGGCACATCCCTGGAAGAGGGTAAGGCCTACCAAGGAAGGTAAATGAGGCACATCCCTGGAAGAGGGTAAGGCCTACCAAGGTAGGTACATTAGGCACAGCTCTAAAGGCCTAACAAGGTAGGTACATGAGGCACAGCCCCGGAAGAGGGTAAGGCCTACCAAGTTAGGTACATTAGGTACAGCTCTAAAGGCCTAATAAGGTAGGTACATGAGGCACAGCCCCGGAAGAGGGTAAGGCCTTCCAAGGTAGGTACATGAGGCACTGCCCTGGAGGAGGGTAAGGCCCATAAAGGTAGATGCATGCGTGTTTCTCATCAGATATATCAGAAGATGCATTCATAAAAAGTACATATTAAGAAAATCTTATTTTTCTCAAAAATAGTTCTTGATCACTCACTGTATACACACATATATTTATGTATGTATAATTTTTAGTTCCAGGATTCATAGCTAATTTTGCCTGCCATGGGGAGATCATTCTGGACAGCACTACGTCATCAGTGTTCATATTCTCGTCCAACTACCCCAATCAATACTCCGCGTGAGTGTCTTCATTAAATCAAATGTAATTAGATCACGTCAAATGACGCTTAATGTACAGACAATGGAGGCTGAGAGTGAAAGGAAATCAAAATTTGAAGTGAAAGGAATATTAGTGCTCTCCTATCACCAATCCCTGGAAAGCCCAGATAGGTGATCTGGGAGGTTTGTGGAACATGCTCGACTAACGATTAAACGGGCTCGACTAACGTCAAATGTATAAATTATCTTTATTTTATATCATCCAAAGAATAATCAAGTTTTTTTTGAGACTCAAGATATATAATTACACATGAAATATGAATTACCACTGAAAGAGTTCGGTATTAAAACAAATCTCATGTAAACGTGATTTGGCATAAGACTTCCCCAGAACACCTATCACGGCCGGCCTGATTGGTGCTCGAAGAATACTAAAAAGCAATGAGGATGTATACTGGATGCATGTGGGATGTGTATTGGGGGCATGTAGGATGTGTATTGGGGGCATGTAGGATGTGTATTGGAGGCATGTAGGATGTGTATTGGGGGCATGTAAGATGTGTATTGGGGGCATGTAGGATGTGTATTGGAGGCATGTAGGATGTGTATTGGGGGCATGTAGGATGTGTATTGGAGGCATGAAGCGATGGTAAATTACATCTGTTTCACTAAAACCTTATATCCTTACCAATTTCAACAATAATGCCTTAAAATACTTGCTCTTAACATCTGATATAATTGGGCAGTGACTGGGTCTAATTACATAATTTTAGGAACAGGTCAGATTTGTGCCCTACTTGTACCAAACTTATTATAATTTCCACTGTACAAATATCAAGCTATCTTGATTTGAATAATTTATCTTTTGCCTCCCTCACACTTTTTTCCCAGACTTGGGACTGGGCCTGTAAATTGTATTGCAATATGAAGTTATTGGTAATATTTCCCAATTTTGATGATTTTTATTTTTAGTAAATGTTTAAAGTACTAATAATAAATGAAAACATTACCATAAACAATTGACAATTGAATACAGGGTGGGTTAAGGCACATGAAGTAATTTAATATTCATGTTTAATTAGTTTGTTTATTTATTTAAATTTTTAATTTTGGCTCAGTGTTGCAGATATTGACCTGGGCTCTTTTTTGATGTATGAGTAGAATGAGTAGAATCCACTTGTATCCACAAAACTAATCATGCTTTCTAAATGCGGTATGAGTACTGCCGTTCTGTACATGTAGGTCTACTTGAGTTGTCAGTGTCACTGCCACCTGAAGTTGAACATTAAACATTCCGATTAGAAAACAAATAATCTTCTTATGAACATGGCTTTATGTCATTCGAACTGTCTTGGTTCTTAGATTATTAATATCTTCACCTTTTGTTGATATTTCAAAACGTTGCAAATATATCAAATTGTTTGCAAATTTTAGAGCCAAATCATGCAAACATGTGCATTTATTTACATCCTGTGACGAACAGACCAATCAAACTTCTCCAAACGATCACATGACCGGCAAAATCTTAACTTCCATTTGATTGGTCCGTTCCATTTGATTGGTCCGTTGCCTTACATGTCGGATTCTAGTAGGGTGCTTGAATCTGATTGGTCTTTATGTGACACTAATGGCCCTTCATAATATTGGTGCAGTGAAGATGACTATATCTCACCCTGATTGGTGTTTAGGTATGCAAATGAGTGTTGGGTGGTGAGGCTGAGCGACCAGAATGACAGTACGCATGTCCTCAGGTTTAAGGTGCCCCATGTTGATATCGAGGAATACGGTGATGACTGCAGTGCTGACCATCTGTCCATATACCAAGGTAAATATTACCACTCAAAGTGCTATGCTTAAATATCCAGGTCCACGGTAACTGATTTTCAAATTTTGATATAGGTTTCAACGTTTAGAATACATGAATGCATACATAATGCATACAGACGTACACACACATACATACACACACATGCACAAATACACGCATACATACACACATACATACATACACACATACATATACACATTCATACACACATACATACACACAAACATACACACATACATACACACATACATACACACATACATACACACATACACACACATGCACGCATACATACACACATACATACACACATACATACACACATACATACACACACACATACACACACACACACACACATACATACATACATACATACATACATACATACATACATACATACATACATACATACATACATACATACATACATACATACATACATACATACATACATACATACATACATGTGCTCCCTGTGCTGTGTTTTCAGGGGATGCCTCATACGGTGCAGCGGGGAACAAGGTTGGAACGTACTGTGGGTCCACTCAGTACATATCTTACCAATATGTGTGCAGCCAGGCGATCAACGTCCGTTTCCGGTCTGATCACAGTGTCCAGTATTCTGGATTTGTTCTGGAGGTTTCTGTCGATACTAACACTTACAGTAAGTATACCTTGTGCCTTTTATCACATTGCATCACATACCTTCCATAAATAATTTCACGATGGTGGCATCTTGGAGTTCACATGAATAAGGTCAATGATGAAACAAGCACCTACACACGGAGTATACTTCATGTGACCTCAGTTGACCTGATGTGGATCTTTGCCTGTATTAAACAGTGACAGGGAATATATCGCATTGCATCTTGGAGTTAACATGATTAAGATCAACGATGAAAAAGCTCTTACATGTGGAGCGTGACTTCATGTGACCTCATGTGACCTTAGTTGACCTTAATCGGAACTTTGCTTGTATTTATACCTCTTTTGTACGAATATTAGTAAATAGTGACTTTTATAGGTACAAATAACAAAGTAACATATATATCTAATAGAATGACAATGTTTTGCCATAGAAACTATGCACGCATCGCATCCATAGTGTTGTTTTACTTGCAGACTGCGGTGACGGTGAGGGCATCTCCTCGCTGATCTACTACGTGTTTGCAGGGGCGTCGGGGTTTGTTATAGTGGTGGCTGTCACCATGCTGGCGTGCGCCTCCTGTGGTAAGGACAAGAGGGGACGAGGGCCCTCTACTCTCACTACAGTCATCAACATTCCCAACACCAACAACTTCATGCAAAGTGAGAGGAGACCATCCAACCATGTACGGTCCTCCAGAGTAGAAGCAGGCGGAGAGGCCGGACCCGTGCCCCCCGCGTACACCCCGACCCCCTCCCAGTTCCCTCCCCCAGTCTACAGCTTTCAGCCACAGGAACCAGGCTACCCGCCATCTTTCCAGTTTCCCTCTAGCTACTTGGGAGCCTCGTCCTCGAGTAGCCGGGGATACCCCGAGGGCCTGAATCCTGCCCGGCTGGCCCCGCCAGGGGCGCCACCGCCGCCTTACAACTCTCAGGAGGCGGATTACTTCTGCGCACCGGGACAGATCATGGAGACACCTGAGAGGTCAACACCTTCTAGACATCATGAGAGGTCAACACCTTCCAGACATCATGAGAGGTCAACACCTTCCAGACATCATGAGAGGTCAACACCTTCCAGACATCATGAGAGGTCAACACCTTCCAGACATCCATTTCCCGGGTCCTCCTGATCCAAGAAACATACCAAGAACATGTCATAAAGGAGTCCCGGGTTACATTTTATGCGCTCTCGCCCAAATTATTCATGGAAATTGCAATCTTTAATGCCTACAGATATAAAACTGTTTTTCATTAACCTACCTCAACACATGCTGTTTGTTTATAAAAAAAATACAGTATCCATATAATAAAATAAAGACAATTGAAAACTGGAATCAATGTTATATGTATTTAACATAATACTTCATGTCCATGAGCTCATAATGGTTGGTCCTCAATAATTTCACCCAGTTTGGACGATTTGTAGATCCAATGTGCACATTAGGCATTCCAGTACACATTGCATCACCCTTTTTTGTCTGTTTCAAATCACATTAATTGCTAATCTGGTGTCAGACTGAAACTGACTGTGTAATCGTGTGCCCTCTGTAATGATGTGATGAATGCTGTATAAAGTGAAAGTTGGGCAGCGGCCACTGTTCATCTCAAAACGAAACTGGATATCGTGCATGGGATGATGTTAGCTAGCCTTAACACCAAGTGAAATCTCAATCGCCAAATACCTACAGGCAGTGATTATTCCAATATAGAAAAATGAGATAATTTTTGAATTTCCATTGAAACCTGGAATTCCGTGGCAACTAGTATAAATATGGAATTGTAACTTAAAGGTAAGATAAAACCTTTCAATATATTCGAATAAATGTTACATTGTATCGCCACGATGGGATCAAGGACACTTCTATTATACATTTGTAAGTATTTTCACAGTAATCTATACTTAATGTCAGATCTTAATATTACCATATGATGACTACTAAGCTGTGTACTATTGGCAGGTATAAGCATGATAGTGGTACCACAGTGTCACTGTGAGGACTCGGGATCTACAGTCAGCCTCGCCTCATTGGTCAATCGTCTCTACCAAAGTAGCAGCTCCTCCTTCCATCGTTTGGTAGGTAACAACATATAACTATAAGCTATATTGTTTATATTGTTACTAGAAATGTAGTTGAACTGTGATCTTTGTCTGTGGAAGAGAATATACGGTCAAACAAGATTATTTTCCTTTGTGGAAGTATTTTATGGTTTTCATGCTGAATATAACATCCATGTTTTCATAGTTAAATCTATAATGTCCCTCCTGACAAACGATTACAATATATTTAAGATATATATTAAGGTTGTCAATGTCTCATTTATGAAATTCAATTTAAATCTGTGTTTAGATTTCAGTGTTAAAGTGAATTTCGACATTGCTCATCTTTTTGTAGTGCAGTAGATATAGGCAAGCGATGCATGATGGGATATCAAGCAATACTTCCTGTGAGCAGATTGTCATGGATGTGATTAATATAGAACCGAGTCTGAGCATTCACAGACAGACCTTCATCAACATAACCAACGCCACACGAGAGGTAAGAAGACCACATGTATATTTAATAACTGGCCAATGATAGCTCAACTGGTAGAGTATTCGCCTTGCGACCAGCTATTCCTAGTTCAAAACCCGACCAATAACGACCAGGCGCTGTGAGCAGAGGTTCTCTGGAATCAGCACTATATAAATGTTAGGAGAAATAGTACGAACCATATAAATAGACATGTATCGATGTTATCAATACCACAAGTCAGATAGCATGAACCATATAAATAGACATGTATCGATGTTATCAATACCACAAGTCAGATAGGATGAACTATATAAATAGACATAGATATCAATGATACCAAAGCAATAAGTCAGATACTAGTAGTATGAGCCATGTATCAACGTTATTAATACCACAAGTCGTTTCAAAACGTAAGGAATGCTGTAAATCAGTGCGATGAGCTGATTTATTTCAGTTCATCAGCAGCCGAGTATATCAGTTCATATTTCTTGTATGTCGATACAGGATCAGATGGTGTACCTCCATAGAGGATTTATACTGGAGTCTCAGATGCTGAGAGACACGACGCGCATTACCCGGGATCCTCTGTTGCTACCCGATGTCCAGAATGACCTCGCCGTCCTTACAGAAGCCCACAGTAGAAAGGTACATCCACAAACTGTAAACCAGATATCATCAGGAATATAAGAAGAGACATATAGTTTCATTTCCATTTAAAACAATGCTCATAAAACGATAAGGATGCACTTAAGACCCATTGTTACCTATATGATCTATTTTGTAGGCAAGCAGTCTGGATGTGGACATTGAGGAGGTCAGCGTCAGACCTGCAGACCGCTTACCGTCCAGACTGGTCACCGATCATTATGTACTGACTGCACTCTATGTGATACAGAGCCTAACAGAAGAGGCACACCACCTCCTAACTCACATGCCCAATACATCTCTGACCAAGGACAGAGTATTTGAAGAAAGACTCACCAAGCTCAAAATGTTCGTGACCAGACTCCATCATATAGCACCTCTCGCATTCAGAAAACAGGTGAGACATCGTGGAAGGAATACATTACATTTTGAGTAAATAAAAATATATTTCAAATGAAAAAGGGTTATTATCTGGTTGTCGTAAATTGAATTTAACCTGTAGCCAACATGGAAGTACATCAAAAGTATTGGTTATTATCTGGTTGTTGTCGATTTAATTCAAACTGTAGCCAACATGGACGTACATCAAAAGTATTAACAGACTTTTCTGTTGCCAGTGTGGTAAGGTTCGTAGGGCGCACGACAGATGCCTGCACATGGCGAGGAGGATGTCCACTTTTAGCTGGCTTGCCTTACCTAGAGGGCGCCACCTACCAGCTGCTCAACAGGAACCGGATATCACATTGACTGCTGTCCTCCGAGTGTTCAAGTCCCTACATCAGCTGCCACGTTTGATGGGGACACTTTTGACCAGTGTCCAGTGCAGAGAATTTGACCTCGTCGGGCGCGCTGGGTGTTCTCAGCATGTCATATGTCAACATAGGGAAGAGCGATATCGAGCATTCTGTGACATGACTCACCGCCTCAGCACTATCAAACACTGGCTGTCAAATATCCTCAGAAGCAACCACCGATGGGTAAGGCACTGAACCTCATGGCACCGATTGAGAACACTATCACGTGATAACATCAAGTAGTTTTTTATAGGTGAATTTGGCTGTGTATGATTCCTGATGTTAAATTAAACAATGATGATAACATATAGAGTTTTTTTTTATTGTTTTGAGAATAGAAAATTTAAAAAAAACAACTTAAGGATTTCCATTTAAATCAATTGTTTGGTTTGTTAGATGGTGACCGGTAGCCGGAGTGAGGAGGGAGTGAGTATTGGTGATTGCTACTTGATGACGGCTTTCTATATCATCAGAGAACAGGCAGCGACAGCTTCCACGCTATACCAACACGGCTTCTCATAAACATATCATCTCAATGGCACAAGGACCTCACCGCTAGATGGCGCCTACCTCACTGGCACGACGACCTCACCGCTAGATGGCGCCTACCTCACTGTCACAACGACCTCACCGCTAGATGGCGCCTACCTCACTGGCACAACGACCTCACCGCTAGATGGCGCCTACTTCACTGGTACGACGATGGCAAAATCTCTGCTGAGTTATCATTCTTGTGCTAAGGACTCTGTGTCGAATCACATGGTGTTATATTATTTCATTGATCTCAAATATGAAAGGCTTATATTTGTAAAGAACGTTTTTTAATATTAGGTCATAAAAAGTCTTGTTTTTTCTGAATTTGAAAATTGAAAAAAAGTGAATATATCATGAATATATCATGAAATATTTGCGTGTGTGTTTACAAAATTACAATTTTGTATAGTTTTGTAACGTTTTCTTCCGTACAATGGTAGTTGCTTTAAAATTCTTGTAAATACTTTATCAACCACTTTGAGACCCTTACAGTATTTTTAATGCCCGGAACATATGTTCTTTGACTTAACTTATAGGTGTGTATTCCAAGAATTAATGTATTCAATAAATAAAATAACAATATATTTCCATGATGTTTCGTTAAGTTCACTAGCTTAGCTTCACTGGATATTTCATTGAGTTTAGAATTACCTATTCTTTCATACATCATTACCATTGGTTGTCAATAAACAGACACAAAATGTCAGTTTCAGGTTTGCTTGTGTAGCAAAAATCACATTTCCTAATGCCTCTCATCTTATAGAGAACTGGAACACAGCTTCAACTCCTGGGACTAACTTTTATTTATAATATAAACCCAATCCAATATCTTCTAGTTAGTCATAAATACTCGTCTATTCCAAAAACACGAATCATACACTTGTGTTCTTGTAACCACTCTCTGCTCTCTACAACTCACAGGTTGCCAGTCACGTGCCCATATATTATAACCACCCTCTGCTCTCTATAACTCACAGGCTGCCAGACACGTGACCTTATATTATAACCAATCTCTGCTCTCTACAACTCAAAGCTCGAGGCTGCCAGACACGTGACCATATATCATAACCACCCTCTGCTCTCTATAACTCACAGGATGCCAGACACGTGACCTTATATTATAACCACTCTCTTCTCTCTACAACTCACAGGCTGCCAGACATGTGACCATATATTATAACCGCTCTCTGCTTTCTGTATCTCACAGGCTGCCAGACACGTGAATTATATTATAGTCACCCTCTGCTCTCTACAACTCACAGGCTGCCAGACACGTGACCATATATTATAACCACTCCGCTCTCTATAACTCAGAGCTCGAGGCTGCCAGACACGTGACCATATATTATAACCACCCTTGCTCTCTATTACTCACAGGCTGTCAGACACGTGCACGTGACCATATATTGGAATCACTCTGCTCTCTACTACTCAATCCATAATGACATTCTGACACTGCAATAACTACAATTTTGACATTATGAGAAGTGAGACCGTAAAGGTTTGTAATAACCAGGAATGTCCTTAGTCCTTAGGCAGTTGATAATGGTTGTGTGTCTGGAATAGAGGTCTTCAGTTTTCACCCTTTTCAACACTTCTTCTTGTGACATATCTATGGTTTTCTCACTCCGGCTCCCGCAAATATATGTGTTTGATTAGACTGTTCCTTAAATATGTCAATTGAAAAGATGTCAGTCCTAGAAATCATAAAACTTTATATTGTACTCTAATCCCACACACTAGAGATGTGTGGCAAATACTTGTCTTCAACAAGAGTATAAACATCAATAATCACACTTCGCCAAACTGGTCGATATCTTTGTCCATCCAATAGCATGTTAATTATCATCAAAACAATATGACTCTTATCAAAACTGTAAGATCAATGTATCTAATAAGTAAAGACATCTTGTCCAAGTGTGATATGCATATTATTCACAGAATATAAGGGTGTTCCTGATTGCCCTCTAAATGTTAAAAAATAGGCTCCATATGTGAACTAGCACATCTGCTCATTGATCCCATAGTGCTACAGAAGACTGATTTGTGTTGTCTGAGATAAACTATTCTGTCCGACTAAACGTTTCTATACAAATAATTGGTAATCTTATATTTTGTTTGTGATGTACAGGTAAGTCAAACATTCAGGTGTTTAGAATGACACACAACACCTAATAGGGCCCCTGTCCCTGTTGATGGATAGGTGTGGTCTTAACAGGTGACAGGTTGCAGACAGCATGGCCAGGGATGGAACAGACCTGTGCCAGTCGTGTGTTGCATTATTTTCTAAATCTTGTCTGAATTGTGTTTAATATAGATTTTACGCTTGTTGTTGTGTTTTTTTCTGGTTGTGTTTTTTCTGTTTTTTTCTGGTTCTGGTTAAACAATATAGAACATAAACTTCTTCAATAATTCTGCTTAAATTATACCTCCAATACTGTCACATAAGAGGGAATAAGCCTCATAGAAGGCCAATATATCCCTTGACCAATGAAATGGTCAGAGAGGCTTGTCCACCCAAGGTGGACAACTTGTCCACCCTATTTGTCCACCTGGACAAGGAAAAGAGATGAGACTAGCCCAGTCTGGTAATTTTTTGACATCATACAGGAAGGACCCATTTTTTGACATCATACACGAAGGATCCATCTTTTGATATCATACAAGAAGGACCCATTTTTTGACATCATACAAGAAGGCCCCTTAGCACTGTCTTATACATGATCTATTCTTATTGTAAATCAACACATCATTGTGTTTGATACCGAGACCTTCTGAAATGCAACAGCTATTCCATCATATTATGCAATATGTGGTGTTAGAGTATGTAGGAGTATATTTACCTATAGGATATCATTACAACTAAATTCAATAATATTGTATTTGACAAATAATAAACCTAGTAGAAATGGTATTTACAATAGGCTCAATACAGTTTCCAAATTGATAACAAACAATAGAGCAATCGATCTTGATTGTGTTCCAGAGTGTGTTCCAAATAGATATGAACACTGATTTTCCGAAGGAACCCCTGATTTTGCAGACTTAAACACTTCGTGGGAGGTAACAGATCATGGGAGGTAACACTTCATGGGAGGTAACATTTCGTTGCAGGTAACAGCCAGCCAAGGAAGTGAAAACAGCAATTATTATGAGGACTGTGAATAGCTGCATTTCCTGCCACAGCTTGATTTTTACAATCTTGTTTTGATTGCTATCCATAAAGATTCATCTGCTCATATAGTAAATTGTAAATGTTGTGTAGAACCTATTCACAACTGTTGTGGTAATAAGTTAATAATTAAGAATTTGGCCAAAAGAGTTCTAAATAGTGCCTCGCTATATAGATTGTTGGCATAGTTGTATGTTCATGGTAACATCAAGGAAGATTTGTCGGCATTGACTATTATATAACACTAAATCAGTAAGGCGAATAGTTTAGACAAAGAAGTACATTTTGTACAGAATTGAGAGTGATATACCAAGCTGCCAACAGTATGTATTGACTGCAACAGACGCAAGTTTCTGCAAAGATTTTTATAATCCTGTCTCGATTGTAATGTATATGGATTCTGCTAGTGTGATAAATTAACATATAATTATATTCATTGCATAGAGTTCTTCGTGCACAGGAAGCAGTAGTGACTGAAGCGACTGACAGGTATACCACTGGTTGTACTATGTGCTGCTAGACCACACATCTATAGGTATACTACTTCACTCCTCACCATTTAGCCGACATTCAGAAACACTTAAAGTAAATGATTTAAAAGATGTTAACTTTGGAGACGGTAACACTTTGTAGAAGGTAAAACCTTGAAGAGGGACACACTTGGAACAGGGACACACTTGGTGGAAGGTAAGACTTTGTGGAAGATAACACTTGGGAGAAGGTAACACTTTGTGGGAAGTAATACTGCATGCGTTTTGTAATATGTAAATTATATTTGTTTATTTGCAAATAATTCTTTGTAACATTGAATTTTGAATTGTGTTATTCAAATACAGTGAAGAGTGATCATGTAAAAATAATCTAAACATCTCTAGCTAATTCTATGATAGTTGCATCATTTCAGTTTTTACAACATATGTTAGTTTGAATGCTCAAGAGCAGGGGTGATTGCACATCATGTTTGAGGTTAAGTGCTCAGAAACAGGGGTGATTGCACATCATGTGTGAGGTTAAGTGCTCAGAAGCAGAGGTGATTACACATCATGTGTCAGATTAAGTGCTCAGAAGCAGAGGTGATTACACATCATGTGTCAGATTAAGTGCTCAGAAGCAGGGGTGATTGCACATCATGTGAGAGGTTAAGTGCTTAGAAGCAGGGATGATTGCACATCATGTGTGAGGTTAATTGCTCAGAAGTAGAGGTGATTGCACACCATTTGTGAGATTAAGTACTCAGAAGCAGGGGGGATTGCACACCATTTGTGAGATTGAATCACACCATCCCTTGCATAAACTATGAAATAATAAAACGATTTACTCAATAGGAAAATATACTTATATGGCACGAGTGCGTTCATATTAAGCAAAGAAGCCTTTGGTATTTGATGTTCTCTTTGTTATCATACATTGTGTAAGTATTCTCTTTGATCCTTTTCAGCTGACAATGCACCTCCTTGATCTTTTGCCAAGCAACAATTTGTGGACAGAGGTCCACGTCTTAATCCATATACATTTTCACTTAATTAGATAGGAAAGGAGATATTTATCAAAGATATTTATCAAAGATATTTATCTCATAGATATTTTTATATATTAAGCAAATGTTTGGTAAAAGCCATGTGGCGCAATGTCTTAGAGCACAAGATTATTGGCATCACCTTTGCCGTGGTGATCCAAAGGTGGTTGGTTTGTGCAATTTCCTGTAAATCTGTGACCAGGACCTGAGACATTACAGTATAGTGAGGTAGCACTAATCAAACAGGAATCCTGTTCAATATATGCCCAATCTTTATGGCTGGGAATTGCAGCAGGAGTAAATTCTTAATGAGATTTACAAATGTAATGTATACTTTCTAGATTTCCATTTTAAGGATGTTAAGATATTATGAATTAAAGCTTTGACATCAGTTACTGAATCAACCTCTGTTCCGTACAGCTCAAAGAAATTCAATTCTTAAGATATAATCGTTTTAACTATGAAATACAAGTATTCCCTTATATAACGTCTTTCAATAGCTACGAAATGATATGCAAAATACGGTTATGGTGTTTATGGACATAGTAAATCTTCTTACCTTAGGTTTAATACTGATAAAAACATCATGAAAAATGTTGTGGGCTGTTGAGCTGTACCAGAATGTCTGTGACATGATGACCTTCACGAATTTTGCTTTGAATATTAGTACCTATTCCAAGAAGATCCAATCGGAATGTTTCTGCAGAATACGTGGGCACTAATTGCCACAAGGAACTTTTGAACTATGAAACAAATCTCTTAATACACGCTAATCAGGAAGAAAATAGATACCGTATCAGTTACCACGAATGTCATTGTTATGTCATTGCACTCTATGATGAATCACTTTATGAAACTTTCCATTTTCTTGATTACACATTTTTATGGGGTATTTTTCTTATTGTGAGTTGCGCTCAGTCAATGTTGTCAGAGAATAAATGATTAAGCTGTAAATTATATTACAGTCATCACTATGATCAAGATTTGTTATGTTATTCCATTTAGAAATAATGTAATAATGCTATGATAAATACAATAGTAACTCTTGTATTCATGATTATCAATAACAAAGGTTTCAAATCTACTTGCCAAATGTCAGTGGATGAATGAACATAAATATAAGTTATAGTTTCAGAATTTTGAGATTTTTGCAACTGCCATCCCAATATGACATTGGATGTCAATAACCTAAGCAACCATCACACTACAAAATATTTCTTTTGACAACATCACTAGAAATGGGAGACATTGAATATGAAATGGGCAGTACAAAACTTCCTATTGCAATTGGAACAAGGTGTCACTTTCACCCAGCATAAATGGCACCAAGAATAGAATACATTCTACAAATTATATCCATATTCAAGAAATAATGTCAGCACTTTTCTCTTATTGAAGAAAAAAAATATATGAAAATTTGCATAAAGAAATCAGTTTTTCAACGAGTTAGTCCATTTGTGTCTACATTTAATACATTTTTTGTAACCTGTTTTTTTCTTTTGCAAATTTAACACATTTTCACATACTTTTCACATACTTTGAGAGTTTATTATCCTTTGTTTGTGTACCGTTATGATCAGAGCAACTTATTAGGGGTTATGTTCTGATATACACATATATCTTACATGGATGAAACTTTAAAAGATTACATTGGATCAATTTAAAGTCTGTCAATGTTCATCTTTTGTACATCTACCACATTCCAGCTATTTCTAACCAAATTTAGCTTGTTAAAAAATCTCAAAATTGACGGACTTTCAGAATTTCAAGATATCGCAGAGGAGAAATGAACAATATACAACTGGTACATTTCTGTAAGATTGTATAACAAATATTGAGCGATATTCAAGAAAAGGCAAGGGAATATAGACATTGATCCTCTCTCCCATTCCAAGTATGTCGGAAGGGCTCTGAAGATAGGTTCTTTAGTATATCGAATTTGAAGGCTGCTTTGAAGTATCTTATCTACTAAAGATAAGAATTTCATTTGATATCGATTTCTTCTCGTGTGCATATTTCAATATACTCCAGAAATACGCCGGAACACAAAAAATATTTAAGACTATGTGCATTGTGTAAATATATATATATATATATATATATATATATATATATATATATATATATATATATATATATATATATATATATATATATATATATATATATATTTCTGCTTTAACGAAACATTTAGAATCATTTAAGCTATTGCAAGAAGAAGCCTGTTAATCTACATACATACACCTTATGCCCTTCGTTTTTTAATTATTTCTTTCCTACTAATAGTACTATCGCAGTGCGCTGGTTTGTGTGTCAGTTATTTCACGACAAGATGCCTGTTTTCTCTGTGACACAATGAACAATACCATGTTCGGATTTCATTTCTAGTTAGGTCTCTTTAAAGGGATTAAGCACCAATTTTGCAAAATAAATTTAAAATTTACATATTGGTGATAAATGTATTTGTCTCTTTGCTAGGAACTTTATCACCTAAAAATCATACTATAGTTATCACACAGACCTGTTGGCAATACTAAGAATTATGTATCAAGAGGCTAAGATTATCATTCATTTATGATTTGACAGACCAGGGCCTAGCTCATTGCAAAAAATACATCCTCTCATAACATTGTTAATATTAGTCAGATATATGTCACAATACGTCTATCCTCCCCTAAAACGTTAGGTACAATTACCACCGACACCAACGTCAATATGGACGTAGTTTCATGTGAAAATTCATTATATCTAAGCATGCTAGCATGGTACTGAAAACAACATAATAAAAAATGCATACATGTTTAAGAGAGAAATGTCCGACTTTAAGGCTCCATAAGTATCAGTATTCTCTCGTCATGAAATAAGCAATGTTGAAAGTGATGTAAAACCCCTCTCAGAACCACTTAATGAAAAACCATAGAATAGAATTAATGGTTTAGGTACCAGTTATCAGGATGAATATTTAAAATGCCCATGGAATATATCATCAATGCCACTGTGATGAATATCTATGTCAAATTTTGAAACGTGTGTTCTAACTCCAGTGCACAGCCAGGTCATATTCTTTTTTATCATGACGATATCATCAATATTATTTTATATTTTCCATTGAGATAACTTTGGAAGCTTTGTAAGCAGTTAGACAAACCCAATTGGACGATCTCGTTTTTTTAGTTGTTGTGAATAAATCATGCTGTAAGAAATAACGAGAATATTAGCTTTTGTATTTTTACAGCAATTTCTATTGTACCGGATATTACAGTATACATTACTGTCATATATTTGTAATGAAAATGGAATAGTGTGATATCTGCAGCGTTATTATATTGTATTGACAATGATTAAACTATCAAACTTTCCCTATCAACAATGAACTATTTTCTAGGACTGATATTTAACGCCATTTGTTCAATTTATAAAAAAAAACATATTCTACAAACCTATTATGCAGATGAATTCAACACATTCTAATTTTGGAAACATTTAATGATTTTTAAACTTGTATCGATAATAAGAGATATTTCAAGAGATATCTTGTGGCATTTTCATAGAAAGCTGCATTGAAAATGCCAATGTTAACTGGCAAACAATGTCAACTGGCAAACCATGTCAATTGGCAAACAATGTTAATTGGCACACAATGTTAACTGACAAATAATGTTAACTGACAAACAATGTTAATCGGCAAACAATGTTAACTTGCAAACAATGTTAACTGGCAAACAATGTTAACTAGAAGATCCCATTGTGCCTTGTGCAAACAATGTTAACTGGCAAACAATGTTAACTGGCAAACAACTTGTATCGATAATAAGAGATATTTCAAGAGATTTCTTGTGGCATTTTCATAGAAAGCTGCATTGAAAATGCCAATGTTAACTGGCAAACAATGTCAACTGGCAAACCATGTCAATTGGCAAACAATGTTAATTGGCACACAATGTTAACTGACAAATAATGTTAACTGACAAACAATGTTAATCGGCAAACAATGTTAACTTGCAAACAATGTTAACTGGCAAACAATGTTAACTAGAAGATCCCATTGTGCCTTGTGCAAACAATGTTAACTGGCAAACAATGTTAACTAGAAGATCCCATTGTGCCTTGTGCTGCCAACTTTGTTGCTGTAAATTCACAGCAATGCACTGCAGCACATACTCTGCATGGCGAGTCACGCACTCGCATTAGTATACAAGTACCATACAGCTCTGCAATTGCTTGGCTCTTAGACATGACCATGTACAGTAACAGAACTTGTGGATGATCTCCTGAGTTCCAAAGCAACTTAGAATGGATTGTTTAAAATTGTGGGGGGGATATCTGGTTTGAAAAATATATCATGGATATTTCAGTTTGTTTTGAATCTTTACATCACTTTAAACCATTGTTTCAGTCATTTCATGACGAGACCTGATTTATCAGCTTTCACCACATGAAAAAATCAGGATTATTCGTATCACCCCCCTATTAATGATCAATCTTCTGATTGGTTTTGACTGACTATTTTGGTATATGTGCCACTAACATCATTAATTGTTGTCCTCACTTTCCAGACATAATAATGACATAAATTATCCATGTAGCAACTTATGCAAAGTATCTGACTCCATGCCTGTTGCCTGCTAAAAAGAAGCTTGTACTGGGTGTGGTCTCCTAAAACTGTCAATCCCGGTCCATACTTGCAGAGCCTGGTATAAACCCAAGGTCTGCTTCGGAAAGTATGCAACACATTATACTGTAGGTTAAAATCACAGGAAATGGGAAAAGTTGTCCGGCCGGACGTTCTACAAAAGCAGAAGTGGATTGTTTGTAAATTGAATATTCATAATTTCTTCTATAGCATGTCATGCCAGCATTAATACGTCATACATGCCATATATGGTCATATTGGCTCTAGCCATCTGCATGTTAACACAGAAGAGCTGTTTATAAATAAATCAGCCAGATGTCTCCCAAATAAGTTTAACAAAACAATTTTTTTATTTCAAATTCTGTAAATACCATATTTATACCTCTTTCCATACATTACCGAGCTGGGAAAATGCATTGTGGGCAGTAATGGGGGAAAAGACATATAAATCGCACCAAATCACCATAAAATTAACTAACTTTTTGATTTTGGCAATTGTTCACTGTACGCCACCGCTCAGACATATCCCGGCTGTCACTGGTCCTGTTGCGAGCGCCCAGTCCGGTGCCGTTCAGAGCTTTCCCATCTCTCGGCTTTGCATGATCTCATATAAAGTGCTATTTATAACTTCTAGCAGAGATCACGAGATCATCCATCTTACAGGTATAATATTAACAAAGTACATGCCTTTCAACGAACATGTATTTTCTTCCACAAACCTCCATTGATATATAACTTTTAAAGGCACACGCTATGAGCGTGTCTATCATATTTGTGCATATTTGTGATTTTTCATGACAAACAACCCCAGCCCTTTTAAAACTGTTCTCTGCTCAGTGCATATATCCAGCTATTTGCTACTTATTAATTGAAATGAAATATGAAACCAATAACGTTGCTAGCTGTATATTTCCATATATCTCCTGTGAATGCTTGGATAGGCTCGTTTGATATCTAATTTAATGGCTCACCCTTAAGCTGATGTACGTATATACATAAATAAACACTTTTTATCACAAATTTGTATGTGATATTTACAAGATTAACTATGACAATATTTACTTCTTTTGTGAAATATGTGGTAGTACAACAGTCGACTCTTTTAAGAGTAGACTCAAAACTCACCTATTCAGAACCTATGTTCTGAACACAGCGCTATGAACAGTCCTATCTGGTATCAGCGCGATATAAATTTTATTATTATTATTATTAATATTTAAATTAACTATTCCACATACCTATTCCATCTCTCACATTTACAAGACATATCCTGAAATCACAGACAATTTTACAGAGATGTGGGCGATATCTAAATGATATGTGGTAAGGATATTGAAATACAAAAAGGTTATCTCCCTGAAATCAACCAAAATAAACCTATTTTGCTCTCTTAATGTCAGTTTATGTTACCTTTATATGACCTCTTCTACACTCTATATATCACTATATGTTACCTTTACATGACCTCTTCTGCACTCTATGTGTCATGTTATGTTATTTAAAATGACCCCTCCTGCACTTTATATATCAGTATATGTGATCCTTACATGACCTCTTCTACACCCTATATATTAGTTTATGATACGCTTTATGTCATTTTATGTTATTTTTGCATGACCTCTCCTGCACTCTATATGTCATTTTATGTTACTTTAAATGGCCTCTGCCTCCTGCACTCTATCTGTCACTTTATGTTACCTTTGCATGATCTCTCCTGCATTCTGTATGTCACTTTATGTTAGCTTTACATGACCCCTCTTGCATTATGTGTGTTGGTTTATGTTATCTTTACATGACCTCTCCCTGCACTCTATATATCACTTCATGTTACATTAACATGACCTCCCCCTGCCCTCTATATATCACTCACTTCATGTTACCTTTACATGACCCATCCTGCACTGCATTCTGTATGTCAGTTGATGTCATCCATGGCCAAATGCCCAGGCAATTCACCATCAATCCTATGTTTCCAACAATATGTATATCTATCCAATCAATTGAATGTGGATTGACGAACATTCTACAGAACATGTAAATGGGGTAATAAATTCACCAGTTAATGAATTCATCACCGAGAACTAGTTATCAAGCACTGCATTTAAGGCCCTTAAAATTATGTGATGCATGAATTTATTTTGACTGATAAGACCATGCCATAACCAAACCTTCTGTGACCCACACCACCTTCTCAAATGTTGTGATTACACACTAAGGGAAGACCCTATATAATTAATATAGGCTCTTTTCAATTAGTCAAGAGTTGACCAGTATGAGTAATAAGTAGCTAACAAGTGTAAGGTGTGACAGATGCCCCACCACCACTGATGCCACATGATATCAGATTGCTTTGTCACTTGGTGATATTTTGCACAGATTTTGTTCTTAGAACTTTACTGTAAAGTTATACATCATCTCATCAAGATGATTTTTACTTTATTTCCTTGACATAATAGTTTGCAATACACAACGCTTTGCTGAAAAACTATTAAAACTATTCTTGAAATCACATAATTATTAGCATTTTGAACTAATAATAAATTTTAAAGTTTCTTTCTTTTGAAAATGGTAAATCCATGAAAAAAAGTTGAATAATGATAATGATTGAGATCTTTCATGCTTTCATCTAAATTCTAATTGTCACAAAATTAAACTGGGATGTTGGCCGAAAAGATGGCCAGAGTTGAGAGTAATATATATCTGGAGGGGCAAATTCTGGAAGTGGGTAAACACGATATCAATACCTCATGAGTTGTTGATAACATCTAACAAGGGGCTGATTGCCATCTCTGCTGGCACAGGGGCATGAAACCATCCTACTGTGAGGGCAATCAAAACACATCTAACATTTAATAAAACCACCTGCAAGCTTTTGTCTAAATTTCCATGCAAGATAATCATGTGGGTAACTACTTCTTGTAGTCACTGTAGTACTAATTAGCATTGTTGTATTAAAAATGTAGTGATTGTTATTCACACGCATCCCACAAAGAGAGGCTCACACAGGTCTACACAATTAACCTGCTAGTGACAGACTCTAAATCTGCTCTGCACATCTGATATGTTACCAGGATCACTAGTTTATGTCTTGACAACATAAAGTAAAGCTAGTCAACTTTATCAATCAGCCATGATCAATTTGAACAAAGACTGAGGAAGAACAGTTTTACAGACATCAATTTATGTGCTTGGAGTGTATTGTCCAGGCACATCCCATTTTGTTATAGGGGGACATGCAGAAATGAAGAAATCCATTAAGTCATTCATGCCTTTCTGTGATAAGTGTATGGAGTAGATTTGACTGAGCTTAATCCCCCTTCCTGATAGATCTTCACAACATAAAAAAAGTTCATAAAACATGGTAACAGTCAAGGGGGAGATTACAAATAGACATATATGCATCAGTTCTGATTCATCTCATTCTGATTATAATAAGTACAAGCGGGCTGATTGAAATGGTTGATAGAAACCATAATGTTATTAATTACACAACTCACCATTGGTGGGCCTCATCAACACCATCAATAGATTAGCAGGTTGTTTGATATATGCACAGAAAGGTTAGATATATGGGTTTCTTCCAGTTTATCAAGACAGAAGGACAGGACATGCTATAGATGGGATTGATAGAATTTTTGGAATTTATAGGAAGTAGCCAAAGATGGAATTGTTCAGATACATCCAATTCTTCACATTTCTAGAAATATGGGGTTGTTCAACGTACAGAGCTTATGGACTGTGCAGGTCTGTACATAGAATACTTACTGAGAGTATGATCAATATTGGATGATATTGGCTCATGGAATAGATAATATTGTTGGAATTAATGGACAATATACACAGATAGAATTCTTCTGCTTTATAGAATACAACCGTTTTTCTAGATAAATATAATATAGATCCGATTTATCAAATGTTTTCAGTTTACTTAAATCAACTGTTGGAATTGATATATGTGTTGTTGGAATGATGGGGTTGTTGGAAAATAAAGGGGGGCATTGGCCATGCCTCATTGATTTTGCCTTTACATGACCCCTCCTGCATTCTTTACACCAGTTTATGTTGCATTTATGGGAACTATCCTGTATTCTATACGCCAGTTTATGTTATCTTGCATTCTCTGCACTCTCCTGCACTCTCTTTGCCAGTAACTTAAAACAATATCTATGCCATGTTTTAAAGTTTTAAATCAAAACAAAGTTTCAGCTGCAATATTTTAAAGCTTTCTATATACATGTACAGGAATCTGGATGTTTAGATTACAATAGGTTTAATGTCGTACAAATACTTCTGTATTATCTGATACTGTAGTGATCTAATGTAAGTAAGGGTTTAATGTTTTGTTGCAGGATGTATTGTTGCAGGTTGATCATTGAATACTGTGATCTGCAAAGCAATGCATGATCTTCCTGAATACACGTACAAAAAACCTGATCAGTTTGGGGAATTTTGAAAATAATAGAAGGACTGTTATAAGTGTAATAAACTGATTGAAAGTAAATGACTTAAATGAAAATATTTTTGTTCCTCTTCAATAATATATCTTAGACTGGTAATATTTAGTTCAAATATGAGTGTTTATAAATGTGAGATCATATAAAGAATACAGATAAAGTAATCATCGTTTAATAACAAGAGAATTACATTTTGTCATGGTAATAACATATAACAAAAACTGCGTAACAAATATTTTTATTCTCTTTTTTTTTGCAGTAATTTCTTATGATTTCAATACGAGGGAGAAAATAGGTAGCGATTTACTTTCTATCAACATCTAGATTGAACAATGGCAAATACCACCGAAATGTCATCTATGGAATCTTCGTCTGAGATTGTGACAGGGTCTGAGGAGGTTTCCGGAACAATATCCGCTTCGCTTAATATTCAATTAGCATACATCATTATCGGTACCATTGGAATTCTGGGTAATTTCATTGTCGCATTTGTTTTGTTGAGGGTTCCTGCTTTAAGAATGAAGCTGACCAATATTTTCATAATCAACCAGAGTATCCTGGACTCATCTGTATCAATTCTTCTCATAGCCTCCTTCAATGTCGAAAGCGAGGTTCCTTGGGATGACGTCAGAGGGGATATCCTGTGCAAGTTGTGGCAAACCAAGTTGTTTCTTTGGGGCTTCCTGGTTTCCTCCACCTACAACCTTGTGGCACTTACCATTGAGAGGTATCTGGAGGTTCTCCATCCAATATGGCATAAGTTGTATTTCAACAAGAATAAAGCCATAGTGTGTCTAGTTGCGATCTGGATGTTTGGTCTGATCTGGAATGCTTCTTATATGATTCCAACCAGTATTGTGATTGGTGGAAAGTGTGGGATTTACACAAATTGGCCAAGTCCTACTGTTAGGAAGATGTTTGGAGTCCTCACAGTCACCTTACAATATATAGTGCCCCTCATTGTCCTCATCTTCTGCTACTCAGCTATAGCTCTGGCCCTGCACCGGAAGCTGCGAGGTGACAAGAACACGTCACAGGGCAAGGAAGCCAAGCTCACAAGGGGGCGCCGCAATACCATCAAAACCTTGGCCCTAGTGGCAGCCTGCTTCGTGTTCTGTTGGTCCTGGAATCAAATCTACTATCTCATGATGAATTTAGGCTATAAAGAGGATTATGAATCTAATTTTTACCATTTTACAGTCATTGCTGTTTTCTTGAACTCGTGCATTAATCCAATAATCTATTGTCTGAAATATGAGCCTTTCAAGAAGGCAGCCATGGCTATGATCTGCAAGCATATACCTGGGGGACATGGCAGGACAAACAAGGTGCAGGACATCGAGTCTTCTCGCACTAGAACCGACACTACCGCACCACAATAATATAGTCTCGATCAAAATAAGAATGAATGGGAACTTAAAATCAACTTCAAATTCTTTATCCAAGACTCCTCTAAACAAATATAACGTTTTTCTCGAAGTATATCGTCTGGTGAGTGTAGAGTAATGCAGGCAGAAAATTATGGATATGCACACACGGATATGTACATAGCCTAACACAAACGTTCACACGGACACACACATGAACACCTACAGGGCAGACACGGCCAGGCACACACACGGGCTGGCCACACACATATCTGCAGAAAAAGGGGAAGATTCTTGGGAGAAAAATGGAGGTTCAAGCTTTTAAATGGGAAAATGAAACAAAAATCAAAATTTGTGTTTTGATACATACATACAACATTTCTATCATCATTGTTAAATTGTTATCAAAAACTTCAACATTTTACTATATCTTATCAGCTATCTGAGATACTGGCTTACCGCACATGCATCCCATGAAAAGAACCTTAGCTATAACCTTGACTTGATTTTCAAGGTCACAGGCTTTAAATTGTAACCAAAAACATTTGATATTTTGCTATTTCTTACTATATCTTAAAGGTACTGGCCTACTGACCTACATTAAATCATGAATGCTTAAGATAGCCACTGACCAGATGATGGGGGAGGGGATTAATTTGTTAGTTTTAATCCAAAATACACAGCTTGTATTTGCGTAAAGTATTAGCCAGATCTCTGAGGTTGAATGTTACCATCCCCAAATTGTACTATTTTTGCACTCATCTAATCTATAATTTATTTTGAAGTTATAAGTTATAAGTTATAAGTCCCACCACTGACTTGTTAGTCAAAGAAACCGACGTGTCATCTGCTGTGACAGTTAGACCGGTGTCTATTGGTCAGCCTTGGGCTGTGGCGCAGTTGGTTAGAGTGCAAGTTGATTAGCACCAGTTCCTCTGTGGTGATCAAAAGGTCATGCATTCGATCCTCTGCCATGCCATGGTTGAATCCATGATACTATTTCCCATATGAGCTGAGGCCTGTGCCTAAATGGTTAACCCGTTGTCCTTGTAAATCTGTGACCGGGTGGGTTGTCATGTCAAGGACCTGCGACATGACAATTCAGTGAGGCAGAATTATATCTGCTACAATTAGGTCCCATCACGAAATGACTGAAATATTTTTGAAAGTGATGTAAAAAAAAAACCAAACAAATAAAAACATTAATTGTTCAAAACAATGGTGTGATAATAAAGCTGTATGTTGTCCCACCCCTTGTCTACAACAGTGGACATACACATTTGTGGGGCTCTTATCAGCCATATATCCCAAGTCAAATCTCTTCCCCAAGACAAAAACCCAAAGTCAAATAAAACCCAAGTCAAATCTCTTCCCATTTGTTCCAATATCCCAAAATGCTTGGGCGATAATTTGTTTTGGTCAAAATTGGGTATCAACCGTCGGTGCCTGGTGTCCAGGTGATACGTGGTCGGCACTTGGTTGGTCGTGCAGTGCCCGGATCTAATATGACCACACTCATTGCAAATTGGACAAAACTTCCTAGCACTCAGGACCTTATAAAGAGATGAAGTTTACTTCCATAAATGATGACTTAAAATAGTTGTATGAATTATAATTTAATAAAAACAAAGCATTGTATCAATTTCTAATGCATCACACATCCATTAGCACACATATAAGTATTAAAAATGGGATGTTTCCACCCTAGGAAAAATTGGTGGCTTAAGCGACGAGAAAAAATGGAGATATGTTTTAGTTCAGAGAATTGAGGATGGTCCGGTGCTGAAAATAGATATTTGTAGGATATCGTTCTATAATTCATTTATTCTGTAAGTTGTCTTTGTAAGTCCCACCACTGACTTGTTAGTCAAAGAAACCAAGTTCCTCTGTGGTGATCCAAAGATCGATCCTCTGCCATGCCATGATTGAATCCATGATACAATTTCACACATGAGCTGAGGCTCGTGCCTAAAGGTTTAAACTGTTGTCCTTTTGGTATTTTAATGAATTACAATTACAATGTGCAGAAGATTTATTTGACATCAGGAAAAAAGAACAAAAGAATACTTTCTGCAAATTGTTTCATTGCTTATCCTATCTTAATGAAACATTCGGAGATTCGGAGTCACAGCAAAAACGCATAAGTAACATAAATGTACATAGAGGTACACATGTTTACATCATGCAATCTCCCATTTGGACATGCTTGTACATGCAGAGACACATGTATTCTTACACGCAGAACGATATGTAGATTTATTAGTATATTACTGATTTTAAAATGTAAAGGTAAGAGTGGAAAAGAGTGGAAAATTACTATGTAATTACGATAATAATATAAACCTTGTGAAATGTACAAAAATATGACAAACCTAAGAAATGGAAATATAAAGATTCAATCTACAGACTACACTAAAACTACTGTCAAGTAGAAATTCGGTTCTAGATATATATATGTATATGTACGTGACTCTATCTGATTGGATTATCTAATCGAAAGAACTTGTCTGTAATAAATGTCCAGCATGCTCCACGACTGGTTACTTGATTCTTAACTTAATAATACATACACATTCTTTGTAGGTATAATGTATGAACTAAAATGTTATTAAATGCTTGATCAGTTGGCTAACTTGAACATTATGAACTATTCTTATTATGAATCAAAAAGTTAACACGTTTTATCTGAGATTTGATAGAATCTCTTATTCCATGCTAATGATTCACACACAATTTGTGTCGGCTTGATTTGTAAAGCTGTTCACATATGAGCACAACTGTTGCTGTAAATATACCTATAGCAAACAGGAGAAAGATGCCGGACACTTCTGCTAGTGTTATTGTCTTAGAGTGGGAGTGAGATGCCCGGATTTGCTGGTGTAAACGCCGCTGCTGTTCCTGCTGTCGCCACCTCTCAACTAGTCCCATCTCCAAAAGGTCCAGAATACTGAAACACAAATAAAGGTTTTAAAAAAGAGCTACAGTGTGATGTTTTCGATGGGGTATTAAATATAATTTTCCCACAATTTTATACAAATATTTGGCTCTGCACTTTGATATCAAAGTATAATTGGAAGATAGACATAAAATAATTTAAATCTAAACAAGTGCCTTCGGCTGGGAATGGATGTTGTCTCTCTGTTGTGACTATCTCTCACTTATGCAGCTGTTTCTCCCTTGTACAGCTATCTATCTCTGCTGTAACTACCCCTCATTTGTGCAGCTATCTCTCACTGTTGTAACTATCTCTCACTTTGCAGTTATCTCACTTATGCAGCTGTCTCTCACTTATCTGTGTTATAACTGTCTCACTTTTGTAACTATCTCTCACCTATGCAAATGTCTCTCCCTTGTACAACTATCTCTCACTGATGCAGCTGTCTCTCACATATTCAGCTATCTCTCACTTATGCAGCTTTCTCTCACTTGTGCAGCTATCTATCTCTGCTGTAACTGTCTCTTGCTGTTGTACTTACCTCTCACTTATGCAGCTGTCTCTCCCTTGTACAGCTATCTCACTGATGCAGCTGTCTCTTACATGTGCAGCTATCTCTCGCTTATGCAGCTGTCTCTCACTTGTACATGTGCAGCTATCTATCTCTGCTGTAACTGTCTCTCGCTGTTGTAATTATCTCTCACTTATGCAGCTGTCTCAGCTATCTCACTGATACAGCTGTCTCTTACATGTGCAGCTGTCTCACTTATGTATTTTTTTCTCATTTGTGCAGCTATCTCTCACTGCAGTAGCTATCTCTCACTGCTGTAAATATCTCTCACTTTGCAGTCATCTCACTTATGTAGCTGTCTCTCATTTATGCAACTATCTCTCCCTGTTGTAACTGTCTCATTATTGCAGCTATCTCTCAATATTGCAACTATTGTAACTATTTCTCACTTGTTGTAACTATCTCTCACTTTGTGCAGCTATCTGTCATGTCTCAATGCAGCTATCTCTCAGTTATGCAGCTATCTCTTATTTATACAGCTATCTCTTATTTATACAGCTATCTCTCATTTATGCAGCTATCTCTCATTTAAGAAAGCTATCTCTTATTTATGCAGCTATCTCTTAATTATGCAGCTATCTATTGCTGTTGTAGCAATCTCTTATTTATGCAGCTATCTCTTATTCATGCAGCTATCTCTTATTTATGCAGCTATCTCTTATTCATGCAGCCATCTCTTGCTGTTGTAGCAATCTCTTATTAATGCAGCTGTCTCTTATTCATGCAGCTATCTCTTATTAATGCAGCTATCTCTTATTTATGCAGCTATCTCTTGTTGTTGTAGCAATCTCTTATTAATGCAGCTATCTCTTATTTATGCAGAATAAAAAGACGTAATCAAATAAGATATCATGTTTGAATATATCGATTCTTTCAAAATACTTGACAACAGACAAATCATACCATTTTGGTTAAATTAATATCACATCAATTTTATATCATATTAAATATGCATTTCTACTCATTTAGAAAAGATTATTCAAATGTCACCTGATATAAAGAAATAAAATAAATACCTACATAAGGCTACTTAATTAAAACATATGTATCATTTCCTACCCTTTATTCAAGAGTTTGGTAGGAGGAAAGCCCTTTCTGACCAGGAATGACGTTGGCACACCTACAAAGGCATCTCTGGAATAGAACAGCTGTGTCCTGTGATTATTATGATTGTTCAAGAAATCCTCTTCCCAGACCATAGCAAATGGTTCCGAAAGCATCCTCAATGCTATTTCATTTGTATTCATATCAACATATTCAATATGATTTGCAAGCTCCTTTATTTAAATGTTATTGGAGGTCTGAAGGAAAAAAACACGAAGTCTTGTGAATGTCCATAGATGCACATTACAATAATCATCTATTTGTATCATTAAGTTGATAATACTGACAAAGATCATACTTATCGCACATTAAATATATAAGTAGCAGTAGTTTTTGGTATCTATTATTATCAAGACCAAATTAAAAATACTAACTTTGAATATTTCCTCAAACGCGGTGCCAACTTGAACACCCACAGTGATATGTTTATTTCTTATAAGTTCTGGTATAGTATCCACTATATTTGGATGTTTGTAAACTGAGAATAAAGCAACAAGTTTAGCAATGAAAATCGTAGCTATTACTATCCTGAAGAACCAAAACATGGCCATATATAGTCTCCCTGTACACTCAGTGCCATCATAACCAGCTGAAATAAAAAATAAATTCATCTTTCAAAACATTATATTGGACTAGCGCTCTTTATTTTAATAATTTTACAATCCCACATACAAGTCCGCTTGACCTGAGATTCGTATTTGTTTAAGTGTATGATTGAATCGTTATTGGCAGAGTGTATCAATAAATTTAAAAAATCAAATAAATTTGATTATCCAGCACGATTCAACGTCAAAATCATTACCAAAAATGAGTTACGTGCTGATAAGATGTACTTATAATGCGAAGAGCTATAGAAATATAGGTCAAAACTGTATCTATTATCATGATGAACCCAAAAATTAATCATTTTCTACATTTATAAAATCATCGTAGGTCAACCATAACCTATTATATGATTATAAATATATCCATATTATTCTGCACCTTTTGTTATTTTGTGAATTATTCACTTGCCCAAAGCAATCAGATAAATCAGGATAAATTACATTAATTTGCTTCAGGAAATAATTTACTTCAGGAAGGAAGGTTTGAATGAGAATGCGCTAATTTTAGAGGTACAGCCAACAAGCTTGTTGGATATAAAATAATTACAAACATTTCGTTTACCTTTGTAACTTACAAATCATCCACAAATCATAACACTTGCATGACAGACTTTTTCTCATTTCTCTTGGGACATAAATTTCAACTTCATGAAAGTAAAATTGTATGAAAGCAATGGATTATATCCTTTAAGTTTTATGATATTGTGAATTATTCTTTACCTAATTTGAAACAATAGCTTGACAAAAACGTCGTGCACGTGGAGCTTTCGTGCTCTTTTATCATTATACAGTAAAAATAAATATCAACACATGGCTGCGATCAAACCCATTCTTATCATTTGGTTTGCAAATAGCTCCTGAATAGAGCAGCGCTCATGAAATTCCTTTCAAATAGGAAACCTTGCTGGAAACTATGATTTATTGTAACTAAATCAATTTGGTGATAATTTACAATTTCGAAACAGCGATTATTGAAGGAACTTCCTTAATAAAATTACTAAGACAAATATAAATGCAATGGACATCATGTGTTATTATTTAAAAATTCTCTTACTTCGAAAATGGCATGTGGTGTCTTCTAACTGGGATAGAAGAGGTCGTCTGTCAATAGTTTTTCCGGTGATAAACTGTTGACAAATGTCAAGAGCAGACAGAAATAATGCTGAAAACAAGACTGCTCCTGCAATGCTCATCCAGACCTCAAAACTAAATGGTGAGAAACATTTCAAAATGAGAGATTCCTTACATGGTGCAATGATGAATCTTGTATTCATCCACTCAATGGTGGTTAGGTAATCCACAATTTGGCTTCTACAAGGTGTTATAGCAAGTGATGCCACAGCTATATCTGCCTCCTATCAAAATAGATAAAGGGCATAGCAAATGCAGTGATAACAGATACAGTGATAACAGATACAGTGATAACATATACAGTGATAACATATACAGTGATAATAGATAGAGTGATAATAGATACAGTGATAACAGATACAGTGATAACAGATACAGTGATAACAGATAACAACAACAATAACAATAATGATGATGATGATGATGATGATGATGATGAATGATGATGATGATGAATGATGATGATGATGATGATGATGATGATGATGATGATGATGATGATGATGATGATGATGATGATGATGATGATGATAATAAAAATAATAATAATAATAATAATAATAATAATAATAATAATAATAATAATAATAATAATAATAATAATAATAATAATAATAATAATAATAATAATAATAATAATAATAATAATAATAATAATAATAATAATAATAATAATAATAATAATAATAATAATAATAATAATAATAATAATAATAATAATAATAATAATAATAATAATAATAATACAATTTATATAGCGCTGATACCAGACTAGTGCTGTGTTCAGAACATGTTTTCTGAATAGATGTATTCTCAGTTTACTTTTAAAAGTAGTCCCTGAAGTACCAGTTCTAATGTCATTAGGGAGGGCATTCCATAGTCTAGGACTCTAGAACTTCCAAGTCATAAGGAGAATTTTGCAATCAATTCTAACATGTACAGTGAGCCAGTGAAATTCTTTCAATCTCTCTGATATATGATCAAATTCCCTGATCTTTCCTACCACACGTGCTACAGAGTTCTGCAGGTATTGCAACTCTTTAATATCTGATTGTGGAAGACCATTTCCATTGTCTAGGGTGGATGTAGCAATAGCATGTGTGAGGAATGGCAGACATCTTTCATATCGGCTCCTGGTAATTTTGGTTTTCGAGCTGAAATTCGGCCTGAATTATGCCTTTTTTACCCTCTTCAGTGTAAATCGTGTGCAGCGAGTACCCTTTCTGTCTCATTCTACCCAAGGAATTTTGTAATTACGGGGAAATGTATATATATTTTTAATATGCTATAAAAATGATTTGGTTACCATGGCACCAATCATATCTCAAAATCTCAACGAACACCCTATATTTTTTTTCATAAAAAACTGACCCCCAATGTGTCTTCTTCCATATTATACTAAAATTAGACCATGCATTTTGAGGGACCAGTGAAATTAATATTTTACTAGCTCGCTCCCCTACCAGTAGGGATAATGTGATGGGTAATAACTTTGGATTGCAAAGTTTGGCATATAAACATGTATACTATGCAAGGAAAAGGTGCTTGAAAACCTCATTTCATGAATGATTTAATGAACATTGTCTCACACAAGTAAATCCACACCCAACCACGGGAGGAAATAGGTTAGATCTGGCCAGTACAACAAGCCCTAGCCTAGTGAATAGAGTCTGTCCATCCAGGCATGAGTGACCATGATGTGGTGATAACAGTAATCAATGCAAAAGCCTCACTAGCCAAGAAAAAGTCAAGAAATGTATTGCGGCTAAAAAAGGAGACATGAGTGCAATAAAACAAGACATGCATACCTTTTTTGAAGATGAAGTTAAAGATTTAAGTCTCACAGTTGAAACTCTGAACAATAAATTCACAGCTAAGCTTATGGAGTCCATCAATAAACACATTCCTATTAAGAAAATAAATTGTAGATGGGATGTGCCATGGCTGACAAAGGAAATCAAGAGGCAAATAAGAAGAAAACACAGACAATATAACAAGGCTGAAAAAACTAAAAAGGATTCTGACCGTAGAAAATTCAGAAACCTTAGAAAACACATAAAACGTAAGTTGAGCAAATCCCACAAAGAATATGTTCATGGGCTACTCGATCTACCTGACATTGAGTTCAGTAGACCATCATCGGAAAAAAGTTTTGGAACTATATTAGATCAAGGCACAAAGCTACTGTTGGTGTACCAACACTAACAGAAAATGGCATTGGAGTGAACAATAGTAAAGGCAGAGCAGAAGTTCTTTCACGTCAGTACAAATCTGTTTTTTCTACTGAAAACATGGAAAATAATCTGACAAAGGTGATCCTACATCTCCACAAATAGAGCCAATTATAGTTGCTGGTGTGGAAATAGTTGCTGGTGTGGAAATATTGCTCTCTAAGCTAAACTGCAAAAAAGCCAATGGCCCGGATCATATACCCACAAGAGTCCTGAAAAAATGTTCACATGAAATAAGTCCAATCCTTCAAAAAATATTCCAAGACTCACTCGACAAAGGAGAAGTTCCAAAAGCATGGTGGAGAGCAAATATAGTTGCAGTCTTTAAAAAAGGAGATAAAAGCTATGCTGCTAACTACAGGCTAGTTTCCTTGACATCTGTTTCAATCATCTGTTTTAAGATTTTGGAGACATATGATGAATCAATGGGAACTTTACAATATCCTGGTAAATTTTCAGCATGGATTCAGAACAGACCACTTGTGTGAAACTTAGTTAATTGAGTATATCCTAATAGGATATACTCAAGGCTAGAAATGATGCAAAATGTTTACTTGCTCATTCTTGATTTTAGTAAAGCCTTTGACACCTAAATCGCAAGCTTGAGCATTACAGAATCTTGGTTCATGGATAAAAAACTGGCTTACAAACTGTGAACAGAGGGTAGTTATTGACAGTGATAAATCTGACACTGTTCATGTTAAATCTCAGGGTACGGTACTTGTGCCAATACTATTTCTAAAATTTTCAATATAAGGCTCTTTGCAGACGACAGCCTACTGTATAGAGTAGTTGAAAGTGATGATGATGATGATGATGATGATGCAGTAAAACTGCAAAACGACCTCAATACGCTGGAGGAATGGTCAAATGAGTGGCATATAGTGCTCAGAAGTGCTATACCCTCAGCAGCATGAAAAAAGCCATACCCTTAATGCAAGGAAATACGCTTTAAATGGTCACATCTTCCAACATGTTGAACATCGTCCCTACCTTGGGGTTGAGCTCCAAACAGATATTAAGCGGGATGAACATATTAACAGCATTGTCTGCAAGGCAGATCAAGTTCTTGGTTTTGTAAGAAGGAATTTCAACATGTGCAATAGGAAGTTTTGTACTGCCCATTTCATGTTCAATGTTTCCCATTTCTAATGATGATACCAAAATTATCAGGAAATGATATGAAAGACGTCCGCCATTCCTCACACACATGTGCAAAAAACTCAAATACAGTGATAGCATTTTTCATCAAGCAATCAAAAAACCCAAATATAGAGATAACACTTTTCATCCAGCAATCTATAGAGTGAATCACATAATCAAGAATTTTGGCTGTGATTAATGGAATCAAAGCAGGAACATTTTTATAATACACAATTCACACTTTGACATTGTTTCATTTAAGGCTTTCACTATTTTGCATTTTGCATTTTGTATATATATATATATATATATATATATATATATATATATATATATATATATATATATATATATATATATATATATATATATATATATATATATATATATATATATATATATATATAAACATTTGGAAAGCCAATACAGCTTACCCCTCTCTGCAACATTCCAATCACACCATTTGAAGTGCCATTTGTCACCACACCCCACTGACCATCGGGTGGTTCTATAACTCTGTAACTAACATCAGACAGAACTGAGTCATGTAAACCCCACTCTATGGCAAAATATTTTTGAACATAACTTAAAAATCTATATATTGCTTTTAAATTAGTTTCTTAAAGCACCTACCTAAAATTGTAGTTTTGAGCCAAAGCGTTCAGAATATCAAAATTAACTCCCCTGTAGCTCACTATTCCTGTTTTATTGTCAATATATTTTCGACTTCCCAAATAGTCCTTGAAATAGAAATATATTAAGAGTGAATTCTTGAATCTGTCTCATTGTCAAAATAGTTTGTTATTTAGGTCTCATTTGAAGTCTTTTGTCTCTTTTTCCTCTTTGCCTTTTCAAAAAAGTGATGCCTCAAAATGTGTCTGTCATATACATATATACATAGATATACATATATACACATATTATTATTATTATTATTATTATTATTATTATTATTATTATTATTATTATTATTATTATTATTATTATTATTATTATTATTATTATTATTATTATTATTATTATTATTATTATTATTATTATTATTATTATTATTATTATTATTATTATTATTATTATTATTATTATTATTATTATTATTATTATTATTATTATTATTATTATTATTATTATTATTATTATGGAGAAGAAATATATCATAAAGTGAGTTAGAGGGATAGTGCAGGTTAGACAGGCCAATTGACCCAGACTAGTGTCACATGTCACTAGGGGGTCCCTCACAGGGATATAAAAATGGGACCTGGGAGTCACCCCGCCGTTCTAGCCAGATGCCGTGCTGAGAGGTGTAAGACATGAAGACATACGAAGACAGTTTAGTCACAGTTATAATGCACATCAGCGAGAATGAGTGACATAGTGCATGTAACGGGTTTATAGCAGTGGGAAGAGCGGACGTCCAGAAAGCACCCTGCAGAGAACTTCCAGTGACATTTAATATTGGCCATGTTCGACCACATAGAATGCCATTTCAACCACATAGAATGCCATTTTTTCAAAAATCATCAAAATGTAATAACCCAATTGACTCTACATTCAATATATTTTTTATTATATTTTTTTTTAATCATTTCTATTCTTGACAAATTTTCTCATGTTTTTAGGGAATATTTCTTCTTTTTTAGGTATTATTATGATAAGAACAACTTATTGCTGATTATTTTCTGAAATTAGATTAATATTTAATTTATCTAATATCTCAAAAATAAATGTGAGGTCAAATTAAAGTCCGTCAATTTGTCACTTTTGTAACCCTACCGATTTAAGCTATTTTTAATCATTTTAGCTTCATAATAAATCTTGAAATTGACGGATTTTTTTTTCAATTTCTTTTTAGTATCAATGTGTTTTTCTGTGCAGTATTCTATATATTTTCATAAACTAACCCCCAATAAGCTGGCATGTTTATATTATTTCAAAAAAACTTATAGTATTTTCCTCTGTTTTCCCTTATAGATTGATCGCAAAACTATAAATTGCTCTCAAATTGTTAATTATGAATATATTTTGATGAATAAGGACTCTACGAGCTCGTATTTAAAAGATGTAGATGATAGGATAATAAAACATGTAGATAATTTCGTGGAAATAGGCTTTCTATTTTCAAGGTCATTGAAAGGTCACTTCAAGATCACTGGCAATATTTGATAAAAATAGCCTAAGAAGGTTGACATTCGATCACATATCATTTGTGATGTATTCTGAGTAGTAAAAAGTTATATCCCTATGTCTGCCATTTCTAGTGATGACATAACCATGCCAAAGGTCGCAGCAACTCGCATGCGGCTGGTCCATAAAGGGACACGAGGAACCGACCAGACTAGGGGTATGCCAGATCCCCCGTGAAGACAACAGACCTGACAGGGGATGAGATATCATCGGAAGAAGAGAACGAGCCTAAAACATTAACGTAATGCAGGGACAGATTAAGGGATTAATGGCAGGAATTCAATAGAATTCTAATGGCTTGTATCAAGTATTTTTAACAAATGGCTTGCTTGCCATTTGGGCTAACCAGTGCCCCCTTTGCTATTCGATTATTTTGCTGAGGACTATATTATATGTACAAGAAGAATAAGGCAGCCGCCGACACACTCCATTATTTGGATGACATAATTTTTCTGTAATTCTCAGACAGACTTATGCAACAAAGAGAGAATTATTGTCCATAACTCATAATTTGGCCCAAAGTGGTAGCAGATGGGAAAATGTTTACAAAACGCCTCAACCATTTAGCAACAAGGGCCAAGAATCACCGTGACAATGTTAGACTAACCAACGAAGCACAAGCGGACCTGGAGTGGTGGCAATATTACCAAAGTTTGCATAACAGCATATGCTGGTTCCCCACCAATGGTCAATGTCCGAGGCGGAGATTCTCCTCACTGACGCAGTAGGTGCATGTTATAACGCATGGACAGTGGTCGACTTCAACGCATCAAACAAACAGATGAAAAACATGACCATAGCCTGGCAAGACTCCCTCAGTAGATTGGATATGACCAGATTCTGGCAGGTCATGCCCAATGCGGAACCAACCATGACCCGTGTAATGCTTGTCATATATGACATTTAATACAGGGATCATCATCATCATCATCATCATCATCATCATCATCATCATCATCATCATCACCATCATCATCACCATCATCATCATCATCATCACCATCATCATCATCATCATCATCATCATCATCATCATCATCACAATTCTCCTTATGACTTGGAAGTTCTAGAGTCCTAGACTATGGAAAGCCCTCCCTAATGACATTAGAACTGGTACTTCAGGGACTACTTTTAAAAGTAAACTGAGAATACATCTATTCAGAAAACATGTTCTGAACACAGCACTAGTCTGGTATCTGAACAGACTAGTCTGGTATCAGCGCTATATAAATTGTATTATTATTATTATTATTATTATTATTATTATTATTATTATTATTATTATTATTATTATTATTATTATTATTATTATTATTATTATTATTATTATTATTATTATTATTATTATTATTATTATTATTATTATTATTATTATTATTATTATTATTATTATTATTATTATTATTATTATTTTTATTTTTATTTTTATTATTATTATCATCATCATCATCATCATCATCATCATCATCATCATCATCATCATCATCATCATCATCATCATCATCATCATCATCATCATCATCATCATCATCATCATCAATTGTTATTTGCTTTATGGAATACATTTATACTGACCATTGTTGTAACAGTAATTACTTTTCCTTGCAACGAGTCCATTATGATTTAGCAGCAAAGTTGGCGTACTTTACTTAGCATATAACTAAATGCAAGTACAATGTTACAACTGGTCTTATTCATTTCTGAGATATTGATTTTTTTTACATCAAATGTTGATTTTGTTGTGATGCCTAATTTTCTCCGTTTGTTCCGCAAGGTGTTTCAACCAATGTATTCAGTACATGGTGGTGCATAAAAAACATACCTGCTCTGTGTTCCTTTAAATCAGAAATAACTTGTATCTGTCACAGATTACCGTATATATGATCCATCCTCCTGTCCCAAGGAAAATCTTGAATCAATGAAATAGGGCAATCTAATTGACTGAGATTACTTCTAATGGTGCTGTCACACAGTAACGTGTGGAGCGAGTAGCCGTTTGTGAAAATCTTAATGTTGTGTAAAAAAAATACACCAAAACGTTGGAGAAAATGCCAACGGGACGGATGCTTTCTTGTTTGAGCGAGTGAGGAACTTTTTCTTGACGTGGTGCTAACGTGCTGAACGCAGTTGTGACGTCACATATAAAGGTTTAAACATCCCAAAACGATTTTTGTCAGTCTAATGTTGTCCATAAGCACAACACCACACCCTGCTAGAAGACCATCTGAATTAATCTTATTGATTGTAAATATGCAAAATCTATGCAAATCAAAAGTGACGCATTCTGCTGGCTTTCTTTGTGCCAGATGTTGGTTATTTAAATTTTTTTCCAGGATCTCTAACATATGTTTTATCTCTGTTTGTGTCACCTATCTTGATTGAGGTGAGGTTGTAGATAAAAACAATAAAAAGTGTGTAAGGTATTTAAAAAGTTACATGGTTCAGAAAGCACTCTCATTGTCATATAATTTGAACTCATTTTATAATATTCTGCTTGTTTTGCGAGCCCCTTTGTTTAAATCTAAATGGTAACATTAATTAGATGTGCAGCTTTCAATTTCACACATATTACATATAACATATCCTGTGGCAGCTATATATTGCTTTTAATATCACGAAAACCATGGATTATTTGTGCACAGAGATTTATATCAAATGTTGATATTGTGAACATGTGCAATCGAATTTGTTTGTCCCCAAAACAAATTGACTTAAAATATGTGTTCATTGCGTGGTGATGCATATAAAAGGGTCAACAAACATGTTATTCTGTATGTATTGCGCTACTGTGGCCAGCTTACGCATGTTTGTCTTTATTTAAGTCTGTAACTTATTAGTGTTCTTGTATATCATAAATAGCTTATGGCTGTCATCGCTAACTACATGTCATTGATCATGCTGATCAACCTTTCTCATTCAAAGGAAAGTCCAGAATGCACTTAGTTTAACATAAAATGTTTTCTCTTTTCTATATTTCAGTCACAAATTATTTAATTTGGAAAAAAAACATATGTTAGGAGACGTGCGCTATAAAAAGCCTTTGAGCACATCATGACGAAAATATTTTCTTTCAGTTTGTATCCACAGATAAAATTTCATGGATGGGGAGAGAATCGAAATTGTTTTCTCTGGGGAGAGGACAATCTCATTTTCCCCCACAATAATCTTCAATGACTTGTGAGCATATAAAACACAGACTATACACAGTATTTTTGCTGAAGCTTGTATAATTTTCAAACAAGGCGGATATTACGCATGCGCATGAGCAATACTCTACCAATTGTAAACCAGACAAACATTAGCGTGCAGGACCAGGATTCCTGCCAATCAAGTCAAAACAGGCAAAGGTAGATTATCCTGCTGTTTGTGGATGTATTACTGGACTACATGATTTATACAGAAGTTTAACAGCCATGATATATGTGTTGTCACTGCAAATATAAGCAAGCATTAGATATAACCGCAGAAGCAGAATATAAACACATTGTCCGTGTTTGCAAACATTTGTTCAAGTCAGTTGATCTTTCCTTTCAGTCTAGTTTCGATATGACTCAAACAGCCTGTGGGCAAACCATGAACAGCAACATAATCATTTTAATATTGTGTACTCATGATATCTTCCAAGAAAAGACAGGGATTCAAGCTTTAATTGCTATTAGATGATCAGACAAGAGAAATTAATGATGATTTTATAATGTATGTATTTTTGTGAAATAACACAACACAATTTTTTTTATTCTAACTTTAAACTTATTTCTGAATGTACCTTCAACATTTGTACAAATGCCAATTTCATGCATGTGTTGATGTCAATAGTTAGATACATACAAAAGTTATGGTTAAGCCATTGACGCTGACAGCTGTACTGATTGAACAGCATCCAGATGACAGCTTGGTCAATTCTGAGAATATTTGTGGGCAGAATGAATATTGATTTCTCGATGAATTTGAAAATGAAAATCCGATTTCTGTGGATTTTAATATAATTTTCAATATTCAATCCTCTGCATCTTTCATAAACTAGCTTACAGAGTCTTTATTCATCTTTTCGGAATTAACAGTATTAGAACAATTTTGGACAATTTTTAATTTTGGACTAATCAGCAAAGGAAATTGATATGCTGAGCTAATTTGGAATAATATTTATAATAACAACTTATTGTTGGTTAAGTTATGACAGTACATATTATACTGCATAGTAAAAAAACTTTAATGCAGAAAAGAAAATGAAATAAAGTCTGTCAATTTCGAGATTTAAAACAACAAGCTAAATTTGGTTAGAAATAGCTTGAGTATGGTAGGTGTACAAAATATGAAAATTGATGGACTTTAAACTGATCCAATGCAATCTTTTAAAGTTTCATACATATAAAAATATAAGTGTATTTTCAGAAAATAACCCCAAAAAAGCTGTCTAATCATAATGGTAAATGATTTTGAATTTTCAAAGTATGTGAAAATGTGATACATTTGAAATAAAAAAACTTAAGGTGACAAGAAATATATTAAGTGTAGAGACAAATGGATTACCTCATTGAAAAGCTGATTTCTTTCTGCAAATTTTCATATATTTTATTTTTTTCTTCAATAAAAGGAAGGTGCTAAAATTAGTTTTTGAATATATATATAAATTGGAGAATGTGTTCTATTTTTGGCGCTATTCATGCTGGGTGAAAGTCACACCATGTTTCCACTGCAATAGGAGGTTTTGTATTACCCATTTCATGTTCAATGTCTCCCATTTCTGGTGATGGGAACATAAACATGAACCACAAGCCAGCATACACACAAACATGAACCACAAGCCAGGTACGCACACAAACATGAACCACAAGCCAGGCTCGGAGCACAAACATGAATAAAAAAAAAAAGTTGTGATGAATTGAATGTCCCCCGTCCTTTTGTACTCATAATTGTGAGAAACTATTAAGATCTGAGTTTGGATAAAACCACATACAATATCCTCACATTTCAGATAAACCTTTTCTGAATACATTATTTGCATACAGTGTAGTGTCTATCTCTTAATGTAATATCTTTATAAGGTAAGTTCTGACTTCTACAATATGCTGAGTGAAATGTCTTCAAAAAAGCTGGAATGAATTCAAGATCAGGGTGAGAAGCAAATATATATATTGATATAATCAAAGCAATATAGAATGCAATGTAATAACAAGATCGAGTTAACTTTGACAAAGATACAACCTTTGGTGAAATAAAGGAACATGGTTCAGGGACAAAGGAAGCGATTATTGTGCACTTTACTGAGGTAGTGAATCCTCTACCTCTGATACTTTCTCCGTCCTTTGATGAGACACTTTATGGAATGCTGCAAAAATAGCAAGGTGAGACCGGTCCAGGTCGAAAAAAGTGCTTAGAACTTCCAATGTGAAAAAATAAATACTTGACATACATTACAGGAAGAAGCATATCACATATATTAATGTTTTATTAATGTTCCATGAAGCATGTCACATATATCAAGGTTTTCTTTTCATCTCCAACCAAAATTGTTAACACACTAAATAAACAATACCCAGCCGAATTATGTGTGCAAGTTTGTTTTAAACCGAGAACTCTTATTAGAAATAGAGAATAAGTAGCGAAAATTACTCTCCAAATTGTAATTTTTGCCAAAATGCATAATTTGAGCGAACTGTCATTTCTGTGACAAATATGAAATTGTTGTTTCTAATATTTTCTAGTTGTTGGTTTTCTGAATGTCCATAATATTCACAAATATCCACAAGATTAGCGCCGATTGTTTTTGCTATAATTCCAGTAATGAAAATGTGATCCAGAATGAAGGGTGTCATATACTGTGCGGTGTCATACACCTTGGGGACAATATCTGCTGACATGATGAAGGCATAATTCTGCATATGTGGTGGGTATATCTCGAATGGAAACACTTCACTTGGGACACCCCATCTGCCCTGCCTCTGAACGGTTGCTGACTCCTGCAGGCATCCACTTATATAATTTATTGGAACCGTTTCGTCCAGTTTCTTAAGGTAGTGTTGTAACGCTTGTGGATTTATCAATATTGTGTCCATTGCTACTACATAGTATTTAGCATACATGCAGTACGTGGTGAACCATTTGTGCCCTAATAATGATTGCTCAGTGTCATGGTTGCTAATCTCTGTAAAATTTCCGATAATCATATCGTTAAATTTCTCATTTTCCTCCATAAGATTTTGGTTCAATGTATCATGATCTGCCTTGCCCATGATGAAAGCGAGGCTGATAATATTGTGTTTAAGGTCCTTGACCGCTAGCGCCCATGTTCTTCGGATGGCGTCTCTGAAATCTGAATGTCCAGGACTTGTGTTGATGACAATTGCGGCGAATGTACTATTCTGACACACCTGGCTTCCATTGAGGATAAACCCATATTGGTATGAGTTAATTTTCTCTTTTCTCTTCACGTAAAACTCGTCTTTTTCTGCTGGTGGAATTTCAGGAATCATGGGTTGGTCCCTAATTTCATGCCGGTAAGTGCTGTTTGTCATCATATTCCATAACTTGAATTGTTTCTCTGGTGTTAAACCATGAATTGATAAAGTCCTGTTCTTCATGACAAGAAATGTCATACGGTAATTGACTGTTATCTCTCTATATGAACCGGAATTAGCAAAACCGAAATGATTAATATGTTTGACCTTAGCAACCTTGCCTAATATACCAGTGATGAAGACGTCATCAATAAACATCTTGGGCATATACTGGGATAGCTCAAAGAGTTCCTTTGTGACGTCAGATGGCATCACATACACGGTCCCTGCCTGATAGTATGGGTATCTTGCAAACGGGTACACTGACCGCGGTATCCCCCATTTGCCTCCCCTTTTTACATAACCATTTCTGATGACAGGTCCCAGAATGGACCTTTCCATTTTCGTTTGTAGAATGGTGCCTACAAGGGCTGGTATATTGACAAACATGTCGTCATCTGCTTTCATGTAATACGATGCCGATTTACAATGAGTAATAAACCATTTATGACCAAGAAGAGATTTCTCAGTGAGATTTCTGTAGCTATCAGTAAAGTTACCTACAATAATATCATGATAAGTGTTACTTTCTTCTATGACCTTTTTATCCAGTTCTGTGAGTCCAGTTGTACCGACAACAAATCCAATCCTAATTTCAAATGGGAAGAGTCGGCCAGTGAAAGTTCTCCCGGAAGTGATACTTCCCCACGTGTTCCGGATGGCGAACCTTAGGGCGGAATGGTCTGGGGCTGAATTGATCATAACGCCAATGTAAGTATTATTACTGCAGATCTGACTTCCATCAGTGATGAGGTCATAGGCGTAGGGTGTGCCCGTCGATCGTTTTGTGAAGTATTCGCTCACTGTCATAAAATGACTAACTTCTGGCTTCACTTTGGCTTCAGTGTTTTCATCTGACCTTTTTGTATGAACTTCTGGCTTCACTTTGGCTTCAGTGTTTTCATCTGACTTTTTTGAATGCACTTCTGGCTTCACTTTGGCTTCAGTGTTTTCATCTGACTTTTTTGAATGAACTTCTGGCTTCACTTTGGCTTCAGTGTCTTCATCTGACTTTTTGGAATGCACTTCTGGCTTCACTTTGGCTTCAGTGTTTTCATCTGACTTTTTCGAATGAGCTTTTGGCTTCACTTTAGCTTCAGTGCTTCCATCTGACTCTTTTGAAACAACAGATGTTGTAGTCTTTTTTGTAAAGCGAGTGGCATCATCATAGCTGTTGATGACTGATGTTTTTCCAGCTTGTTGCAGTTCGACTGTGGCATTCGGACTTATATTTGCCAATGTTGTGATAACTTTCCAATGCGATGCGCTACTCCCAGTGTCTTCCAATACATCTTTGCCAGACGGATTAACATGTTTCGAAACAGTCACGTAATTGGACGTGTGTTTAACTTCCGAATTCATCGCTCCACTATGAAGACTTAAAGGCTGCAAAGGCTTAGGTTTTGTATATATATTGTCAGTAAATAAAACCATCATGGCCAAAACTAGTAATGCCAGGCCTATGAGTCTTTTCACATACAGCATCCTTGCTGGTTTGACTGTTAAACATTAATCTGTGTACAACACAGGGCCAGGTGTATCATATTCAGTCAACTGTTGCATAACTCAATAATCACATTCATCAAGAGATTGAATGGCATCCTGACTGTAGGAGGGAATCAATCCATCCACGTCACATAATCATTGTTATCAGGCTTTGTTTGGGAAAAAAAATAATTTGATAACCAATAACTGCTCAATAATTAGAGGAATATAAACCACATCACTTTCCAACTCAATATATATGTGCCCGTCTGAGAACCTTATTCGATGTAAAATATAAAAAGGGTATTGGCAAAATTATTTAATAATCATAACTATTTAAAAAGATATGTCAAGGTAAGAATCAATGTTGAACCGCAGTAATGAATGGACCGACCATTATTCATTCAGGAGCATGGATGGAGGAAAGTGGAAATGAGAATATTGGTGAGATATCATGGGAGGGTGAGAAATGCTGAAAATATCGTCATTCCGGATCCTGTCATAAAATCTTTCTTTGGATAAAACTAGGAAAGTTTTGAAATGGAAAAAAGTTTTAAACAACAACAAAAAAATAAAAAGGAAAAGGAACTGAAATGGGTTTTTATGAAACTGAAATGTTTTTCACAAATTTACTTGGAAGCGATTTTTAACTTGCACTATTTGTTTTCTATTATGCTCAAAAGGTGCAAATGATTTCGTCAGTAAGGCCAAACGATTTCGCTAGTATGGCCAATCTATCTTTTGAATCCTTCACGACATCTCCCTACCTATGGTTCACCTCTGAGTGAGGTGTGTTCGCTTCAGTTATGAAGCATACATGTATTGTCAACCCATCTCAGCCATGTTTTGTAAAAGCCTGAGTTCTGTGATTGTCCCTATTTTTTGTACTTTTTTAGTAATGAAAACTAATAAATATCTTTCTCACAAAGTGTTTATTGGTTGCCAGTAAATGTTTTGTGACGTAGATGGTACAAAACAAACTTGTACATGGCACAAGAACAAACCATAATGATTACTCAGGATGAATTACAAGTACAACACACAGATGATTTAATTTAAGTGTGGTGTCATATACATGTGCATTGTACATGACCTGCAAACTGATCGTTTTCTCTATAACAGTAATTCCAAACTGTCTCTTGGTGTTTGTGACACATTCACGGGCATTATGAGTGAATAACTAAATTCTAAAAGTTTTAAAACAGCTACAGGAGATATATAGATTGGAAAAACAACAAACAAAACACAAACCCAAATGTTGATCAATAAACACCATGTGTGTGCTGTCAGTTTCATCATTTTCGCTCGCGTTTGTTTTGCCTTTAGGGCTAGATGTTCGAGGTTTTGACTGATTAAGCTGTAAGTCTATGGAGCATACCCCGATTATCGGTCCATGGCAGCCATGTTTTGCCTAAAAATTTCTGCTTTCACCGTCAGATTACGAAGATTTTCGTGGATTTTGCCCAAGGATTTTGCCTTGGGTTTTTTTGGCCTTGGGATTTTGCAAACTTACGCGAGCTTGATTTTTTAAAATCAACACTTGTTGCAATTGTTTTGCACAAATCACAATACAGTTCCCCATCTGAATGCTATAAAACATTACTTTTATAATCTACTGCATCCACTTAATGTCAACATGACGATCCAAAGACAACAGCATGGTCCATTTGTACAAAAAATAGTGAAAATTCTCTTGACAAGCTGGACAAATGGCCACATGTGGGAAACAGGAAGTCGCGATGGTGGCGCCATCATGAGATCGGTTTCCCTGAGTGATAATGCAGAACTTGTTTCCAATCTCTGTTTTAAATGTCTCTGTTTCTGCATAAATATTTCCTTCTTTTTACAAATCTTGCACGAACTTCCACAGTTTACGATGTGGTCAACTGGTTAAATATGAAAAGCAAAATAGCGTGAATTATTCACGTGGAAAATATGTAAATTTTCCATGTGGAAATGATGTAAATTTTCCATGTGGAAATGATGTGATTTTTCCTTATCAATTAGACATTAATTTCGGGTCCATTTTATGACATAATTGATGTATGATTTTCAAGATATGAAAAACTATTTGATGAGAAATGTATGACATGGTTAAGATGTCAACTTAAAAAATCAGAATTATCCATTATAATTAAAAAAACAAAAATATTTTCTCATAAAAATAATCAAAATCTCAGATTATGATTTTTTTGGTTATACACTGGTCAAACTCAACATTCTGAGAGAGGCCATTGGACACCATTGTATTACCCTTTCACTCCAGTATTGTGGGTCACTCAGGGGACACCCATTTTGCCAATTCCTAAACTGAGGAAAATGGAAATGTTCCTTTCAATCCATCTAGTTGTTTTTCAACAATTTGCTCAGTTAAGGTTTTTTGTGATAATATAAATAAAAAGACCTACTTAAGGTGTTGAGCCATGTGCTTTTGAACTCATACTGGACATGCTCAGAATAAGTCTGGGTAAATAAAACTGGAAGTCAAAACAAACCCTACATTCTGTGCCCTGACAAGTTCAAAGCTTAATAACTCAAGTCCAGAAACTATGACAATGATTTGTGGCAATATTTCATATGTTACATACTTTGGAAATGTCACCATTCACTTTTCCTACGGTGGGATGGGATGAATGGGATGTATGTGCATCTTTTGAGCAAAGCAGAATCCATCACAAGAGATGTCTATGGTATCTAAAAGGCAACCTATTGGCAGAGTTGTATATTGCAGAAGACATATTATGTTGATTTTCAATATTTATATAAATGATGACAATATAATAATAATAATAAGAAGAAGAAGAAGAAGAAGAATAATAATAATAATAATAATAATAATGATGATGATGATGATGATGATGATGATGATGATGATGATGATGATGATGATGATGATGATGATGATGATGATGATGATGATGATGATGATGATGATGATGATGATGATGATGATGATGATGATGATGATGATGATGATAATAATAATAATAATAATAATAATAATAATAATAATAATAATAATAATAATAATAATAATAATAATAATAATAATAATAATAATAATTAATAATAATAATAATAATAATAATAATAATAATAATAATAGCGCTACACCAGACCAGGTCTGCTCAGAGCGCTTTTTTCAGGATAATGCTTTCTATATAAATATGTCTTAAGTTTTTTCTTGAAAGTGTCAATTGTTTTACAATTTTTCACCTCCAGGGGAAGGGTATTCCAATTTTTCGGCGCATATACCATGAAAGCCCTATCACCATATGATTTCAGATTAGTCCTAGGTACTACGTATTCATTTTTATCATTTGATCACAGTCCCATACCTAACTTTTTATGATTTAATAACTGAGATAGATATTGTGGGGCAAAGCCATTCTGCACCTTCCACGTCAACAAAGATATTTTAAAATCAATCCTTGCCTCTACAGGCAACCAATGCAATTCCATAAGTTTTTGTGTAATATGATCTCTTTTCTTACGTTTACCCACTACTCGTGCTGCAGCATTCTGCAATTTCTGTAGTTTGTTTATTTCACATCCTGGTAAACCAGCAAGAAGTGCATTACCATAGTCCAGAGTGGAAGTAACAAAAGCATGAGCCAAGGTATTTGCAGTCTTTTCATCTAAACAATTTCTGATCTGTGCTAAATTTTTAACATGAAAAAAACCATATTTACACATTTTTTTAATTTGCGATTTAATAGATAATTCTTGATCAAAGATAACCCCAAGATCCTTGACAGTATTGGATCCAGGGATTTTAGTTTCCCCTACTTGGATTTCATTAGGTACATTATTTTTTCTCAATTCACAGCTTTTTCCACATAAAAGCATTTCCGTTTTTTCATCATTTATCTTCATTTTATTTTCTATTAAGAATTTTTTAACCTTTATAATACAGTTTTCCATCTCCTTACAAGACTTATTGCTAATTTCTTCAGACTTTGGATCAATTGTGATGTATAACTGTGTGTCATCAGCATAAATATGATGCCTGAGACCATATTTACCAATTATATCTGATAAAGGCTCCATGTATGCTGTAAATAATATAGGTCCCAGAACAGAGCCTTGACGGATGCCATATTTAATATCCATATTTTCAGATTTCTTCCCATCAATTATAACACATTGTTTTCTATTTGATAAATAGGACCTAAACCATTTCAAGGCAGTGTCCTTAATACCACATCTCTTTTCCAATCTATTTAATAGTATATCATGATCAATAGTATCAAATGCTGCAGATAAGTCGAGTAGTACCAACATTACCGTTTTACCATCATCAATATCGATTAAGATGTCATTTTGTACCGTAAGCAGGGCAGTCTCAGTGCTATGAAATTCCTTATATGCTGATTGAAAAAGACCTTGTATATCATTTTTTACCAGATGACCAACAAATTGTTTAGCCACCGCCCTTTCTATTAATTTTGATAGATAGGCAAGGTTCGAGACCGGCCTATAATTTTTCTTTACTAATTCTAGGCCTAATTTCTTAATTAAAGGTCTAATAATAGCCATCTTCAGATCATCCGGCATGTTGCCTAGCGAGATTGACTTGTTTATAATAGCCCTTATCAGTGGTAATAAATTACCCATGCATTCATTTAGAAGCCAAGTTGGAATGGGGTCAAGCTCGCATGACTTCTTTGCAGATTCTTTGATTAACTTCTTAACTTCTGAATCATTTAATAATGTAAAATTTTTAAGCTGTGTATTGAATCTGACTTCTTCAACTTGCGATTCTTTATCTTTATTAGCCTTGTCCATGTTATATCTCTAAGATTGGTAATTTTCTCTAGAAAAAAATTATTAAATTCTGAGGCCAACTCCCTTCTATCATTATGCTTAGGAAATGGAGTGTCCTCTTTTGTGTGTAATAATTTATTTAATATTTTAAACAATTTTTTTGGATCAGATTTGTTTGAGTTTATTATTTCCGAGTAATAACTGTTTCTTGAAGACTTAATAATATTATTGTATTTGTTTCTCTGTACTTGAAATTGTATTTTATCTGAAGAAAGACCAGTTTTATCGTATTTTCTTTCGAGCCTTCTTTTGTGTCTCTTTTCTATCTTTATATCATCAGATAGCCAGGGAGCAGGTTTCCTATTGCTTATTGTTTTCTCAACAATAGGTGCGTGTTTATCAAGTATACTAGTCAGTTTGTTATATTTATCTAATAAATCATTGAGGTCCATATCATTATAAGATTGATTTTCATTAAACATTTCCTCAATATCACTTTTAAAATTATTTATATTCATTTTTTTTGTAATTTCTATACGATACCTTTTTTTTATTGTTTATTGTAGTCTTAGCATTCAGAGTAAGTTTTATTATACTGTGGTCAGATATCTTTTCATCAACTATGTGTTCTTTTACTATATTACTGTGCACGCTTGTGATTAGTAAATCTAGTGTATTTCCCATAATATGTGTTGGCTCTGTTATATTATTATGAAAATTGTATAAATCCAAGACATCATTAACTTTTATTACATTAGGCATGTCTGGTTTATTCATATGAAAGTTATAGTCACCTACAAATATTATTTCATGAGTGTATGTGCAATAATAAGATAATAATTCACTGAATTCTTCAAAAAATTCGGTGTAAGTATATTTATTCTTATCCGAAGGCTCAGGTCTGCATATAGTAATAATAGTGCATATTTTATTTTTGGTTCTGATATTTATTTCCATCATTTCCATTGTTAATAATTTATGACTATGATTAATTTTCTTTATGTCTATTTCAGGTCTAAAGATAACCACCAGACCTCCACCAGACCTTAGGGCACGTGGTACATGTTCACAATATCATAGTTATTTTCTTTAATTTTGCCTCTTATGATTTGTTCATTCATTTTACTTATAATATATGAAATGTGTTACTGGTGAATCATTTTAAATGTGAAAGCAACTTCTAGGAAACAGTAATCATGATTATTTGAAAATTTAAGCATTGAATATGCCACTTTATGTTTGAAATTTGCATAATCGGTAACCGTTAGATCGATATAGGTGCCCTTTGCCATGCCCAGATAGCTTTTTGGGATCATGATGTTTATATGTGAAACAAAGATTTTTTCACCCCAACAATTTCTATTAGGAATTCATATCTTATCAACTTGAAAAATTCACGTCTTATCCATGTGAAATAGTTGTGAAAAATACACGTCTTTTTCATGGGAAAACTTTTTTTTTGTATTTCCCACTTAAGTGGTGCTATTTGTTAAGATCATGTCCGGAAAGCATTCCCTTTAATCACCTGTATACCATACTCAAAATAGACATCCTTCTAAATAAGGGACTGACCATTAATCATCCAAGACGGGGGTAAATAACAACAAGCTTATTGACTTCAATTTTAGTTGGGAAGCTAACTATAAGCACCAAATAATAAGTTTTCTCTCCAAACTTATATTTGCCGTATTGGATGACTGTAATTACTTTGAAATAGTTATATTGATTAAAACTAGTTTGAACAAAGCATGTTATCCTTTCTGAATAAATTATATCACACAGTAAACAATATTGTTAGCCCAAAATAAGCAATACAAAATTGTGATATACTTTGGTGTATAATTGTCACCTTGCAGGTCTGCGCTGTCTGGATCTCTCAGAATAATATTAAAAACTGCATCTGAAATTCATGTGATCACGTCAAAATCACGTCATTTTAACCAGTTTTGTCTGCTGGGTTATGGTATAAGTGACTTCAATTATTCAAATCGTTAGGGATAGACCATTCATTAATTTCACAATAGGGTAACAGAAAAAAAAATATTTAATTTTATTTTCCACTGTGAGACGATATTTCCTCCCGACCAAAGTATATCACAATTTTGTATTGGTTATTTTGGGCTAACAATGTATGTAATTGCTGTGAGCATTATTTCAAAATATTAAACAATGTCATTCATGAGAATACACTTTTTGTCACTTTTTTAACAGAAGGCCAATTTTCTTTGTATATTTTACTTGGAAAATACCTTGAGTAGCCTAATTGTCCTGAAAAAACGTTTTGTGCAATATTGCATGTATCTCTACAGATAGACGTGGATGTAAAAATAGTGCCACCTGTCGGCCTGTGAAGAATATACCACGTGGTGGCGTTGCATGTATGTCATGTAAACAGAACCCCAACACTGAAACACATCGCAAAGTTCATTCTCCAAACATTCACCGACCAAAGAGCAGCTAGGACCAGTCCAACCCTGAAGACAGCGGAAATATTGAGGGTAGCCTCAATGGCTTCAAGACAACTGCTAAAGGTATAGTGTTTTGGTATGATAATGTATTTGCCCCTGCCTTCAAGTTGGTTGTATGTGATAACCATGATAACAGTGTGCAGCTATAATTAGAACATTGGTCAGCAGTTAATGTACAAATTTAGCATCACTCATGTGTAACGAGCGTGAGGTTCATTTGATATTTGGTATTTAGTAATCGGCGTTTTTTAATGTAAAATTTTAACCTACTAATACATGCCAATACTCTTGTAGAAGGATTTAAGGCCTCCTAAATGTCTTGTATTGTCTGACATTCTTTATTAGTCCAATCTTAATGTGATGCTTTAAATTCAAATTTGAAACATTATTCAAAGTTTAAAAATGTAAATTATGCCATTTAATCTGGGAATCAGTTGTAAAAATCTGACTACCACACTGTAATATCTCTTATTGTTGTCCGTCCTTTTTATTTCCAGCCATATGCAATTTTTGGATAGAACTTAGAAGTGAGAGACGTTAAGACAACCAGGAACATAATGCTACCGACTTGACAAGTCAGCCCACCTCTTTCTCAAAGCAGTGATCATCTTTGAAGCCTTCAGTATCTCCCCAATGATGAGGAAGTCATGATTAAAACTTTGTGAACCAGTACTGAAATTTCCTGACGATTAAGCAAATTTCTCCTCAATGAAAAGCTAATAATTTGACAACAGGATCACAGGAGTATAAAGGAAGTGTCTGGAGATGGCTCAAGGACAAGAAACATTGGAGTTACACCCTGGATTACGGGATGAGCTGGATCAGGTAAGTTAGCAAGTGTTACCCCGGATAAGCCCCCTCTACCCAATAAGGTGGCCGGGGCACGATTCATGGACAGAGAGTGATGAGACAACAATGTCATACTAAATGGCTTTCTATTTTCTATAGAACTATGATTGTAAATTATCAGTATAGTCCAAGTTATGAATATGACACTGCCTAGTTTAGCTTTGATACAGCATTTAACAAGTGATCTGGTTCAGTCCGGTCAGTGATGCATGACAGATTCAGAATTCAGGACATCACTTATGAACCCACGGATTGCAAATTATACACAAATCTAATTATGGGACAGGCTAAGGTTGGCATTCTAATCATAAATTTGTTGTTGCTCTATTAGAGCATAATTAATCAGGGATTGTTTGATTTCATTATGTATTTATAACATTTCTCCAATTGACAAGCACTGGGCACAAGCGTGTCACGGAGTGGGTCAGACAGTGACATATATATAAACTATTATCCCAAGTGTCAATACTCTGTGTACATTACTCCCACTCATCGTAAGCCACAGATTAGCCTGGAGACTAAGTTTACTAATGATAGTGGTTGTTTACAGTGGTTAATGTTGAATGACGTGACCTCAAGTCTGATGAGTAATCTTGTTTGTAGGGCAGATGTTTATAGGAAGTGACACATTTTGATGTGCAATTATGTGATGGTTGTTAGCTCACTTTATTTTAGATCTTTAACGGTCAGATGGCATATCTATATACATGTGTATCTATCCATTGTCAACGTTTCTGCAATGTAACCTCATCATGCAGTGTTAACCTCCCTTTACTATATGGAGAGTCACCTATCTGTGTGATTCTGTAGACACAAATCCCATATTTAGAATAAAGTAAAAATACCAGGTGTTTGATAATGCTTCAGTGAAGAGTGTACATTGAGTCATACTGCAAAAAATATCACATTTCCATATTACCTGGTAATACTTTGCAAACCTCTAAATACTCCTCACCAGTTTATTATTCAATGGTATAATCTGTCTTCCTATATACACTTGGATTGGCTACATCTCATACAAAAGCATGGCAATACGTAAGGTAACCTTAGAGTCCAAAGTATTTTTCTGAAAATTTCAACACGAGTGTTTTTCATAACCACCCTATATTGTTGCTGCCTTTTTTCTGGGCATTATTTAGCTATGGCTAAGCAGAGGTAAGTGGTGGGAATGGTAAACATGTGGCTTTATAACACTGGAATAAATAAACTCCTCTTATAGAGAGGGAGGGGAAAGGGACTCACCACAACCTGATCTTAGTACCATACTCTCCTAGAGAGGGAGGGGAAAGGGACTCACCACAACCTGATCTAAGTACCATACTCTCCTAGAGAGGGAGGGGAAAGGGACTCACCACAACCTGATCTTAGTACCATACTCTCCTAGAGAGGGAGGGGAAAGGGACTCACCACAACCTGATCTTAGTACCATACTCTCCTAGAGAGGGAGGGGAAATGGACTCACCACAGCCTTATCCTACTACCATACTCTCCTAGAGAGGGAGGGAAAAGGGACTCACCACAGCCTTATCCTCCTACCACACTCTCCTAGAGAGGGAGGGAAACGGGATTCACCACAGCCTTATCCTGCTACCACACTCTCCTAGAGAGGGAGGGAAACGGGACGGGACTCACCACAGCCTTATCCTTCTTAATAACATAACTATGATAAAAGACAGTGTTGCTTTTTATGGTGGGAAAAGAATCGTTTTATGTCCTCTTAAACAGGTTATTTTTGCTTTCAAACTATGAAAAGGGATGGTACTTTGTACGCTACCTATAAAAAGTGTGATTTGAGAGGATCTGAGAAAGAAAGTTTAATTCTATTTTCATTGATTACTCTGACCAAGGAAATATCACTTAACATCTGCTTATCTCATCCCAAACACTCACCCACACACCCCTTGCTACCCTTGTGTCCAAGCCAAGATTCCCTGATAAGTTTACAATTTGAGATATAGTAATGCTAAATGTTGCTGTCATAGTCGTGATCATGTTCTCCATGTCTCCCATGTCTGCCCTCTTCTCGGGAGAGCTTTGGTATCTCGGAGGGTACATGACACCTGGCATAGACACCAGGTAAACCTGCCATTGTTTGTCAACCACTTAGATTTATGACTCACACCCAGATAAGTTCCTTATAATAAAAGTTGAAGGCCATCTATAGTTTTATATTTATATTGGCCATCATGTCTTGGTCTGCTTTTCTGCAATAAAAGGGATGTATGATAAACAAATTAATTAATGCAAGATCATACTCAATTAAATGACTTTGTGATCATGTTGATCATGTAATCAGTTATGTTGTGAAATTAATGATCAGTTTCATGCAGTTAAACATGTTATGTTATGTTTTCATAAAGATAGAATGGATTTTGAAATAGATATACATGTGCTATTTTCAGGGAGTTGTTAAGTTGAGTTTTGCCTCTGGAGCTAGGTGTATGCTGCTAGGAGGGTATTTGTGTTTCTGCAGATATATTAGAGCTCTGCTATTTAAAGGACCTCTCAATGTGTGCAACACCTGAGTTGCAAAGTGTGAGAAAAACCTGTTGTGTCAGTCACCAGACATAGGGCAGGAAGGTTAAAGAATCCTCGTGCATGTTGTTATCGTGTTCTGGGAATATCTTTATCATAACAGTACATGAAATATGTTGTTGATAATGATATTTTCCCATTTTTATTACAACATCAAATAAAAATGACATTATTGCGAGAGAAAAATAAAGTGTTTTTCTCCTTAACAGCATTCAGAAATTGAATCTAAAAAGATTCTAAAAATTGAATCTAAACAGATTCAATATCAAAATGATGCTGTTTTAATAATTTATTTCCCTGTTATTTCCCTGAGTTATAAAATAAAGCTTTACACTTACATCAGACTGCATGTTGCTGTATTGAATGGACTGCTTAGCACTGATCCAACAAGAAAATATATATAATTAGGCTACATCTCAAATGTCAAGCAACAACTCATGGGAAATCGGTTCACAAATTTGATTAAACTACATTGGATATGATTTGATTCTCATAAGGTTTTTGTTAAGGACAATGGATCATGTTTTTTTAAGGCTTGAAACAGTTAAACAGTACATTTGCCCCACAGACAGTGACTGGGTACATTGTACAGGTGATTAATGTAAAGAGGCCGCTATGTTTGTCTGTAGCCTGCAGACATGGTCTGTTCTACATATATATATATATACTAGTATTAATATCTCAGTTGAATCTTGACCATCTCTCCCTGATATAGTCATGCTCAAAATATACAAGCCCTTCCCCTGATACAATCATGCTCAGTTTATATTCAAAGATAAGGCCCCTGAGTCATGTGCTGCAATTGTTTTGTCATTCATCTTCTTTTGCCTAAAGACAAAGTTGTCCATGCAGTGTCACCGAACTGCCCTGCACGACCCCATATATACATATATATATATGCGAGTCAGAGTCCTGTTCCCCTACATATATATATGTATATGTATTTATATTCATTTGACCTGATTCTTGATATGACACTGTGTGCCTCTGAAATTACTAAGTCTAATTTTCAGTTTTTCCATTACAGTAATCACCAGTAGCAATCATAGTTTGTAAGGACATTCTGGAATTCATTTCATTGGTTAAAAAGCTGTTTTGAATTAGTGAATGCTATAATTTAATGAAATGTTTTTTCATCCAAGGTTTACATTAGAGCTATGCTGTTATATTATTAATTGTGTTTTGTTTTCAAAATTGGTTTACCCAAGCCATCTAAGTTGATGATTTGGCATTTTGATATCAGATGAGACCGCTTATTTATAGTCAATCATGACAGTTGGCATAGTCACACAGGGGCTATCAGCTTAGCATGGTCTGACTGTGCCCAGCCCCACATCAACATTGTGATAATATTGACTATCAACTTAGCATGGTCTGACTGTGCCCAGCCCCACATCAACATTGTGGTGATATTGACTATCAGCTTAGCACGGTCTGACTGTGCCCAGCCCCACATCAACATTGTGGTGATATTGACTATCAGCTTAGCACGGTCTGACTGTGCCCAGCCCCACATCAACATTGTGATGATATTGACTATCAGCTTAGCATGGTCTGACTGTGCACAGCCCCACATCAACATTGTGATGATATTGACTATCAGCTTAGCGTGGTCTAACTGTGCCCAGCATTGTGATGATATTGACTATCAGCTTAGCGTGGTCTAACTGTGCCCAGCCCCACATCGACATTGTGATGATATTGACTATCAGCTTAGCATGGTCTGACTGTGCACAGCCCCACATCAACATTGTGATGATATTGACTATCAGCTTAGCATGGTCTGACTGTGCCCAGCCCCACATCAACATTGTGATGATATAGACTATCAGCTTAGCATGGTCTGACTGTGCACAACCCCACATCAACATTGTGATGATATTGACTATCAGCTTAGCATGGTCTAACTGTGCCCAGCATTGTGATGATATAGACTATCAGCTTAGCGTGGTCTAACTGTGCCCAGCATTGTGATGATATAGACTATCAGCTTAGCGTGGTCTAACTGTGCCCAGCATTGTGATGATATAGACTATCAGCTTAGCGTGGTCTAACTGTGCCCAGCCCCACATCAACATTGTGATGATATTGACTATCAGCTTAGCGTGGTCTAACTGTGCCCAGCATTGTGATGATATTGACTATCAGCTTAGCGTGGTCTAACTGTGCCCAGCATTGTGATGATATTGACTATCAGCTTAGCATGGTCTAACTGTGCCCAGCATTGTGATGATATAGACTATCAGCTTAGCGTGGTCTAACTGTGCCCAGCATTGTGATGATATAGACTATCAGCTTAGCGTGGTCTAACTGTGCCCAGCATTGTGATGATATAGACTATCAGCTTAGCGTGGTCTAACTGTGCCCAGCCCCACATCAACATTGTGATGATATTGACTATCAGCTTAGCGTGGTCTAACTGTGCCCAGCATTGTGATGATATTGACTATCAGCTTAGCGTGGTCTAACTGTGCCCAGCATTGTGATGATATTGACTATCAGCTTAGCATGGTCTAACTGTGCCCAGCATTGTGATGATATAGACTATCAGCTTAGCGTGGTCTAACTGTGCCCAGCATTGTGATGATATAGACTATCAGCTTAGCGTGGTCTAACTGTGCCCAGCATTGTGATGATATAGACTATCAGCTTAGCGTGGTCTAACTGTGCCCAGCATTGTGATGATATTGACTATCAGCTTAGCGTGGTCTAACTGTGCCCAGCATTGTGATGATATTGACTATCAGCTTAGCATGGTCTAACTGTGCCCAGCATTGTGATGATATAGACTATCAGCTTAGCGTGGTCTAACTGTGCCCAGCATTGTGATGATATTGACTATCAGCTTAGCGTGGTCTAACTGTGCCCAGCATTGTGATGATATAGACTATCAGCTTAGCGTGGTCTAACTGTGCCCAGCATTGTGATGATATTGACTATCAGCTTAGCGTGGTCTAACTGTGCCCAGCATTGTGATGATATTGACTATCAGCTTAGCGTGGTCTAACTGTGCCCAGCATTGTGATGATATAGACTATCAGCTTAGCGTGGTCTAACTGTGCCCAGCATTGTGATGATATAGACTATCAGCTTAGCGTGGTCTAACTGTGCCCAGCATTGTGATGATATTGACTATCAGCTTAGCATGGTCTAACTGTGCCCAGCATTGTGATGATATAGACTATCAGCTTAGCGTGGTCTAACTGTGCCCAGCATTGTGATGATATTGACTATCAGCTTAGCATGGTCTGACTGTGCCCAGCCCCACATCAACATTGTGATGATATAGACTATCAGCTTAGCATGGTCTGACTGTGCACAGCCCCACATCAACATTGTGATGATATTGACTATCAGCTTAGCATGGTCTGACTGTGCCCAGCCCCACATCAACATTGTGATGATATTGACTATCAGCTTAGCGTGGTCTAACTGTGCCCAGCATTGTGATGATATAGACTATCAGCTTAGCGTGGTCTAACTGTGCCCAGCATTGTGATGATATAGACTATCAGCTTAGCGTGGTCTAACTGTGCCCAGCATTGTGATGATATAGACTATCAGCTTAGCGTGGTCTAACTGTGCCCAGCATTGTGATGATATAGACTATCAGCTTAGCGTGGTCTAACTGTGCCCAGCATTGTGATGATATAGACTATCAGCTTAGCGTGGTCTAACTGTGCCCAGCATTGTGATGATATAGACTATCAGCTTAGCGTGGTCTAACTGTGCCCAGCATTGTGATGATATAGACTATCAGCTTAGCGTGGTCTAACTGTGCCCAGCATTGTGATGATATTGACTATCAGCTTAGCGTGGTCTAACTGTGCCCAGCATTGTGATGATATTGACTATCAGCTTAGCGTGGTCTAACTGTGCCCAGCCCCACATCAACATTGTGATGATATAGACTATCAGCTTAGCATGGTCTGACTGTGCACAGCCCCACATCAACATTGTGATGATATTGACTATCAGCTTAGCGTGGTCTAACTGTGCCCAGCATTGTGATGATATAGACTATCAGCTTAGCGTGGTCTAACTGTGCCCAGCATTGTGATGATATTGACTATCAGCTTAGCGTGGTCTAACTGTGCCCAGCATTGTGATGATATAGACTATCAGCTTAGCGTGGTCTAACTGTGCCCAGCATTGTGATGATATTGACTATCAGCTTAGCGTGGTCTAACTGTGCCCAGCATTGTGATGATATTGACTATCAGCTTAGCGTGGTCTAACTGTGCCCAGCATTGTGATGATATAGACTATCAGCTTAGCGTGGTCTAACTGTGCCCAGCATTGTGATGATATAGACTATCAGCTTAGCGTGGTCTAACTGTGCCCAGCCCCACATCAACATTGTGATGATATTGACTATCAGCTTAGCGTGGTCTAACTGTGCCCAGCATTGTGATGATATAGACTATCAGCTTAGCGTGGTCTAACTGTGCCCAGCCCCACATCAACATTGTGATGATATAGACTATCAGCTTAGCATGGTCTGACTGTGCACAGCCCCACATCAACATTGTGATGATATTGACAATCAGCTTAGCGTGGTCTAACTGTGCCCAGCATTGTGATGATATAGACTATCAGCTTAGCGTGGTCTGACTGTGCCCAGCATTGTGATGATATTGACTATCAGCTTAGCGTGGTCTAACTGTGCCCAGCATTGTGATGATATAGACTATCAGCTTAGCATGGTCTAACTGTGCCCAGCATTGTGATGATATAGACTATCAGCTTAGCGTGGTCTAACTGTGCCCAGCATTGTGATGATATTGACTATCAGCTTAGCATGGTCTAACTGTGCCCAGCATTGTGATGATATTGACTATCAGCTTAGCATGGTCTAACTGTGCCCAGCATTGTGATGATATTGACTATCAGCTTAGCGTGGTCTAACTGTGCCCAGCATTGTGATGATATTGACTATCAGCTTAGCGTGGTCTAACTGTGCCCAGCATTGTGATGATATAGACTATCAGCTTAGCGTGGTCTAACTGTGCCCAGCATTGTGATGATATTGACTATCAGCTTAGCATGGTCTAACTGTGCCCAGCATTGTGATGATATAGACTATCAGCTTAGCGTGGTCTAACTGTGCCCAGCATTGTGATGATATAGACTATCAGCTTAGCGTGGTCTAACTGTGCCCAGCATTGTGATGATATAGACTATCAGCTTAGCGTGGTCTAACTGTGCCCAGCATTGTGATGATATAGACTATCAGCTTAGCGTGGTCTAACTGTGCCCAGCATTGTGATGATATAGACTATCAGCTTAGCGTGGTCTAACTGTGCCCAGCATTGTGATGATATTGACTATCAGCTTAGCGTGGTCTAACTGTGCCCAGCATTGTGATGATATAGACTATCAGCTTAGCGTGGTCTAACTGTGCCCAGCATTGTGATGATATAGACTATCAGCTTAGCGTGGTCTAACTGTGCCCAGCATTGTGATGATATAGACTATCAGCTTAGCGTGGTCTAACTGTGCCCAGCATTGTGATGATATAGACTATCAGCTTAGCGTGGTCTAACTGTGCCCAGCATTGTGATGATATAGACTATCAGCTTAGCGTGGTCTAACTGTGCCCAGCATTGTGATGATATTGACTATCAGCTTAGCGTGGTCTAACTGTGCCCAGCATTGTGATGATATTGACTATCAGCTTAGCGTGGTCTAACTGTGCCCAGCATTGTGATGATATTGACTATCAGCTTAGCATGGTCTGACTGTGCCCAGCCCCACATCAACATTGTGATGATATTGACTATCAGCTTAGCGTGGTCTAACTGTGCCCAGCATTGTGATGATATAGACTATCAGCTTAGCGTGGTCTAACTGTGCCCAGCCCCACATCAACATTGTGATGATATTGACTATCAGCTTAGCGTGGTCTAACTGTGCCCAGCATTGTGATGATATAGACTATCAGCTTAGCGTGGTCTAACTGTGCCCAGCATTGTGATGATATAGACTATCAGCTTAGCGTGGTCTAACTGTGCCCAGCATTGTGATGATATTGACTATCAGCTTAGCGTGGTCTAACTGTGCCCAGCATTGTGATGATATAGACTATCAGCTTAGCGTGGTCTAACTGTGCCCAGCATTGTGATGATATAGACTATCAGCTTAGCGTGGTCTAACTGTGCCCAGCATTGTGATGATATAGACTATCAGCTTAGCATGGTCTGACTGTGCCCAGCATTGTGATGATATAGACTATCAGCTTAGCGTGGTCTAACTGTGCCCAGCATTGTGATGATATTGACTATCAGCTTAGCGTGGTCTAACTGTGCCCAGCATTGTGATGATATTGACTATCAGCTTAGCGTGGTCTAACTGTGCCCAGCATTGTGATGATATAGACTATCAGCTTAGCATGGTCTAACTGTGCCCAGCATTGTGATGATATAGACTATCAGCTTAGCGTGGTCTAACTGTGCCCAGCATTGTGATGATATAGACTATCAGCTTAGCGTGGTCTAACTGTGCCCAGCATTGTGATGATATAGACTATCAGCTTAGCGTGGTCTAACTGTGCCCAGCATTGTGATGATATAAACTATCAGCTTAGCGTGGTCTAACTGTGCCCAGCATTGTGATGATATAGACTATCAGCTTAGCATGGTCTAACTGTGCCCAGCATTGTGATGATATAGACTATCAGCTTAGCGTGGTCTAACTGTGCCCAGCATTGTGATGATATAGACTATCAGCTTAGCGTGGTCTAACTGTGCCCAGCATTGTGATGATATTGACTATCAGCTTAGCGTGGTCTAACTGTGCCCAGCATTGTGATGATATTGACTATCAGCTTAGCGTGGTCTAACTGTGCCCAGCATTGTGATGATATAGACTATCAGCTTAGCATGGTCTGACTGTGCCCAGCCCCACATCAACATTGTTATGATATTGACTATCAGCTTAGCGTGGTCTAACTGTGCCCAGCATTGTGATGATATAGACTATCAGCTTAGCGTGGTCTAACTGTGCCCAGCCCCACATCAACATTGTTATGATATTGACTATCAGCTTAGCGTGGTCTAACTGTGCCCAGCATTGTGATGATATAGACTATCAGCTTAGCGTGGTCTAACTGTGCCCAGCATTGTGATGATATAGACTATCAGCTTAGCGTGGTCTAACTGTGCCCAGCATTGTGATGATATTGACTATCAGCTTAGCGTGGTCTAACTGTGCCCAGCATTGTGATGATATTGACTATCAGCTTAGCGTGGTCTAACTGTGCCCAGCATTGTGATGATATTGACTATCAGCTTAGCGTGGTCTAACTGTGCCCAGCATTGTGATGATATTGACTATCAGCTTAGCGTGGTCTAACTGTGCCCAGCATTGTGATGATATTGACTATCAGCTTAGCATGGTCTGACTGTGCCCAGCCCCACATCAACATTGTTATGATATTGACTATCAGCTTAGCGTGGTCTAACTGTGCCCAGCATTGTGATGATATAGACTATCAGCTTAGCGTGGTCTAACTGTGCCCAGCCCCACATCAACATTGTGATGATATTGACTATCAGCTTAGCGTGGTCTAACTGTGCCCAGCATTGTGATGATATAGACTATCAGCTTAGCGTGGTCTAACTGTGCCCAGCATTGTGATGATATAGACTATCAGCTTAGCGTGGTCTAACTGTGCCCAGCATTGTGATGATATTGACTATCAGCTTAGCGTGGTCTAACTGTGCCCAGCATTGTGATGATATAGACTATCAGCTTAGCGTGGTCTAACTGTGCCCAGCATTGTGATGATATTGACTATCAGCTTAGCGTGGTCTAACTGTGCCCAGCATTGTGATGATATAGACTATCAGCTTAGCGTGGTCTAACTGTGCCCAGCATTGTGATGATATAGACTATCAGCTTAGCGTGGTCTAACTGTGCCCAGCATTGTGATGATATTGACTATCAGCTTAGCGTGGTCTAACTGTGCCCAGCATTGTGATGATATAGACTATCAGCTTAGCGTGGTCTAACTGTGCCCAGCATTGTGATGATATAGACTATCAGCTTAGCGTGGTCTAACTGTGCCCAGCATTGTGATGATATAGACTATCAGCTTAGCATGGTCTAACTGTGCCCAGCATTGTGATGATATAGACTATCAGCTTAGCGTGGTCTAACTGTGCCCAGCATTGTGATGATATTGACTATCAGCTTAGCATGGTCTAACTGTGCCCAGCATTGTGATGATATAGACTATCAGCTTAGCGTGGTCTAACTGTGCCCAGCATTGTGATGATATTGACTATCAGCTTAGCGTGGTCTAACTGTGCCCAGCATTGTGATGATATTGACTATCAGCTTAGCGTGGTCTAACTGTGCCCAGCATTGTGATGATATAGACTATCAGCTTAGCGTGGTCTAACTGTGCCCAGCATTGTGATGATATAGACTATCAGCTTAGCATGGTCTAACTGTGCCCAGCATTGTGATGATATTGACTATCAGCTTAGCATGGTCTGACTGTGCCCAGCCCCACATCAACATTGTTATGATATTGACTATCAGCTTAGCATGGTCTAACTGTGCCCAGCATTGTGATGATATTGACTATCAGCTTAGCATGGTCTAACTGTGCCCAGCATTGTGATGATATAGACTATCAGCTTAGCGTGGTCTAACTGTGCCCAGCATTGTGATGATATTGACTATCAGCTTAGCGTGGTCTGACTGTGCCCAGCCCCACATCAACATTGTTATGATATTGACTATCAGCTTAGCATGGTCTAACTGTGCCCAGCATTGTGATGATATAGACTATCAGCTTAGCGTGGTCTAACTGTGCCCAGCATTGTGATGATATTGACTATCAGCTTAGCGTGGTCTAACTGTGCCCAGCATTGTGATGATATAGACTATCAGCTTAGCGTGGTCTAACTGTGCCCAGCATTGTGATGATATAGACTATCAGCTTAGCGTGGTCTAACTGTGCCCAGCATTGTGATGATATTGACTATCAGCTTAGCGTGGTCTAACTGTGCCCAGCATTGTGATGATATAGACTATCAGCTTAGCGTGGTCTAACTGTGCCCAGCATTGTGATGATATAGACTATCAGCTTAGCGTGGTCTAACTGTGCCCAGCATTGTGATGATATAGACTATCAGCTTAGCATGGTCTAACTGTGCCCAGCATTGTGATGATATAGACTATCAGCTTAGCGTGGTCTAACTGTGCCCAGCATTGTGATGATATTGACTATCAGCTTAGCATGGTCTAACTGTGCCCAGCATTGTGATGATATAGACTATCAGCTTAGCGTGGTCTAACTGTGCCCAGCATTGTGATGATATTGACTATCAGCTTAGCGTGGTCTAACTGTGCCCAGCATTGTGATGATATTGACTATCAGCTTAGCGTGGTCTAACTGTGCCCAGCATTGTGATGATATAGACTATCAGCTTAGCGTGGTCTAACTGTGCCCAGCATTGTGATGATATAGACTATCAGCTTAGCATGGTCTAACTGTGCCCAGCATTGTGATGATATTGACTATCAGCTTAGCATGGTCTGACTGTGCCCAGCCCCACATCAACATTGTTATGATATTGACTATCAGCTTAGCATGGTCTAACTGTGCCCAGCATTGTGATGATATTGACTATCAGCTTAGCATGGTCTAACTGTGCCCAGCATTGTGATGATATAGACTATCAGCTTAGCGTGGTCTAACTGTGCCCAGCATTGTGATGATATTGACTATCAGCTTAGCATGGTCTAACTGTGCCCAGCATTGTGATGATATTGACTATCAGCTTAGCGTGGTCTAACTGTGCCCAGCATTGTGATGATATAGACTATCAGCTTAGCGTGGTCTAACTGTGCCCAGCATTGTGATGATATTGACTATCAGCTTAGCGTGGTCTAACTGTGCCCAGCATTGTGATGATATTGACTATCAGCTTAGCGTGGTCTAACTGTGCCCAGCATTGTGATGATATTGACTATCAGCTTAGCGTGGTCTAACTGTGCCCAGCATTGTGATGATATTGACTATCAGCTTAGCGTGGTCTAACTGTGCCCAGCATTGTGATGATATTGACTATCAGCTTAGCGTGGTCTAACTGTGCCCAGCATTGTGATGATATTGACTATCAGCTTAGCATGGTCTAACTGTGCCCAGCATTGTGATGATATAGACTATCAGCTTAGCGTGGTCTAACTGTGCCCAGCATTGTGATGATATTGACTATCAGCTTAGCGTGGTCTAACTGTGCCCAGCATTGTGATGATATTGACTATCAGCTTAGCGTGGTCTAACTGTGCCCAGCATTGTGATGATATTGACTATCAGCTTAGCGTGGTCTAACTGTGCCCAGCATTGTGATGATATAGACTATCAGCTTAGCGTGGTCTAACTGTGCCCAGCATTGTGATGATATAGACTATCAGCTTAGCGTGGTCTAACTGTGCCCAGCATTGTGATGATATTGACTATCAGCTTAGCGTGGTCTAACTGTGCCCAGCATTGTGATGATATAGACTATCAGCTTAGCGTGGTCTAACTGTGCCCAGCATTGTGATGATATAGACTATCAGCTTAGCGTGGTCTAACTGTGCCCAGCATTGTGATGATATTGACTATCAGCTTAGCGTGGTCTAACTGTGCCCAGCATTGTGATGATATAGACTATCAGCTTAGCGTGGTCTAACTGTGCCCAGCATTGTGATGATATAGACTATCAGCTTAGCGTGGTCTAACTGTGCCCAGCATTGTGATGATATAGACTATCAGCTTAGCGTGGTCTAACTGTGCCCAGCATTGTGATGATATTGACTATCAGCTTAGCGTGGTCTAACTGTGCCCAGCATTGTGATGATATAGACTATCAGCTTAGCGTGGTCTAACTGTGCCCAGCATTGTGATGATATAGACTATCAGCTTAGCGTGGTCTAACTGTGCCCAGCCCCACATCAACATTGTGATGGTATATATCTAACCCCAACTGCTGATTAAAGGGAGACTATGCTTCTAATTGTGTTTTTTTTTACTTGTCAATTTTTTTTATTTGTTGAAAATCAAATAAATCAATAATCAATCTGTTCAGTTCCAAAAAAATAATTGAATCATTGCCCATATTGGGGTTGATATATTGAGGTTAACATATTGAGTTTAACATATATTGAATTTAACATATTGAGGTTTAACATATTGAGGTTGACATATTGAGGTTAACATATTGAGGTTGACATATTGAGGTTGACATATTGAGGTTAACATATTGAGGTTGACATATTGAGGTTGACATATTGAGGTTAACATATTGAGGTTTAACATATTGAGGTTTAACATATTGAAGTTAACATATTGAGGTTTAACATATTAAAGTTAACATATTGAGGTTGACATATTGAGGTTGATATATTGAGGTTAATATATTGAGGTTTAACATATTGAGGTTGACATATTGAAAATTTTAATTTTGTTTTCGTTTCAGACTTTCAAGCCAATATTTGATGAGGTAAGGCAATATTACATGTTTGATCATTATTTCATACAACAGTCACATGTCTTTAATCAAGAGAATTTGACATAGTCATTGTTTAATTTTAAAGATTTCCATTGGAACTGGATTTTAAAATTTTCATGAAGAATTTAAAGTATGAATAAACAAGTGTAATAGAAGTCTGATTTCCATTTTTTATGAAGAAAATTGAAGGAAAAATAGATAGCAAAGTAGGCTTTGTGATATTTATAAGTCTACTGCACATAAGTCACATGATCAATTCTCATTGATATTCACTTTGTGCTTAAATAGATTAGCTAATAATTTGTAAATAAAGAACAGTGGAAGAAATTAATTACTTTTGACATATCATTACACAATGTGATATGATATATTAAAACAATGTGACGACAGCATGAAGAGTCTGGAGGAATCCCGCTGAGAGTATTACGTGAGCGATTGCAACAAGAGGGCGCCACCAAACACTTTCCACCAGGGCGTCTAGACTACCTCCTGCAGAAAGCAGACCAGGACAGAGATGGCCACCTTGATTATGAAGAGTTTGTCAGAGTGGTATGAACTTTCACTTCAACTATATCAAGAAATATTCTGATATGTTTTTTCTCTAAATATTACATTTCAATCTCAATAGCTACTATGACACATGAAAATACATATAAACTGTTCTTAATATAGGTGTAGGTATAGATGACATTGACAATGCTGATTTCAGACAGTGTCTGCTCATAGCGTTTGATAGTAACTGACTTGGATTTAAACCTGGAATCCTTGGATCTTAGTTATAAGGCGAATGCTCGACCAATTGTACTATTTCGGCCAGTTTATAATATATAAAGCAAAGATGCTGCACTTTTGGGGACAATTTGAAAGATCTTATTCATAATGTCCTCAATATATATTGCAATGTGCAAACCTATAACATAAATATATTTATAGCACATGTATCTTTCAGGTGACCACGTCAGAAACACCGATACTCACGAGGACGCAACTGACAAGGTTTCAGAAGTTAGTTCAAGCCTCAGTGAGCTCGGTGGTGCCTAGGAATGCTAAAAGTCGGGCTGGATCGTATGTGGTGGATGACTACATCTCACAATATAACTGCAAACCTCCTCCCATCTTCATGATCCTCATCAGTGTCGTTGAGGTCGGTAATTGCAGGATATTTTTATAAAATGATATGTGTGAACTTTAAAATGTCTGATTCCTTGCAAGATAAGATGGGGCCATTTTGCAAAGCCTTATGTAAATATTTTTAGGTTTTGTAATTAAGATAATGTGGACTAACAATAGGAAATCATTATTTTGGCTCTGCGTGACCTCATTTATTCACACCTATGTTAGACTTTATAGGTATGTGGCCTTGACCATTGACTGAGAAATACAAAAATAATATATCAAAATATCAACTTTTTACAACTGTAATTTTGGGTTGTCATCTTTGCAGAATATTTTTAATGACAGTGTACACTATTCATGTTGGTGCAGATTTTGAATGATCATAGAGAACAAATATGGTCACTTCAAATAGCACTATTTGTAATCAAGTGATTTCACATATTACACTCCAGTCTGAAGATTTTTAGAGTATTTGATTATTATTTTTCTGATATAAAAAACAAACACCTATTTAGGACTGCCACCAATATGTGATGGATATCAATTTGGTCATTATTCTCAGTCTGTAATATATAAGACTATTCTAATATATATCATGTTATTTCTTTTGAATCATACAGTTCACTATACCACAGTAATATTAATGCCAGGTGGGTCTTGATTTTGTTCTTAAGGTAATTGTATTCATAGTGTATGCGGTAGAGCTGAAGGGAACCAAATATGAGGTCACCGCTACGAGTGGAGTGCCTATGTACAGTCCGTTCATCTATAATCCCCAGCGCAGATACGAGGCCTGGCGATATCTCAGCTATATGCTTCTACATCAGGGGTAGGCAACTTCTTGCTATCAGTAAAGAAATATAACAACCTCTACATCAGGGGTAGGCATAGCAGCTTCTTGCTATCAATAAGGAAATATAACAACCTCTACATCAGGGGTAGGCAACTTCTTGCTATTAATAAGGAAATATAACAACCTCTACATCAGGGGTAGGCAACTTCTTGCTATTAATAAGGAAATATAACAACCTCTACATCAGGGGTAGGCATAGCAGCTTCTTGCTATCAGTAAGGAAATATAACAACCTCTACATCAGGGGTAGGCATAGCAGCTTCTTGCTATTAATAAAGAAATATAACATCTTCTACATCAGGGGTAGGCATAGCAGCTTCTTGCTATCAATAAGGAAATATAACTAAAGTTTGTGTACTATACATTTTTAAGCAAAAAGGATTTGGCTGCATTTCATCATGAACTCAGCAACTAAGTATGAAGGTTCCCCTTTAGCTGGAGGTCCCAAGGGTGCACTGCATAGTATCCTTTAAAATACCTAGGAGTTTGTAGTTTTGCCCTTAATAATGCAATGATATTTCATTCACAAACACTACTCATATGAAACCAATTTTACAGAATTTATGTTTTTATTTAAAGTTGTATTTGGAAATGATTGAGATAACTATTAAATGGTTGTATTTCTTGGTTTCAGATATATGCACTTGATATTCAACATGATCTTCCAGCTGTTTCTGGGCATTCCCCTGGAGATGGTTCATAAGTGGTGGAGAGTGGGTATAGTTTATACCCTCGGGGTCATAGCAGGTAGGGTATTATAGTCTATAACCTCAGGGTCATAGCAGGTATAATGCTATACATGTAGTCTATACCCTCGGGTCATAGAGGGTAGGGTGTTATAGTCTATAACCTCAGGGTCATAGCAGGTAGGGTGTGATAGTCTATACCCTCGGGGTCATAGAGGGTAGGGTTCTATAGTCCATACCCTCTTGGTCATAGCAGGTAGGGTGTGATAGTCTATACCCTTGGGGTCATAACAGATAGGGTTCTATAGTCCATACCCTCGGGGTCATAGCAGGTAGGGTGTGATAGTCTATACCCTTGGGGTCATAACAGATAGGGTTCTATAGTCTATACCCTCGGGGTCATAGCAGGTAGGGTGTGATAGTCTATACCCTTGGGGTCATAACAGATAGGGTTCTATAGTCTATACCCTCGGGGTCATAGCAGGTAGGGTGTGATAGTCTATACCCTTGAGCAGGCCTTGACATAAAGACAAAAATGTTGGTTGCCCAGTTGGGCCACCAGAGCATGAGAAGTGGTGGCCCAAAGTTTCTAAGGATAATAGGATGTGTGATACAAAAAGAGAATTGTACATAAGGCCGTTTTAGTGTCTGAGTTGGGGATACTTTTCCCAATCAAATGTCTATTGATCATGATATGATATCTATCAAGGATTAGAATAATAAAATCAAGATAGTTTAGGTCACTAAAAGACCAAAGATATGGTTGCCCAACTGGGCCACTACAACAGGGCATTCACTGGCCCAAACATTGGATCTGGTGGCCCCGGGCCAGTGCATATGTCAAACCCTGCCTTGAGGTCATAACAGGTAGGGTGCTAGGTTCAAACCAGAATTCAGCATTCACATTACATAATCTATCACATCTTTTTGGGAACACAAGGTTTAGATCATCAGCCTATTACTTGCTGTTCATGCTCCATGTATAAATAGAGGTTGCCAAGAACAGATTTTAAATTTTCTTATACAATAAAATGTGACAGAATCTTTTTTTGCACTTTGGTCCTTATTCAGTTTTGGGAAATTTGAATTTTCATCTTATAATTCATATTACTCCATCATTCTTTAATCGATCATTATGGGGATAATGTTCTGAAATGTATAACAGGTTTGTTAGTATGCCAAGTGTTCATTTCATTTGGGGGTAGAATTCTTGCTGATATTGATGTAAGTAATGTGATATTTCAGGGGCCCTCGGCCACTCAGTCATGGACACAAGAACCATGCTGGCCGGAGCCAGTGGCGGATGCTATGCTCTTATAGGGGCCCATTTTGCCATTGTGGTCATGGTTAGTCTGAAACACAACATTTCATCAGACATACAAACTGCTCTTTGATGAAATTTGTTACCAGAGTGTGATTTTAACATTAACATAGATTTAACATAAAAACCTATAAAAATTCAATCATGAAAATATAATCAGATTTTTGATTTAGCTTTTTGCAAGATGTCCACATCCACTTTATATTTGATAAGCAGTGGATTTTAAACTCTTTTTGGTCATGTGTTTTTGCAATAAAATGGGTTCTACACATATTCTAAATGATCATTTCCAAGGAAGCTGGTCTGTTGCATGAGCATCTGGTCTATGATAGCCTGCATTACCTCAGATATTAAACACAATTATACATTAAGCAATACCTCAAGTAATAAATACAATCACACATGACTTCAGATAATAAACAACCATACATGACCTCAGATAAATGATAATAATCATACATTACAATTGACTCATGTCAGGCGCTGACCTAGCCAGGGGATTGTATAGCAATCACAGCATGAAAAGGTTGATATGGGATGGTAACAGTCAAACATGACCACAGATAATAAAAAATCATACCTGAACTCAGATAATATAAAATCATACATGAACTCACATGACAAACAATCATACACGACTTTACATAATAAACAATCACACATGACCTCAGATAAAAACAGACAAACATGACCTCAGATAAAAACAATAGAACATGACCTCAGATAAATAAACACAAACATAATTTCAGACAATAAACAATCATGCATGACCTCAGATAACAAACATACATGACCTCAGATACATTATAGCAATCATACATGACCAGAGAGATGTTTTGGACCAACTGGTAAGATTATTTTGTAAGATAAGAATCAGCATATTACATATTTGAGTGTGGCTTGCTCAAACCTCCCCATAATAGACATGAAATGCAGCTTCCTAACCATGCTGAATGTGTTACTAATTGAAATATGCAGCCTTCCCTTAAGATGCAGGTCAACATCCAGCCCATGCAATTATGCCACCATATCTTTCACACAGTACATTCAATGTTTTAAACTTTTATTGTATCTTTGTATTTTACAGTGGTAGGCAGAATTAATTGCCGGAAAGTATACAATGATTTGGTCACATTGCAATGATAAAAGATTAATTTTACCAAAAAATCAATTTTACAAAAATAATCAGTCACTAACAATCGATGCCTTTCTTATACAAACAGTGAAATAATAAGCAATATCTGCAAACTATTTAGTATTGTTATTGCTTCACAGGAACAAGAATATGGCATATGTGGTTAGGGTTGAATGGATGCCTTGCTAAGAAATGCATGTTATTATGGCAGGTCCAGCCAAAAATACCCATGATAGGTTTAGATGTAAGATAATTGTTTAAAATTCTCTTGTCTTTGAGAAAGTCTGGTACCATTTTACAGTATAAGGCTACACAATACAAATCATTAAAAAAAATACAAAAAATCACCAACTGCAAACCTTAAATATACTACTGGTGTATACATTATTAGAGGTGTTGGAGTTGAACAAAGCTGGGCAAATTAAAACTAAGACGTGATTATTAAGTGTGTGGTGGTTGTGTGTGTACTCCAGGTTCCCTAGGCCATTCCTTAGCTGACCATAACACGTTCCTGGCAGGTGCGAGTGGTGGTTGCTATGCCCTCATTGGCGCACATTTTGCCATTGTCATCATGGTTGGTATTCCTTCAAATAATCATCTACTGTACCCACTAGCCCTAAGCATTTGATAAATCGTCATGAAACCAATCAGAAAATGTGTTTCAGAATATGTAGATAATTACCAAATAATCAAATAATGATTATTCAACAATTTTGATAAGATATTTTTATATTAACATTTACATAAGTGCTTCTTTAACTGCACTACATAGAGTAAAGGAACCATTTTAAGATTTACTTCCTTAAGACAGCATTTGCTTGTTTAATATTAAATGTTTACACAATTCACAATTCAAGAATGCCTCTAATAGAACATTCTTTGAGGAGTAACTTGATATTTCAGAATTGGAAGGAGATGACACATGATTGGTTGTCTGGTCCGGTCCGCTTCGTGCTAAGTGCACCGGTCAGACTTCTCATATGGACATTACTAGGTGTGTAGAAAGAAGTAAACAATATCAGATCTGTTATATTAAGGTGCTTCTGTTTACAGAATGAATTGGGAGCAGCTAATGCTTGATGCGGTCTTTTATATTAAGGTTGCATCACTTTGTGATTTAAAAAGCTGTTCGTTAACAAATCCTAATGTAATGATACTGCATAAGGATTGATACTATCTTAACCAATTGCTTTTTGGCAATCCCGTCATGCAACTACAATTTCCTGTCTCCTTGGAAAGGAAAAGATTCTCGTCACAACAAAAGTGTTGAGAATTAAACTCCTAAGCTTTTATATACAGTACCATAATGAGTCTTGTCTTATAAATGGTTTACTCTTGCAGCTGGGATAGATACGGGCATGGCTATCTACAACCGTTACCAGGGAGGCTCAGCCAATGTTGGCTACGCTGCTCATTTTGCTGGAGCTCTTGCAGGTTAATATCGCATCACAGATTTAAAGAGAAAATGTCTTTTTCATGATAGTCATTTCAACCATTGATATAGCAATATATGAAAAAATATTATTAGATAGTTATAGTTTCAGAGAAAATCGGTTTTAAAAATTCTTCCTTTTTTTTTACTTAAGTATTATATATGTGTGTTAATGATGCAGGGTTGCTGATTGGCATCCCAGTGTTGAAGAACATAGACAAGAAGCCGTGGGAGGAGATCGTGTGGTGGGTGGCCCTCATTGCCTACCTCCTAGCTGTCATCTTTGCCGTCTGCTGGAACACCTTCTATCCTGGATTCCCCGAAACAGATTGGAGAAAATGCTGTCCAATGCCTGAATTCTGAACATCAATAATTCTTTACGGAGACTTTGCTGATCCAGTAGAGTTTATAGATTACTGTTTACAGAATGAATTGAGAGCAGATTTTAACCCAGCTAACAATTTTACGTTTTTTCTACTTTGTCAGCACGCTGTGTTTTGGTGCTGAGCACATTGTAACATGACGTTGTAATGGGCGTAGATTTGTCAACACCAGATAACGTTGTGAGCAAGTTGTTGTACAACATTGCGATCACGTGCTCAGCATATGTTTAGAGCATTGTAAGCACCACAACTTTATCCTTCTACGTATTCAGCATGTTGAAAAATCGTAGAAAGACAACTAAACCTTATTGCTACGTGCTCACAATGTTGTTTCTACATTGTGTGTTACCTGGGAAGCCACTTTACTGCCCAGTGTTAGCATTCTGGAGACCTTCATGTGCAGTGTTCTCTTATAGCTTATATTAATGTAAAGCATGCTGAACTTATGTTGATGCTTGAGGTTAATGGTGTTCATATGAGGTCATATTATGAGGGTCCTTTTTTATTCTTGTTATGGTATGATATAAATAGTGCAACAATGAGTTACTTTCTTCTTGCAGTTTCTTGCCATCTGCATAATCTGAGACTTAGTTGGGTATGTAGAAATAACTACCGTAACTATCACAGTTCAGGTGAAACCTTGAGCCCAGTGTTATCAAGTTTTAAATTGTTTCGATATGTATTAATAGTATTTGTTTAATGTTAATCAGTGTTCATGGAGAATATTAATTAGAAATGATTTTTCTGCTTGGCCAAATGTATAAATAAAAAAACATGTTTTTTCATTCTCTGTGCCATTTCATCTCCTTCATAAATGTGATAAGATAATACTGTATCCTGCACCCTTTTACACCATCTGCAAGAATATTCCTGCTAGCATACTCCTGCTAGCATATCCCTGTTAGCATATTTCTGCTTTCATATTCCAGCTAGTATATTCCTGCTAGCATATTCTTGTTTTATAGTTTTAGGTCTGCATATAACAGCTATTGCAAATTGGATTCAATAGCATTTTATCATGAAATGTCATATTTATATTGTTTTAGAATTTAAATTTCTGTGTGTGATATTTTAATGAAGTAAAGAGTTTAACATAAAGCTTTAATTTGATTACCTTCAATGGTACAGTACCCCAGGTGTAAATCTAGTACTTCCATTTACATTGATATACATTTAATTGGCTTTCTAGGGAGCTGGTCATGAAAAAGAACTTGCTTGATATTTTATCATTGCATTAATCATATATAACTAATGCTTAGAATATGGAAGATATGTAGATAATGCTTAGAATATGCATGTTAGACCATGCTTAAATAATACCTGTGTGTTATCTTCCATTTGTGAAACAAAGAATTAGTTTACTACTTTGCAATGTGTAAAAATGTTTACAACTTGCAGAATGGAAGTTCTTGACATTTCCATAATTAGGACCATTTTCGGTCTGCAAGAAATATTAAATATGTGTGAAATATCATTTGAAATAAGTTTCTACCCATTGCACCTTTTATTGGTATTTCAGTATTTGTTTCTTCATGCTTTGACTTATATTTGCATGTATATGAAAGCAACACCTGACCAGTCTGATAGGTTTTGTAGCACACACATTGTGTACACACATACCTATATATATATGTTTATAAAATATATATATTATATATACATGTTGTATACATGTATATATTTTTATATTATCATATTTTGGCATTTTGTTATCATCTTGACATGTACAGTTTAATATGCAATTTAACTCAGGTTTTAAGTAGCAAACTTTATATTTTGTTGAAACATGTGCCTATATTGAAACCTTATAAAAATATGAAAATGTAAAAGGATGTTCTAAGAATTATGGTCACGAAAGATCCAATAAGATGACAGAATGATTTTTGATATAATAGAATACCTGTAAATATGATTTTGTATGAGATGTATTATGCAATGGCAAACACAAATTGGTTTGGATATATGTGAAGCTAATCCATTTGATTCACTTAATGGTGCTCTCGACAGGCTTAAATAAATATGAATACTATTCTACTATGATATTTTTTCATTCACCTAACAATGCAGAGTTTATGCAAATGAAGTGTCACATGGAGCTTTAGTACCTGGTCATTGCTTCAAACATTTGATTAAAGATTAATCCTATTTACTCTTACTTGATGTATGTTTGCCGTGATTTTTTGATCATATCCCCTTCATGATGTTATACTAACTCCCATACGATACCTCCCTGTGGCTTTGCCAACCCATGCCAGAAATGTAAATGCTCCTCCATGTGTCTCAAATACAACTTTACCATTTTGAAATAAACCTTCCAGGCCCAAGTCGCATGATCACCACTACTGCTGGGGGATGGCATGACCACATTAACAACCAGGTGAATGCCACCAGGTGGCACTACATTATATCAACAATAGGATAGTTAATACCCCAGTCACATTTGTACCGATTTCAGTTAAGATGCCCAACCGATGGGAATTTTTTTTACAAAATCGGCCATGAGGGCACTGGGACAGGGTGGCCACGCACCTGGAAAAGTCAGGGAAAAACTTTTTTTTTTCAAGGTCAGGGAAATGTCAGGGAATTTTAAAAAGTGTCAGGGAAATTTCTGATTGACAGAAATGTCAGGGAAAAGTCAGGGAATTTTGTTCATTTTCATAATCATTGAGTACTTTTAGATCATTGATGGGTTTAAAACAAACATTCACGATGAAGAATAACTGAGGGAACAAAATGAGCTCCTTTGGCTTTAATACTATAATAGCAAGAATTAAAGTTTCCAAGTTGAAGCTCAAATACCCATGATGTTGTTACATGTCTTACTTATTTTTTTACCCTCAGCCCCTGATGTAATCAGGCTGAGGGTATTGCAGTACTCCTGGCGTGGGTATGTATGTCTATGTCTGTATGTCTGTAGCGAACATCCTTGTCATCGCGATAACTTGAGAACAAATGATGGCAGCTTCATCTAACTTGACACACATAAGCATCTGGTAAAAAGCTCGGACGAGTTCGATGAACAGCGACCTTGACCTATTTTTCAAGGTCACAGGGACAATTTTGTAAAATCCCAAGAATCGCAATAACTCAAGAACGAATGATGGCAGCTTTATGAGATTTGACACACGTAAGCATCTGGTGAAGATCTCATAATTTTTTCTATGAAACATGACCTTCATCTCCTTTTCAAGGTCACAGGGACAATTATGTGAAACCATCCTTGTCATCGTGATAACTCAAGAACAAATGATGGCAGCTTCATGAAACTTGACACACATAAGCATCTGGTGAAAACCTTGGATGAGTTCGATGGCCGGCGACCTTGACCTATTTTTGAAGGTCACAGGGACAATTTTGTAAAATCCCAAGAATCGCAATAACTCAAGAACGAATGATGGCAGCTTTATGAGATTTGACACACGTAAGCATCTGGTGAAGACCTCATAATTTTTTCTATGAAACATGACCTTCATCTCCTTTTCAAGGTCACAGGGACAATTATGTGAAACCATCCTTGTCATCATGATAACTCAAGAACAAATGATGGCAGCTTCATGAAACTTGACACACATAAGCATCAGGTGAAAACCTCGGACGAGTTCAGTGGACGGCGACCTTCACCTACTTTTCAAGGTCACAGGGACAATTATGTGAAATCATCCTTGTCATTGTGATAATTCAAGAACAAATAATGGCAGCTTCATTAAACTTGACACACATAAGCATCTGGTGAAAACCTCGGACGAGACCTATGGACGGCGACCTTGACATATTTTTCAAGGTCACAGGGACAATTATGTGAAATCCCTAGAATCACAATAACTCTAGAACAAATGAGCATCTGTTGAAGACCTCAGACATTTTTCTATGGAACATGACCTTCACCTACTTTTCAAGGTCACAGTGACAATTATGTGAAATTCCTATCATTGCTATAACTTGAGAACGAATGATGGCAGCTTTATGAGACTTGACACACATAAGCATCTGGTGAAGACCTCAGTGAAGACCTTCACCTACTTTTCAAGGTCACAGGAACAATTATGTGGTGCGGTGACGTTTTGTTCACAAATATTGTGTGGAGCGAATGTTGTGCAATAAGTTACCAGGGCTGAGGGTTGATGCATGTCTGATGCCTATGTTTATTTGTTCTAGTCAGTAGATATCATTCCAATATTGTGGCCTCCCAGGCTTTACATATATATTTTCCAAATCATGAACATATGAAGGGTGGAATGGGCGGCTGTAGGGGAGAATGGAGGCCGCATTACCTGGAATTATTTTTTGAGTCAGGGAAAAGTCAGGGAAATGTCAGGGAATTTTTTTCTCATCAGAGTGTGGCCACCCTGTGGGAGATCATTAGCCAAAAGTGGGCAGTTTTAAGACGTTGTACGGGAACTTTTCATCTGCAACATAAAAGTTGCTGGTGTTTCCAGGATGTCCTCTCACCAAACATTATCTTAAGGGTATTTATGGGTGTTGGTAGTGAGTGCCCCCTAGTGGCAGAGGAGTAAATTACCAAAATACTGTACTTGATGGGAATTGGTACATTTACGCTGTAAAAATACATTCGCTATTAAATTAAAAGCATTCATGACATGAATCAATATTTAAACACTACAATATTTGAACTATAAGGTATGATTACAAGTATATTTCTTTCAAAATAGTATTTTGTCCTAATTTTCCTTGATGATAGTTTTGATGAGAAATGAAGAAGACAAGCAAATAAGTTCTGCAGATTACACAACAGGAGTAGACTTGTTTTTAGCTGCGTTTATTTCATTTCATTGGGAAGAAATTTCACTGTGATCCTAGTGAAACAGATTTTCTCATTTTGATTTGTATAATTTGTTAAGATCACTTTTACAAAGTTGTTTGGAAATCCACTTTATTATGGTCCCACAATCTGCAGAACTTTTTCCCTTTAAAATTTTGACATGACAAAATAAATTTTGGAGCAGTGACATATTACTACTTCACTTTTTATGAGTTAAAAAGAAATTCCATTGTGATTTTCAAATAATAAATCAATAATTTTATTACAAAAATGAATACCATAAAATGTAATTTCATGACTTGAAAGTTGTAATGAAAAAGGAACTCTTTTTGACAGTTGAGCATTTATCCCGTACTTTTTTTTGGTGCTTTTTATACCAAAATTTCAATGGTGCTTCAAACATAGATATATTACAAAGTCATCTGTTTTTAGCATGATGTTTTTCAATATGAGAGATATTTCAATGTTGTTGTCCTTTATAGGGAATCATCTTTAGGGTACCTAGTACCTTCCTACTTTTCACTAATTGAGCCATTAATATAACGAGTTGAATTAGGAGTTCAAACATTCAGAAAAATAAAAATAAATCTCACAATTTTTATGTGCTTTTTATACCAAAAATATTTCATATGAGATATGTTTCAATTTTGTTGTCCTTTAAAGGATATCATCTACACTGTACCCAGTATGGAAACAGATTAAAGGGGGAGTTCCTAATAATTGGGTTGTACCCCAAACCATGTGATTTTTTGTCATAAAATCATTCATTTGGTTGCCAGTAGTCATCTCACAAATTTCAAGTGTATCTTGTAAACGTTGTGATGATCAAATTTCACTTCAAAGTTTGGATCATGACAGATCTCCGAAGTCAGTCCGGAATTTTATTACCCCCTGTCACGTGGGGTGGTGACGTAGAGAGTGTAACATTTTGGGAAAACCCCTAGCCCAGCATCATGGAGTCGGAGGGAGATTTTACAGATAGTGATTGTTCAACAAGTGTTTCTGACATAATAGAGGTCCAAAGTTTATGTGGATCATCTGAGGATGAAAGAAGTGGGTCTGAGCCACCTTCAGGTAGCTTTATTGAGCAGGGTAAAGTTCAGGGATGGCAATTTGACCCCCCACAACAAACAAGACTCGTAGCCTGCAAACTGTGATTGACAAGAGTCTGACAGTGGGGATGATCTTCAACAAATCAAAATAGTATATGTTATGATAGCAGATAGTTTGTTATGACACAACATATCACACTGTGCCAATTAACAATTATGAAAACAAAACACGAACCTTGGCCATGCGATTTAACTTATCTTATTTTTCAGTCATTTGTATGGACCACAAAGTATATACTCAAAGTTTAAAATCTTGAAAAGACTTGCATATCACAAACATGTTCATATAAAATAAAAGTTAAAAGAGGTTTTAAAATTAAGGACCATTTTCTTTAAATTTGACAATGTTTTGGTAAATGTTTTCCTGGGGACAACACATTGAAGCACTGAGGTATCTACATTCACCTCTCATTTCAGAACCCTGACCTTGTATGCTAGTGTTTCTGACACTGCCACTTGATCATGGCATCAGTAGTGGAGACTTGTCTAGAACTTCTTTCCTCTGTTTTGTGGATTGTGAAATGACCTCTGTTCAGCTAATCTAATCATCACTAGGTTTGTGATGTGGTCTAATAAGAATTACAGTTCATTTTAGTCTAGGGAACCTCTGGTAGTCATTGTTTCAGGCCCAACTGTTACCACATTCTGACTCAAGAACAAAATATTCTCTTCATAGATAACCCTGGTTGTGTTTCAAACCTGCATATTTTGTGTATTTCAAACTTTTGTTGCCACAATTTTTGGGGAATTGAAAACATTGATCCCTTGTCAATTACTTTTGTCGCAAATATTTATGACACACAATTCCCCTGACAATGAGAGCAGCTTATTTTGAGTACATGTTGAGGGGCCAGCTTCACCCACCATTGTGAGACCCAGTTTCCCGGGATAAGGAGTTACACCCGTGACGTATAATCTCCGAAGTTTTATTACCCTCCCGAACCCGACCTTTCTTTCCAGGACAGCCTGCTGCCACAACAAAGATCCACTTTGTAAATAAACAGTTGGCCAGATTAATGTAGGATGTGTGTGATATGATATCTTATTACCATATATTTCATTACATGTTAAAAAAAAATAAGGTTAGATTATTAGGAACTCCCCCTTTAACTTTGCTCACAATTAAGACCTACTTGTTCCTGGGTGGGGGTGTGGCCTGCTGACCCACCCTGCTGCAGTTTAAACCTCGACTTGGGCTGGAAGGTGGTGATTTGGCAGATTGATTCTTTCTTCAGGCAATCCCTCTCATGATGCACAATTTTCTCACAGAAAAAGCATCTGGATTTAATTGGTCTTCTCGCTGGTGAAGATGGTTACCTTAGGTCTACACATTTTTTTCTACACTCACACTCAATGTGGCCTGTATCCCTGCAGTAAAAAAGTGGATATCTTTGTGGAGAGGTTGAAGGTGATCTGTTGGATTGCCTAGCCATCCAATACACCAGTCCCTTCAACTCGTCAAATTTCCGTCTACTAGGACAAGCTCTATCCCTAGGGAGAGCATGATTGTCCACGTGATAAATCAAGGGAACCTTGTTGTGACAATGATGGTGAACTTGCAAATCTAACAGCTAGGTCAGGATCTTGAAAGGATACCTGTCTGGAGGCCAAATTAACAGTGTTACCCCATATTGTTTTTTGGTTTGTTAACCTATCTTTTTATCTTTTAACTTGGCTAATGCTTTATGAATGGTTCTAGGTTTCTTATGGGATGAAGCCATGGCAGCTGCTAGTTTATCTCTAGTACCTCAAAGGATTACTACTACCCTTGAAAGCAATGATTGGTGATCTATATACACATTCCGCAAATTCATCAATGTCTCCCTACACTCCTTGTTTCATGTCTTGCAGTTCCTGTCTTTTGTCCAAAGGGCGTTCAATTTGACCATAGCGGGTCTTCAAACATTTCAATAACCTTGAATATGATTTGTTTCAGATATACGCCTATCTTTGACAAAGTTGATAGCCTTCTCTCCCAGGTATTCTTTTAGTCTTTGTAGTTTCGGTTTCTTGGACCACTTATATTGTTTGGCAATGTTGGCAAGTTGATAGATAAATCCATGCCAATCACCTGTAAACATAGGAAGCTTGGGTGGTGGAGGGGATCTGAGAAGTCTATGATGAAGTCTACTCCAAATTCTATCTCGATTCCTTGTCCTATTATGATTCTGATGATCACGATCATGATCATTATCTAAATGAGAGTTGGTGGATGCATCAGAACCTGTGTCACTGTTGGAGGATATGTCAGAACTATCAGAGTCAGAAGTAGTAGAATCTGATGAAGATGTACTGGGTGACCTGTATCTATTTCTATGATAGCATCCATGTCCTGTTGCCTTGTGGGGCTGGAGAACTAGCATGAATAGGTGGTACCATAGATGGCTGTGGCAATACAGGCCTAGGTGGAGCCACTGGCTGAGGCATAAGGGAAGCCACAGGTATGGTTTGAGAAGGCAACTAAGAAATAGGCAATGGTGGAAAGGGAGGTGGAAAACAAGAATGAATCCATGCTAGTCCTAGTGGGCAAAGGACTGAGCATATGAGGCAGCATAGACAATAGAGGTCTGTCAGACCTAATGGAGGATTTATGAGGAGGCATGACAATATCAACAGTCCAACTAGACTAGACTCTGTACTGTAAGGGAAGCATGAACAGAGGCCGAGCAGATGTGTAAGTCTCCTAAGTGTAATCTCTTGTTCCCTCGCCAGCTCCTCCCTAAACCTGACTTCCTGTAACTGCCTATCATTCTCAAATTTCCTCCTCTCATAATCAATTCGCTTCTGATATTCTAGCATATTCATTTCTAACTGTTGCACAAAGTGTTTTCCTGAGCCACGAGTTCACTCCTAAAACAGGCCATCTGTTCAGCTAATTGTCTTTCCCTAAAAGCTTCTTTCTTTCTCAATCTCTCCTTCCACTGTGTAGAATTAGCCAGATTATTCTCATGTTGAAAGGAATGAGAAGAATGAGTAGAAGATGAATCTGTATGAACACTGCCTGTGGAAAGTGGACCTTCAGGTTCAATATCAGGATTTTGTAAAATAACAAGTCCAGTTCTAATCCATTCATTCCATGTAACAGCTGGAATATCTTCAGCTGTAACAAGAGGCAACATATAGAAATTGAATTTATTTCAGTATACTGATCTCTGAGATCGATGATTGCTTTGACCCCTTTTTTCAACAATGTCATGAAAGAATTAGAGATCCTCAAGTGTAGCAGTGTACAAATTCAATGGATGAGCCATCTGCCAAGGTAACAATTTCAAACAAAGTTTTCACCAAATGTTAACGACAATTAACTAAATATTGTTGTTGTATATATTAGAATATATGGGTATAATGCAACAAATGGTAAGGTATGATAATGATAGCACAATATCAACACACAATCAATCAATCAATACGATTATAATAAGCTAAATATCAATTAAATTCACATTCAATATAGCTGCATACAATATACAAGTTAGCAGAACAATTGACAAAATTGACAATAGCAGAATCTATGCAAAATATCAAGTCAATCCACAAAATTAAGTTGACCAAATAGCAAACAATAATTTGCTATAAGTTTGCCATTTTCATTTCAGCACTGACTATAATTTAACATAACACACATTGGCACCAATTGCAGGGGTAGTGGAACCATGTGTTTCTTAAGCTTTCTTTTTTTCCTCTAAGTTATCCTGGAAAACACAGGTAATTCATTACAATGTAGCCAAAATGTGAACAATAGCTAGGTTGTGTACCAATTAGCAATATAATAATTGAATCACAATGTTATACATGAATGTGAGAGGCCAATCCTTAGGTGCAAATTTCCCAAAGCAAGTCACATAGCCTGAGAGGTCTTATACCAGTTTTAGGGGATATTAAACGTCTTGTTAGGTATTCAGATGCTTTGATATTTTGTATTTTCCATGTGGGCAGTGTAATTTTAAAATCAATTCTGGCTTCTACAGGCAGCCAATGTACACCCATTAGCTTTTCAGTGATATGGTCATTCTTTTTTATTTTACATACAACTCTGGCTGTCGCATTCTGCAGTTTCTGTAACTTTTGCAATTTCACATTTGGATAACCTAGCTAGTAGTGAGTTACCATAATCTAGAGTAGAAGTTACGAATGCATGTGCAAGGCGATTAGCAGTTTTTCCATCGAAGCTATTTCTGATACTTGTTTTCTTATAACAAATTTTGACACACACAATGCATTTCTCCATTTCTTTACGTGACAGCTTTGAACTTTCTTCAGATTTTGGATCCAAGGTAATGTAAAGCTGGGTAATATCTGCATATATATGGTGCATTAAGCCGAATTTTTTATAAGTTTTGATAAGAGTTCCATATTTGTTGTGAAAAGAATAGGCACTGAGCCCTGTGGAACTCCATAATTAATATCAGATATTTTTCCATTTATTGTGATGCATTGTACCTAATAAATGTGATTTAAACCATTTTAAAGCATTTCCGCCAACACCACATCTCTTTTCCAGTCTAATCAGTAATATATCTTGGTCAATAGTCTAATAAGACCAGCATCACTGTTTTATTTTTGTCTATATCCATTAGTATATCATTTTGCACTTTCAATAGGTCCTCGGTACTATGAAATTCGTTGTATGCTGATTGAAACATGCTCTGAATTTTAGTTTTTGTGAGGTGACCAACATATTTTTTTACTACTACCCATTCTATCAATTTTGATAAGTAAGCCAGATTGGATTCCGGTCTATAATTATTTGTTAATAGTTCAAAGCCAAGTTTTGTAATTAGTGGTCTAATAATGACTAATTTTAAGGAATAAGGCATATTGCCCAATATAATAGATTTGTTTATGATTACCGTTAATAGAGGTAATAACGGTCCAATATATATACATTCAGTAAGAAGCCAAGTCGGAACTGGATCTAATTCACATGACTTCTTTGCTGCTTCTTTTGTTAGTTTTTTCACAACTGCCTCTGCGAGTGGAGTAAAATTTACCAGAGATTTGGTGAATCTTGATTGTTCAATGATTTTTTATTCATTTCCATTTCTATCCATCTCTTTACTGATACCCTCGATTTTATCTAAGAAACAATTTTTAAATTCTGTCGCAAATTATTTTGTATCCTCATGTTTGGGGAATGGAGTTTCCTCCTTAGTATTAAGGAGGCCATTTAGTATTTTAAAAAGTTTTTTGGGGGTCAGATGTATTTGAATTGATCACATCTTGTTGAGTTGAGCATTTTATTGTATTTGTTTCTTTGTATTTCTTTTGTATGATTTTTCTTTGTTTATATTTTCAGATAACCATTGTGCCAGTTTTCTTATATTAATGGTTCTTTCAACCACTGGGGCATGCTTATCCAAGATATTTGTCAATTCATTGTATTTAATTGATAATGCGGCTAGATCATCATTATTATAATTCTGACCTGTATTAAATGTAGTTTCAACATCATTTATAAAGTCCTTTATTTTCTTTTTTTATAGTCTCTATATTTTAACTTTTTCTTGTTGCTTCTTCAAATTTTAAATTTTAATGTAAATTGTCCGAACAAATGCCCGCCGCACATGCATGTAAAACAATCCTGTAAATCCTTAAAGTTCCTCCAACTTTTTGGCAAACCCATTTGGTACCCCATATTTGGGGAAGCCATGTGGGAATCCTAGCCTCAATTCCAAATTAATGGCCTTGACCTTGCATGCTTCAGCCTCGAAGTGAAGTTATTGAAGAGGGAAAGCTGAAACTGGAATTGGGTATGAATTCTTGTTATTTATCGATGGTAGCCATAGAAACAGTTGTTGAAATTGGCATTTTAATGTGAGGAATGGTAGTGCCAAAGGATGGGGTGTTATAGAAATGGTTTTTATCTCTTAAATTGGAGGCAAAGACGATAAACTTGACTTCAGACGTTGACCTGACCGAAATTTTTGTCAAACTTTATCAGAAATTGTCAGAATGTCTCACTCAAAACAAGCACCTGTTTGGTCTTGTCACGTTTGAACTGTCAAAAATCCTGCAGAATCTGGACAGAATCCTGAACTAGAAAGTATCTGTCGATGTGCTCTGAAATATTCAGGTTTTAAATTTTGTTTTGAACAGTTCAAGCTTTTGTCAAATCAAATGTGTACAGGTATAAGATGAGTTTCCAACACAAAATGTAACATTTTCTGTGTTATCTTCAGAACGAATTATGCCTTTCCCTTGAAAATATAACAAAGAATATTTCAGGAGCTTGTTTATAAAATTATAAGAACATTTAAACATTCATATAAAACTGACAGAGGCAGGAGGCTTTCACCAGTAATGTTTTGGGGTGGTGTTAATTATGTGTGAGAAGTAGTTTCCAACAGTCTTATCACACCTTGGAGAAAAAATAAATTAGAATTTTTGATAAATTACATTATTAGAATAACACTTTCTGTTTCTTAAAGATTTTAATCATATTTAATCATTTCTACTACAAACGACTAAGAGAAAGCAAACCTGAAAAATGACATGCTAAATATGAATGTGAAAACATTCATATTTTGACCAATTTAAATTGTAGAAAACAAACCAAGTCATTGAAGAATTTCACAAGTAAACTAATGCTATTGCTCATGTCAACAAGAAGTTGGTCACAGAACATTATTTGAAACAATTTAAGATCTGTGAAGAAGCCCTCGTCAGAAACTACTGCCTGTCAGAAACTGCTTTGATGCGTTTATTGTTGTGAGTTGCAGGTTCCGAGTTGTCACCTTGCCCAATTCACTTGAGTTCTTTCCATGTTACATGTGGAACACCAACTTCTGTTGTTAATATTAACTCCTAAGGGGCCAGGCTATCTAAATTTTGTTGATTAGCTGGACTAACCTTCTTTTTTTTTGACTAGTGTATCTACATACTTAATTGATAAAATTTATAACCATGGTTATTCAATATGCTCAATGAAGTGTTGGGGTCAAAAGTTAATGATCCACACAGTCTGACGTCATTATCATGATAACATAATCAAGCAGATGCCAATTGGTTTTGCAGGGTAAACAGACGACGACAACAGAGCTGCAGACGACAACAAAGCTGCGTTTCAGTTTATCAATTGATTACAGATGTTTATCACACCTTTTGACCTTGTTGGCACACGCAGGTGTCAGAGAATGACCTGATGTGAATATTTTTGAAAGTACAGATCTATACATTTTAAAGGCTTTGAAAAATGAACCACAGCTCTATTGTCGTCCACAGGTCAGTTGTCGTCGGCTATATCAAAGTTGCAGCCCAAGGGAATATTACAAAATGACGTCATTGGGCCAGAACAATGGGGACAGTAACAGACAAAGGATGTTGATGGTGCCGTCCTTCCTGTCCATTAGAGGTTAAAATCAGATGGGACTGTTTATCAATAAATCCACCTACGTCTCGCTTTTCAAAATAAACTCAGTTTGAAATATACCTCTGGGATGAGCAGTGATGAAAGTCTTCAGGAATTAACCTGAATTCAGGTTTTTTTTCTTCAAATGTTAAATTTAAAATGGTCTGAACTCAGTCCGAAACATCCAAAAATGACATTTCTGAAAGGGGGTAGGGGTTAATTTTTAAGGGTTTCAGGCTTTTTCCTGAATGTTGACTTTCATAACTGGATGAGTATGTCAGTGGATTTGCAGACTAAGATTGTTTTTGTTCAATTGATCACATACTGGAAATAATGCACAAAAGATGGTAACCCACAATCTTACTCTGCTTGAGTTGAACTTTTTTGTCACTGATTATGTAATCACAATATGATGTCATCACTGCTTTTTTTGTTGTTTACATGGTATAGAAAGATATCCATACACAATGTTGTCAGTTGTTTAAACCATATTGACCACAGGGGGGAAAAAATTACAACCCAAAGGAAATGATTCCAATTTTCCAAGATCAAACAGATCACAGAGTAACACAGATAGTTCCTTTAGCTCCAGATAATGCCTGTAAGCAATGAGTGTCAAAAAAGGAAACATATCCATGTTACAATTTAACAAAAACCCTGTCTTATCCTGGATGATGATTGAAAAATTTAAACTTGAGTCAAATCTCAATAAATGTATACTTAGTCTTAGTGCAGAGGAGTTTGAACTGCCAAGGTACCTTGGAGATTAGAGATATTTCTGGGAATGTCTTCATGGTACAGGGTGTTTGACATTAACATTGGGCCAGTGGCATTGGAAGGGCTTTTGTAACATGGAATATCTTTAATCTTTGTGAATGATATGCTGCTGGGGAGTGGGAATTTATTTCCCTTGGATTGTAAATTGTTTTTTATTTCTGGGCATTATCGTTCAAACAATTTTGAGTGTTCGTCTTGGACAATGATTAAGATTCTGTTTTGTGCATGCGCAGTACTATATCATATAAAAGAAAAAGAGGTGCATGATGACGTGATTATATACAAAACAGAAAGTTCAACATGATATCATAGTTGTCGCCCATTGCTGCAAAATATTGTTTGTTCACGTTGCCTAGCCTAGTAGGGGTGCTTCCCAATCAAAAGAAAAAGAATTCTAGGTAGGAATAGGATGAGTATTAAAGCCTGATCAATAATAAGGTTCTGCGCCTGAAATTTGAGGAATTGGCATCTTTCAGACTATACTTTTTGAGAGCCAGAAAGTAAAATAAATGTTTTTAAAAGATGTGTTTCATGTTGTGCTTAATTTGTTAACTACTTTGTTTTTTTTTTTTGTTTTTTTTTTTTTTTGTTTGTTTTGTTTTTTGCTTTTTGAGGGGGAGGGGGGGGTGTTGTTAGTTTCTAATTTGTTTCCTTTCACTTTCCTTTTTTTGCCGTGTTGAGTAGCACTTTTTCTTGTTTAGCCTTTGGACCAGTATTTAAAATTCTACTGGCCTGGATTTGAGTCAAATTCCTTTATACATGTTTCTTTATATGTTTTATGTCATTGGTCAATAGTGAAGAGCAAAATGACCAATGAATTTAAGGGCAATAATGGATAGACATCAAGGACATAAATGCCTTGATTGTTCTGATTACATGAGATTATTACATCATTTTATTATATATGCTAATGCTGCAGCTTGTAAAGATATGATAATGTCAGGCCTCTTGGATCATTTTGACTCCAGTATCTCATTTAACCATGGTTATAAGTTATAACCATTTGGTCAACAGGATGAATGGCCCAGGTAAAAGTTAGAAAGTTCTGACAATAAGCCACGTGTGGGAAAGCAGGATTAATGTCATGTGATTCTCCCTTTTTATATGATATTTATAACTATATTTTGATGTGATATGATGCATTTTACTCACTGTAACTGTAAAAGAAGTAAAGACACCCACATCAACTATGAATCTCCAAGCACTTCAATCTATAACTTGCATTTGCAACACAAGCTCTCAGACACAGCAACGGGACATGGTTGTCAAACCGTATGTTGTCAATAATCATTATTGTGTAAAATCTTAATAAATCTTATTGCATTAGGGACAAATATAATACTGGAGGGAAACAAATTAAATGCATTTTTTTATATTTTGCAATGATATAAGGTTGTCTTTCATTTGTTTAAAACAAGAAAGTCAAAAACTTTGAATAATTTGAAGTTCAGAGAAATTTGACAGTGTGAGTCTTTACAGAAAATATGTATATATCAACATTGAGCATTATCAACATTTAATAATTAATAGTTTACAACAAATTTGAGTGTTATAAGTAATGTTCATTTACACATTGACAATCACTTTATTTTGTTAACAGTCAATGTTGTGCAGTAAAGCCCTGGGGTGATTTAGATGGAGATTGACTGGAGGTGACAGTAGTCATAATGATGTGTGAGGCTTGACAGTTATTAACGACTATGACAAGGTTCTGACAAGTAACACCAGCTGTGTCTCACCAGCCATGATGTGCTCTCCCACGCAATCCCTGCTCAACCTAACAATTGTATTCTGCTCATTATACCACCTGACAATGTTAGCCTATTGTTAGGTCATCATATTGGTTGATCTTGCTTCATTATTTGCTGAGTGAACATGCTAAAGATTTAGAAGTAACGTTTATCATAGTTATTAGTGTTATATATATATATATATATTTGACACAGTCATAGAAAGTCCTCTTAATATAGAAAGTCATCTTAATATAAATATTTTGGAATTTATATAATGTAGTTACCAAACCTAGATATCAGTGTTATTTCAGCCTGATGTCCATTCCAGACCCAGTCATAAAAATATAAATATGATGGAGAAATGTCAAGATACATAAAAACACAGTTTGCATGCAAAATGTGTTTGTGACATTTAACAGGATGTACCAATACAAACCATCTTTGTTATCATGTATAGTGACTGTATATTATTGGTCAGTTTACACTTCCTATTCAATGAATGTTCACATTGGGTTTCGCTTTCCAACCTTTGCAGGGAAACAATGATTTTGAGGTAGCCCTGATGATGAGAGGGGCAGAAATGAAGAGGTGGTGGTTATAGCAAGGCTCACAATGGCACTTAAACCCGTCCTCAAGCTCAAAGTGGACGAGCTCTTCCTACGCTGGCTGAGTGAACCAGACACTCAGAACTTGCTGAAGAACAACCTGAAGCAGATCATAAAGGGAGAGACCATTACTGACAACAAGGCACAATGGCCGCAGTCACCGCGACTCAACTCTCCAGCCCAGTCCACCCCACCATGTTCACCCACCACTGCCAAGGTGATGAGTCCACGCAGTCCTCGCCGGGCTGGCATACAGAAGGCACTCATCAAACAACTCAACAACAACAACTCAACCACATCTAAGGTAAGTTATCAGCATCAACAATGGTTAGGATTTGACCCAGGTCTGATTATAAGAGACAAGACAATCAATGTTTTAACTCCTTTTATCTCACCCTTCTGTATTGTGTATGTAATGCAAGATGATATTAGGAAATTTGCATTTGACTTTGTTGGTCATTTGTGATATTAAAGAGCCATTTTGAATTAATTAAAGTTGATTACTCCAACATGGTTCAAACGTGAAAATCCATATCATATATCTGAATATTGCAGGTCACAAACAAATATTTTTACATTTGAAAAAATCAGTGAGTGATTCAGTGTTGTTCAAATCCAACAATACATTTGGTCACCATGCTTATTTTTTAGTCATACAACTTTGTAAAATGTAGTGCCATACAATTGTCCACACATGAGCAGGGTAAATTGAATCACTTTATTCTGGAATGAGACACATATTAATGCAAAAATCACAGTCATTTCAATCCTGTATAATTTCATAACACTCACATAAACCACTTGTCTTAAAGTAAAGCACAGCATACTCAAGGATAAAAATGGGAGTACCGGATATTTTGGTCCACACATCAATGAGAAAAGTTACAAAAACAAGGCACAATACAGAGCCTCATCAAGCTCACCTGTCAAGCAGGTCATGTATAGAGGTCTGTAAAGTTATTGTTTCTGTTGCAATAAAATTCAAAAATGATATAATCCTTAATTGGCAGTAAGATTCTCACAAAAAGGTTTCCCACTGAGAATTCTCAAATTTAATCACAAAATATTAAAAATTCACCTAATGGCTTGAATTATTTTCAATCACCTATATATTGGGTACTTTTAAAATCAGTTATATTATGTCATTGTAATGATTGACTTGCTTTTCATTACGTTAAACCTCTTTTTCTATCAAAAACATTTATCAGAAAAGAGATCAGTTAAGAGTGAATTATAAGATGATATGCAGATATTCATGTATTATTTTCTCAAATATTATACATCTGTAAAATTATAATTTTCAGACAGTTTTATGTTTTTACTTGCCCTCAAAAATTTGAATTTCTGAAAATAAAATAGAGCTTGTTAAAAGGTGCAATTTTGGGTTGTTTGATAATTTAAACTAGATTAATGTGCAGTGCATACTTTGGGGAGTGGTGACACCTGGTGTTAATTTAGACCCTGCTCAGCAGTGTATTTCCAAGTGGCTTGTGTCTCTATGGCCAATATAGGTCTGATATATATTTCACATGACAACTCAGTTTATTTGAACCAACTACATGTAAACTTAGAGACAAATTATGCTTTAAGTGCAAATTAAACTTTCTATCGCATACTGGGCTAATTTTATGCATTTATAGTGCATAGGAAGTTAGTTACCTGCATTGCCAGTGGTATTGCTCAAGCCTTGGGTGCAGCAGTATTTAGAGTCATTGATAAGATCATGCACAGGGAAAATGAAATACCCCTGTCTGTCAACTGAAATCTTAAATACCCTATTAAGTTTTAGGTTCATTTATAAATGATCTATTTGAGCATGTATACAGGAGATTGTGGGTTGTGGTTGACAAAATATATATTGGACCATTTGGAGTTATTTTAGACCATACACATTTGAGCAATGGCACACTTTGACCATTTGGAGTTTGTTAATGATTATAATTTTGACATTTTGCCAAACCTATTAGTGACCAAACTGAATTATTTAAGGATTTATTTTGAAAAAAAAAACAAGAATATCAGAAAAATATGATTGACTTGGTGTCCACACATGTGAATTTTTTTTCTGTACAGTGCTGCCCTCTTAAGCCATTGCAGCACAAAGTACAAAAGCTCCTGATATTGACCTGATATTGAGCAATTGCATTCCAATATGTATAGAATATTAAGGAATCAATTAGGTAATGGATTAGATTTTAATGAATAACTGTGGGAATTCTAGGGTCAGAATTTTTTTATTAATTCCTGATCCCTGTATGAACCCCATGCCAAAATGGTTCATGAGGAATGGAAACAGTCAATAGAGATTTTTGATATTTTAATTGTATGCTGATCTCTTTTTTTTGTGTTAATTCCCAATCCCTGTATGAACCCCATATCAAACTGTTCTTGATGGATGGAAACAGTCATTTTTGATATTATCATGTTATGCTGATCTTTTCCCAGTTGGGTATCATTGAAATATCTAATCAGAGCCCAAACATGAAGCTGTTTTTCTTTAAAGGATAACTTTCTCTTCCCTGGTTCACTTTTATGGTATGAAGGAGAATTATAAGGCACATTGATCTGTGGCTGTGTTAGTATGACCGCACAAGGCAAACATGTTTTTGGGGAGAAAAATAGCACTTTTAAATGCACATGCTGGAAAAAAATGAATGACTTCATCATGGGGCAATTATCTACTTGCATAACTAATTAGTAAACAAAGAAGAATGCAGCCGAAAGAGCAGTGTTGCAAGATTAGTTTTAAATGTTGGTTTGTGTTTCCATGGTTACTGATACATTTTTTTGTCTATGAATTTCAATGTATTTATGCATTTATGATCATTTAATCATGTAATTTATGAAATGCATTTTACTAGAAAGTATCACTTTAAATCCATTATATTCAATATACTGCAGACCTTGACAGTCACTGGCCCGAAAGAGGTAAGATGTACCAGAAAAAGCTTTTTAGGACTCATATTTTAAGAACTGAAAATGAAATGTCTGAAGATCCAAAAATTAATAAGCTCGAAAAGTTGAGACTGAAAATAATAGCAATAAATCAAGAATTTGTTTTTATGTGAAAGATAATGTATATGATTTTCTGATTCTATTTGTTGCAAGCAGCTAATTAAGCCCTAAATGATGACGTCATTTAATGTTTATATTGAGAGTAAATTCATTAGAAATGCTTGATGTTTTGATGAGTGCTGCGGAGTAGAAGTATCCTGATTGGTTTTAATCAGCACCAGGATTCCATGTAGTCACCAGTCCTCTCAGAATGTAGAGTGAATGTTAGGGAATACTGAACCCCAAACAGTGTTAAGATATCAGCCAGGTAAGGTGAGATGATAAGACAGATGGAGATGAAAGTGGGCATGTTTCATAGGGTGATAAGAAAGCTGATACAATGCCTCCAGGAGTGTGATCAAGGCTTTACCTACAGTTATCAGATGTTTACACCGGTGAGTTCAAAGTTGCCCATCCTATTTAGCAAACCTCATTTTCCAAGCTCAGAGAAGCAATATGTTCAAATATTTTTCATTTTGTATCTGACATGTGTCGCATAAAAGCAAGCAATTAGTAAGATGTCGATTTTAAAAGAAGACCTTTGGGTTCAGCATTACCACTGTAAAAATATATTGTATGTTTTGTTTACTGCTTGATGTTGATCATAACAAATCTCACATAAACAGAAACAGTTAGCTTAGTAACGATTATGCATAATATATCTTGAAAATAGTAACAAAATATACCATTTTACTTGAGAATATTGATATATACTGATTGTGCATGGAGCTGTGATAAGTGTCGATGTCACTGATTATTTTTGTCCTGTGTCCTACATAATGACTGCTGTAAGGCAGAAACATGCGTCCAAACTGCCTCAGGGCAAATGAACAATTGCTGTATGAGTTGTTTGTATACAGAGAAAAATACTGCACCTCACTTGTATATATTGAGATCACTTTACAGATCCGACATATTCCTAGTCTGAATAAATGCCAAGCAAAGTGATATGACTTATTTATTTATTTTTTATCAAAAACAGATTCATTATCATCTTGTTTAAAAATTTTCATCTTCATCTCAATTTTAATGATGGTGATAAATGGATTCTGATAAGAATCTGGTCAGAAACTTAGGGGATTGAATGTTAGTTTTTGGTGCGATCCATAAAACAATATGGTCAGTAAGCACACAGAAGATGCAGATGAGTCAGAGGCTATCCTGGATTGTTTGAAAATAGTTTACATAAGAACAATATCATTAGAACAGAGTAAACAGTTGATTAAGTTGGACCTCTGGGCCTGGTCAGTGGTGGTCTGGTGAGGATATGACCAGCCATGTTGGATCTCCAGGCCTGGTCAGTGGTGGTCTGGTGAAGATATGATCAGCCATGTTGGATCTCTAGGCCTAGTCAGTGGTGGTCTGGTGAGGATATGACCAGCCATGTTAGATCTCTAGGCCTGGTCAGTGGTGGTCGGATGAGGATATGACCAGCCTTGTTGGATCTCTAGGCCTGGTCAGTGGTGGTCTGGTGAGGAGATGACCAGCCTTGTTGGATCTGTGGTGTGGTCAGTGGTGGTCTGGTGAGGAGATGACCAGCCATGTTGGATCTCTAGGCCAGGTCAGTGGTGGCCGGATGAGGATATGACCAGCCTTGTTGGATCTCTAGGCCTGGTCAGTGGTGGTCTGGTGAGGAGATGACCAGCCTTGTTGGATCTGTGGTGTGGTCAGTGGTGGTCTGGTGAGGAGATGACCAGCCATGTTGGATCTCTAGGCCTGGTCAGTGGTGGTCTGGTGAAGATATGACCAGCCATGTTGGATCTCTAGGCCTGGTCAGTGGTGGTCTGGTGAGGAGATGACCAGCCTTGTTGGATCTGTGGTGTGGTCAGTGGTGGTCTGGTGAAGATATGACCAGCCATGTTGGATCTCTAGGCCTAGTCAGTGGTGGTCTGGTGAGGATATGACCAGCCATGTTGGATCTCTAGGCCTGGTCAGTGGTGGTCTGGTGAAGATATGACCAGCCATGTTGGATCTCTAGGCCTGGTCAGTGGTGGTCTGGTGAAGATATGACCAGCCATGTTGGATCTCCAGGCCTGGTCAGTGGTGGTCTGGTGAAGATATGACCAGCCATGTTGGATCTCTAGGCCTGGTCAGTGGTGGTCTGGTGAAGATATGACCAGCCATGTTGGATCTCTAGGCCTGGTCAGTGGTGGTCGGGTGAGGATATGACCAGCCATGTTGGATCTCTAGGCCTAGTCAGTGGTGGTCTGGTGAAGATATGACCAGCCATGTTGGATCTCTAGGCCTGGTCAGTGGTGGTCTGGTGAGGATATGACCAGCCATGTTAGATCTCTAGGCCTGGTCAGTGGTGGTCTGGTGAAGATATGACCAGCCATGTTGGATCTCTAGGCCTAGTCAGTGGTGGTCTGGTGAAGATATGACCAGCCATGTTGGATCTCTAGGCCTGGTCAGTGGTGGTCTGGTGAAGATATGACCAGCCATGTTGGATCTCTAGGCCTGGTCAGTGGTGGTCTGGTGAGGATATGACCAGCCATGTTAGATCTCTAGGCCTGGTCAGTGGTGGTCGGATGAGGATATGACCAGCCTTGTTGGATCTGTGGTGTGGTCAGTGGTGGTCTGGTGAGGAGATGACCAGCCATGTTGGATCTCTAGGCCTGGTCAGTGGTGGTCTGGTGAAGATATGACCAGCCATGTTGGATCTCTAGGCCTGGTCAGTGGTGGTCTGGTGAGGAGATGACCAGCCTTGTTGGATCTGTGGTGTGGTCAGTGGTGGTCTGGTGAAGATATGACCAGCCATGTTGGATCTCTAGGCCTGGTCAGTGGTGGTCTGGTGAGGAGGTGACCAGCCTTGTTGGATCTCTAGGCCTGGTCAGTGGTGGTCGGATGAGGATATGACCAGCCATGTTGGATCTCTAGGCCTGGTCAGTGGTGGTCTGGTGAGGATATGACCAGCCATGTTAGATCTCTAGGCCTGGTCAGTGGTGGTCGGGTGAGGATATGACCAGCCTTGTTGGACCTCTAGGCCTAGTCAGTGGTGGTCGGGTGAGGATATGACCAGCCATATCATGACTGAGAGAACTGATACATGCCTCAAAATGTGCTTCACACCATTATTTTAATGTGATACAAGGCATATAGAAAATACCTAGAAATTGAAATGTGGGTTGAAGACTCCATATAGTGTTTGTAGTGTGTGAAGTAGCTTGCCAGAGAAGTGATGGATCTGGCCTGAGGATGATGTGATATTAGTGCCTGGCATATTCATCAAGGACTATATTTACATTAACATAATCATATGTGAAATGTATATAACATTCAGCCTCTAAAGCATCTTTTGTATTAATAGGTGCAATAAGAATATTGGGCCTGCAATAGTCCTTGCTAATAAGACATGAAAAATATTAGGCCATGAATGGTCCCTGCTGGTGTGACATGAAGAAGGTTTGCAGTTTCCTGGATCATAATGTACTGGTATACAAAATGAGATGAGCTTACTATTTTAAGATGTCACAGTGACATTGATAAAAAAAACAACAGCAGGGCTTATTTTTTGTAGCTTAGTAATATGTGAAATTATGGTAAATGACCACATCATAAACAGGGCAGGCAATATTTACCCACTGATTATATTAGTTGCAAATCTGCAGTGATAAGGATCAATGTAAAGATAGTCAGGATTGAGTTGGCAAACATTTCACACCACAGGAATGGGAATGAAGGGGTTTAGCTATCAACTAAGTGGCTCAACGCTCTGTCATATCAGCTCCATGTTTTGTCAATGGCTCAGATGATTGCAATGGAATATAAGTAGGGTGTTTGACACCACAGAGTGTCTGTCATCTCACAAAAATCTCACAATGGTAGAAGAATCAATTGATGAGGTTATATGAATAGCCATCACAAGACACTCTCCTGGAAGACAATTATATATATTTGCTATATAAGAGGATTGTAAATGAGTTTGATACTCACCAAGGATTATCATTTTGTTGTCTCTGAGCCAGATGTATTGTCACTGTGAAAATGTCACGAGTTAGCTAAATTGAGAAGCGTGTATATGTGAATGGGGAGAAGATGACAACAAAGGAAGGTATGAGATAGAAAGATGTGAGCATAAAGGCAGACATGAGAGGACTATAGTGGACATGGAATGTGATCCAGATGGCCCACGATCACATGATAACACTGCCAGCATGGACTAACATTATGTCCCAGCTGAAAATTCTTTCCATAACTAGTTTAATATAGGATTCCCCTTGCTTGCTTCATATTGGAGCCGTATTCCTTTCATGTTTGAAAAAAATTATGCAGAATTATAATCCACTATAACAAAAGGAGTTATTTTGAGGATTTGAAATCTTGAAGGACGAAACTTATACCATTTACATTTTGATGATGTTTGATTGATATCAAATGTCCAGATTTCATTACATAAATTTGATGGAAATACACCAGCTGGATATGGACATGTCAACAGAACTTCAAAGTATGCTGAAGTTTTTTTTATATTTATAACAACTTCCTCTTGGCAAGTTAGTTTGTGAGTTATCACAAGAAGCCACTTTTTGAACTCTTGTGATATTGAAGTTGTGGTTGATGAAGGTGATCACCCAATGTTGTGGATGCAGGGATCTCCCGGACCTGAGATGCAGCAGCTGGTGCCCTCTATATATGGCACAGGGAGGACCCACATGGGAGGGACCACTGCAACATTGAACCTCTCAATCAGTTTAATTGCCTATTCTTGAAAAAACTCTGAAAAATGGATAATTTCTGAAGTATTGGTATTAAAGTTATTACATATAGGGCTATAGCAGAGCTCACATTTTTTTTAACATAAAAGAAAAGAGAATTTGTAGTGTGTAACTTAGTAGATAACTTTGCCCTCCCTTCTGTGCCTGTTGCTTAGAGCAGCCTCCACGGCCAGTAGTTACCACGCTTCAGGCAGATAATGATGCCCATGGTGCAGATACAGGCAGTGGTGTCTGCTTTGGGAGAGTGATGGGTACAGAGTTTTAGCTGCTGAGGCAGAGAGAGAGAGAGAGAGAGTTAGGATACCTGGCTGGGTCTGCCTGACATACACCGCTCAGCATGGCAATCACCTTCCACCGATACTTCCCATCAAACTGTTCTCATCACAGTCTCTCTACTACCCTCATCAAGTCTCATCACAGCATCTCTACCCTCATCTAGACCATCAGCAGCTTCCGGTGCCAGCCTGTACCCCTCATGTGCACCTCCGAGATGAAGCAGAGGTGTAAATAGAGCACACAGTATCAACATGCAAGAGGTGCATTCTGGGATATCCTGCTTCACTTTCTTCATTATAAGTGGATGACTCCATGTTTGAAGGTGGATGGGTATACCTGTAAGTTGGGAAATAACTTTGTGGCTACTTTAACGGAGACCTCAAAATTAATATTCACAGGAAGACAGTGACTTTATGGTATCATAAAAAGACGGAGGGCATCATTGGATTTTGTTTAAAAGGCATTTAGAAGGCATCATAAATGTGAGTTTGAGAACTTTGGAGCTAGACTTCATGCTCGCTATGAATTGACTACTGAAGCAGGCAATTGTAAGTGGCATCCACAACTTCCGCTGAAAGCCACAAGATTGGGAGACTGAAAAAAGTGGCAAGTTGTGAACTTTCATTGAGTAGACCAGGTGATGCCTTGCTTGCGTGCCTGCCAGTTATGAATCGGGGCAGGCAAGGCTGACACTTGACAAGTGAGTGATTCCCCCAGATATGTACCTCAGCAAAATGAGAGCTGGGCATAGTGAATATACAGGACACGGGTGATCAGTGACGGTGCCATCATAACACTGATAATGACTTGATAAACTCCTGATAACATGATATAGAGCATCACTGTGACTCACTTATAACAAGCAGCTTTGTAAATAGCATTAGCCTTAATTTATTGCAACACTAGAATATTCTCTGCACAGTATTTATCAAATTCTATATGATAAAAGTAAGCGATTAAATTTCACCAGCTTACCAACAGAAATAGCCAAGGTTGAAGTATGTTGCAGAGATGATAAGGTAGTTGCAGGATCTTGGTTTGTGGATGAAAGAAAGGAAGTTTATTGTTATAAAGCTGCAGGATTTACTGCCACAGGAAGGAGGATAGCCCCACACACTGACTGTGGTACATATTTGTTTATTGTGTGGATATACATTTGCATCTCATCCCCAGGATCACATGTGGTTGTGCTGGCAGGCCTCACCTACAAGGATTACATAGCCTAGCATATTCTCTGACCAGTTTTACAAACATTGAGGCCCTGTCTTCTAAACTGGCTTGGATTCATAAACTATATATATACACATATATGATGGATTACAGGAAAACTACCTCATACAGATTGATACCTACGCGTATTCCCACTACCTCTCTCAGGTGATCACACCATACCTGGAATCAAGGGATGTCTACAGTATAGAGGACAGGAGAATGCTTCTTAGACTTTGATTTTTGCAGTGAGATCAAGTGTTGGCTGCACATAGCAAGACGTCTGTAGCGGCTGGACGTTGTGAAGCTTTCCTATGTGTGTATCTATTGAGGTCAGTCCTGGAATGCAGCTTAGCCATGTGCCATTCAAATATGTATGTTCTCGGCTGACGGTGTACCAGAGTAGCGTCATAGACCTGCGGTGGCGCCGCGCCATCCACAGCTGCCGTATCTGTGACCTGCAGGCCCTGCGGGAGGCGGGGACGGCCTGCGGCGCTGTGCATCATGGGTACTGTACAGCAGTGGTTGCCATCCCAGCATCGGCCATCAAATCTGCTGATGCTGCTACAGGAACTGCTCTCGTCAAAAATGGACCTAAAACCAAAAAGGTCCATGTCCTCCGACAGGTAAATATCTGACATAGTTTAAATATATACCAGATTCAGGGCTTTATTGCCATTATTCCCGGGGATATACATATATTACATATTGGCCATAAGAAAGGTCTGTTGCAGGGTGCACTAAATGATATGCTAAACATGTTCATGAAGCAAGTGTTTTCACGCACATAGAAGAGAACTATAGAGATAAGAATATCCTGAAATACATTCCAGACTAATGTTGTGGTAAGGTCGTGACATGAATATAGGTCATGAAAATAAGCGGCATGGTGATTGACTTTGGTCTGTAAGGGGATTGACCTTGGCCTGTATGATTAGCAGTGTGGATGGGTTTGCAGGTTCCACCCCAGTGGTGACATTGATCAGCTTAATTGCCTCCCACAAACAACAAACTGGGAAAAACCCCACAGGGAATGTCACCCGACCTTCCCAGCATGCATCTCTCTGGTTGTCATGGTAACTTAGATTGATCTTATGTAAATTGACAATACACCTTGTTTGTTCTGATGGGAGTGCAACAGATCAAAAGATAGGAATCAAATTCACAATTCCCAGAGGATATTTCAGTCATAATCCAAACAGCACTTCCCATAGAAAGAAGTTGCTTTCTGAACCAACTCATTCCATTTCTAGGGCAGGTTTTACTGTTAGTTATGTTATCTTTAATAATTATTTTATAATAAAGTATGATTAATTCAAAACATTAATGTTTTCATTCAAAATTGGGCCCAGAGCCATTTCCATGAAATGGGAATTTGTCTTTCGTTTTGTTTATCAAGCAGTGATAAGTGTATTTGCTGGTGTTCTTATGTTTGGCCTCTGAGATAACCTGATTGTGTAATGGTGCCGGGGACGTGGCAATGTGGTGTACATTCCCAGATCTGATTTCCTGGTACATGCTTGTTGTTTTCACAGATGCCCATTGTGGGAAGTGATATGTGCATCATGGCATGATCTCTGCTATAAATAGTCTCTGTCATGTTGAAAACTGACAGCAGATCAACAGTCAAAGATGATTATACTACATAGAGTAGTAGTTTGATAGCTATTATCATCACAAAATGCAATGGCAAAACATTTCTCACAAAAATGGTATTTCTGTATCTGTTTATTGATAAACCTCTTCATGAGAAATGTTATCTATCTTTTATCATGCATCTCTGCTCCCAGGGTCCAGATCAGGAAGCATGCAGTCCTGTTATATCCTGTAAGTCAGGAGTGGTTTTGTTCATCATAGAATCATGACATGAGCCAGGAAAATGCATATAACTTATAAGTCAGTTCTGTCTGTGTCCAGAAATATTTAGTAGTACGCCAAATCACCATAGTTGAGGAGAATTCATTGGTCTCATAGGAGAATGTGGCTGAAGATCCATATACCAAGCAGCAAAACATTCACGATGATACTCAGCCTTAGATGCATGACAGAGAAAACTTGAGCATTGAGTCTAATATCAATCTGAGAGCAAGGACACTGGATTAGCTGTGTTATGGATGAAAGTATAATATTGAGGACAAGTTTAAAGTGATGATTATTGAAATGAGATTTAGCAATTAAAATGATATCAGTGGCAATGGTGGCAACAATAGATGCGTTGCTCAGTGTGTGTTAGTATGTGATGATTTTCCACAGAGAGCGCCCTGAGAGCACCCTCGTAGGACTGGGATCAAACACCTCACACCACAAGGTGGCAGCTGCCCCCAAGCTGCACCACAGATCAGTTAGGTGGCAGATGCCCTCAGGACATTTTTCCAGATAATATTTTGGCAGGCAGAATTACAAAGGTCTAAAATAGCAGCAACACAAACATTGGGCAGTAGCCCAGAAAATCAACCCCAGTTCTAAAGTTGTATCGTGATCATTTTACCTCGTTTAAAATGTTCCTCAACAATAGAAATACAATTGTAGCACATGCTATTTCATACATAAAGAGCAACAAGATTGTGTGATGAGTGTTTACAGACAAATAGGATGAATACCAAAAGCTATTTCCAATTTAAATATATGTGAAATAAAAAATAGATGAATTTTGCATTATGGCATTTTAGTTGTATGCTTTTAGCAAGACCAGAAGCTGTTACTTTGGTGTTTGAATAAACTATTTAAAAGAATTCATTTATTCACAGACAACAGTCTTTGTTATAAGATACACTGTATTTATATCTTTACATGGTCAGTCATACAAATGAAACCAGTCCCGTGTCCTTGGCAGTTGTGTTGCTATATTTGTATGATACACCCTGTCTTGGTTTTGCCCATGCTGGTGACTCTCTTAAGGCCATGTAAATAGACTGTCCTTGCTTTGGGAGTCTACAGAGTCAAGGATCAAAATGTCACGCTGATTTATCACATATTGTTATTCAACTGACGCACATTTGAAAGAATAGGGAGTATTTTCCACTTGGTCAAGAATATTACAATGAGAAAAGTGAAGCTTTGCATCTGTGAGGCATTTGACAATGTGGCATGAAGATGTCAACATTGTCATAGACTTTGCCTTGACATTTTATGATGACTCTACTCTACCAGGTGTACCTATGCAGGTAATTCTTATGCGTTATGTGATATTTACAAGTGCTTAATGTTGGTAGGAACTCTTAGGTTTATGTGATATGAGGAATTACTTGTAATATATAGTGTAAGGACAGATGTTTAACAGTTAGTGTCTGGGACTGGGTCTACCTTGCAGACATGTGAGTGTCACAGATATTTCCTGCATTGCACGGCAGTACTTACTGCTAAGCAAGATGGGATTCAATAATCCTTGGATGCAAGATGGGATTCTAAAATCCCTGGATGCATGATGGGATTCTATAATCCCTGGATGCAAGATGGGATTCTATAATCCCTGGATGCAAGATGGGATTCTAAAATCCCTGGATGCAAGATGGGATTCTAAAATCCCTGGATGCAAGATGGGATTCAATAATCCCTGGATGCAAGATGGGATTCTAAAATCCCTGGATGCATGATGGGATTCTATAATCCCTGGATACAAGATGGGATTCTGAAATCCCTGGATGCAAGATGGGATTCTATAATCCCTGGATGCAAGATGGGATTCAATAACCCCTGGATGCATGATGGGATTCTATAATCCCTGGATGCAAGATGGGATTCTATAATCCCTGGATGCATGATGGGATTCTACCATCCCTGGACGCAAGATGGGATTCAATCATCCCTGGATGCAAGATGGGATTCTATAATCCCTGGATGCAAGATGGGATTCTATAATCCCTGGATGCATGATGGGATTCTACCATCCCTGGACGCAAGATGGGATTCTAAAATCCCTGGATGCAAGATGGGATTCTATAATCCCTGGATGCAAGAAAAGATTCTATAGTCCCTGGATGCAATATGAGATTCAATAATCCCTGGATGCAATATGGGATTCTATAGTCCCTGAATGCAAGATGGAATTCTATAATCCCTGGATGCAAGATGGGATTCTATAATCCCTGGATGCATGATGGGATTCAATAATCCCTGGATGCAAGAAGAGATTCTATAATCCCTGGATGCAAGATGGGATTCTATAATCCCTGGATGCAAGATGGGATTCAATAATCCCTGGATGCAAGATGGGATTCAATAATCCCTGGATGCAAGAAGAGATTCTATAATCCCTGGATGCAAGATGGGATTCTATAATCCCTGGATGCAAGAAGAGATTCTATAATCCCTGGATGCAAGATGGGATTCAATAATCCCTGGATGCAATATGGGATTCTATGATCCCTGAATGCAAGATGGGATTCAATCATTCCTGGATGCAAAATGGGATTCAATAATCCCTGTTATGTACTCTAAGCAGATTTTGTGAAAAATCAGGAAAAATGAAAAATAATCAATAATAGCAACATTGCTTGAGGAAATGAATTAGAATTCAGGCTACTCTGATATTATGCACCAACAAATAATACAATAATGGCACTCTTAATACAATATCACAAGTTTGTAAACTGTATGGGTCTGCTGTACCAGATGGGTGCCTGGGATATCTTGGGTTAATCTCCAGATCAGCAGTATAATGCACATACTGTGGTTTGTATGGTTGAACTAATAGGTCATATCTTTTTAAGGAATTTCAGCAGTCAATAAATGAAGAGAAAGTGAAGATTCTAGGAATAACTTCACCACAAAGATCAAGTGCCATGTTGTGGCACTCTGCAGATATTGTGACCACATGATTGAATAGTCTGCAGATGATGTGACCACATGATTGAATAGTCTGCAGATATTGTGACCACATGATTGAATAGTCTGCAGATATTGTGACCACATGATTGAATAATCTGCAGATATTGTGACCACATGATTGCGTAGTCTGCAGTTCTGCTATGTTTAAGTCAAGTCAGAGTCTATTAGGATAACTGTGTGTGAGCCATAGCTGGGCAGTGTGAAGGAGGGGTGAGGGTCAGAGTTTGGCTTGTAAGTGGTTTCCTGAGGAGAGGCAAGCATAGTTACTATACAGTGTGGCATATTTATGATTGACCCCACACAAGTCTGACAACATGTACCTGCCTGCCCACTTGTGTAATTGCAAACTAAAACATTTTTCACCCACTATGAGGGTTGTGATATTTTTTTTATTATGATAAAAGGTCATTGTTCTATGATCTGCAGTTATCATTGTTTTGAAAGCAGACATTCATAAAGAGGCAGATAAAATAAGTCAGTGTTAGGCAGATAACATACTAACATGGAGTCAGAGGTCAAAATAACATGAGGTCAGAGGTCAAAGTAATGAAGTTTTCCAATCTTGAGCCTCTGCAATACCAGACTCCAGATTACATAATACTTTTACAAAAAAATAAACATTAGATATTATATCGTTCTGAAAATATCCATGACTATGAACAAAGAGAACTGTTGCATATGAGTTGGATAGCAGACTCAGTGTGTGTGATATCATTAGATAAAGAAGAGTACTGGAATAAATAGGTGCATAAAGCCTACACTATGCCCCTTAATATCTGGGGGGGATAAAGACTGCAAGTGCATTATGAGGGGCAAGGATGCACTAGCTGATATCAATACAGATAGGCAGGATATACAAAGAGAGTGATGAGAATACACTGACCAGTATATCCCTTGCAGACTTTCAGAATGGCTTGGTGGCTTCACAAGATTGTGATGATATTGTTTATTTGCAGATAAATTCTCGTGTGAGGCAAGGTGGCAAGTTGTCCTTGGGGCAGGTCAGTGTTAACACAGTGTCCCCCAGTAACCATGGTAACACCTGTGTGACCAGTGGCAGTCTCTGTAATGTAACATATGGGATTAAAGCATGATTCATTGACTGGATTGTTTTACTGCATTTCAGACATTTTTGATACTGTTTTTACCTCCAAGATATATGAAAGTTACAAAAAGGCATGTTCCTCTATGATGACCATTGTTTATCTCTGAAATTATTTTCCATGTAAGAGTATTCCTAACTGGACTGCTGTGTGGTATTGAGTATATAATACAGGAAGACAAGGGAGAAAATGAAAGACACCTTTAGTTTCCTCCATGACACCTACATTTAATGGGTTAATGGCATTTTTGTTGAGGCTAATTGAAAAGGTCAATCAGTGCAGAATGAGAACAAATGCAGCATGTCAGACACATCAATCAGAGAAATGGGAGGATAAGACAGGAGACAGGGCCTGGTATGAGGCAGTGGTATGAGGCGGAAGAGGACGGACAGGGAGATAGCAGCGACCCCGCGAGATCCTCTATATCACAGCAGCAGCCACCCTGCCAGATCCTCTATATCACAGCAGCAGCCACCCTGCCTGGTCCTCTATATCACAGCAGCAGCCACCCTGCCCGGTCCTCTATATCACAGCAATGGCCACCCCACCTGGTCCTCTATATCACAGCAGCCACCCCGGCCCGGTCTTCTATATCACAGCAGCAGCCACCCCGCACGGTCCTCTATATCACAGCAGCAGCCACCCTGCCTGGTCCTCTATATCACAGCAATGGCCATCCCACCTGATCCTCTATATCACAGCAGCCACCCCACCCAGTCCTCTATATCACAGCAGCCAACCCGCCTGGTCCTCTATATTACAGCAGCCACCCCACCCAGTCCTCTATATCATAGCAGCAGCCACCCTGCCCGGTCCTCTATATCACAGCAGTCTACCCGCTCAGTCCTTTAGGGTCAACCAATACAGACCTGGAGCAGTCAAGGCTTATCTGTCACATTATACATTGTTTGTTTGTTTTGTTTTTGTTTGTTTTTTTTTTGGGGGGGGGGGGGGGGTTAACCACATAAATGACAATGGAAATAGAATGAACTGAAATGATATAACATAAGAGATATATCGGTATGATTGCATATGATGACATGAAATTCAGTTCATGAATATGGAAGGTTAAGAGTATTGCTTGTTTTGTTGCATCCGTTTGCTGTGATATCATTGACTGTGTTGGCACCTGGTTTGGGGCAGGCCGGTATTCTTGACCTTTAGAGATCAAGTTTAGTGGTCAGCAGGAGTTCAGACTGACCATTACTCCGTGCATGTTTAATGAAAGGGTTGTCAGATGTTTGCCCCATACATTTTCCTGCTTATCATTCAAGAGATATTTTTTATGTTTAGTGTGCAGATAAACATCCTTTGAGGTTTTGAATGGTGATGACAGAATGGTCATTAGCTCAACATACCCAACCCTATTTACAAACTTTTTTCCCAAGTCAACCAAAAACAAAATTGAATATTACATAAAATAGGGTAATAAATTGTTATTGAAGACATCAATTTGGCGTTCCATCCATAAAGGTTGGGACTGTAAAATGGAGGGAGGATTATACCTTGGATAAAGCCTGTGTATTGGTCTACTCTCTCCTGTGTTAGATTAAATGCTTACTTACTTTCTCTTCCTTGTCCCTTCAGGCACCTAAAGATGAAGCCGTATTTGCAACGTCAGCAAAGGACAGCAAGTCCGGGTCCCAGAACCAGCACCAGAGAGGAGAGCCGGACGGAGAGGCCGAGACCTTCCTCCGCCAGAAAGAGGCACAGCTCCGAGAAAAACGCGAACGTGAGAGACAACAGAAAGAACGCGAAAAATTACACCAGCAATCTCAACAACACCAACAACAGACTGTTCACAAACAGGATAGTAAAAAAGAATCTGAAAAGGATACTAGTATATTAAAAGAAAGGGAAAAGGACAAAGATTCTAAATTATTGAAATCCATAGAAAACAAGCCGAAGAAAAAAGAGACTGTTGCTCAACAGAAAAATGAAGAGGTTTTCAATAAAACTCCAACAAAGACGACCCTCAAAGGGTCAACTTTACGAACTTCTCATAGGAATTCCAGTCTAAGTTTACCCCAGTTTTATTTTCCAATGGGGCATCCACCAGCAACAGATGAAGCAGAAAAGGTGTTGCTAAAAGTCAAAGAAGCTTTTACCAAAGTGGAAGGTGGAAAACTTAGTAAAGCCAATATGGGTAGCATTGCTAAGGTAAGGCTATTTGTTATTTATTTACTTTTAAAACCTATTCATGGTAATCCTCTATCACCATATCAAATAGTATCCAGTATCCAATCCCCATATCAAATAATATCCAATATCCCATCCCCATATCAAACAGTATCCCATCATTGTATCAAATAGTATCCAATATCCCATCATTGTATCAAACAGTATCCAATATCCCATCATTGTTTCAAATAATATCCAATATCCCATCCCCATATCAAACAGTATCCCATCATTGTATCAAATAGTATCCAATATCCCATCATTGTATCAAATAGTATCCAATATCCCATCATTGTATCAAACAATATCCTATATTTCTCACCATGTCCATCAGCATTTTATATAGTAACATCCCTCACCCCCCTTCAACTAGTATCTGGAAGGTAAAAATCTGAGGTACTTTTTTTTCTTCTTGGATGAATAACATTTATGTCAGTACAAGCAGACAAACTCAGGTCATTTCTATCAGTCACATTTAACAAGACTGACACCACTGATGTAGAATGATGGTGATATTATTGTGGTCTATCAGGGTGTTAGGCCTGTACTATTGTTTAAGCTGGAGTTGATGATGATGAGGATGAGGGTTGTCTATGTATGTTTCAGGCAGCAGGATTTCCTCTGTATTGGAAAGGTTTGCTGTTCTCTGCAGCAGGTGGTGAGAAGACTGGTCATGTCACTCTGCAACAGTTCCTGGCCCTCTGGAAGAAGTAAGTAGTCTCTGCATGCCTGCCTTTAACAGAAAGACACATCATAACGACAACTGATTTGACAGCATTGATGACAACTGATTTGAGTGCAGTAATAACAACTGATTTGACAGCATTGATGACAACTGATTTGACAGCATTGGTAACAACTGATTTGACAAATGACAGTAAAACTGAAACTGTCTTTTCATCTTGATGATAAGTGATAATTGTGATAATGCTGAGAAGCATATGATACCACTAAAATATTTATTTGTTATGATTGTTTTTGGGAACTATGGATTTATTTTGATTGTAGATTAACATCAACATGTCATGACGACCAGGCCAAGTTTGTACGGTTGATGGCCAAACCAGGTTGTACATATCTAGTTGCAGAGGACTTTGTCCCTCTCATACAGGTCAGACTCATTATCAGTTAACTAATTACCAATTAAATTAATAATGTTTAAAAAAAACACAGTTTAAATGATCAACATATTGAATCAATATATTTATATGAAGCTAAGAATATTGGGATTCACATTGTATTGTGTACTGCCAATTCATCCTTATCCATTAGGTATATATATACAGGCTTCTAAGAGATTTTATCTCAGATGGTAAATGAAACAAGACTTCCAGACAAAACAAGAAATGCCAGATCAGTCCTACCAGACTAAATTACCTCTGACATATCAAACACATTCCATGCATTTTACTTCATAAACGTTTATGTAATATTGGTTTTGATTATAAGAATATCAAGACTTGCAAAAGCAAGAAGTTTTGGAAGAAAAATGGAATCTTAGAGATTTGAGGTGGTGTGTCAGGAGAAACCGAGAGCGTTCTCATGTTGAGTGATAGCAAATATGAGGTGCCAAATAATTGTTATACCAAGCAGGAAAAATTTTTGTGATAAGAAAGAAAAACAAATTGTTAACTTGATAATCTATAAATTTCGTCAAAAGACTCCTGAGCGAAAGGTAATCTTGCCGAGACTGTATAATCTTCAAACATGTAAAAGGGGTTAGGAAAGGTGACTGCAGTTTTGTGGGTAATATTATGGCAGATGTAAAGGCAGATTATTTCAGGTGCAAGTTGTGTCTATAAATATCTGCCCATTGACCTTGCTGTTCTGGTAGAGAATTCACTTGGCCTGCCCTACTCTTGAACAGAAATATCTTAAATGTGACTGCAATTATGAGAATACATTGGCCAGCTTGAGTTGGGTGTTGGTTTACCACTCAGACTACCAGGTGGGGCAAAGTTTGCTCCGAAAACACCAGTTCCTCTTTGAAAAAGAACTGACACGTGTTTGTAATTATCAGTACTGGCAGAAATACTTTTGTTTTTAGGTGTCATGTTTTACATAGCACAGGTGAGAAGGTTGCAGACAAAATGTTAGAGCTCATTCTGGTGTGGCAAGAAAACGAGATCGGCAGTCAAGGGAAAAAAATCAACTCTGCAGACACTAAAGTGAAAGGCCACCAATGCAATATTTTGCCAGCTTAGAAAGTATATGTGCAAAAAAAAAAAAATTATGTGGAAACTATTCCATGCATTCACACTTGAAAAAGACTCAGACCTCTAAACTTTAAAGATGAATCTTCAAATTGCTCCTCAGTTTTGTTTTCTTTCAATAATCTTCAGATTTTTTTAACAGTCAGTTTTCAGAGATTGTTATGGTTTATATCTGAATCAAATCTACCCTCACATGAGTAACAGACAGCACTCTGACAACAATATATCATACTGCTGAACTTGAATTCTCAGAGTCAACCCCAAACAGATACCCAGGACTGTAACATTGAAAAGGTCAATTGTTGTGTTGAATGTCTTAATGTTTGTGCTGCGTTGTCTGTGAGGTTAAGGAAGATCTACACCCTTCTGGCCTTTTTCATTTGCCAGCTTCAATAGGTTTGTCATCAGTTTGTTTCTTCAAAGAAACTTTTAAAATGTGGCAACAGCATCTTTCACCTTTTGTGAAATCAACACAGAGTGTTTGCCGAATAAATTATCCAAATTAATTTCAACTTTTTTTTTAAATAAATGGAAATTAGTACTCCCAAAATCAATCCCAAAATCAATCCCAAAATCAATCCCAAATTCAATCCCAAAATCAATCAGTGTGAGATGGGGATAGGAATCAATGGGCATTAGTATAAGTATTTAGATAGTATTTACATCTCAGAGTGGCAGCTACTCATCATGAATATTCATCAGCTATTAATGAGATTCAGGCTACTCTAATTAGTTAGGCATGGCAAGATATGTGAATACTTTTTAGTTGTTAGGATTGTGTGATGTGCAAAACTGGTACGACTTTGAATACTTCAAGTCTTTGTTTGGACCCTCACAGCATAAATAATGTTAAAAAAGAATGGTAACAGTCAAATACAATAATACATGAGTATGAAGATTAAGTGAATACCCAGATAGAGTATTTGTGGTAGATTGTGTAGGCTAGCATAACACTTGGCATATTGTAACTCTGACATACCAGGATCAAGGCAGCTGGCACCATGTATGTAATACACAAACCACTTGAACTCTCACAGAAGTCAGATAACCTTCATTATGGTAATAATGACCACTTCTTAGTCTGATTGCTTCAAAACAAATAGGTGATGAGAATGTGAGGGCCTGTACTCAGAATGCTAGCTTTTGCTATCAGTTCAAGGAGACCATATATGTTGTGAGTATGTGAGGGTTTGCACAAAGAATGCCAGGTTTTGCTATGACCATATATGTTGTGAGTATACGAGGGTTTATGCTCAGAATTTGCCTCCAATTTTCACTTTAATGGGTCTATATATGTAATAAGTAAGTGAGGGTTTATGCTCAGAATACTAGCATTTGCCTCCGACTTTCACTTCAATGGGTTTATATGTGTTATAAGTATGTGAGGGTTTATGGTCAGAATACTAGCATTTGCCTCCAACTTTCACTTCAATGGGTTTATATGTGTTATAAGTATGTGAGGGTTTATGCTCAGAATGCTAGCATTTGCCTCCAACTTTCACTTCAATGGGTCTTTATATGTTATAAGTATGTGAGGGGTTATGCTCAGAATACTAGCATTTGCCTCCAACTTTCACTTCAATGGGTTTATATGTGTTATAAGTATGTGAGGGTTTATGCTCAGAATACTAGCATTTGCCTCCAACTTTCACTTCAATGGGTCTTTATATGTTATGAGTATGTGAGGGTTTATGGTCAGAATACTAGCATTTGCCTCCAATTTTCACTTCAATGGGTCTATATATGTTATAAGTATGTGAGGGTTTATGGTCAGAATACTAGCATTTGCCTCCAACTTTCACTTCAATGGGTTTATATGTGTTATAAGTATGTGAGGGTTTATGGTCAGAATACTAGCATTTGCCTCCAATTTTCACTTCAATGGGTCTATATATGTTATAAGTATGTGAGGGTTTATGCTCAGAATGCTAGCATTTGCCTCCAATTTTCACTTCAATGGGTCTTTATATGTTATGAGTATGTGAGGGTTTATGGTCAGAATACTAGCATTTGCCTCCAATTTTCACTTCAATGGGTCTATATATGTTATAAGTATGTGAGGGTTTATGCTCAGAATACTAGCATTTGCCTCCAACTTTCACGTCAATGGGTCTTTATATGTTATGAGTATGTGAGGGTTTATGCTCAGAATACTAGCATTTGCCTCCAACTTTCACTTCAATGGGTTTATATGTGTTATAAGTATGTGAGGGTTTATGCTCAGAATACTAGCATTTGCCTCCAACTTTCACTTCAATGGGTCTATATATGTTATAAGTATGTGAGGGTTTATGGTCAGAATACTAGCATTTGCCTCCAACTTTCACTTCAATGGGTTTATATGTGTTATGAGTATGTGAGGGTTTATGGTCAGAATACTAGCATTTGCCAAGTTTTGACTTCAATTGGTCCATATATGTTATGAGTATGTGAGGGTTTATGGTCAGAATACTAGCATTTGCCAAGTTTTGACTTCAATTGGTCCATATATGTTATAAATGTGTGAGGGTTTACGCTAAGAATACAAAGTTTTGCTATGAGTTGTGCACACTTGCATGCCAAGCCTGATTGAGGGTATGGAGATAGGCCTAATATGCCTGGTAGACATGTCTGGTTTTGTTTGCACAACATTTATATCCCACAGTCAGGATGATTTGTCCATGTCTGCCCATCTAAATGTCTTCATTACTCTTCATTATCTGCCTGCACTTTGCTATCAAGCAGTTAGGGAAAATGCCAAATGCTCCTATATTTTGAGGGAAACTAGCTTGATGTATATGTAGCTGTCTTGATATAATAGCACCTTTAAACATATTGAAAACATCAGATGTGTAATACATATTTTATGATTTTCATGTTTTTGTGGATTAAAAAAACGATGATGGAATATATCTATTATAAACAGACATGGTGAACAAATGAAGAGAATGAGTATTTTACATCATTTTGTTTTTCTTCCAAAGTATAATGACAATGGTTATAGAATGGTCAGTGTATTTGCTGTGAGAAGCATTTTGCTTTGTGGGATGGGAGAGTGATCTAAAGATACTCTGTTAGAGAATTTGTACCTGACCTCTTTGGGTTCTCAAAACACACCTACCGGTAAACTGGTACCAGGTGTGATCACAAATAAGGATAGACAGGCTTAGTAGAAGAGGGGACCAGTTTATGAAATCAAATGGATAGAGTATAGAATGGCAAATGATCTATAATGCATCTGAAAACATTGTACTTCTGATTTATAAAACCTTGTAATGATAACTTATGCCCAGGTAAGACAAATGGGAGATTGGATTTTTTAAAGTTTGGATATGCGTGACATCCTGGGAGAGTTGAGCTGGCATAATTTCAGGCAAATTCTATAAAGTTCTAGAGGAATGAGCATTTTTGCTCAGGTGCATTAAGAGTGGCAAAATGGTTTGCTGGCTTTGTTGGTCCGTAATAGATCCCTCACATTATAGAGATAACAGGCACGTGGGTGGCGATAAAGCTACTTACCTTCACAAGGCTGATGCTGACAGATTCAAAAGAGTTAAAAAAAATTGAATATCATGTTTGACATTTATAATCACAAAAACCAAAGCATATATTTGAAACTTCAGAGAATCTCGGAGAGACTTCCAGGCAAGCCATCCATCCATGTTTTCAGAGTTTTGAAGTGTTAAGTGTTTTAACTCATTTGGTGTTTTTCAGGATGTTGTGGATTCTCATCCAGGTCTAACATTTCTTCAAGATGCCCCAGAGTTCCACTCCAGATATGTGCATACTGTAAGTACCCAGGCAGGATTCTATATATTAACACGTGAAGAGAAATGGAACACACATCAGAATGTACTTGACATATAACATTTGATTATGCTATAAAACTTGACTATGGTGAGTAGAAGAAATGACATGGGTGTCAAGGTATTTCTCTTCCTGCTGTGTCAAAGGTTGGCAAGGTTGTCTAAAGGTCATGTAAGGTTATAAAGCAGATGGTCCACTGTCTGAACCATTCAGCTCTCAGTGTGAGATCACATGATGCTCATACAAGTCATGTAGGAAATTGACACACTCCGACATTCCCAGAAGCAAATAGCTGTGTAGATAATGGAAACAGTCTGCATAGACTGTATGTAATATGCTGGTCACTATCTGTTAAACATTGATAAGATCTACTGAGGCAAAGCTAATAGCTATGGAAGAGGTGAATGTTTTACTCGTGTATGAGTGGCATTTTTGATTGCATATCATTCTCTCTCACATGGACGTTCCGAATATCATTCCAGGTGGCAAAATCTCGTTTAAAATCTCAGCTCTTCAGAGAAAAAGTATGTCTTGCTTTTTTTTAAAGGTTATTTTCATGTCATTGTAGGTGATAGCACGCATATTCTACTGTGTGAACCGATCCTGGACGGGGCGCATCACAATGTCAGAGTTAAGGAAAAGTAACATTTTACAGGTAAGTAAATCTTAAATTTAATCATACATGAATATACAATGACATGCATGGATAAGGTCAAAACTTTAGCTCTGATATTGCCATATAAATGGTGTGTTGCAGACTTTATCACTAATATTTTCCATGTAAATGATGTGTTACATACTTTAGCACTAATAGTACCATAGGCCCCTGCCAATCTCTCTGACCAATGATTAAATATAGTGGAGTTGTACAGTTCTGGTTCCGGTAAAGTTGTACAGTTCCGGTGTGTACTTTTCATTGGGGGAAAAAAACAACATGGAGATCGGCAATTGGCCTATATAAATGGTGCATCGCAGACTTTATCACTGATATTTACCATATAAATAATGCGTTGCAGACTTTAGCACTGATTGAAGAGGAGGATGATATCAACCAGATCACAGACTTCTTCTCCTATGAACACTTCTATGTCATCTACTGTAAATTCTGGGAGTTGGACAAGGATCATGACCTTTTCATAAGCAAGGATGACCTCGCACGGCACAATGATCATGGTAGGTGCTCATACACATAACATCACTTCCTAAATTTGTATGAAAAGATAATTGTTAATATTAAATCTACACCTTTTGGAGCTATTGCCTTTTTATGCCAGAAAACCCTTTTGAACAAAACTCTGAATGGCCCAAAATACCTATTGTGCAAAGTGAAGTGACATTCCATGTTCATGTATGACACAGAAAATCAAAAAGTTTACATTAAAATTTTTACTCTGGAAAATACCAACATTTCTCTGTTTTTAGCAATCTCCACCAGGATGATAGACCGAGTGTTCTCTGGAGCAGTTACCAGGTATAGTCTTTGCCTTTATCAAAGTTCCTTTTAGAATATGTGCTGATTGGTCTATTGATATCAATGATTTTTAGCTGTTTCTATTAAACACCATTTCAATTAACAATTACATGATTAACATATATAAAAAAAATTTGATTCACAGATAAACCTCAAAAAATGGAATTTATGAAATGTTTAACTAATTTTTATGAATCTGCTCTAAACCTAGATTATTTGATTTGAAGTATAGTTGAATATCTCCAATCCACTTTCAATAAGAATTTCCTCAAGTCTCATATCTCACATTTTAAGAAAACCTGCCTTTCTTCAACAATATACCCTTCTTTCACATAAAATCCCCCTTAAGAATAACACAACAGTTATTGTTTATCAAAACTCTCAATTTTCCCTTTTTTCCCTGATTCTAAATTTAATACAAGCCATGAAATGAAGGTTAGATAAGAGAAGTAATACTGTGACTTATTCCTCTGAAATCACCAGGAAGACAAGTCTGTTCCGAGACAGTTTTGACAAGAATGAGGCGTCTCTCCGGCTGAGGTAACCCGCATGGTCTGCCCAGTGCCACTACATTACACCCATATATCTCTCTATATTCTACCACATGTTTACATGCTCAAATCCACTTCTCAATTATATACTGTATATATGTATATATTTCCATGGTTATTCACAAATAAAACATAATTGACACCAAAGGTGTGATTGTCAAAAAAATGAAAAGAATATCAAAACAAGACTTATTTTTGAAAAAGTACATTCTTGCTAAAATGAATAAATATTTTAGTGTGAAAAGGGAAATGAGGTGTCTTTTATTAAGTTTTTGTGGATAAAAATGGAAAGCAACTTTGCAGTGCACCATATTAAGCGTATCTTTATCTTAGGCGTGAGTTTGCTGTATCACTGGGTGTCTGAGGAGCTTGCAGTTCCTCTCATATTGTCACATCATCACATTTCTTGCCTTCTCTTTTATGAATATAGTCCATGGTTAGAAGTTCCTATTTTTGTAAGAATGACCTAGATATTTATTTAACACACACAAAATGTGGTTGTTTCAAAATATGAACTATTCTATGCCTTATTTTGATCTCATAAGTCACAATTGTTCCACTATATGTATAGAGGTTTAACCATTTTCTTTTTTCTTGTATATTAGTCTTGATTCTAAATGTTATGATCCTTATGGCTTTTTCACTCTACAGGCCTCATGTGTAGGAATCTATCCTATGGATCTAATTCTGAGCTTTATATTGCGGATATATTTTCATGTCAAATCTTTTGTAAAAAAAAATATAAATAAATTGTTATGGAGGTTACATCTTATATATTTTGTACAAAAAGTGATGAGCTCTTTTGAGATATCTCCTGTGCCAGATACCTTCATATTATAGAACACATAAGAACATTTCATTTTCATTTCTATATGAAATGGCCATGCCTCACAACTGTCATGTACCAATAAACATCAGATTATTGCAGGGCTGCAAGGCAAGTGAGATGTGATGATGAGCTTTAATTTGGACTGCAGATAAAGATAGTTGTCTGTGTTGTAGAGGGCGAGCTCAGAAGGAAGGGAAGATGAGTTACACAGAGTTTGTGTGGTTCCTGATGTCAGAGGAAGATAAGAAGCATCCCACCAGCATCGAGTACTGGTTCCGTTGTATGGACCTGGATGGTGACGGATGTATATCCATGTATGAGATGGAGTACTTCTACGAGGAGATGGTGCAGCGCATGGAAGCTATGGGCATAGAAACATTGCCCTTCGAAGACTGCCTCTGCCAGGTAAACTCACAGGGATATTTGACCATTTTTGTATAGCGTCTGCAGTGACCGGAGACGTTTTCTGTCATTCTATCAGTCCATCAACTTTGATCTCCTCTGAAACTACTGGTCAGAGTTTGTAGCTATTAGTAGGTAAAATATTGTATCATGTGTGGACAGATTCTATCTAGTTTTTCCAAATAATCTTAGAAAAAAATCACTTAGCTATCACTAAGTTGTCAAGCTGTCATTTTGAATATCATGAAAAATATTAGCCATTGAGAATTGAAATAACAAGTTGGGGTCAAATTCAATATGTGATGCACATTTTGATTGGCCAAAAATATCATGTGCTCAAATCTGCTTTGGGAAAGATAATTTAGGAAGCTATTTGCAAACTTTTCCAAAAAGAAGTTCACAAACGTGACAACTAAAGCAATGATCAGCACAGCTTGAAGGTCATTGGCCTATGATTTGATAATCCATGCTCTTCTAATGTTTGGTATCTGAATTTGTGAATTAGAGTTTTAAAAAAGTTACCTTATCTGTATATATAAACTGTTGTTTAGATGTTAGACATGGTAAAGCCGAAGGATGAGCTGAGTATCACTCTGAAGGACCTCAAGACCTGCAAGATGACCCCACTCTTCTATGATACATTCTTCAACCTTGAGAAATACCTGGAACATGAACAGAAGGATCCTTTTGCCAGTGTCAAAGTAAGTGTCAAAGTACACTTTCTAAAGTGTCCTTGTAAAATAGTCTGATTTCTAAAAATGCAAAAGCTGCCTGCAATAAAGTATTATTGATGACATTGATGGTGCAGGGGATTAAGATGTATTTCTGTGTTGTCAGGATGGTGATGAGCCAGAGATGTCAGACTGGGAGAGATACGCTGCAGAGGAGTACGAGATTCTGGTGGCAGAGGAGGGCGCAAATGATGGAGGGCAGGAGGAAATGTAAGGCCCCTACTTCTCTCTACTCTATATACCCATACTGCCTCTATACCCTTACTGGAGGGCAGGAGGAAATGTGAGGCCCTAACTGCTCTCTACTCTATATACCCATACTGCCTCTATACCCTTACTGGAGGGCAGGAGGAAATGTAAGGCCCCTACTTCTCTCTACTCTATATTCCCATACTGCCTCTATGCCCATACTGCCTTTATACCCTTACTGGAGGGCAGGAGGAAATGTAAGGCCCCTACTTCTCTCTACTCTATATTCCCATACTGCCTCTATACCCTTACTGGAGGGCAGGAGGAAATGTGAGGCCCCTACTTCTCTCTACTCTATATACCCATACTGCCTCTATACCCTTACTGGAGGGCAGGAGGAAATGTAAGGCCCCTACTTCTCTCTACTCTATATACCCATACTGCCTCTATACCCATACTGCCTCTATACCCTTACTGGAGGGCAGGAGGAAATGTGAGGCCCCTACTTCTCTCTACTCTATATACCCATACTGCCTCTATACCCTTACTGGAGGGCAGGAGGAAATGTAAGGCCCCTACTTCTCTCTACTCTATATTCCCATACTGCCTCTATACCCTTACTGGAGGGCAGGAGGAAATGTGAGGCCCCTACTTCTCTCTACTCTATATACCCATACTGCCTCTATACCCTTACTGGAGGGCAGGAGGAAATGTAAGGCCCCTACTTCTCTCTACTCTATATGCCCATACTGCCTCTATACCCTTACTGGAGGGCAGGAGGAAATGTAAGGCCCCTACTTCTCTCTACTCTATATACCCATACTGCCTCTATACCCTTACTGGAGGGCAGAAGGAAATGTAAGGCCCATACTTCTCTCTACTCTATATTCCCATACTGCCTCTATGCCCATACTGCCTTTATACCCTTACTGGAGGGCAGGAGGAAATGTAAGGCCCCTACTTCTCTCTACTCTATATTCCCATACTGCCTCTATACCCATACTGCCTCTATACCCTTACTGGAGGGCAGGAGGAAATGTGAGGCCCCTACTTCTCTCTACTCTATATACCCATACTGCCTCTATACCCTTACTGGAGGGCAGGAGGAAATGTAAGGCCCCTACTTCTCTCTACTCTATATACCCATACTGCCTCTATACCCTTACTGGAGGGCAGGAGGAAATGTGAGGCCCCTACTGCTCTCTACTCTATATACCCATACTGCCTCTATACCCTTACTGGAGGGCAGGAGGAAATGTGAGGCCCCAACTGCTCTCTACTCTATATACCCATACTGCCTCTATACCCTTACTGGAGGGCAGGAGGAAATATAAGGCCCCTACTTCTCTCTACTCTATATACCCATACTGCCTCTATACCCTTACTGGAGGGCAGGAGGAAATGTGAGGCCCCACCTGCTCTCTACTCTATATACCCATACTGCCTCTATACCCTTACTGGAGGGCAGGAGGAAATGTAAGGCCCCTACTTCTCTCTACTCTATATACCCATACTGCCTCTATACCCTTACTGGAGGGCAGGAGGAAATGTAAGGCCCCTACTTCTCTCTACTCTATATACCCATACTGCCTCTATACCCTTACTGGAGGGCAGGAGGAAATGTAAGGCCCCTACTTCTCTCTACTCTATATACCCATACTGCCTCTATACCCTTACTGGAGGGCAGGAGGAAATGTAAGGCCCCTACTTCTCTCTACTCTATATACCCATACTGCCTCTATACCCTTACTGGAGGGCAGGAGGAAATGTAAGGCCCCTACTTCTCTCTACTCTATATACCCATACTGCCTCTATACCCATACTGCCTCTATACCCTTACTGGAGGGCAGGAGGAAATGTGAGGCCCCTACTTCTCTCTACTCTATATACCCATACTGCCTCTATACCCTTACTGGAGGGCAGGAGGAAATGTAAGGCCCCTACTTCTCTCTACTCTATATACCCATACTGCCTCTATACCCATACTGCCTCTATACCCTTACTGGAGGGCAGGAGGAAATGTGAGGCCCCTACTTCTCTCTACTCTATATACCCATACTGCCTCTATACCCTTACTGGAGGGCAGGAGGAAATGTAAGGCCCCTACTTCTCTCTACTCTATATTCCCATACTGCCTCTATACCCTTACTGGAGGGCAGGAGGAAATGTGAGGCCCCTACTTCTCTCTACTCTATATACCCATACTGCCTCTATACCCTTACTGGAGGGCAGGAGGAAATGTAAGGCCCCTACTTCTCTCTACTCTATATGCCCATACTGCCTCTATACCCTTACTGGAGGGCAGGAGGAAATGTAAGGCCCCTACTTCTCTCTACTCTATATACCCATACTGCCTCTATACCCTTACTGGAGGGCAGAAGGAAATGTAAGGCCCATACTTCTCTCTACTCTATATTCCCATACTGCCTCTATGCCCATACTGCCTTTATACCCTTACTGGAGGGCAGGAGGAAATGTAAGGCCCCTACTTCTCTCTACTCTATATTCCCATACTGCCTCTATACCCATACTGCCTCTATACCCTTACTGGAGGGCAGGAGGAAATGTGAGGCCCCTACTTCTCTCTACTCTATATACCCATACTGCCTCTATACCCTTACTGGAGGGCAGGAGGAAATGTAAGGCCCCTACTTCTCTCTACTCTATATACCCATACTGCCTCTATACCCTTACTGGAGGGCAGGAGGAAATGTGAGGCCCCTACTGCTCTCTACTCTATATACCCATACTGCCTCTATACCCTTACTGGAGGGCAGGAGGAAATGTGAGGCCCCAACTGCTCTCTACTCTATATACCCATACTGCCTCTATACCCTTACTGGAGGGCAGGAGGAAATATAAGGCCCCTACTTCTCTCTACTCTATATACCCATACTGCCTCTATACCCTTACTGGAGGGCAGGAGGAAATGTGAGGCCCCACCTGCTCTCTACTCTATATACCCATACTGCCTCTATACCCTTACTGGAGGGCAGGAGGAAATGTAAGGCCCCTACTTCTCTCTACTCTATATACCCATACTGCCTCTATACCCTTACTGGAGGGCAGGAGGAAATGTAAGGCCCCTACTTCTCTCTACTCTATATACCCATACTGCCTCTATACCCTTACTGGAGGGCAGGAGGAAATGTAAGGCCCCTACTTCTCTCTACTCTATATACCCATACTGCCTCTATACCCTTACTGGAGGGCAGGAGGAAATGTAAGGCCCCTACTTCTCTCTACTCTATATACCCATACTGCCTCTATACCCATACTGCCTCTATACCCTTACTGGAGGGCAGGAGGAAATGTGAGGCCCCTACTTCTCTCTACTCTATATACCCATACTGCCTCTATACCCTTACTGGAGGGCAGGAGGAAATGTAAGGCCCCTACTTCTCTCTACTCTATATACCCATACTGCCTCTATACCCTTACTGGAGGGCAGGAGGAAATGTGAGGCCCCTACTTCTCTCTACTCTATATACCCATACTGCCTCTATACCCTTACTGGAGGGCAGGAGGAAATGTAAGGCCCCTACTTCTCTCTACTCTATATGCCCATACTGCCTCTATACCCTTACTGGAGGGCAGGAGGAAATGTAAGGCCCCTACTTCTCTCTACTCTATATACCCATACTGCCTCTATACCCTTACTGGAGGGCAGGAGGAAATGTAAGGTCCCTACTTCTCTCTACTCTGTATACCCATACTGCCTCTATACCCTTACTGGAGGGCAGGAGGAAATGTGAGGCCCCAACTTTTCCCTACCGTATATACCCACACTGCCTCTATACCCTTACTGGAAAGTCCTGTATAACATGTATGATATTGTTCCACATTTGAGTTTGCAAGAGACCCTCAAATTGGCACAACATTCATTAACAAGCTCAGAATATCAATAATTTCTTAGGATGCCCTCATATTTTATGATAATCAATCCTATGTTGCAGTATGTATGAGGATGACTTTGAGCCGGATGATGAGGATTCACCCACTACGCCAGAGCCGACGCTAGCGCCATCTACTGACCCAATGGCCTCGTCCACTCCAAAAACATCTACAAAAGGGCGCCCAAAGTCTTCGAGCCCAGATGATGACATTTATGATTTCACAACACAAGATTTAGGATATTGATAATTAGAATAAATTAGATCATAAATGCAAATATTAGTTTGTGACAAACCTGCCATTTAATTTGCCTTTATATGCTGCACAATTGTCAGGCTTACAAATGATATCAGAGAAATTCAAGCAAATCTGCAAATCTGCAAGGTTGTGTGACAGAGAAGAGGTGTCTGCTTAATTAAGTGATCATGTAAAGAAATGACTAACACAATGCCCCAATTAACCAAAGTGATAAGAACAAGGTTGTATTATATTTGGACAATGTATTATTATTTATCAGTCTAGAATTCCAAATGTGTTACCATAGCAGTGCTATATTATTGTATGATTCCTGCACTCCAGTTCATTGTAACGTAACAATTCTAGCCTGTCATTGTCAGGGTTCACGTGAAACAGTTAGATCTCACCATTAATTACTGATACCTATTTTATAGGAATGTATTAATCTTGTAAAATAATGCATATCATATATTTAATTAATTGGAGACCTACATCTATTTATGATGCATATATATACTTAAGCAGAAGAAATTAGGTAGAGCCACCTTGTGGTAGTAGTGAGCGATATCTGGTATTGCTCCTACTGTTAACTTGTTTGAGGTTATCAAGGAATTTATATATATATATAATGACCCCTTTATTTATGTGACAGAAATGTTAGTCATACATGCAGCACCCATTTATCTGAGAAAACTCCATGCATTTTTTTGTATAGATTAACAGTCTTTGTGAGTTATTTTAAATAAATGATGAAGAGCAGAACTCAAGTAAAGGAAAAACAAAAATGTATATTTATTTAGAATTTAGAACCTTGAAAGATCACTGCCTTTGAATTTGGCTTTTTACATTGTTTTGCATTTGACACTCCTTTTGTCTCAGAAATATGTTTGTGAATGCCATGACAAGAAATTTTATTTATCCAGTATTGGAATTATATGATATGCCTACATAAGAGTGATTATAACTTGAATTAACTATAAAATCCTTTGATGATTTTTTTTATTAGTGTATATTCAATACTTTCTGAAGTTTGCAGATAAAGTATAGGGTATTTATTGACTATATGATTAAATGGAACACAACAGTTTAAAATTTTATCATTTTTCAAATTATAAGTATTGAATTTGATTCATTATCCAAAACACCTTTTGTTTTTAAGATAGAAACTTTTGAGAAACTTGAAAAGTGCAAGGTGATTGTTCAAACTGTAGATAATCTGTAGAAACTGTATATTTCAAAGTGAGTTTGTATATTTAACTAACCATGGCTTCTAGATTCATTATTGTGGGGGAGAATTGCTTGATATATTGAAGCCATTCAAGAGAGGTTATCCTATGTCCTTCATCTTTATCTGAGTATTGTGACCAGATTCTGTGCCTAGAACTAATGCATGAATTGCAGTGATGAAATGTTAGAATAACTAAATGACTTAAATGAGTTTGTTGTAAAAGAATACATGCAACATTTTACAGTTGTGGAAGATAAAATCAAACACTCCCACTTGATTCACTCACCAGAGGGCAGCATCATACCAATAAATCACAAAATGAACAGTTATAACAGATCACATTTTCCGTCCAGTATGTGACTATGCAGTTGAATTGGGTCCAGATTTCTGCAGGATATGTTTTATATGGTGTTGATACAATAATATCTGACTGCCTTATTCTACAGCAATACCCATATTTTTTCAAATTATTTGAAATTTAACCTCCTTGTTTTGTTTGTGTAAAAATAAATGCAGAACAAGTTAAGCTCCTCCAATTTCTTTTATTCCAGTATATTTTCAACAAAAAAATCCTTGACATAGAATTTAATGGCAGAATCCTCAGTGTCCTCCCTTTCTATGGCACAAGGAGAAACTGTATTTCATTAAAATAGATTTCCCTGTTTGATTACATGTCTTCAGCTTATCAAAATCAACTTGAATAAGGTGATAGAAATGTTCTCTGCAATTTAAACTTGATACTTTTAAATTGATAATTAGAACATTTTAGACTTGAATAAATTATAAAAATATAGTTCATTTTGACCTCTACATGTTTAATGATAAAGGTCTATCAGTACCTGCAGCTCCACCTGCCTCATGCTGGTTGGCCCAGTGTTCGACCTATTTTCTTCACTGATGTGTTCTGCTGACATTGCCCTCCATTAGAATCCTGCTGATTTGATATTATGAAAATAACTATCAATATTGTCTGGTTGTAGATAGTGATTTGGTTGCTTAATAAAAGGTAATACAATTTATCAAATTTTACACCAACACATTCAACCTTTTTTCTACATTGTTGTAATGCAATAATTTCACCACAAAGTAATTTATAATATATGTAGATATTGTATAAAGTTGGTTTTAGATGCAGTCCATGGAATGGCTTGCAATATTTTGTCTGTTTAAAGTATTGTTTAAATGCACATTTTTGTAATTATAGTAGAGTGTACAGCAAATGATCAAAACTAAATAAATTCAAATATTATCCTTACTTTGAATCTTCTCCTTTGTAAAATGAATAGGGAAATGATGGTTTGGTAATCTAAAATCAATAAATTGTCACCATATTCAAATTTCTGTCATAACCCCATTGCCATGGAGTTCAGGACAGGTTATGTTATTGCCTGTTGAATTTTCAGAGTTCAAAGAAAGTACCTTTTGTGGGTCCACTATTTCAAATAATGGAATGCTTTGGAAGACGACCCCCCCAAAATTGAGGTTATTTTGCTTGAAAAAAAACAATTTCCGAATATAAGACGAGTTGGTTTTTCTCAAGATATCGGCTCTACTACCATTCAAGCTTCAGCTGAAGCTTGGCGGCCATTTTAAACATGAAACGTAAATATGCTTACAATACAAGATCTTAACAGTCTTATATACGAGTATATACGGTAAAACGTAAATACCATGTTCATATTTTCTAAATAACGGATATCGGATGTAAACCTCGACTTATACACGAATAAATATGGTACATTAAGACTGCTTACTAACTTTTCACAACTTTTTCCCAGTCTGATAGCTGATAATATGTTTCACGAGTAAATACGGTACATTAAGACTGCTTACTACATTTTCACACCTTTTTCCCAGTCTGATAGCTGATAATATGTTTCATATGTAGATTTTGCAAAGATAACATGTAGATAATTATCTTATACATCAACCATTTGGGGGTGTTTTAAATGAGATTTTGGCATGATATTGCAAGAAAATAGACAAACATAAATCATTATGGACAAACAGTCCTCTGTTAGCTAATTCAGAACAGTATCCCAATCTGACAGGTGCCCCATTGTAAACCAACCTTTACTAAGCAGGCATTTGTGCTAAATCTCAGGCCGATTGCGGGTTACCATCTTGTTTTTTTAATGATTAGATTTTAGAGAGTTGTTTGTGCACTTCCGATTGTAATTGTGCAGTTCCGGCGTGTTGTTTTCAATGGGGCAGTATGGCGACCCGCAATCGGCCTATTGGATCTGGTCAGCTAAGCAAGTTTTGTTGACAAATTTGTTAATGGATGATTCGGATTTTAGCAGAAAATTCATACACTTTCAAATGGCACAGGAATTTAGGTAGAGAAGTGTGAGGTTGAAAATCTTATTTCTTGAAGCTTAAAGAAATTGAAGTTTGACAGGTTTAAACGGCTCAAATTTCCAATCTGTTTGGATCTTTTATTTTTAAACTGAGATTTTGTTGGGGTTTGCATTACTTGATCTTTGGCAATAACAGAATTTCCGAAATATTTTAGATATTGCCATCATATATGGACGAAAGCGATAGAAGGCAAAGTAAATAAAATACAAAAACCACCTTTAGTGCAGCAGCTGCTGAATCTGACAGGAACAAACAGAGGCATTTAAAACGTGATTAAATATCTGGAACAAGTTAGTAGTAGAACCCAGACTTCTGACTTGGTTATTTCGCAGATATATTCAACATCTATTCAAATTTAAATAGTTTCAATCGATACAATGGCAGAGAAATTGGGTGATATAATAATGTCATGCGCAAAGTAGGAATCTTGCACAATGTAGGAATAATTCCTACATTGTGCAGGACAAAGTAGGAATTCCTACATTGTGCAAATAAGTAGGAATATCAAAGTCAAGAATCCAAATGCCAGGAACAAGAATAAGGAGGTTTAGGCAATATGAACATAGGACTGTTATAATGATAATGATGATATGAGCATGCACTGATATTAGTTGTGTGCATAAAAAATATGAATTTATCAGTGCATATGTACATTTCTGATTGGCAAATAGGTAGATATCTGGGTGTGGGCTTGTAAACGTATAATTATGATACAAATATTTAAAAAAAAAAAGGTTGTACATTTTTAGTCAAAATAAAATGACAATCAACATTTCTATTTCCAAAAATGTCTTATTTCCAAATTTGTAACCATATTCCCATATTCTTTAATGCCAATATAATGTCCAATTAAGCCAGAGGAAGTGTCTGTTATTTTTTTTAATGTAAAATTTAATAGAAAACTGATAAACATTGTAATTATATTGGCCACATCCAGTCATCTCAGTTATTGATATATCTTAATATTTCTACTTATTTGCGCAAAGTAGGAATTCCTACTTTGGGCAGTTGCACAATGTAGGAATTCCTACTGGGTCACGATTCTTACTTGGTGCAAGACAATAATATTAGATGATAATTTATTTTATTTTCTTAAGGTGAAAAATCAACTACGTTGTGTCTCTGGTCAAAGAACCTGAATCTAGGTTCTTTGCTCTGGCTAAGCAACCTCCAATCAGGCCAAACCCAGGGCCCTAATGGATCGCACAGATTTATCTGCCGCTAGATGGAGTTGGCTAGCTGGTACCCACGGCTGTGTCGCCCCCTGGTATCCATACAGGTGAACTTCCCGGAAATGACCTCGAATACGAATCTCCCTGCTTGAAGAGTTGCATTATGGCGGACAAAAACAAATCTTCAAGCGCAAGAATTGCATTTACATTACCAATATCATGCCAAATATGTCTTGGAAAGGTTTGTATAGTCTATCATATTTTAGGCTTATTATTTACTCTGAGGTCATGATGTTATTTTATATTATATGTCCATTTTATCGAGAATAATTCGTTTCTTCTCAACTTTCAAGTTTCAACTTGTGTGAAGTTGTGACTTGTGTTGATGAATACGGGTTGCCGAGTACTTTGCGCTCGCAACTTCAATAGGGCCTTGCACATCGTTTTGTTGGTTAAGTTGTATATCCACGATTAAAAGTATTTGATTTGTTTACAAACCCGGGCATCCATTGTGGCAAAACAATGCCAAGATCCAGTGAATGTACATATATTTTAATAGGCCCCCTGCCAATCTCTCCGACCAATGATTAAATATAGTGGAGTTGTACAGATCTGGTTCCGGTAAAGTTGTACAGTTCCGGTGTGTACTTTTCAATGGGGAAAAACAACAACATGGAGATCGGCAATCGGCCTATGATTACTTGTAGTGTAGGCAGAATTTTTTTTTCTTCTGAAACTTGCCACATAACTTCCAAAACTTTAAATACTTTGTTTCAAAAAGAGGAACGCAAAGTGAACACCTGATTAAGTTTGTGACCCCAAAAAGCCTAATAATTAACTGATGCTCCCTCTTCATCAACGGAGTACTGCAGATGTTCGACAAGGCCAACTTCTGCAGGTCAAACAATGATACAAAATGGAGCGATTTATTTTACTTTGTTGTTGATATGGTATTTGTATATATATTTTCATTATGTCATTATTTTGAGTTTATATTTAGTTTATGACCCGTGACCCTTGTTAGTAGTGAGTAGTCGGGACAGACAAGTCCCGTTTTCAGGTATCATTTCATGCCTGACCTGTTTCTGTTCAACTAATTTTACTTGGATGATTTGTGTTCACGAAGCCCTGATCATATCTTAATAATATTCCTATGATGTCCGTAAACACATCCGGTTTTGGGACCAATCACGGCACTCGAGACGATGATCGGAAACAATAGAAATCATTTCAACAATCAGAGAGCAGCTAACAGACGATTACAAGAAGTGTCCATGGAGTAACAATGGCGGGAAGCGGTGATCATCATGTGTCTACATTTCAACATCGTAAAGATGGCTTCTTCAGAATAAATAACTGAGAAAAAAATGTTAATTGACACCAGGGTACCTTCAGATAGACTAGCTCAAAAAGATCTTCAAAGATTTATTTTCAATGACAATAAATTTATAGTTTGAAATCTTATGTGAATCCCTCCATAGCCTTGCCGGCTAATTGCCGATCTCCATCATCCATTTTTTCCCCCAACACCATGTTGTGATTTTACCAGCAAGATATAGGAACCACAGCAAACTGTGCATTTAAATAACAATTTTTTTATGAGAATTTGCAAGCTGGTTGGTTGGATATGCTTTTTTCTGCCACTCTGCCAATTCTGGTTACCCAATCTGCACACCTGAAAACTGCCCAATCTGACGCATTCTTTTGACTCAGCAAAGAAACTTGTACTCTTTTCATTAGCTCAGGAATCATTTTGACCTCATGACAGATGCAAAGTATTTAATTCCACAACATGACATGTTTTAGACTTTTTGTTTCAGGTGAAGCAGCCTATGGTCTGCCCTAACCAGCATGTTTTCTGTGGCCCATGTCTGGATGTGTGGCTGGAAAGGAATCAGCAATGCCCATCATGCCGAGTTGATATTACACCACAAAATCCCTGCAAAAGGGTTCTTGGTGGGTACATACATTAATACATTGTAAATCAGTATTCACAATGATTTTTTTCATGAATTTGTCCCACAGCCTTTTAAATTGTACATTTCAAAAAACAGAAAAAAAAGTTAAACTTTTACAATGTTATATTTACATTGCTAGAATCAACCAGAAAAATTCTTTTAATTGCTTTGAACAATTGAGAAAAGTGAGAAACCGGAATGTTAGGTTAATCAATTTTTGATTTACTTGATGTTGATTAAATGACACCCATGTGTAAGTGCACATTAGAATACAATATGGAGAAAGCATTCATAGAGTGCAGAACATGGTTTGATTCAAGGCATTATGTATCATTGGCAAGGTGGTAAACATCTGTAAAGCCACTGTGATAATTGCATGGGATTTTAAATTTTGTTATTTTCTTCCAGGTGGTTTAAATCAGGGTGATGACTATGAGGAAAATTTTAAGAATAAAGAATTGAGAAGGGCAAGAACAGAACTGCTATTCAAAGAATATGAGGTGAGCATATTGGCCTGAACAAACATTCAACACATTCCTGATAACTTACATTAACAGATTTAATTATGTTTTTGAAACAAAAGATGTAACCTTAAAATCCTTCTTTTCGAAGGTCAAGGAACCTCAAAATTATTTAAATTGTATCCATTTAGTTTTCAACATGTATCAGAAAGTTTTGTAAACTTAAATTACTATTATCATTTCATTTATCATTTTGAATATAACTTGCATAGATATTTGTGAATTCACTTGATTGGAAAAAGTTGAACTTCCATATCTGTCAATTTGGTGATTATTATACAGGCCCTCTATAACTGTAAGGATTATTAACAAGATTCAAAGTTTGCTTATTTTAAGTGACCTTGTAATTTTAGGATGAGATTGAAAAGCTACAAATGGAAGTGGACACTTTAAAACAAGAGAACACAGTTTTGTCCCAGAAGGTCAAAGTGCAAAGTGCCAAAGTTGGAGATGGCGATAAAGAGAAGGATGAGGGAGAGAAGGGTGGAGATGTTAACATGCTGATGATGCTGACCAAGAAACTCCAGGATGCCACAACACTCTACGAGAAAGTAAAGAAGGACATGAAGCAACTCAAAAAGGTCAACATTTCATCAACCCAATTCAGAAAATATTTCAATACAACATTTTTGCTAAATTGATATCAGATGACCCATTCTGACCCTTTTTCGAATTATTCATGTCTGTGACCCATTCTGTCTGTCTGTCTGTCAATCTTGACCTATACCTCTTAAACTTTGGGGTGGGTTTCTCAAAGATATTTGTAAATATCAATAAAGCCACAGTTGGATGTAGCAGTTCAGTGTGGGATGTGCAGTCAGGCAGCCATATTGTGTAAAGTATTCAAATTACTTTTCCTGCAGTGGTTGTTTTCAACCTGCAAAGCTTGGTAAATACTTGAAATTATCATTCATAAAGCAAATACTGGCATTTCTAAGAAGTGTTCACCACCAGCACATGAAAGCAAGGCTTTGGAAACTACTCATCATTGTGTAATGTTCTACAGCAAGAGACATTATACCTCTGTATCTAATTTTTACTTTTTTATTTTATAAAAACAGGAAAACACAGACCTGAAAGAAGAGAATGTGAATCTTGGACGAGAGAACCAAAGAATCCGAGTGGATTTAGCAAATAGATCTCCAAGAAAGTAAGTTTACAACAGTGATCATAGCAGTAAAGAAAATGGCGCGGGGCTGTTTTGATAAGGTTGCTTGAAATGGAATACATTTAACTCAGGCTAAATGTAGAACTCATACTGTTTAATTAGTCGTAATCAGCTTTACAAAATCATGCAAGACTTCTTTTCACTGAAATTTCTCTTTCAGATTTGGAAGATTCACCGTTGCGACACAGGAAGCTAAAATACAGCAGTATGAAAAGGAAGTACAGCAGCTGCAGAAATGTCTGGAGAAGAGTGACTCTTACATCGAGGACATTGAAAAAGAACTGGAGGAGTACAGAAAGAAAATGCGGACATTAAATGCATGTTCAAAATGTAGATTGAATCTAGCTGCCCTTGAGGAAGATGTAGAAGAAAGTAAAAAGGACAGGGAGACTGGAAGTCAGCAGTTAAATAGATTGGAGGTGGCCAGTGAGGTGGGGTCTGGGACCAAGGGTAAAGGGCACAGCAAATCTTTTGCAAAAGTGGGCCAAAACCAGAACAAACCATCACCAAATTCAAAATCAATTACAATGGCTAATTTCTATGGAAAGAAAACTAAAGTTTCTCTCTCTGACTTCGAGAACCGTGCAACTGATCTTTCAAGGCCATATGAACAGAAAAAGTCTATGGACCAGACAGCTTTTTCCAAGACAGTTGATGAGTGTAACTCGTTTGAACTGGAGATGCCGAGCCCAGTGACGCCATCTAGCTCACTCAGCCGATTGTCACTAAGGACAGGAGACACTACGGTCAGTGAGGGAGGAGAGGACCGGTCTGGGCTGAGTGGGGCAGATATCACAGGTATATCAGAGACTACAGACCTTGCCAATGACCAGCACAATCCTGCCGCATCACTCGAATCATGCAAAAAGAAACTTAAGTTTGATGGAAATAATCCAAAACCGTCAACATCTGGAGACTTAACCAAGTCAAAGACCAGTGACAAGCAAGTTACGTTCAGTGCAAGTGTTGACAGAAGAGAAGCCCTCAAAGATCAGTATAGTCAAGACTTGTTTCCTGGTGTAGGCTTCCAGTTGGGAAATGTAAATATTAGTAATGCTGATAGGCAAAATTCGGCCAAGATGTTTGAAATGCCATCCTCGTCTTCATCCTCTGCAGATGAAGACGCGGACCCAAATATGTCTGTAGATATTGCTGACTGTATGAAGATTCTGGATGAGGCAGAGAAGAGGGTGGGTCAGAATAAAGTGGAGGGGACACCAGCAAATATGGCTACATGGAATATTAGTAAACAGAATCCTGCTTCTCTGGCCTCAGAATATAAAACAAATAAATTGGATAGTTACACATCAGCAGCTGGACCAGCTGCTTCATGTATTCCACCATATGAAGAATTCAAGCAAATGCCAGATACAAAAAGTGAAATACCTGGGATGAGCAAGTTAAGGAATCAAGGGATGGAGATAGGGTCCAGTGGTAAAGGTTATGGCAGCCTTGAACCTTTTGTGCCCACATCACAGGGTCATGTCAGTCAGCATGGTCTCACCAGTTCTCTGCCCAAGAAGCAAGGTGTAGGCAACGACCCTAGATCGCTGACATTCCATGGTCCCACCGGGCAGTATTCTGTGCAGGTTCCATCATCGTCTAGTCAGGCGGAGTCGGAGGCATCCCTGAGCCAGAGCTACCCTCCGCGTCCTGCATCTGCCTCTGCCCTGGAGCGCATGCTAAGCCAGGTGTCCAGTCTAGAGGCTGACCCTTGCTCCCTCCCCACTAGCACAAGGCACACCTCCATGCCTTCTATCCCAGCAATGATGACAACACCCTCTGGTGGTGATAACTACCTCACACAAAGCCAAACTCTCTCGCATAACCTTTTACCTCAGGACCATTTTCAAGCTATGCAATCTCAGTCAACCAATAGTAAACATCTTCCAGGGATTGGCAGCTTCTCACATATGCTAGGCCCTGGTCTTTCCAGTGGTGAATTCCATAATGCGGGGAAAATTGGCTCAAGCAGTTTGAGTCAACCTACCAGTTCAATTGAAACAAATTATCCCATCCCTGGTCTGAGTCAGCCAGGAGGATTGGCACTCAGTCAGTCTGGTGGACTGAATCAAATCCTCTGTCAACCAAGCAGTTTGAGCCAACCAGGAGGATTTCCTGCACCAAGGGGTTTATCTGCACCACAGGGATTATCTGCACCACAGGGATTAACTGCACCACGAGGATTATCTACACCAGGAAATCAATTTGGAAAACCTACAAATTTAACAGGAAACTTTCCAGATGTCTCTGGATATTTGAACCAGCCCAGAGATGCTGGCATTGGTATCAGAGGACTCAGTGGCCCTGGGGGAATCCCTGGAAATTTAGGAGGGCCAAACATACAAGGAACTGGTGATGGCAACAGAAAGAATCTCGAGCATTTAGCAGAACAGTATCTCCAGAGTAAAGGCCTGGGCAGCATGAACTGGAAATCTCAGTGATATTTATCTCTGTATCATCATCATCATCATCCTCATCATCATCATCATCATCATCATCATCATGAATCTGTATTAATGTGAATCTGTATCAAATTGATTTTACTATTTAATCATTGTTTGAAATCTACGTAAATGATATCTATTAAAAGACTTTTTGAAAACCATGAACAATATTTAATATATTTTGTGTAAATATGAATATGTAGAATATTTTAAGGTACATGTTTGTGCTGATAGGGTAAATACATTAATTCAATTGTTCAAATTTGAATAGAATATTTAAATCTGTATGGCCATAATTTAAATCTGTATGGTCAAATTTTAGTGCATATTTCAAGAATTTATTTTGGCTTTAAAAGGGATAGAATTCCATAAATGATTAATAAAATATGTAAAATATGTGGTTATTTGTTAATAAAAAAATCTTTAATTGGTATTTTTCTAACCTGGTCAAGTGCTATATGATTTAACTGGTTATATTTAAATTAACCATGGATTTATTTGACTCTTATATTGTAGATGATTATTACATCCTGCCTTGATAATCCATCTACCCCAATCACTCCACCTTACATCACAGTACTTGACTTCAATTAATTCCCATAAATTATTTATTAAAAATGGCATGAGGTCTTCAAAAGATTTCCACACTGCTACAGTGAAATGTCTGTAATAAAATTATATTCTTTCTGCAGTCATCTTATCTGTAAGTTTGTGTCGAACTTGGTGTCAACTGAGACACTGGTTCTAACCTCATCTGGGGGATCATTGCAGATTTTGCGGGCAATGACTGAGAAGGCCCTATCCCCAGTTGTTTGCATATGGGTTCCAATATACCGTTCTACTATTGGAACTCTTTGCTCTAAGACAACAGAAAGTGTCCTGGAGTGAAATAATTTGATGGAGGAGTCTTCAATCAGGAATAAATGTATCTTCTGAGTGTTGAAAATTTTAGTCTTGCAAGTTGGATTTCTTATCTTCCTATCCAGCCTACTTTTAAGTCCAAGGGAATGAATTTCTTGTGAAGATTTTGGCCTCTTCAAATAATTCATGTCCCCAATTAGATTTGTGGCACAATTGGCAATTCAAAAATTGACCTTTATTTCACATGAAATATTATAAAGAGCACAGTTTGTAGAGGCAAGGATCTGCGTGTGCCTTGGTAATATAAGTGGAGGATGGGTGGTGTTGGTTTGCCTCACACTGCCGGAATCTGCTGCTAACCCCTCTCCTGCTGCTAACCCCTCACCTGCTGCTATCCCCTCACCTGCTGCCAACCCCTCGCCTGCTGCTAACCCCTCACCTACTGCCAAGCCCTCACCTGCTGCTAACCCCTCACCTACTGCCAACCCCTCACCTGCTGCTAACCCCTCACCTACTGCCAAGCCCTCACCTGCTGCTAACCCCTCACCTACTGCCAACTCCTCTCCTGCTGCCAACCCCTCACCTACTGCCAAGCCCTCACCTGCTGCTAACCCCTCACCTGCTGCTAACCCCTCTCCTGCTGCCAACCCCTCACCTACTGCCAAGCCCTCACCTACTGCCAACCACTCACCTACTGCCAACCCCTCACCTGCTGCCAACCCCTCACCTACTGCTAACCCCTCAGCTGCTGCCAACCCCTCTCCTGCTGCTAACCCCTCATCTACTGCCAACTCCTCTCCTGCTGCTAACCCCTCTCCTGCTGCTAACCCCTCTCCTGCTGCCAACCCCTCACCTACTGCCAACCCCTCACCTACTGCTAACCCCTCACCTGCTGCCAACCCCTCTCCTGCTGCCAACCCCTCACCTACTGCTAACCCCTCTCCTGCTGCTAACCCCTCTCCTGCTGCTAACCCCTCTCCTGCTGCCAACCCCTCACCTGCTGCTAACCCCTCTCCTGCTGCTAACCCCTCTCCTGCTGCCAACCCCTCACCTACTGCTAACCCCTCACCTGCTGCTAACCCCTCTCCTGCTGCTAACCCCTCACCTACTGCCAACCCCTCACCTGCTGCTAACCCCTCTCCTGCTGCTAACCCCTCTCCTGCTGCCAACCCCTCACCTACTGCCAACCCCTCAGCTGCTGCCAACCCCTCTCCTGCTGCTAACCCTTCACCTACTGCCAACCCCTCACCTACTGCCAACCCCTCACCTGCTGCCAACCCCTCACCTACTGCCAACCCCTCACCTGCTGCTAACCCCTCTCCTGCTGCTAACCCCTCTCCTGCTGCCAACCCCTCACCTACTGCCAACCCCTCAGCTGCTGCTAACCCTTCACCTACTGCCAACCCCTCGCCTACTGCCAACCCCTCAGCTGCTGCTAACCCCTCTCCTACTGCTAACCCCTCACCTGCTGCTAACCCCTCTCCTGCTGCTAACCCCTCAGCTGCTGCTAACCCCTCTCCTACTGCTAACCCCTCACCTGCTGCAAACCCCTCTCCTGCTGCTAACCCCTCACCTGCTACTAACCCCTCACCTACTGCCAACCCCTCGCCTACTGCCAACCCCTCAGCTGCTGCTAACCCCTCTCCTACTGCCAACCCCTCTCCTACTGCTAACCCCTCACCTGCTGCTAACCCCTCTCCTGCTGCTAACCCCTCTCCTGCTACTAACCCCTCTCCTGCTGCTAACCCCTCAGCAGCTGCTAGCTTTACGATACAAAGCTGCATGAAAACATAAACGGAGACAAATCCAGTCAGAAGAGAGGTCAGCTATCTGTTAGTTGTGAGCACGTTGTAAACTGACATTGTAAGGAAGTAGATCTGTGAATACCAGATAGTGTTTTGAGCATGTGATGAAATATAAGCATGTGCTCAGTATGTTGCAAGCACGTGGTACATATAGATTCAGCTGTGAGCAAATTCGGCTATCTTTTGCCAAATCGAAAAATGTGTTAGTGAAGTTAGAGCATTCCTTAACAAGATGAAGTAATGATGAAGTAATGATGTAAGATGAAGTAATGATGGAAAACTGAGATGCTCATCTGTACTGAGAGATATGGCACTGCTACTAACCAAACTATTGGCAATGTCAGGGTAGGTGATACTGATATCACACCTAGTGAGTCTGTTGTAGACCTTGGTATCACATTTGACTCTAAAATGGATATGAAGTCACAGATTAAGAAAATGTGTAAAAAAGGGGCATTATCACATTAGGAATCTAGCAGCCATCAGACAACGTCTAGACGAGAAAACAGCTCTAACTCATGCTTTTGTTACATCTACTATGGAAATGGTCTTCTTGCTGGTGTCCCGCAATCTGATATTAAAAAGTTGCAATATCTGCAGAACTCTGCAGCACGTATAGTGGGAAAAATCTCTCTGGTTTGACCACAAATCAGAGAAACTGAAGGAATTGTATTGACTGCCTGTGTGTGCTAGGATTGACTTCAAAATCCTCCTTATGACTTGGAAGGCCTTAAACGGCAAGGCACCCCCTTACTTGCGTGATCTGTTCCTAGTGAGGCAGAATGATAGAGATCTAAAGACAGTACATACCTATCTGTTCCAATAACTCGCCTAAAACTTTTCCTCTGCTGCCCCAAGACAATGGATACCAATTCCTTTTCCCCACGTGCGGGAAATCATTTACTAGTTTCCAGTCACCAGGTCATCTTTCTATGTTTTGACTTTGCGTAATATTTTAATTTCAAAACACATGATGCAATGCTTCAATTCTCTTCAAATTTTCAGGCATTACTACCAGGGGATATATATATTTTAAAATCACGATGCAAACAAATAAATTTAAAGGTGAAAATAAATTTGTTGAAATTGGACTTTGATAAAAACTAATAATATATATTCTTCAATCAAAAATATATATGAGAGATGTTTCAATGGTGTTGTCCTTTATACGGATAGGGTCCCAAGTACCTTCAAGAATTTCTCACGAATTGAGCAACTATCAGAAGGGGTTGAATTAAGACATAAGAAAACAAAGAAAATAAATTAAAAGAAATGTTTCAATGGTGTTTTCCTTTATTGGGATTTATCAATAGGTATATAGTATCTGCCCAATCATTTCACAAACTGAGAAATTAGTATAAGGGTTTGAACTAAGAGTTCAAACATGAAATATTTGAAAAAATAACCCACTTTAAATGTTTTTTGTGGGATATTCTTTTCATAGGAGAGATGTTTCAATTTTGTTTTCTTTTATAGGGAATCATCTTTAGGGTACCTAGTACCTTCCTGAATTTGTCACTAATTGAGCAATTAGTGTTAGGGGGATGAATTAGGAGGTCAAACATTTAGAAAAAGAAAAATAAATCCCACAATTTTAATGTTTTTTATAACAAAATCATGAGATATGATTCAATGCTGTTGTCCTTTATAGGAAATCATCTACAGTGTACCTAGTACCCTCCTGAATTTTTCACTAATTGAGCAATTATTATAACGGGTTAAAATTAGGGGGTTAAACATTACAAAAAATGAAAAATTCTCACATTTCTAATGGTTTTCATATGGAATCATCAACAGTGTACCCAATACCTTCCTGAATTTTACTAATAGAACAATTAGTTTAATTAGTTGTATTAGGGGGTTAAACATTACGAAAAATGAAATATTTTCACAATTTTAAGGGTTTTTTGCACAACAAATATTAAATATGAGAAATGTTTTGATGTTGTTTTCCTTTATAGGGAATCATCTATAGGACACCTGAATTTTGTTACTAATTGAACAATTATTATAAAAGGTTGAATTAGGTCAAACATTATGAAAAACATTTTTTTGCACAAAAATTATTAAATATGAGAGATGTTTCAATTATACGTTTCCTTTATGAAGAATCGTCTACAGTGTACCTAGTACCTTCCTGACTTTTTCTCTAATTGAACAATTAGCATAAGGGGTTGAATTAGGGGGTCAAATATTTCGAAATATGAAAAATTCTCACAATTTTAATGGTTTTTTGGACAAAATTTATTTTATGTGAGAGATGTTTCAATGTTGTTTTTCTTTCTAGGGAATCATCTATAGGGTACATTGAACCTTCCCGATTTTTTCACTAATTGAACAATTATTATAAAAGGTTTAATTATGAGGTCATTTAAAAAATGAGAACATTTCAGAACATTTCAAAAAATGAAAAATTCTCACAATTTTGCCGTTTTTTGGGGTTTTTTTGCACAAAAATTATTTCATATGAGAGATGTTTCAATTTTGTTTTTCTTTATTGGGAATCATCTATAGCGTAAATAGTACCTACCCGAATTTTACACTAATTGAGTAATAAGTATAAAGGGTTGAATCAGGAGGTCAAATATTTCGAAAAATGAAATATTAATTTTAATATTAGCAATTAGTACAAGGGGTTGAATTAGGATTTAATGACTGAAATAATGTTGAAACCCAAAACAAAAAAACAGATCCATAAGGTGTATTATTACTGACTTATCACGGTCACACACAATGTCATTTTGTGCCTTAAGCAGTGCTGTCTCGGTGCTTCTGTTTTGTATTTTCTGTTTTGCTCAAGAAGATGAGGTACTAATTGATTGGCTTCTGTTCCTTCTGTTCAACAAGCCCAGCTAGCTAGGTAGGTCAAGTTGGAGACTGGTATCCAGTTTTGTTCAATCAACTCTGGCAATCAGCACTATCCCCATACTGTATGTTATATTCTTACAAGATTCATAATTCAGGGTCACGGCACGTCCTTAATGCATAAACAATTTTACCACACATCATGAAAATCTCAATATTTTATATCATTTCCAGATCTCTACATATATTTACTCATACGAGATTATTCAGAAGTGGTCATGATGAGCCGTGATATCCAATTATTCATAAGAATAATGAAAAAACATATTTAGTATGAATTATGAGTTTACACAATACTGTCAAACGATCTTCATTGCCAGAATGGCTATCCTGATTACTTTGGCAGTGCAATGGACACCATTTTGTTATTCCATGTTTGATTTTGGAGACAAGACAGCATGAAGCTGGCCACGTTGGCTCTGGGGATCTCATGCTTGCCATCCGGCACAAACTCACCTTCAACGGCTAATATGTCACCATCTAAAACAGAAAATATTACACTATTAGCAGGGGAACAACAACCCTACTCTTTGGATAAGAATATAAAAAAACACAACCCCTTCCTATTTGTCAAAAAAAAACCACTCAGTACCTTTCTCACTTTGACCGTAAAAAAAACACCCAGTATCCCTACCAATTTGTCTAAATTTGTTAATTTGATAGCCCTAGTGGTTTGACACATGCCCGTACCCGCTAAGGATTTGTTAGATAGCCCTGGTGGTTTGACACATGCTCGTTCCTGCTAAGGATTTGTTAGATAGCCCTGGTGGTTTGACACATGTCCACGCCTGCCCTGGTGGTTTGACACATGCTCGTTCCTGCTAAGGATTTGTTAGATAGCCCTGGTGGTTTGACACATGTCCGTACCTGCTAAGGATTTGTTAGATAGCCCTGGTGGTTTGACACATGCCCGTACCTGCTAAGGATTTGTTAGATAGCCCTGGTGGTTTGACACATGCCCGTACCTGCTAAGGATTTGTTAGATAGCCCTGGTGGTTTGACACATGTCCGTACCTGCTAAGGATTTGTTAGATAGCCCTGGTAGTTTGACACATGCCCGTACCTGCTAAGGATTTGTTAGATAGCCCTGGTGGTTTGACACATGCCCGTACCTGCTAAGGATTTGTTAGATAGCCCTGGTGGTTTGACACATGCCCGTACCTGCTAAGGATTTGTTAGATAGCCCTGGTGGTTTGACACATGCCCGTACCTGCTAAGGATTTGTTAGATAGCCCTGGTAGTTTGACACATGCCCGTACCTGCTAAGGATTTGTTAGATAGCCCTGGTGGTTTGACACATGTCCGTACCTGCTAAGGATTTGTTAGATAGCCCTGGTGGTTTGACACATGCCCGTACCTGCTAAGGATTTGTTAGATAGCCCTGGTGGTTTGACACATGTCCGTACCTGCTAAGGATTTGTTAGATAGCCCTGGTGGTTTGACACATGTCCGTACCTGCTAAGGATTTGTTAGATAGCCCTGGTGGTTTGACACATGCCCGTACCTGCTAAGGATTTGTTAGATAGCCCTGGTGGTTTGACACATGCCCGTACCTGCTAAGGATTTGTTAGATAGCCCTGGTGGTTTGACACATGTGAAGTTGATATCTGTGGAGTTCTGGAGATACTCTTCCATGACCTTCATATCCGTGAGATTCCTGCCAATAAGTAATGGCTTCACAAACCATTCCAATAGCCACGGATTCTCCTTGCTGTCTGAATAAGTAATGTAAATTCATGTATATTAATGTGTTTCATAATTTCAACGAAGATATTGTTTAATAGTTTCTTGTTGCTGCTTAGTTTTCATTGCTTACATTATATGGCACCAGGTTTTGCTAGTTTTATCTTCATGTGTTATATGATACAATAGCAGGTGGATGAACAAATCAACAAAGACTGAATGAACACAAATATGGGGATTCAGTACTAGTACACTTTACTTTTGTCATTCGTCTTCAGTATCATGATCGATGATACTGTATCCTTGCATTTGATAAGAATTCCCCTTAGTAATCGATGTGTGCCAGTATTTTGCTTGAGACATTTTGTATTCTTGCTTCACATTATATTTTATGACTGTGGGTATATTTTATAGAGGCTTTCATCAGTGTGGTATGTACTTACAGACAGTGCACCAAGATGTGACACAGATGAACCTGCTTACGCCAGCAGTCCTCATGGCGGATGTGATAGGTTTAATGGATTCCCTGTGCAGTGTGATCGGACTCCAGAATGATATGCCGGCTCCCAGGCAACACATGACAGCATCGCAACCACTAAAAAACTCACTCAAAGACTCCTCACAATATATGTTTCCTTCAACAACCTGCATATTACAAACACAGCAATATCAGGTCAAGTTGAGTAACTAACTCATATTAGAATTGTCTGCAAAACACCTGGCTGGAGATAGTGTTATCTGGTGTCAGAGTTCTGTAAAGGTTCTGTGGGAGTTGCCATGCCAAACAATGGAAGAAGGGGTATATAACAACCATTCTCTATTTTATAGACTACATGTGCTATACAGAGTGACAATATCTTGAGGTTGTCATGTTGTATATCAGCTGATGCCATTTTATTGTTGTTCTCTCACTATAGTGAATGTGTCATACATATTGATTGTATTACAATACCTTGAGGTTGTCATGTTGTATAGCTGATGTCATTTTGTTTGTGTCTCTCACTATTGCTATGACGTCATGCCCCGCCTCCAGAGCTTGTGATGTCACACACAGGCCGGTTGGCCCAGTAGCTCCCAGAACTGCTAGCTTCATTCCTTCGGCTGTACCTTCTGATGCTAGTGAACTATATTTATTCTCTACCTACAATACAAAATCAATCAGGAAATAAACAGATGGATTGAACTTTGTATGCCCTAATCTTATCACCAACAAGTGGAACCCGATTTAGACAAGGCCGCCAATAGATGGTGATATTGACATGGGAATACATATTAGTATCTATTTTAGTAATATGTTTCTTCTACAACTTATAAATATGTTTCTTTTATGGTCAGATAAAAACAATCTATCTTTTGATCAAGTTTAACTAACTAGTCGGAACAACGTGTGTCGTGCACTGATGAGGTGAATTGCAGGATAGTGATGACATGTTGTACTTATTGTAATAACATTGTTATTATCATTTATCATTAGGATATTGAAATATTAATATATACTATTATAAATTAAAATGATAAGAATAAAGCATTTATATAGAGCTATGGTATTTTTTTCTGAGAAAGTACGTCTTCACGTGCTTCACGTTTTAATATGAAGGGGTATATAACTCAAAAGCCCTTGATTTTAAAAGGCAAGAGAGGTATTCATTTTTATACCTTCCATGATAGAAATGACATTTTAAAATTTATTCTTGCAATCACTCGAAGCAAGTGCAGTTCTCTAGGTCTTAAATGATATGTTCATTTTTCTCATCTCTCCAACTATTTTGGTCGAAGAGTACTACAATCTTTGCAATTACTATGTTTCACATTTTGAAATATTTTGTAATCCATATTTGAAAACATAAACGCATGTGCTATTGTATTTTCCTTTTCATCCAGACAATTCTGAATTAAAGATACATTTGTCACATGGACGAATCCTCTCATTTTTGCACATTTAGTCACTTGTTCCTTATTTGTGCATTCCTCATCAATACCTATACCGAGGTCCCTGAACTTCTTGTCAATATCAAGAGTGGTAAGATATCACAGACTTACTGTCAATCATATTCATGTTTTAACCAGTCTTGACATACTTCATACTTTTTGTCGGGATCTTGTACTGCTATTTTGTTATAGGGATCTAATTTGTTGTACAATCGTACATCAACAGCATATATGTGGTGCTTTAACTCATAATTATATTATTCATTCATGATATCCGCCAGCGGATCCATATCTGTGGTAAAAGCATTAGATCCAGAACCGATCCCTTCAGCACACTATCTCATACCAGTTTCGCTGACCAGGTCACTTTCAACATGTTTTCAGTTATTTCAGGACGAGACCAAATTGTAGTAGATATAGTGCTGCCTCATTGAATTGTCATTTCGCAGGTCCTTGGCATGACAATCAGTCCAGTCAAAGATTTTCAAGCACATTGGGTGAATCCTTCAGGTGTGGGCCTCAGCTTATACGAGTAATTGTATCATGAATCCAATGTCGTCAAGACGGAGAATCGAACTCACGACCATTGAATCGCCACCGAGTAAGTGGTGTTAGTAAGCTCACACTTTAACCAACAGTGCTAAGCCACAGGCCGTGGCGCAATGATCCAATGCAATAATATTCAAAATCTTCAAAGTGTAAACTGGTCCAAATTTGCCCATGTCAGTCGTGATGGAAATCAACAAGTCACATGTCACCTCTGCGTGATCTCCATGTTTAATGGGCAAAGACAATATTACCGACTCTAGATCTGCATTACATGTACATCGGTAGTATTGCAAGTTGGTCAATCTTCTCAACTAGAATAAACCGAAAATGAGGGAGTTATCCAGATGTAGAAAACCCGTCAAAAGCCCGACAATAGTACATCATATAGTGCTATACACACTTTGCGTGCAACATTACATATCTTCAAGGTCATTTTATTAATCTTAATACTTTGCAGTATTAATTTGTTTAATACTTTTTAAAAGTCGTTTTTGTATATTAGGGTAGAAAGTATATTACTCAAATATTACTGAGTTTGCTGCAATACGAGTTCTCTCTTTATTTGTCAACATTTTCAATCCATCTGAGATGAAATGTTCGAGATACTGTGTAGAAATACTTGATATTGCTCTCAATAGAAATACTTAATATTGCTCTCAATTTTACGCTCCATATTTGCATGGATCATAAAAACCTTGCTAAAACAGTCTGTCATACATGGGAATGGACAAATGCCTCAAAGAAGTGAACATATCCCTGTGATGGAGAACATGAAATTAAATGATGACAAAATCGGATATCGATAAATTATTTAAATTTTGTACCATATCTTACAGTATCTTGTGTAGAAATATTATGATAAGAAATAAGCAGTCGCATTGAATTATAAAGAGATGTATCGAAATAGATGATGAAAAGCCGCTTAGAAATATCAAATATCTAATGAACAATAAAGTGGATATTTCTCAACTGTTTTGTGATATGATTCTACCAGCAAGCATACATGCTCAGGGCAGATTTTACGCTTGGGTGGATAAATATCACAACTTCACATGGAGGTGAAACCAAACTGAATAAATACTGTGCACAAACAAATCCAACACAAAGAGAGGACATCTACTTGACGTGCGTGGTGACCGAACGTCAACCAAGTATGTCCGCGAACCACCCGGACAACAGCACTGTGGTGAAACTAGCAATGTTTATCTCACAAGTTATTTTACATTTAAGACTTGGTCCAATATTCTATGGCGTGGCGTGCTGTATGATGCTCATCAGGACTTGAAATCTGTTGCCCAAGATGTCAAACGCATTCTCCACAACCCTTCTAGCCCTTGAGAGTCTATAATTGTATATCATTTTCTCGTGTGATAGACCCCTGTGACCATAGGATTTGGTTATGTTTGGCATCAAGGCCAAGGCATGATCACCTAAATCAAATCAAATCAAATAATCTTTATTTAGAGAGGGTAAAATGTTTTACAATACAAAGTAACATAAAACAACCAGTTTAGTATAAAACTAATCTTACACTGTACCTAACAACCAGTTTAGTATAAAACTAATCTTACACTGTACCTAACACCTATGAAGATGTTAGGTACAGGATCAGTGTCATTGGGTAGTGGAGCAGGCTGAGGCAAATGGAGTTCTCGAGGGCTGCATGGAGGTCACCAGCATTCCATATCTGAGCATCAGAGGTCGCTCCTTTTTGCTCCAAGGTCTGCCCATATGAACTTGTAATTACTGTCCACCAAAGCAAGAAGGACCACAGAGTAGAACTTTTTGTAGTTGTTGTATGTTGAACCAAAACCAGTGGGCATCTACAGGTGATGTGTTTCCCATTTATGACACCAAGGTTATGTGGGAAGTTCCATTTCTCCCAGAAGTAATCAGCTATGTGCTGCCAGACTTGTGTAATCACTGGCATTGGCATCAGTTCCTCGTTGTAGTCATCAATGATGGCTTGATATACATGAAAAAGAAAACATTCATAAGTACATGTCATTTTTGTTTCATAAAGAGATAACTGCAAATTACATTGTTTCTCATATTTACCTCTTTGACTACCATGGAGATGGTGTTGTGGGAAACTTTCTAACCATATCGCATATAACTGTACTTGATCCCCGAGACAAAGTGTCTGAGTGTAATGGCATGTTTCATCCCAGGGTCCAAAGGGTCTCTGGACTATGTTGTACTTCTATAAATTCTGTATCGAATTCTGGCCAGAATCTCATCATGAATGTCTGGAGGCATCCTCAGGAACTCAGTGAAAGAAATTGGGTCCTCATTTCTCGGTTCTTGCATAAGTTGGTCATATAACCCAAATTGTTTCTTCCTCTGAACAGAAAGACAAGTTTGGCTTTGACAGCTGATCGCTGTCACTTTCATTTGCCCTTCTTCACAGTACATCCTTTTCTTGCCCTGATGTTGGCCGCATCGACTCCATGTATCCATGCATTCTTCTTTCATCTATTCTCTGCCTATCTGGTCACTTTCTCAATTCATTAATATTTGTTTCGGTTCGCATTTATTGTTTGCATTATATCCTGACCCGCTTCGTTTATTTTTTGTTTCTTATTTGTTCCTTTTCCACTTTATTCACTCAATTACAGGACCATGTGGACGACAATTAACATTCAGAATTCAGCATGAGATACAAACAAAGCATTTACATTCCAGACCCACTCTGCATGTGCCAAAAAGTGCAAACTGGTCATTCGCATCTCCGCTGCACAAATATTTCAACATATTGTGTGGACCCTTACTGCTCCTGACCCTAAACACATGGATTTTGAATGCATAGACCGTTTACAGACCATGTCAATTGGCACATGTATGTTACAAGATATGCTTTACAAGATACACAACCAAATATCTCCAATATACATCCCAATTCCCATATTATAATTGATTCACTTTTGAACATATGAATTGGACATGTATATGTGTACAGTTGTAGCCTTGTGTATTGTGCACGAGCATATACATGAGCCAACCACTTGCATAGTTGTATGGGACCTGGCCACACAAAAACGAAATATATTAATTTTGCAAAGTTAGTGAGTGACTTTAATAATCTCGCCTTTTAGAGTAAGATGTCGTATAAAGGTGAGTAGTAATCATATTTGGTCATATACTTTGTATTATTATGTATTTAAAACATGGCCTAATATTTCGAGCCAATCACAGACCAGTAATGATGTACTTTATATTGCGTAATGTTTGCATAACACAATGGTAAAAAGATGGCCTCTATTAACTCACTGCTGACATGAAATGAGACATGCTCATTATGTAGCCAGGAGGCCTGCAATTCAAGATGTAGATTTCTATAATTTGTAAAGAAAATGGATAAAAGATTTTCACACAAGACAGAGTATTTTGCAACATAAATATCATGTTTACGCGATTCCTAATAGTAATTCTTGTTTGATTTAGTTATGTATCAAAGAAAACAAATGAACTAAAACTAATTTTGAAGACTTGAGAATTGCCAGTTATCCTCTACAAAAAGGTCTGAGCTTACCTGAGAATACAGATAAGTATTATATATTTCCGTTTTGATACCTATTGTGATGATTAATTTGTTTCCCAACCTTTGCCTGATTATCAGAAGTAAAATCAGGGTTCATTCATTTCTTATCCAAATTTTGATATGAAGTAATTGGCTTTGTCTGCTCATTGGTGAAATGAAGGAATTTAAAATTTGGAGAAATTGAATTTGATTTCACCATGTGATAGGCATGAAATGATCGTCTCGTTTCACTGTAATGTAAAATGATTGTCTCGTTTCACTGTAATGTATGTAATATGCAATTTACATTGCATTGATCATGCAATTCTTACACTATCTTAGTTTTTCAGATTCCCTATTACTCCACATGGCGAGGTAGAGTCACATACCCTGGGTCTGCTTAGGAGAGTAATTCCCTATCACATTAAAATATATATATATATATATATATATATATATATATATATATATATATATATATATATATATATATATATATATATATATATATATATATATATATATATATATATATATATATATATATATATATATATATATATATATATATATATATAAATTCAGGGGTTTTCCTCCACCCCCCATTGGAAATTGATGCTCTGTCCCTGATTGTTTTTGTCTGACTATTTTGGTAAGTGTGTCACTAACAATACATATTTTAAATCGTTAATTTTTGTGCTCAATTTCCAGTCATAACCAATTGGCCATGTGACAACATGTGCAAAATATCTCACTCTGTCCTTATTGGCTGGTAAAAAGAAGCTTGTACTGGGGCGGTACTGGCAATCCTGGTCAAAACTTGCAGAGCCAGGCATAAACCCTGGATCTGATGAGGAGAGGAGGTCTCCCTCGTGCAAGTTCAAATTGATTTCAATTATTCTCAGGTAATTATCAGTCCATATTGTTGTTAACTGATATTTCACACATTAAAATCAGGTTATTAATGTCCTGTATTACACGTTCTTCCAATTCAATATTCTTAACTTACCCTTAAGCCCTTTCTCCTGTCGCGGTGAATATACAAAAAGAGTTAACTCTCAGTGTATTATTTTAAGCTTGTATCAAATAGGCACACGGTCACAGAGTGACATGTCAGTGCACACGTTCATGCCGGGTGCTATGCTTCAGCGGATAACTATCACACCTTTAATCAATGAACTTGTGCAATTAGTTCAACAGATGTTTTATTTTCAGAGGGCCAATTCAATCTTTTCCACTAGGCTAAGATATCAATCCAAGTGAGCGATGAATATAACAGTGAGATATAGCTGCATAAGAGGGAAATAGCTGCATAAGTGAGAGATCTTAACTCCTGTTGAGGTTAATATCCAAGATAAATTGTTATTGCAAGCTTGTGCCATCTTCATGATCTTGGCATACAACCATAAAGTGACATACCAGGGACCAGGTCAGGCCATGTTTTAGACTTGGATGGATAACTGCATGAATTTAGGGAACATCTGGCGAACTCAAAAGTGTGTAAAACATGGGAAATAGTTTATTTGTTGAGGTACCCGGTTAGCATGGTTAGCATGTTTAGTGTGAATGTTTACATTCCAACACGCTGTAATCAACTGCCGGGACAGCCTTGTTCGCTCACACTATATATTAAACAGGACGGAAGTGTGTGTTTGTGTGGGAGTGGGGGGTTGGTTGGGCTTGGGGTGGGGGTGTTTGCACGTGTGGGTTTGAGGTGTTTTTACTTCACTCTCAATGTTTCAGTTATATCATCACGAGACCAGGGGCCCACCACTACCAACTTCGTTTAAAATTGAGATAGAGATGTGAAACTTGGGCAGAGTATGTTTTAGAATGTTGTGAACAACATATCACTCAGCTAAAAAAAAAATTTCCAATATGCATTTTTAGTATTTCCTAGAAGGAAATATTAAAATAATTACCAGCCAGCTGCACTCTGGGATTTTGGCTGTCAGCTGTTATTTTTTACCAGCTGGGAAAGTTACCAGCTGGGAAAGTTACCAGCTCAGAAAGTTACCAGCTCAGAATTTTTACCAGCTTGGAAAGTTACCAGCTCAGAATTTGTATCGATTTAACAGCTGTTAACTTTGTTCGTGGATGTTTGGAAATGCCAAATTTTTTTTAACAGCTGGTAATGAGCCAGTATGTTTAACAAATAATTAAATGTTAAAAATCTATAATTACAGAAGAAATATCATTAGGCTTGAACAATCTTTGTCAAATAGTGTTCATATGCAAAACTTATCAGAAACATCATTCATGTTGGTGGACTGTATGGTGGTGCCCCCTATATGTATTTTCAGAATAGCCATATATTGTGTGCATAAATTATCAGGAACTTCATAATGTTGGTGGATAGTATGGTGGTGCCCTCTATATGTAATGCCAGAACAGTCATATCCTATTTAATAGTGCTGCATCCAGTGTTGAATATGTCAACTGTAATTGCGTATTGTCATTATTATTATCACTAGGAATACTATTAGTCACAGAATAATCACCAATCTCTAAGTCAACAGTTTATCCTGCTCTACACTGAGTATAAAGTCAATAAGAAATAAGACATTGTCTTTAATACATTTATACTAATCAAAATGAAAACTGTATTTAAGTCATCCATTTATAATTACAACTTGATGATAAATTAGTATTTTGGGCCGTACACATACTGCACTACCATCTTAATCTTTGTATTTTGTTAAATAATGTAATACTATGTAGTTCAGATGTGTACCAGGTGGCACCACATGTATCTATCGGGTCACCTGGCCTCTTTCTCATTCTCCCATTGATCACTGGGTGGCTCTAGTAGTCATCCAGGGGGTCTACTCCTGAGAATAAAATATTTGTATTTGTATTTGTATTTGTATTTGAGATGATGAAGAAAATTATTAACTTACAGTTGGGGTCTGGTCACCCCATTTAACATTTGACTGTGACTTTTGACAGTGGTTTGTCTCTGTTGGTGTTGAACTCCGTTAGAAATTAATTATATACCAAAATTCAAAGAAGCATACTACAGTCAACCCTCATTTATCCGACACTCTCCGTCGCACAAAATTATGTCGGAATAATGGAATTGTCGGTATTTTGAAACTGGTTAAACTGATACATACAGATGGACAGACATCTGACAGTGAGACTAGGCAGTGGGTAGAACTATGGTATATTTAATGTGTAACACATATCATACTAGATATCAATGAAGATAATACAGAATTACTCAATATCTGTACAACTTTTATTTACATTATCAACAAAAAGACATAAAAAGAAAGCATCTTAAATCTCTCATTAATGGAGATGTTTCTGCACTATGTGGAATTCAAACTAAAGACTGGTTTTTCAAAAGGGCTATGAACACACCTTCTTTTAGCAATTTTGTCCCCATACAGAATCATAGCAGAGGTGACATGAGTAAATCTAGCATTGACAAGAGCTCAGCCTTATGATACTTTTCGATTATTCTACATGTTACAAGATCTCATCATTTCAGTCAGTTTCGTTGTAGATGGAAGCTATGTGGGATATTATATGTGCCTTTTAAACAAGGATTGCTATTTTATGATGGATTTTAATATATTTTATGGAGTTAATAGTTTTTACGGATTTACAGTTTTTATCAAGATAAGTATCATCATGTATGCTTCCAGTGTTTCTATGTTTTAATATCAGTGACTTTTATCGAACTTCTATTTGCATCCTAGCCAATTTCCCCTCGATTGGTGAATCGAGTAGCCATGAACGGGGAGAAAGGCAACGGATGCCGGCATTGTGGCCAACCCATCAAGGGCCACGTAGGCCCTTATGGACGTAAGAGATGTCAGAATGAACCGGCCTTCCTACGGGCCCAGCGAGAGGCCCTCGCCGAGCAAGAAGCTGCATCTCCCGAAGCAGAGGACACTGAGACGCCCGGAGTGGGCCCATCATCTGAGGAAATTGCAGATCCACAAGAAAACGTAAGCCCTATCTTATCTGCTATACATGCACTTCAGAATCAAGTCGTCACCATGCAGGGCCAAATATTCCAAGTCATGGCGACTCAGAGTGGCCAGCCAGCCCCACCGGCTCCGCAGCCTTCCCCGGGAGTTGGGGCCAGCATCGAGCCGGCACCGGGACCCAGACAATTGCCTAGGGAACACGTGCCTCAGTCTGCCATCATACCCAGGTAATGAACAATTTGTTAACAACCAAGCTGCCGGGGCAATTGGTCAATTGGCTAGGGATGTTCACTCCACAGTACAGGGAGTCGAATTGCCTATGAATGACTTATCTTTTAAAAACGCTGGAGAATATACCCATGTTGGGCAACCCCTTTCTTTTAAAGGGGGCAAGATTCTAGGTCTGAAGAATTTGGACGGAGTTCAAAATCTCAAGAAACTTTGTGATGTAGCTAATGTGCCAGAAAAAACACCCAGGGCAGCCATTGCCGGCGAATACTTCCAATTAGAAGATTTCTTATTCAACTTAGTGGTGCAACATGATGACCCCGGGGTAATGCAGCCATATTTAGACTCGGACGGGGCTATCAGGTATAGGAGCAAGCGCCAAAAAAGGAAGATTATAGACATGGCCACGTGGTTAGAGGCATGGAATATATACGAAAGAATGATGATTCGTGTCCACGGGGTCCAGCTTTACGAACAGTTCAGTATTTATAAGGAGAAACTGGCAGATTTTAGTAAAAGATATGCTTGGAATGCCATCACGGCTCTGGATATTTGCCACAGGGTTATGCTGGGCGGTAGGAGTATGTCTTTCGCTGAGATCCCAACAGATATAATAACTTCTATTCTGGATGCCACGATGGTGAGGACCTCGGCTCCACGTTGTCCACGCTCACCACGTTCACCCTGGTGAATGCCCCTTTCACATCAGCTCCCCGTTTCAGGGGGCGGCAGGCCAAACGTTTAAGCCGCAGAAGAAGATTGTGCCTACGAATGAAATCTGCCTCAATTTCAATTCACAAAAATGTAACTTTAAAATGTGCCGAAGGCTCCATATATGTAGAATCTGCAGAGGGCCAATGCCCTACGAATTGTGTGCAAAGCAGGGAAAGTGCAGCAACCAACAATTCCATGCCCAAGCCAGCGGAGGAGCGACAGGTCTACCCCTGCGGAACGCATCAAGCCAGTGAATTTTGGGCCGGAGCCCTCGCCTCTCACCCAGACCAGGATTGGGCGAAGATGATCTCGGACAACGCAGTCAATGGGGTCGGAATAAAGTTTACTGGTGAACACTTCACCTATGCCAATCCCAAGAATTGGCCATCTGCTTTTGAACATTCCTCTCACATAGAAGAATTTATAACAAAACATGTATCTCAACGAAAGGTCGAGGGCCCGATGACGTTCGAGGACCTCCCTACTGGATTTCGGGCATCTCCGCTGGGAGCCATTCATAAAGAAACTACTGGGAAAACACGTGTGATCCATGACCTCTCATGGCCGGACAATTTCTCTGTCAATGATGGCATCGATCCGGCAGCCTGCACGCTACGCTACGTCAGTATATGGGATGCGGTCAAGATGATTAATAATTTCCCCTCAGCTTGGGCGGCGAAATGTGATTTTAGTTCTGCTTTCCAATCTGTGGACGTTTACCCCGAGGACCAACGATTACTGGGCTTTAGCTGGGAAGCTGCCCCGGGCAAACACCAATATTATTATATGAAAGTTCTCCCGTTCGGACTCCGCTCCGCTCCGCAGCTATTTAATGAATTCGCTCATGCCTTGGACTATGTATATGAATGTAGGGGAGCATCCATTTATACCACCCATTATTTAGATGACATAATTACATGTAGTGGAAGCAAGGATTCATGTCAAAGAAGCCTGGATATTATACTTTCTACATGCCAAGAAGCAGGCTTCTCCATACAGCCAAAAAAGACAGTCAAACCTATGCAAGTTATCAAATTCCTCGGGATATTAATTGACATTAAGAACAGAACTCTTTCATTACCCCCACATCGCCTCGATGAGGTCCGCCAGCTCACAGATGAATGGATGAATAAGAAAAGTGCTACGAAGAGGGACATTTTATCATTGATCGGAAAATTGACCTTTTGTGCAAAGGTAGTCCGCCATGGAGAAAAATTCACAAGACTTCTCATTCGGCTGGCTAAACGTTGTAAAAAACTATATCGTACTATTAACATTTCAACCCAGGCCAGGGCCGATATACATTGGTGGAATTCTTGTGTAATGTCACATAACGGTATAACGATCTTCCCAGAACCTTTTAACGCTCTGACAGCAGAGATACTTTTTACTGACGCTTCAGACTTTGCCTGCGGAATATTACATAACAACAAGTGGTCAATAGTTCAGTTCTCAGGTCATAAGGCATGGATGGCTACACGAGACATTGCTTGGAAAGAACTGTGTGCAGTCGTACTAGCAATCGCCACCTTTGGACCTCTCATTAAAAATAAGCAAGTTTTAATGAACATTGATAACATGGCAGTCTGCCATATTGTTAATTCGGGAAAGTCCAAGGAACCCAAGCTAATGGGCCTTGTTAGAGTTTTATATTATTTTGTAACCAATAATGACATATACTATAAAGCAATCCACTTGTTTTCAGCAGAAAACGCCTCAGCTGATGCCCTTAGCCGCCTGGACCTGCCTAGGTTTAGACAATTGAACCCGGCAGCTGATACTGTTATGACTAAGCCAGCACTAATAAGTCACGATTTCTAATATTCATATTTATTATGTATTTATTGTTTATACTTTGTAGAGCTGAAGGTCAGAGCAAGCAGGTTGGTAGCTGCAGGTCTAAGGCACAACACCTCCCGCACCTTCAACGCCAGTATATGTTATTTTGCAATAATTACAAGGTTACCCCCTTTCCAGCCTCTGAGGACACTATTCTGCAGTATCTGGCTTATTTACCGTCCCCCGAACGAGGTAAACCCCTATCAGCAGCCTCAATCTCAGTTTATGTGGCAGCAGTTAGGTCAGCTCATATCATGCATGGTTACGGTATTCCTCCCACTAATTGCCAGAAAAAAGTGCATACTGGCTCTTTTTGCATATCATATAGTGGTGGGCCCCTGCGAGACCCATGTGTAGCAGCTGTAGTGTTGCTCACAGAATTGTCAGGTCCTTGACATGACAACACCCTCACCCTAGTCAGAGAATTACAAGGTCAACTGGCTATACATTGAAGCATGTTCCTCAGTTCTTAAAGTGCAAGTGGGATGCGAATTCAATTCTGGCATGGGCGGGAATGACCGTGACCTTGGAATCACTACAGAAGAGCTGGCGCTAATAACTGGGGCAAAGGAGCCACATGGTTAATCATTATTATAACAGTCATTTGAGTTGAGTTGAGTTGAGTTAAAATGACATTTTTCAACATTTCTTTGTGACATATCTTTTGTAAAGGTGACCTTTAGGGTGTTCCATAATAACACTTTATTGGAGTACAAACTATCAAAGTGAACCACAGTTGATCCTTGGCCCAAATAGCTCACAGAATATTTTTTGGATTTTTTGACCTTGGGATCCTTAGCCCCCACGACCTTCATGGTCATCCTTATATAAAAAAAATAATTTTTGAGTACAGACTTGATCTTAGGCTCATATTAAAGCTCACATCAAGCAGAGAAAACCTAAAAAAGATATTATGATGCTCAATGTTATAGTTCTTGAGATATTGACATTCATCTACAAATCATGATAAACTTTGCTTTTATCTGCGAAGTGTGTGAGACAATAAAGTTACAGGTTGTCATCACAAAAGATTTTAATTCTTAATGTTTTCTGAGTTCTTCTGTGGTGAAGTCTTAATTATTCACCAGGTAGTGCAAAAGTAGGACATTGCTAATAATGCCCTCCATCTTGGCAACCTTTCCTACAAGCTTACACGCGGACGTCAATGCCTGGGTTATACAAGCAGTACAGAAGCGCCCCATGCGGAATGTAGTGTCTAACATTGAAAGATGTTATGCATATTCATCAGCCCATGGTGCTTGTAGTAAAATAATACAACATTAAGCTATTATAGCAAAGCACAACATTTAAAATACAACACTTAAAATTATAAAAGCACAACATTTAAGATACAACACTTAAAATTATAAAAGCACTGTATTTGAACTGAGGCTGTTTGATTATTATTTCAGTGAATATGAATAAAGAGCAAGGTAAGAATAGAAAATTCATGCGAGAGAAGATTCCTACTTTAAAAATAAGTTCTATGGCTCCAATGATAGCAAAAGAAATAATAATAAAAATGTACAAGACCATATCTCCTGAACAACTGATCCAGAAATAGTATAAATCGGGAATTCTGGAAATAGAGATGATTATGACTACTGGTATATGCTTCGTGATAGAAAGGTCTAGAATCATTCAATATTTCTTTTAGAATGCCCTTAAAGCTCATCAATTATCTAATAGTATGGCAATGCAGATGTGGCTTTATATGTTATTGTTAGTAACTAGTTTTATTATGATTCAGTGAGTTACAGGATTATAATAAGATGAGACAATAACCTGAAAAATTTTAAATCTTCCTGCCTTTTCTTGTTTCTCAATTTGCTAAGGTGTTTCTCCAGAGCCTCCAATGTCTGCAGCAACTTAGGCCTGATGTCAAGTGGGGAATAAAGAGAAGTCTGAAATTCTGGCTTGCTTTTTTTTGCTGGCCAATGTGAGGTTCCAGTCCACAATTGATGACTCTTGTCACTTGGTGATCAATACTGTGGATGTTATCATAGTGTGGTATACAGGCACTTTCCCATATAGTTTTTATTTCTTTTGCTATCATTGGAGCCATAGAACATATTTTTTAAGTAGGTTTCACCTCTCATATGAATCTGTAGCGAGAAACCCCACAGCTTTCACTATGGGCAGGTATTATGGAGAAAGATTTGCTACCCCAGGGCCCAGGTGTTCATCCCAGTCATTGTTGATCTACAGTATGTTCCACCACTTGTGGGGCCCATTGTATTTTCTTTTCTCACCATGCTCTTTATCTATATTCAGTCAGGATCAAGCTCCCACTTTTCCCGCCAGATGGAGCATTTACTTTTAAATGAGATTATCATGCCATCTGGAGTATAACAGATCAGCGTCAGTACAAGCCTTTTCTTTTCAGTCAGTCTATGTTAAAAAGGCAAAAGGATTGTAAAATCTGGTCATCCCAACTGATTTATTATGTAATCATTTCCCCCTGTTTGACTTTTCACAATTAAAAAAAGTCATTTGGGGTCAAACAGGAGAAGTTGACATTTCCATCAAGGCAATGGTACAGACGAGTTAAAATCTGTTTTCTGAAGCATCCGCATGTGTTTACAAACACCGAGCAAACAAATTAATGAATGGTATCTGTGTAATTCAAAACGAGGCAAAAGGCAATCAGCCATTGAAGGGTGGCTCGATCCGGACTGTATTCACTGAAAAAACACTGAAGAAAATCAGTCTCAGTTCAAGCACAGCATTGTATCCTTCTTAGCAATGTCCTACATATGCACTACTTGGCGAATAATTACGACTTCACCACTAGGTGAAAGCACAAGATACAGAAGACCTCAGAAAGCATTACAAATTAACAACTTTTGTGAAGACAACCTGTAACTTTCATGTCTCACACACTTCACAGTTAAAAAGCACAGTTTATCATGATTTGTAGATGTATGTCAATATCTCAGGAACTATAACATTTAGCACTATAATGTCTTTTTTTAAGTTTTCTCTGCTTGATGTGAGCTTTAATATGAGCCTAAGATCAAGTCTGTACCCAAAAAACGTCTTTTTTAGATTTTCTCTGCTTGATGTGAGCTTTAATATGAGCCTAAGATCAAGTCTGTACCCAAAAATATTTTTTTTATATAAGGATGACCTTGAAGGTTGTGGGGGGGCAAGGATCCCAAGGTCAAACAAAATTCTGTGAGCTATTTCGGCCAAGGATCAACTATGGTTCACTTTGATAGTTTGTACTCCAATAAAGTGTTATTATGGAACACCCTAGTGACCTTCTTACTATGCAGTATTATGAGGAAATACGTAACACAGATATTCCTATTTAATATATGATATGTAGGTATGTGGTCATGTATGGTGCCGTGTATGGCGCCATCGACTGAGAAGTGATTTAAATTGGCGCTATGAATTAGATTTCACAAAGTCAAGTAATTATTTTTATTTGAGATTTTATTTGAATGACACATTAGCAAAAATAACATTTTACCAGTAAGAGGTTCACCTGATTAGAAATATATTAATATAATCTGCATTTGCAGGCACATATGAGTGTGGTTAATTTGCTGAATGATACATACACAGGTACACACACAAATAACCCTGCAGGCAAGAGAGATTATATTTGATTAACCTGATCATGTCAATTATAAGGTAATATACTCTAACCAACCTTTTATGGCCACACTCTACTGCCTGTCTTCCATTTTGTTCCTTCGGTTTTACTGAGGGTTATCAGTTGGAGTCAAACATCTATCTAGTCACGCATAAGGTCACAGACGGTCATGAATACCTTTTGCATGACACAATATGGTCTAACCTGACCTCATTGTTGCTGTGTCACCAAATAGATGTTTGCCTCTACTGGTTATTAGAGGGTGGAATTTATTGCTTGCAAAGCTTATAGAATGCATGAGATGAGGTTCTCAAGTACCTTTTCCTTGCATAATATAAATAATAAATTAATGTCTATACCGCAAACTTTGCGATCAAATATTATAACCCATCATATCTCCCCTACATTTATAAAGTTCTGTGCCATTTAAAAGTGCAGGAGTCTTCTGCTAAAATCCAAATCATCCATTGGACACCTTATCAACAAACCTTTAGCTGACTAGTGATCTAGTGCAAACAACTGCTTATTAAAATTTTGCTTACAATGGGGCACCTCCAGATTGGGACAATGGATTGATTTGGCTTACAGAGGCCTGTTTGTATATTAGTATTGCTATATATAAACTAAGGGTATGAAAACACTCGCACTACATTTATGCCAATCTGATGTTTCAAATTAGATTAAAAATAGTTAAGTACATCCGACAATTTAAAGTATATGATCCATACAATGCTAAGATAGCAACGTATTCTTAGAAATTGTAAACTTTACCTTATACTTTTTAAAGATATTTCTTTCGTGTCCCAAGAGAACTAGGAAAAAACCAGTGATTAAGTGGTGGAACATACTGTAAATAATATCATTCTCCAGGATATTTACAATATTGTGCCCCCTATTGTTTAATTGCTCATAATATTTGCAAAGAAGGCATTGCCACACCATACTGAGCACAGGATTATAGTATTCTGTGGGACACCATAATTCTCTTCAATAGATCACAGACTTTACTGAATTTTATAGACGTCATCTCAGATTTGGGCAGAAATATTAATCAAGAGTTTGATACACTGAATTTCAGGATTGAATGGCACAGAACATACGTATCCACACGTTCAGGTCATGAAAGTAAAATCAATAACTTTATGCTTGGATTAAAAATGTACTATCCAAGGTTGTGATTTCAGCTTTCATCCCTTTAGATGTGTATGAGGAGAGGGAAATTTTACATTGCATTAATCACACTATCTTAGCTTTTCAGATTCCCCATGCCTTAAAAAGTCTTTAAATAGTATACCACCCACTTTGTCGTGAGTCACATGACATCGTTATTTTAGCTCAAATTAGCCAGGGAAGTCACGTTTCACACTTGACTTCAACCATGACATCGTCATTTCCTTTCAATCTGAAATTAATGCTTACCTTTCCCATTGCTGAACATTTACCTGGATTTTCGACCAATTAACAACCAGAGCTTATTAACCTCCAATCAGGCCAAATCCAGATGGGAGCTTCAGGGTCTAAGGTTTGTTATGTAAGAACTACTCTAATTGGTTTATTCCAATGGATTTTCTGACCAGTTAATCTATTAATATATTGGCGGAAGCCCTCTCCTGTATGACTAGACTATCAATAGATGGGTGGAATCCCTTCAGGACATGCTGGGGTATCCAGTTTTGTTTTTTATATATCCACTTTGCTGAAAGTATTTTGTCATAATAAGATTTTATTAACATTTCAAACTAATAATAGAAAGATGAAGTATTTAACAGGTCAGATTTAGAAAAAATGACATCATGAAATCTAACAGAAATTCCTGTTAGATTAAACAAAATGGCTGCTGATCTTAACCAGCCCGTCTGGATCGCACAGATTTGTCTGCTGCTAGATGGAGTTGGCTGGTAGACTGGCTAACTGATAAACACAGACAGGAAATATCAAGTTTATGAATGCAATCACCACATGTTCAAAACATTTCCCTTTCTTATTAGCTTTTTGATCATTATCATAAAGCACAAATATTAAAAGAGATAAAAAAAATATTTTTCAAAAGGTGTGTAATTTACCTTTATTTTTCACTTAATGTTTTTGAAAAAATCTGTTTCACGAGGGTCACAGTGAATGTTTAGGATTTCTAAGATTACTTTGATAATTGGTTTGGAAATCCACTTTATCAGCAGCAATATATTCCTTTTCCACTTTTTTGTGATTTAAAAAGATATGAAGCTTCCAATATATCAGAGAAATTTCCATCGTTATTATGGAATAATAAATCAATAATATTTATTACATATGATTACATTGATCAGTTTCCTGTGCTTTGGTGAGAACGTATTGTGACGTAAAAAGTAGTTCTCTCAGAAAATCTGTCAAAAAAGGGCACTCACCACAAAATCCCATCAACCGCCTAAAACATTCAGCTGTAATGAACTGGTTAATTTTCAAAAGATACGTAACTGAAATATGTCAAAAGTTGACAGCAATTTCAAAACCTCTTTTTCTTGTGATATTCTATCAGTCTAAAAAGTGTCCATTAAAATTATAATGGTTTGTCAAGATAAGCTATATAAAACTTAACATATTAAAAAAAAAGACTAAGGAGCATGAAATATTGTTAGATTTTGAGTTTGAGAGGAAATTATTTCATATTATCCTGTGGTTAAAAGATTTCGTCAATCCTTATCAACGGGTGTTTGTAACACATTTACTCTTTCAAAACATATTATGAAAAAATAACAGCAATATCTGGAACATCAGCTGGTCTGAGAATGTAACACTTGATGAAAGCAATGGATGATTACATTGGAAACTGATTTAAATGTAATGTAACATTGTATGGCACAAAGAAGAAAGAAAATAATATTTTCACATTTACAAAAATAAAATCTTTGAAATAATCTATAATAATCATATAACCTGCTATAATAACTCATATTCATGTACAAAATGTACATATATTGAAATGCAACAAATTAAATGTGCACAAATTATTTCCAAAAATGATCATTGATTACAATGTGCGTGGTGATGGAGGTTAAATGTTATACACATTGATTACTATAAGTCAGCAGATGATTATATATGTATATATGCAACTGCAATGTATCTAACATTTTGGGAAAGCTCCCGCTATATTTCGAGATAAGACACATGTTGCTGAGCCAGAAGGGCCCACCATACACGCCTTCAAATTTACTGACACCTTTTTCTTTACAGCTATTATGTCTTATACTTAAGTTCTAGACATGCCCTTGAGAGCCCTGAACTTGATCTCTATTACATCAAAACAACCTCCATATCTAATATTATTCTTGATTCCTTTTACAAACATTTATTACCAATACACCACTTCGTTGATATACCCCTGCAACATGTGAAGCACATCCAATGCATAAAACAAGACACTGTTAAATATTAGCATTTAACAATTGTAAACGGCTGCATATCTTAATCTGTGAAGTGATAAACTCTTTGGCAAATGTGGCAACAAAATATATTCACATTTTTTCACAACCAACACTTCCTTAATTACAATATATATATATATATATATATATATATATATATATATATATATATATATATATATAATAATGTATATATATATATATATATATTTATAAATGATGTGATATATTTTCTATATAATTTCCTCAGTTTAGGTTTTAGGTAGGCCTATGGCAACCATTGTTCTGTTCCATGCGTCTGTAGTGAGAGTGTCCAGCAGGAACTTGGCCACGTTGGCCCTGGGGATAGATCTGTCCACATTGTCCACGTACTGACCCTCCATTGCTGCGCACTCCCGACCTGCTCAAGTAACAATATCAACGCTTCAGTGACCCACTAAGACATATACAATATGTACATCTGAACATGTGATATTAAACTTGTGATATTATATGTAGTGATGAGAGGAGCACTCACTGTCCAGGGGTCTGGTGGCCAGGATGGGAGGTTTGACCACGGTGAAGGTGATGGAGTCTTTGTCTGTGTCCTCCAGGTATTGTTCCATTTGTCTGGCATCCTCCAGGTAGGGCTGGAGCAGTACTGGCTTCAGGAGCCATTCCCACAGCTTGGGGTGACCACTCCCTCCTGCAACCAGTAACATCCACCAAATATAAACCCATCATGGATCGTGTCGCTGAAGCTTTCTTGAAATCATAGCGATCTCCACAAATATTATAGACATTTGGGGTATGTTTAAATATATGGTCATGAAACCGTGAAATAAACAAGCTATTGTCTCTCTGAAATCAACAAAAATACACCTGTCATGATTATTGTTTTTTTTTGCTGAAAGTGCCAAGTACTGAGCAGTACTCTTCTGACCACTGTTGCGGTCAGCAAGGATGTCAAGCCTGTACCAATTGACAAACACTTATGCACAATCAGCCTCTGTAAGCCAAATCACTCCAGTATCCCAATCTGAAGAAGCCCCATTGTTTACAAAGCACTTTGTTTACTAAGTCTTCAAGAGATGACTTGGCTTAAAGCAGAAGACTCCTCTACTTTTAAATGGCAAGGAAATTAATATGAGGGGTAATATGATGGGTAATAACATGTGATCACAACGTTTAGGGTACAAATATTTATATTTTGTCAGGAAAAAGTGCTTGAAAATCTGATTTCATGTATGCTTTAGCTAAAGGTGTAGTTTTGCAAAAACTTTAACTTCAATATCTTTTCATAGTTTGCAATAATAAAATAATAATAAAATGTATATAGCGCTGATACCGGGCACGGTCTGTACACGATAGCACTGATAGTTTGTAATGAACATAAAAAAGTAAAGGAACAATGTCTTACTCGAGTCTGGATCATTCTTAAGACAATGGTATGATGAGCATATGATGAGAGGTGAGTAGAAGAATACGCACCCTGCGTACACCAGGACGAGATGACGGCTATCCTGCTGACCCCTTCCTGTATCATGGCTTCCACGATGGCCTTGATAGTCTCTGAGTAGATCATGACGGTGGGGCGACCCTGGAACCTTTGCGCCAAGGTGGCATGTTGTCCCAGGCAGGACAGTACAGCTTCCTTCCCGGTCATGTGGGTGCACAAACTCTCCTTACTGAACACATCGGCCTTCTCTATCTGAAATAACCTACAGCTGCTGGAAGAAGGCGCACCATCTGATACCAATGCATTATTACACTTCAAAATAAGCAATATTAAAAAAAAAACACATAATATTTTATCTAATAATCAATTGAGATCTGCAATAATATTGTTGTTTTTTTGGGGGGTATATGTTGTGCACAATGAGTTAAGCTTACGGTGAGGTTTTGCCTGGGCATAATGCTGAGCGGTTCCCTGACGATAGCGGTGACATCATGGCCAGCTTCTAAGGCCTGGTCCACCAGACACTGCCCCGTCTGGCCACTGGCTCCCAGTATCAACAGCTTCATCTTGGTATCTATCACCCACTCCTCACAAAGTCAAATAGCGCTCCACATTGCTGGTGATATACCATAGATAATATGCTGGTGGAGGGTGCAGGCTCAGGTTAAACCGCAGATCTCATCATCACCACATGGCTGATACAGTCTTGCTCTCTTTGAATAATGAATGAACACAAAAATAGTGAAACAACAAGGCCTTCTGAAGCAGGAACCAAGCAGGAAGTCAGCTCTACAGAGAGGTTGATGACTTAGACATATATCTACTGTATTCTATGGGTGAAAAGAGACTGGTGTGTTGTTAATGCACAAACCATACAGGTGTGCTGAGTGAAAGGACTGCACTGGATATTCTCAAGGCAAACAGCGACACCTGTTGGAGTACCTCATGCCTATAAATACATATAATTTCAATACATGCAATTTGTGAAGCTAATCAATATTATTGACCTGTGGTTAGAACTATTGACCTGTTGTTCTCAATGATATTCCTCACAAGAAATAGCCATTGTGTGATCTGATTGATATGATATATTATTCCCTACAATTTAAACACATTTAACCATCTTTACAGACATTATGTTAAGAAATAAAATAATATTGTTCATGTTTATTACGTTAAATCACGTTAACGTGGTTTTACGTGAATTTAAGACGTGGAGTTTACATGCTTAACTGGGGGTATGTTCAAAGTACATGAGTGCATTTGAAAAGGATTTGGCCATTTCCAAATGAAAAAAATGTGTCAAAAAGATATAAATTATTCAAGACGAGAATTGGTCCATCAACAATTCAAACTATGAGTTTTAGACATAAAGTGATACATGTTCTTTTGTTAAGAGGCAAAAAATCATGTTCTAATATTTCATAGAAGTTATTTACACATTATCTATATCAATATTGAAAAACAAATGTCTTCCAAATATTTGCCAACCTGTGGCCTTAGTATGTTGAGGTTTACCAGTTTTGAAAGTCACGTCTCTACCACTTCATAAACTGGACTAGAAATTAACGTCATGAAACTTACGTCTTCGTCATGTCATAGAATGGGGCAGAAATTCACGTCTAATAACCACGTCACAAACCTGAGAAGCTTAAAATATCATTGGAAATCACATCAGTAAAATGTTGTTATCTGGTGTCGTTATCTTACCCATCAGACACGCCATCTGAAAGTTGTTTCTCACCCATATATTTCCCGTTTTCTCCAAGCGAATAATCTGTCTTATCCAAAAGAAAAATTCGCATAATTTTGCTTTGTATATTTCACCAGTTAAGCACGTCAAAACCACGTCTGAAATTCACGTCAAAACCACTTTATTTCAACCAGTTTATTTCTGCTGGGTACCCACGAGTTTCTGAGATTCCAATCAGCCAAAATCAGGCACAATCATATTCCATTGTAACTTACATGTTGTTCACTAATTATTTCTTTAAATACTTAATTTCCATGAGCTGCTACTGTAACCTGTTGTCCATTATCCTAATTACTATATGAATGAGATCTGTAACCATGGTAACATACCATGTACTCCAGTGGCTTCAACACTTCTGTACATACGGAATCTTCACTACACTAACTGCGTGGTAGCTGTGGTCGGCATGCTGCCATTAAGATAATGCCTAGAGCAGGGATATATGTAAATATATGGTAGATATGTGCTGTGTATATGTAGGTCCATTCACATCCTGTCTGTTTGGCCGGTGCTCAATTTGAAGCTCTATTATGGACTTGATTGAATTAGGACAAGTCGTAGAGAGGCAATAACTGTGAGTGCAAATCACCAGTGTCTAAATCATCCCACCAGTGTCTAGATGTCTGAAACATAACACTTGTGTCTAAATGTCTAAATCATCCCACCAGTGTCTAGATGTCTGAAACATAACACTTGTGTCTAAATGTCTAAATCATCCCACCAGTGTCTAGATGTCTGAAACATAACACCTGTGTCTAAATGTCTCAAACTTAACACCAGTGCCCAAAATGTCTCAATCATAACACTTGTGTCTAAATATCTCAGTCATATCACCTGTGTCTAAATATCTCAACCATATCATCTGTGTCTAAATATCTCAACCATATCACCTGTGTCTAAATATCTCAACCATATCACCTGTGTCTAAATATCTCAACCATATCACCTGTGTCTAAAAATCTCAACCATATCACCTGTGTCTAAAAATCTCAACCATATCACCTGTGTCTAAATATCTCAACCATGTCACCTATGTCTCAATATGTCATCAATGCACTTTTTTATAGATAGCGTCACATACAGCATGTAACCTATCAGGCCGGTAGACTATTGTATTTAATCAATGGTGCTGGTGCTAGGAGAAGACTAGGATTCGAACCCGCCTCCACCAGAAGTTTTCAATCTTCTGACTTCACAAGTGGTAATCAAAGGAAAATAAAGTACCACCGAACCAACAATGAAAGTGGAAAATATTCCAAATAAAATATATTTAATCTTGGTCTCATATTATAGTCTGAGTATTTTCTTTATGGCATAATTGTATTAACAGGGTGTACCAACGACCAATTTGGTTCAAAAGCGAATTTTAGGGAAAAATATATTGTAAGACTATTGAGACAATAAGAAAAAGGTTTTTCGTACAAACAATATATAAATGCAAAGTACCATGATGTATTATTCAATGGCTCAAAGAGCAAGTTATTGCTTTTCAAATCATTGGTCAGGTGATTCCTATTTTTGATAATGTAATTCCTTTAGGTCATTAAACCAACACAGAAGGTATATAGAATTTTGTTGACGAATATCAGATTTACGGTTACTTCAGTCAATTGTTGAAACAATCTATATGTAAACCAATATTAATTTATTAGGTATAGATCATAGTAGTGGCCATCATGGTATGAAATGTTAAATGGATTTAATGTAAGTAGCATAATGCCATAAGAAAAGTATGGAAACTGCCCTATTGAACACAAAGTCAGGTATGTGCCAATGGATCAAGCTCTGGTTCTTATACAAATTTGAAATGACCGGCACTTTCAGATAATCCTGTTCTGAAATGTATTGCCCGCTTTCTAACAATCATGTGGATAGAATGTTATGTTCTAGAAAGTGCGAAGAATGTTAGATGTATAATGTTTGAGTATGGCCTGGAAAAGGGATATTATTGCATTTGCCCCTAGGCTGTGTAGGTATGGTACTGTATACTTTTGCAACAGAAAAAGGTATCAATGCGCCCAAACTATAAAAGCATACACAATACTCATGAAAATAAATTATAAAAAAATAAACACTATCCTGAAAACAATCCAAAACAAGATTATTTTGTCGTGGTGATGGAATAACTTTTTTCTTTGACCTGACAAGACAATTGAGATAGATGATTTTTAATTTTTTATCATTTAGTAATATATAGCTTATGTCCAGCAACGTGTCAAGTAACTAAACTAAGCTATGGACTTCATAGAATACAGAGATACAATATGGTGCAAACAAAATAGTATGGCAAATGTTAACTTAGCCGCAAATGACAATGTACGAGTGTTGCCGAATGAAGGTAGATAGTAAATGTGTTAGAGTTGTGAGACATAATTATAGTTTACCATGCATAGTGATCAGCGTCATACTGCCAACATTCTGCCATACGCTCCCAATGCAATAAAATCTGGTAAACTGAAGTTGAGAATTCTCATATTTCATATTTGCCAAGATCTTAGAAAAAGATGGACCCACATGGATGGACTCTTTTGGTGCAGAAAGAGGAGGAGCAAAACAAGTTCAAAAAATCACATTAATATCTCCCTTGCCTTGCTCACGGATTGGGCTCAAAATCAGAATCGACATTTAGCATTTATGGATGAAACTTACCTTTGGCCACCATTTATTTCCTGTTTGGGTACTCATTTTCTTTTCACGTCAGTCTACTCACTATGTAAGCATCTTTGCCTGTAATCGTCAACATTCCATAACATCTGGATTTCCCACATCAACACTTCAACCTAACCTTAAACTATTAGGATATAGAGGTTATCCCATTGGACCACTTTGTTCGTCATCAAACAAAGAAATAGGCTGTGTACGCTACTAATATTTAATCAGAAAGAGTCAGGAGTAATTTCTTGCAAAATCAATAAAATAAATTAAAAAAATAATGTTAATAGAAGTTGGGTTCTATCTGACTTCAGCATATGTATCAATGTTATCAAAATATCAAACTCTAATGAGCTGGGAGGACTTCTTTTGAAATACGTCATTATGCTAGAACTTTCTAGTTTTCTTGTTTAGCAGTATTAAGTTTATCAAAACATCTGACATATACTTAACTTCAAGTGGTTTCAATATTGGTTTATTTAAGCATTATTCCACGTAGGTACAGTTTACATCATAGAGTGTGTATACTTCCTTCAAATGTGAGGCATACTGGACATGTCTCTTAATCTTTGGTTTTCATCTGTATTTACTTCCTTATAACCAATGACATACTTCACATAATATAGAACTTCAAACTTAATTTGCTTCTTTAGGAGTATGGACCTACTGGTGATGGAGGAAAACTTATTCCAGCATTGCAAGGATTTCAGTGGATTTTTTTAACTTAGTAACAAAAGCAGTGTGATTTTCATCTATATATTGACATAATCAAAATCAGATCTTTCTGAAGAAACAAAACAAAACAAAGCAAAATGAAATAAATTCTGCATTCAGCGCTAAACATACCATTTATTCTTTCACTTTTTATGAACATACAGGTAAGTTATTTCATGTCAAATATAAAGCTGGATACAAAATATAATTCCTCTATAAATATGGAAGGCTGGTCGAAATGTGAAACATTTTAATTCCACAAGTTGTCAGATTTTGATGTGGTACATTCTTTGGTAAGCTCCACATGTCCCAAATGGGGCCTCTGCCTCAGGTCTATATATACTTAAAATTACATGATACAAGGTATCTGCGTGATGGCACTGATGGGATATATGTGACGAAATGTTGTGGTTCCTTGCAAGTTTTTTTAATATAGTTCTATTAGAAGGAGGAAAAGAAGTAAATGATTTCGTGACATATAGTTTATGTATAACCGACCAAAAATATGTTTTGTAATAGAGACCATTTTAGTACATTTTGGACCAGAATATGGGGTCAGATATAGAAATGACCAGTTCTGGGTGAAATCATGGATAGTATTTATTAAGAACCCAGTAATAAGTTTTTAAATTACTAACTGAAATTTGAATATTGTTTTATGTATACAATCGATACATTATATATGTATGCACAATACATTTAATATTGACATAAATAATACTATGCAGCTACCCGTATTTTTTCATATATCAATTACCAGCATTTGTACGTTTGAACATGTTGGAAAGAAAGGAGTTGTTTATAAATGCGTTGTCATTGTTTTCATAAATTATTATATGGTATGTGTCCATACATTTAGCACTGAGCCATTATGATGTTGAAAGTATAAGTTCATAACAGTCAATGTTTATATATTTGAGATCAGTTGTCTAGTTTTGTTTAGTAGAAATTGTGTTTAGTAATCACAAGGCCTAAAATCTAGATAAAAGCAGGGCTGGACAACACTATCATAAATCCACAGGCATACAAGTATGACAACATGACTATGGAAGACATACTTCCCTCAGTCAAATTATTCCAGATCTATCTAGGACAAGAGTATATGCCCTTTAAATTTAGCATACAGCTGAGTTAGTAGCATTGTTTTAATATGAAAATTTCCATTTGTTAATTCCTAAACTATGACATTTCATTGGATATACAAGAACAAAATATTCTCTTAACTTTTTTCATAAAATCTTTCACCACAGGGTAAGGCAAAAAAAAACCCATTTTTCTGATAATATATGCCCCCCTACGTATAGGATTAGGGTAATCTTTATAACATGATCATATTTATAGAGTAAAGAGATATGTACAAGAAATCACGAAATTTAAGTGAAACTATAACTGAGACTATGTTTATCACCTTGATTGTCTAAAAACCTTAAGATAGCTGGTTTTGACCAAGAGGATGTGAAAAATCGGAAACAAGTTTCTTTTTTAGACTTAACAAAGAATAAGGCCTACAAAAATGTCCTGTAGGATTTGAAGAAACATATTTCACTTGGCCATAAAAGAAAAACATTTTTTTTTATATGGAAGTGTATTTTGACAATTATGGAGAATTACATTAAATATCAATTTCAATTTCACTGTCATCACTCTCAGAATTGGTTGCATTATCCGACTGTTTTGATGAAGACTGGAGATATTCTTCTGGCACTTGCCGAGGATTTCTGCAACCTCGGCACCTACAATATGGAATACAACCTTTAAAACTGGAATAACACGGACACCTTTGTCCACAGCATGTTAACTTTCCTGGGGTGGGCGTGGCTAACCCACATCTGCACCCAATTTTCAATTTTGGTTTTTTCTGAGCTGCTCTGCCCCTCGGCTTGCGAGTTTCTGAAGCTGAGCCTGATGCTCCTGATGCTACTTGGAGACCATTATCATCTGAAAACCCGTCAGACGTCGAGGCAGAGAAGGAGGACCCATGTCTGGACCTCCTCCTCGGGCTCTGGTGAGCTTCAGCAGGCTCAGTTCTTCTTGTCTTCTGCTTCTCAGCGTTCTCACTACCTTGTTTGTTATAGTCATGCTCCTGGGCAACTGTTTGTGATATTCTCTGTGTAAGTTCTGTATCGTGATTGTTGGAGTTGGAATAATTATTGTTTTGACCATTATCAAGATGTCTTGATGTTTTATTACTACTTTCCCTTTTGTTTCCTGAGATGTTACCGTTCCGGTGTTGTTCTCTGATGTTATCGTCGGAATTGGTGACCCCTGACCTCCTGACGTCAGAGTGGCCTTCACCTTGGCTAACAGCATGGCTGCTTTGTCCTGGTGGCCTGTTCTGGTTAGGAAATAAAGCAAATCCAGGCGATTGACTTGTGTGAGAATAATTATCTTTGATATTTCTACCATCCCGAATAATTGTCATCAAAGCATTTGTTCCCCCGTTGTTTGTATTCGCCAGATTTCTTGCAATCGCAGTTGTTGATAAATACTCGCACATTCCTTTGAAACATTGGACAATAATTCTTAGCTGGGTGTTTTCCACAAAATGATGATAGTCTTTACACCAACTGCAGGAGGGTCGCAGTCTCATCTTACCACCGATACAGTCTTTACACACGTGGTGTTGACATATTGTGTCAATGGGGCCCATCGGAACACATAATACATTGGTGCACACACAACATGAAAGGGCTTGCCTCAGGTACGGCAAGTAACGGTACAGATCGCTCCACGAATCTGGGTCATGAGGGTTGGAGAGCAGAACATACCTCGTCGTTGCCACGTATAAACCCACAGCGTTCATGTTGGCCAAATGAGACGGCGGTAGCAGCCACCAAGGTGGAGAGAACACCTCTTATTCACACCCTTCTCTGGCCACTTACATTCCTGCAGCCTCTTGTTGTTGGCAGGAAGCAAACGTGACGTGTGCAAAATGACGTCACGAGATATCCCCTTTCTCTCCATCATGGAATTCCCACATTAAGGTTGCCCTTCCAAAAGCATCATTTTTGTAGGACCAACAAATATTGCTGGTCACCATGTCCGGGGAGTATGTTTTGATAAATTTAACTTATTTAGATTTTTTTTCAAACCAATTTTCTTTGAACTGTTTTAAACGATAGAGTACACGTGCAGCTGTTTACTTTATTTTATTTACTTTATTTATTTTTAGTGGTATTGGCTCATTCATTTAACTTTATTATGAATTTTAATTCCAAGCTTTGACTATTTAACAAAGACGAAAATATATGTATTCAAAGATGTAAGCAGATAAATCCTGGGGACATTTGTAGGCCAAGTAGATGTCCAATGGTATCAAGTGAGTTATACCCTGAACAATTTAAATGACATATCTATCCATCTATGTAATGAGCAAAGTGTTTTTAGCAATTTCAAAATAACCGTTAGCTTTTTGTTACTTGTCGCATTTTATTCATGAAATGAATAGAATATTTTATTGTGGTGTATTTTGAAGCGGTTTACGTCATCTGATTGTCACAATTGTAAATGCAGACAGTCTTCAAGCTACAACGGTGTAACAATCTGTTGTATATCTCAGACATTGCTTTAGTATGTATAGAAAGGGAAGAACATGTACAATATATCTAAATCATGCTTTCCCTTTGACTGAGTTACATCCACCTCATTCAAGAAAGGACCTTTATGGATCCTCACAGCATAAACAAAGTTCAAAAGGGATTGTAACAGTCGAGCTTACCTTCAAAATTGGGTTACTCTTAAACAAAATATGACAAACACTATGACGTCATTTGTTCAAACACACTTTTATCACATTCTTAACTCTTTAAAAATATACAAATTAAAATAGAAAAAATACACTTTGCGATTAAAACCACAAAGTGATTATGACAAACATCATTATTTTAGCAAGCTACCAGTGCCTGGTTTGTAGCTATTTTATGATTTCAGCGTGAAGGGTGAGCCAGCAAACTAAGATATCACATTACACATGGACTTCCATCTAGCAGTTTTGATCATGGACCAAGCCACTTGAATTTTGAACAGAATATTTGTTACATATAGTAGAATTCTTACATATGTGAAACGAAATATTAATTTGATAACTAATATACCAAATACGTTGATACCAAATACGTTGAGAATGCTATTTGGGCTAAATCACAAGCCAGGAGCTATATGTATTGCTCATCCCGATTTACCCTGACTCTTATCATCCTGAAGTGAAAAGAGCTGAGACCCAGATCTATAAGAATTTATAGATATTTTTCATAAAAAGTCTCCACTCGTGGATTAAAGCCATATCTTGATTTAATATACAAGACACTTAGGAAAGTTGCTATTTTCTATATTTCTATTTCTTAAGCGCCATGAGCAGACCCTGTCTGAAATAGCGCTATAGAAATTTAATATTATATTATATATTCTCTTTATTTCTATTTCTATTTCTATTTCTATTTCTATTTCTATTTCTATTTCTATTTCTATTTCTATTTCTATTTCTATTTCTATTTCTATTTCTATTTATATTTATATTTATATTTATATTTATATTTATATTTAAAGCAAGACGACTCGGTATATATAAAGTTGCATATAAATGATTTATTTGCATTCCTACTTACAAATAAATCTGCCTACCACCAAACATTCAGGAGGAATGTTAACTGTGCTGCTGCAATTGGATCCGCTGTAACAATTGCAGCAGTCAACAGACCTCAGTACATAATATAAACAATCAATTACAATATAACAATACATAAATAAAACACTATACATATAGGCTGACAATTGGATCCACTGTAACAATTGTCAGCTGGCTTGGCCATAATCCCAATACAGTACAAGTTGACATATAATTCTACTTTATACAATTTGGGTAGTAAGCTAATGTTTAATACCAAATTACAAAAATGTATTGTATAGGGCGGGATGGCGGGAAAACGTTCCGGAGAGACTAAGAGGCCGAGCCAGGTAAATGCAGCATCTTATATAGCAAACTCCACCAGAGGGCGACATGGTGAACCTATTACAGTTTGCGTGTGCCTCTGGTGGACAGTGTGCTTATATAGGTGCCCTTGCTTTGAAATTGCAATTAACTGGGCGGCTCGGCCTGACACTTGTAGTCACCACCCATACCTCGCTCCCTTTATGTAACTTATATATCTTAATTTTAATTGGAGAATCTCACTTTCTTTCATTTTGATTGGTTTTACATGACAGTGCATATGAATTTCAATGAGTGCAAAAGTTTGTAATTTAGATAAACAAAATAAAACTACATTTTTGTCTGCTCCAATCACGTTCTTCTCAGGTGCACTGCAACAGTTGATTGCAGTGGGTAGTTGCAGAAGAAAGTCTTTTCAACCATTACTTAATGGAACGGTCCAATTTTACACGCCTCATTCAACTATCATTCTTGAAATGGCTTGATACTCCGATTTAATTGCCTGTAATCAAGCAGATACACACCAACTGCAATATCTTGACATAAAAAACAGCAAAAAATAACAGCACATTATTAATGTTTTTAAAGAAATCCTTCCCATCAACACATCAACATATTCTAGTTGGTTTAATATCTGCATTCCATAATTCATGCTTCTGATTGGAGGACTTACACTAAAAGCATCAGAGTTTTAAAAAGCTTTAGAGTTGCGCTTACAGCATCATATCTACATTAAAGAAACAATGATATGACTGAAAGTTCTCAAAACTAATCGGCACATTGCACTGGACATTAAATGAATATTGCGCTTTTGAAATCCATATTCTGGTTTTGTCATCTCGCAATCTACAGTAAATGCTCCTGAACGGGTGATTTGCACTAAAAGTATCAAGTTAACCAAAAGCATCAGAGTTGTACTTAAAGCACCAGGCTTGAATTAAAACACTTAACAATTTGACTGAACATTATTTAGCACTAATTGAAGAGTTGCACCAAAACAATCAGAGTTGCGCCAAAACAACCACAATTTACTTGGGTAAGACATAAGATCTCATGATGTCAGCACACATCCAACTCTTCCCATTACATTTTCCACTGTTTTCTATGTTTGGTCAAATATCAAATATTGTGGTAGGTGTATCATAAATCTAATTGCAATTCTACTTCAGCTAATATCTAAAACCAGCAAATATGCCAATCTATATTTTGTCCACCAGATGTCACTTGTACTTCAACGTGCAGGGGGCACTGTAAAAATTTGGTTGGTATCTTCATATACCAGCCACTTGACCTGAGATTGATTTCACCATTGACTGTTTGAGACCCTCCTAGATTTGGCAGCGCATTCATCTACTAATTGCAATCGCATAGGATGACATGCTTGCAAGGATATATTCCGTATCTCAACTTTCTATAGTCAAACATTGAAGCCATCTTCCTACTCTATTCTACTCTATTCATTTATCACAATACAAATCTTAACAATCAGTTAGTCCTAAATTCTAAACATAAAAAATTATTAAAAACTAATAATAATAGTTAATACTTATATAGGATCTTTACCTCATCTGTATCTGCCAGTCTGGATCAGACAGGCGTCATGCAATTGGACTGGTGTAACTGCCCTACTCAATGCTCAACATGTCAGGATTGCAACTAGAGGGGTGTCAATCTTGTCCTGTAAATGTTAAGATTGTCTTGTCGATGTTGAAAATGTCCTGTCAAGATTAAGATTGTCCTGTCAAGGTTAGGAATTTTCTGTCAAGGGTAGGAATGTCCTGTCAAGTGTAAGATTGTCCTTTCAAATCTAAGATTGTCCTGCCAATTTTACGATTGTCCTGTTAAAAGCAAATGGTTACATTCACTATGTATACGCTGATGACACACAGCTTTACATAGAGATGGACACTAGAAACAAGGATGGAACTTTGTAAACATATAAGGAAATGGCAAAGATTCCTTCATTAGATAAAGAACTTCCTCCTGCAGTAGTTACTGATATGTGGTGAAACATCCCAATTTTGAAAGGGTCCACTGATAAAATAAATATATGCAACATGTTCTCCCGGCACATACGGCCTATAAAGACGCTGGCTGATAATATAAAGGGTACCATTTCAAGGTTCCCTCACAATGATCGGTGTGAAAATATGTACATCACTTTCATCAAACATCGTACATCTGCTGGCAATACCAACGATTGTGTATCAAGAGGCTAAGATTACCATTTATAAATGATTTAACAGGCTTTTTATGATTTAATAGACCAAAACCAAGCTCATTGCACTTGTTGAGAAATGAATTCTCTGCAATATTCAGCTAATATTGGTCTGATATGTGTTGCAATAAGCTCTATACTCTCCTAGAAAATAAGGCATAATAAGCCGTAAGTTTGATACAAACATGCACTGACATATGATATGATACTGATATCTGACATGAGAATGTATGGTGATCAGGTTTTCAAAGTATATGCTCCAAGAATATGGAATGCCCTGCCCCTTCATATTAAAAATTGGAGATCGCCACATTGCCTCAAATATATCCCGTTGCTACAATTCTAACAGTGCGTACATGCATGGGTAAAACGCAGAAAATGTCCAACTCCCGAATCTGTAATCTATATATTTTACAAGGTTCATATAATCCTTGTCTTTACTAAAAATCCTAAACTTTATATATATATATATATATATATATATATATATATATATATATATATATATATATATATATATATATATATATATATATATATATATATATATATATATATATATATATATATATATATATATATATATATATATATATATATATATATATATATATATATATATATATATATATATATATATATATATATATATATATATATATATATATATATATATATATATATATATATATATATATATATACATATACATATATAAATATACATATATATATATATATATATATATATATATATATATATATATATATATATATATATATATATATATATATATATATATATATATATATATATATATCTTTTTGACACAACTATTTTCTGAAAAAAAAAATAAAAACACTGTGCCTTAAACCAAGAAATAGACCTGTAAATATACAAATATGTAATTATTAAAAAAGTATCAATAAACAGTACTTTATCAAAAAATAATAGTTGTCCCTTGTGGATAATGAAGATTAATATATAAAAAATGAGGTAAAATATTCTTGCTCTACAAAGGAATATTAGTGCATAGAATTCCCCATAAAATTCTCGACAAAATACACAAATGCAAACTCATATCCCACTGGTAAGACTAACTTAGTCGAATCTAGTCTGGTATTTTTACATCTGTTACAACAAAGAAGGACCCGCAACGATCTGCTCCATTCCTAGCATTTATTTCATGAACATACTGAAATTCAGAGACGACGACAGGAGATCAATATTTGTATTTAAGAGGAAACACATACTGATATTAATTAACACAAATGTCCACCAAAGACATGGCAACTGAGATACTAAGGAGCACCATGTTATCCCCCTGAAATAAATAACACGATAGAATATTTCATGACCTTGAATCTTAGGCCATTACATATGTGTACCATTAATCTGTTAAATATTCTCAGCTTTAAACATCCATGAAATGAGGTTTTCAAGCACCTTTTCCTTGTGATATATAATAGTTGGTGTGTTTTGGTTGGTTTTAGTAAGCATGCCCCAAACCTCTGTAAAATTGCCTGCGACATCTATGATTTCTTGAATGCTTTTATATTTGAACCATGCCCTTTTTATGTACACAATTTGCTTTGGAGCTACACTAATCATTGCTTTTTTGTAATATTTGTGAAAATTTTCGGAAAATGCCAACAATTTGTTTCATGAATGATCATTTAAATCCTTTCCCAGGGCATAATTAAAAAGATGAAGAGATTAAAACATGTAAAGACATGCATCCATTATCAACTTTCCGGAAATTCAAATTTGGCGCCATAATCAGGTTACCATGGGCACACTAAATGGGGATATTTAATTATAACCCATTGGATGTGCCAAGATGAGGACATTCAATGTCATATATTATGCTGTATATATCACGATCTTTTATGAATGAGTTATTCTGAAAGATTTAGTCAACATAGTATAAAAACATATATTTTAGTATCTTAACAGACTTGTATTGGAGATAAAAGAAATGGAATTGAAACCCGTAATATATATTTCTAGAACACGTCTCTTGACCGACAAAAGGAAGATAGGCACAGGCAAAGGAAATCTTTATAATAGTGATGTTTTGCAATATTTGAGTCAAATAATGTAAATCCTCGGATCTTATATAATACTCTGATGATAACATTGAGAGACATGCACATCTGGCATTAAATGGATTTTTCCAAGTCTGAGACCTGCAGATTGCCAGACATATTCTTGGATAAAGTGTACACTTAGTGTGGAGATAAGTTATATCGATGCAGCTTATTGGACGCCCAGATATATATTTACCCTCATTGCAAGGAAAGAAACATTCATTGTACTTTTTTGTTGAGAATACTCTTGTCACACAATTCTTTTCACCGCAAATAAACAACTTGCAGTTAATATAGGCTTTAGTAGAGTATGACCCCTCCAGATTTCAGATAGAGTGTGGACCATCTTGACAGTAACCCAATTGAGTGACCTTGAGTCTCTTCTTAGCATCCAATCCCAAACACAATTACTCCCTCACGTTTAAGATAATGCCTATAAACAGCAGTTCCCAACACAGGAATCAGCAGGAACCGACCATAGATTAATAGATAAACTCTCTCAATTATATGACTCCTTTCAGCCTCGTTCTGATGAAAAGTATGGTTTTTATTTATACACCACATGCTTAACTAGTACAATGATGGTAGTATGTCTTATTCAAAGAAAATATCTCATCAATATACTTTGCTCAGGGTTTGACGGAAACAAAATGGTCTGTCCGTTTATATGAAAGAAAGGACAGACCAGCCCTTGAGGAAAGAGTCCACAAAACTCAATTTTGCCCTGGACAATCAAGACATTGTCTGTCTACCCAATAATGAATTTTCGTCCTTTTCAGCGGAGACAATTTGGAGGTAGCTGATTTAATTTTTCAGAAAGCTTGTGGCTTGGGAACTCAATGCCCCCAGTGGGCATGCGCGGGCCAGCGTCGTAATTGGTGCTAAATGGTGATGTGGATGAGGGGATAAAATAGTCCCGGAATAAGGTAAGCAATGATGCAATATGATCAGTTAGAAACAATGATTTCGCCATACAGACTTCTCAACATATTAACAAACAGCGATGGCCAAGTACCTGAGTATAACGTAGTGTATTCAATGAGTATCTGATTGAGGTCATAACTTAGTGCCAACTTTCCACCCTTCAATCCATTGCTGTTGTGAATAGTCTCCACATTGAAACTGTACATTGTCCCACTGACCTTTTAAATACAATCGTGAATCAATTGCACCGCACTGTTATATATCTCAATTAGAAATTCACAAGCGGCATTTACATAACCTCATATACAGTTTGTCATTAAGCAAATGTTTAACAGTACTCATTACTTTCATTTGTTCAGATGTGAAATCATTTTATTTCTATCAGTTTGACATGTGATCCAGACAACCGACTTTTATATTTTTATGAACTCAATGGAACTCATTCTAATTTACTGTGTGAACAGTTCATGGAAAAAAAAATGCGTGTGACGTGTAATTCCCCTAAAAGAAAATACCAAACTTTTAGAGGTTTTATGGAACCAGTGTTGGAGATTAAAAAGTTGAATTGAGTGATTTACACGTTTTTTAATAATACGTGATGGTGGAAGTCAAGCATCAAGACATGCATGTGGGGGCTGAAAGTTGGTCAAGAAGCGCCTCAAAATCTCTTCAGGGCCGTTATCAACTACTTTAATTACAGAGTATCTCTTTACATTCGATGTATTGAGGCAATAATAATTATAATTGTCTGCATCAATGCATAAAAATGAAACAAATCTATCATGACCAGAGTAATTTGCAAGGTAATCACTTCTAGAACTTTTGTCATTTGCTTTGTAAATGTGGAGCACATTATTCCAGCCATAGAGATTGTCAAATTACATACAATTTTACCACAGAACTAAGATAACCATACATATCGTTTTCATTCTTACCTGACAGCAAATCGTGATTTTACTTGATAAAAATAATTTTGTGCAAAGATGATATTGAAATCAAACACTAGATTAATAGATAAATTCAAGTCACTTTTAGAAATATGCTTTCTCGGCAACGTGAGAATGTTATAATTATTATATATAGAATAAATTAAAGTTGAATTTTGGTATCATACTCGAAAGCAATACTCTATTATTACTGACAAGAAATATTTAATACAATCGAGTTGAAATTTTTTTCTGTTATTGCATAATAATGCCAAATATCTAAGAAATAATGCAAATACATAACTACCTCTATATCACAAGGGGTAGGACGTCTGCATCTCAGATGCCATCACATCTATATTTATATTTACATTTTTGTCAACATAGATATGCGATAATAAAATATCAAGATCATCGGTCACTCATCGATACGGTGTTGATTTCCGGTGACAGGCTTCTATCGGACCTGAAATTGACTTATTGCGTCAAAAAAAATCACATTATTCACACCACATTTTTTCTTAAATAAAATAAATGTTTAATCTTTTTGGGCAAATTCTATGACCCATCATATTACACTAAACTAACTAAAATTTCTTTGCCATCGGAATGTAGATAAGTCTTCTACTCATATCCAAATCATCACTTTGTCAGTAAACTTTGCCTTATTGACCAGTGATCTTGTGACCTGCTTGATACAGGTGTGCTAACAATGGGACACCTTCAGATTTGGACATTGGAGCGAGGTTCAGTGTCTAATTTAACATGTTAAAATCATTATTTAAAAAACCATTTAATTCATCAAGTTTCCCTTAAATAAACGCACATGCAACAGTAATTCATTAACATAGAGTAATAATAGTAAAGTGTGTAATATATGGAGACTATCAAACGGACGGGTAGATATTCAGATGCCACATTTTAGTTTAACATCAATGCGACATCTGTTTGTGTGTCCATTATCATGATTATATTTCACAGTGTATATTACAACACTGTGAATGGAAAATTTAAAGGAATTGCTCGAATGTTATGTATATTTCTAAAACTTAACTATCGACTATTTCAATATCTCTGATCTTTACAAAAGGCGTCATTAATTCAGTGTGCGCGGTAGCCTAAAATACCAGTACCTGAAATGAACAATATAATTACTTGTTTGATTAAATGTTTCAATGAATATTATGAGGTATTCCAATAGTAAATAATATGTTTTTTGATATATCTCTTATTTGTAAAAAGCTGAAGGAGGAAGTTTTGGCCAGTGAGTGAAATATCTCTGATGGCTGATGGTGTAGAGAACAGGTCCACAAGGTCAACCACAAGGTCATCCACCACTAAATAACGTGCACAAAGCAGTCCTCCTCTCAACACTTAAACCTCACAAAACTCAAATGTAGTGCTACGATTCATAACTAATTGAATTTAAGTGGATCCATAATGTCAAATCAGAGAGTCTTAATGGAAGGGTTTTGTGGTGTTGTGTCAGTGGGACAAGAAATCTTTGCTCGTGTCACACACCCGCCATCAGGCACATGTGGGAAACACAGCGCTGGACTCAGATGTGGCGCCAATGATCTCCTATCTGCCCAACAACACACCAGCGCACTTTCTATGCATCACAAATTTGTTTCTAATAGGATTTCAATTTCGTCAATTACTGCCACCATTACGTGCATTATGCCTGTTAAAAAGACCTATTTTTCATAATGTAGCTGCTAGGATGTACAATTATGTTGTGTATTCAAACCAGGTTCCCCACAATTGACACTGGGATTGATTCATTCCTTAAGTTAATTTAGAAGGTGTGTTAGACTCTCCCCATTATGAGTTGCGAAACAGGACCTCAATGGTCTCCCCAAATCTATTATGCTTCAGTGAAATGGGTGTGAAACACACAAGAAATGTGCGCCCACAAAACTGTTTAAGAAAGACTGGCCCTCATCTGAGAGTGGAGAAATGGAATCATGGCCGCATTGAGGTGGCCAACTGGCTACAACTACTTTATATTGAGCCCCAAAGTAGATTACTGTGCAGTATCATACTGTTTGCAAGCCGCATTATTTGATTACAATGCTGGGATAAGGAATTTGCCCATTTTCCGCCTGGGAGGTTTCGGGAGCATGGGACACGTCGGGTGCCTTCGCTCGACTGGACCCCGATCGATAAACACGGCCTCTCCACTAAAATGACCGTAATGAGTGATAATTGTTTATTTCCGAAAGAAATTGGAAATTAGTGGTTGGGTAGTGGGCATGGGCGTGCGGCCTGGACGTGTTAGACACACCATTTAGCCCGATACTGTTCGCAGTCTCAATCAGCAGGCTCAATTCTCTGCGACGGACAACCGTGCAAAGGACGGGAAAGGAAGCTGAAATGTCCATCTTGTCGGCTCATTTCAGCCCTATTATGACATGTAAGCAGTTCATTTTGCCGCCAAATTATCTCAGGCAGTGTAGCACTTTTGCATGATGCTTCCAAATGGGGAAGTCTTTTCTGCGGAGCACTCAGCCTCCTCACTGAAACCCTATGCTGTATTCTTGCGCCGTGTTTGTGTGCGACGTCCCTCTGACCCGGCCATATGCACGAATGTCTCTCTCCTCAATCACACCAACCTCTCCACAGTGTCATTAACACCAATTTGCAAGCAGTGTCCATTTTCCCACCTCATCATTTTATCAAGCCCCTCCTGCATGCCCGCCACTGACACTTTTATGCCCTTTTCACCTTCAATTTGTGGATGTAATTTCTCTGCAAATAACCCTTTCAGAGTGTATACCTCGCATGTCCTTGATTCCACATATGTCTTAAAGTGATCTGCTTCCAGCTTTGACTTAGCATATCACAGTGATGTTCAAATAATTGATTCGGTCTTATTTAGTTAGAAGTGATGTTTTCGTATCATATGCTGTGCCTTCAACAGCAAGTCATTAATATTCACGGTTATGTCATTCTGAGATATATCCTATCCAGGAAATCATGGAAATCATTACTGTGACAGTAATGAGATTGAATGATAGATCATGATAGATTGAAAGAAATATGGTAGAACATGATAGATTGATAGAAATGTGATAGATCATGATAGATTGAAAGAAATATGATAGATCATGATAGATTCAAAGAACATGTAAGAATGATAGTAATGTGCCCGAGTGAAAGTAACATAATAGAATGGAAGTTGTGTGATAGAATTATAGTAACATGAAAGAAAGTTTTGTCTGTTTGGGGTTTGAACTACTTTCAACAACATTTTTTAGGCTTTTTCATGATGAGACCTGTACTTGTAGCAAAAATAGCGCTACCTCACTGAATTGTCATGTCGACCAAAACAACCAACTTCATCACAGATTTACAAAGACAATGGTTTAATCTTTCGGGTACAGGCCTCAGTACATATTGGAAATTGTAACATGAATTCAATATTGGCCTGATGGGAATCAAACCCTCGACCTTTGGATCACCACAGAGGAACTGGTGCTTAATATGTTTGCGTTACAATCAACTGTGCCCCCTAACCACACCACTGCTGTCTGGTGCCTCCTAGCCACACCCTGGATCCGCCCCTGCTGTCTGGTGCCTCCTAGCCACACCCTGGATCCGCCCCTGCTGTCTGATACCCTCTAGCCACACCTTGGATCCGCCCCTGCTGTCTGATGCCCTCTAGCCACACCTTGGATCCACCCCTGTTGTCTGATACCCTCTAGCCACACCCTGGATCCGCCCCTGCTGTCTGATGCCTCCTAGCCACACCCTGGATCCGCCCCTGCTGTCTGATGCCTCCTAGCCACACCCTGGATCCGCCCCTGCTGTCTGATGCCCTCTAGCCACATCCTGGATCCGCCCTGCTGTCTGATGTCCCCTAGCCACACCTTGGATCCGCCCTGCTCTCTGATGTCCCCTAGCCACACCTTGGATCCGCCCTGTTGTCTGATGCGCCCTAGCCACACCCTGGATCCGCCCTGCTGTCTGATGCGCCCTAGCCACACCCTGGATCCGCCCTGCTGTCTGATGTCCCCTAGCCACACCTTGGATCCGCCCTGTTGTCTGATGCGCCCTAGCCGCACCCTGGATCCGCCCTGCTGTCTGATGTCCCCTAGCCACACTTTGGATCCGCCCCTGCTGTCTGATGCCCCCTAGCCACACCCTGGATCCGCCCCTGCTGTCTGATGCCCTCCAGCCACATCCTGGATCCGCCCTGCTGTCTGATGCCCTCTAGCCACACCCTGGATCCGCCCCTGCTGTCTGATGCCCTCTAGCCACACCCTGGATCCACCCCTGCTGTCTGATGCCCTCTAGCCACATCCTGGATCCGCCCCTGCTGTCTGATGCCCTCTAGTCACACCCTGGATCCACCCCTGCTGTCTGATGCCCTCTAGCCACACCTTGGATCCGCCCCTGTTGTCTGATGCGCCCTAGCCACACCCTGGATCCGCCCCTGCTGTCTGATGCCCTCTAGCCACACCTTGGATCCACCCCTGTTGTTTGATGCCCCCTAGCCACACCCAGGATCCGCCACTCCTGTCTGATGTCCCCTAGCCACACTCTGAATCCGCCACTGTTGTCTGATACACTTGACTTTTTTTATAATCAGGGTGTTTGGTATTTTATGTAAAAAAATAGTTGGTTCTGCACATTATGGAAACACAATAGAGTGGCTATTGACATTGAACATTCACTAATTCTATCGGATTATTTTGAACACAAAATTTGTGAAACTCAACAAAAAACGTTTTGTAGCAATAAATTGTTTTGGAAAAGTTGTCATTAAGCTTGATAATAATAACTTAAGTGATTCTCATGATATAATGATCGGTTTACTCAAATATATAAGAAATGTCGAAAGTATATTCACGAAGAAACTTGACAGACGGGAAAAATGTTATGTTTTGCTTGGATATGTGATCAATAATAGTTCATTCCAATTCCACCAGATGTCGACACCGCATCATTTAGTCAAGCTGAAGAATTGTTCCTGTTCATTCTATTAAATGTTTAATGTGCAATTTATCCTTTTCCAAGTTGAATTTCTGAAAGAAAAAGAACCCAGATAATAAGCGTTGTATGAATTGAACTCAAGTTACAATTTAAAGAGTAAAAACTTGTAATGATTTGAAGCATCAAGATGTTAGCCTTGATTTGATGAGCGAGTAAGGAGCAGTGATTGATAACAAAGTGTCCCGATCTGAGAGCGTACGGGATGTCATGCAATGTGGAAGTGTACATATGTCTGAGTGTTTCCTCAGTTCATTCCCGTCTATAAGAAGAAGTAGAGGGCTCCATAAAAAACCTGACCACTGGGTAGGTTTGTTTCGGAAAGTGATATGTATAGCTTTCTGTTTCCATAATACTCGCTGTAATACTTTTACTGATTTGGTTTGTGGTCATCGGATGTGACAGGCACAAACATTGGATCACGCTCAATTGGTATGTCAGGCCATGTCAACCTGGCTGAAAGTGATCTGCCTTCACTTATTGTTGTTTATTATTCCTAATATTATCACCCCTCCCCAATCTCGTATCACCCCTGCCCATCACGCGACTTTGCTGACAGATCCATGGAGAGATTTGGCGGGAAATGTCATGACCAACATTACGCGTGGACAATATTTGCGTGACACAGAATGTTGTCTGCTGCGCCACTTAATATCTAGTTTCTGCCCCCATCTGCCATGTTGTGGCAGCCACTTTGGCCAAATATCAGTTTTCGTTTGAAATTCTTAATTGAATTGAGAGTGACGGAAAACGGATTATGAGATGACGAAGTGTGGTAGTGAGATTGGACCAGAAGTGGGGAACGCCCTGGGGATTGTCCCAGTCCGTCGTCACCATCGCTAAAATCTATGATCAGTTTTCAGCAGTTAATTGTCAGATTCTGCAGCTTGCGGATTGTCTCTCGGGGGTGGGGTAGCTTTGATAGTCAGCAATAGACTTCATTCACAAATTACCCCCACTTAAAGTGGTTGACACCCACAAAATGAAGTTCATGTCACTATCAATTAAAGCAACATCCCCTTGTTCATTATTTCTCATGACAGACTGTCCATGTCAGCCATTGTTAAGCGGTTCTTATGCAAAGCTCTGCATTATGGCCAGTTCAGATGAAATAAGGCAATTGAAAGTTTGCAGATTTTAGGAGTCTCTTTCAATAGCTGATTAATATTCGTTTTCAATCATCACGCACATCAATTCATTTTTCTTTGCTTCATTTAAAACAGTAATAAAAGACCAATATCCAAAGTCATTCAGATAGCAATGTGCGGGTTGTAGTTAAAATGCTTTAATTATCTACGATGAATTGAATTCATCTGAAATGGAAATAATGATTTATTTAATGTGCGAGTAAGATTGGATGTTTATTGTATGACTTGTTTCGTCCCAGCTTGATTCATTTCCGCTAAATTAACTCCATGTATGCATTACACAATTTCTAAAATATCAAATAAAACAAATCTATCTCAAGGCGTGAAAATTTAACCATTTTTTCATACATGTTTAGAATATATCAAAGGCCTTACTATAATAATACCCATTATAGGATTTGGTTGGTATAAAGGTACTTTGTAACGACACATAATGCGCTATCCTTTTAAAGCTTCAATGCATATACTTAGATTTCAATGCATTTATATTATGATCCTGATAATCACATTGATATTCCATATATATGAAAGAACCATTTAAGACTTTAGACACAAAGGATTTCTATAACAGCACCATTTCATTCATATCAGTTTATTTCGCTCAAAGAGTTTCACACAAAGGCAGGACAACAAAGTGTGTATTTTATGTTGTAGATTGGGGGTTGTCTGACAAGCTGGCTGGCGCGATTAAGGCCCTCTCTATGATTTGGCAGGTGTGCTTTGGTGCTGCAATAACACCATGCTTCTAACTGAAGAAATCTAACACACTGACTTTTGATTAATTTCATAATGCGTTTGAAATGAACATCTAATGAATACAAACACGGTGATTTGTTCAGGAAATGTTTTCACTACAAATGCTCGATTTAGACGGTCTGGTCTAGCGCACTTTGGCAGCGGCTGCAGATACCAAACACCAAGATGAATTATTATGTTCTTTGTCAACCCTTTTGCTGCCACAACCTATCTGCTCCATAAAAATTCGCCCTCTCTTAAAATTATTAATATCAACATTATTTATCAGAGTTTACTTTCAGAGTTCACAAATGTTTGTAATAAATGCTCATATCTTATAGAGTTTGGCCATGTGTTAAAGTTAAATATATATATTTTCATGATACATGTTTTGGATATTCTTTATCAGATGTTTATAGTATCAAGTCAGCACATTTAAGGCAAGTGTCAGATCAGACTATAAACGATACTGGCTCACTTTGTGTATAATCTATCTGATTATTATACTAGGAACTTTGGTGATTTCCTTTTGGGCCCCAAACGATGAGTTTCACAATAGCATGGGTGTTTGTGCAATCCAACTTGATGAGAACATACTCAGTATTGTATCTATGTGTAGTCAGGCATAAAGTAATAGAATAGAAACTATAGATCTGTCTTGTCCTCATCAGATCTTAAGTATAGGCTCTCCACACTGCCATACCTATAACATAGCCCCTCTACACTGTCAGATCTATAACATAGTCCCTCCATACTGTCGTATCTATAGCATAGTCCCTCCACACTGCCATACCTATAACATAGCCCCTCTACACTGTCAGATCTATAACATAGTCCATTCACACTGCCAGATCTATAATATAGTCCCTCCACACTGTCAGATCTGTAACATAGTCTTTCCACACTGTTAGATCTATAACATAGCCCCTCTACACTGTTAGATCTATAACATAGTCCCTCCATACTGTCGTATCTATAACATAGCCCCTCTACACTGCCAGACCTATAACATAGCCCCTCTACACTGTCAGATCTATAACATAGTCCCTCCATACTGTCGTATCTATAACATAGCCCCTCTACACTGCCAGACCTATAACATAGCCCCTCTACACTGTCAGATCTATAACATAGTCCATTCACACTGCCAAATCTATAATATAGTCCCTCCATACTGTCAGATCTGTAACATAGTCTTTCCACACTGCCAGACCTATAACATAGCCCCTCCATACTGTCATATCTATAACACAGTACCTCAATACTGTCAGATCTATACCACAGTCCCTCAATACTGTCAGATCTATACCACAGTCCCTCCACACTGTCAGATCTATAACATAGTCCCTCCACACTGTCAGATCTATACCACAGTCCCTCCATACTGTCAAATCTATACCGCAGTCCCTCCACACTGTCAGATCTATAACATAGTCCCTCCACACTGTCAGATCTATACCACAGTCCCTCCATACTGTCAGATCTATAACACAGTCCCTCCACACTGTCAGATCTATAACATAGTCCCTCCACACTGTCAGATCTATACCACAGTCCCTCCACACTGTCAGATCTATAACATAGTCCCTCCACACTGTTAGATCTATACCACAGTCCCTCTACACTGCCAGACCTATAACATAGCCCCTCTACACTGTCAGATCTATAACATAGTCCATTCACACTGCCAAATCTATAACATAGCCCCTCCATACTGTCATATCTATAACCCAGTCCCTCAATACTGTCAGATCTATACCACAGTCCCTCAATACTGTCAGATCTATACCACAGTCTCTCCACACTGTCAGATCTATAACATAGTCCCTCCACACTGTCAGATCTATAACATAGTCCCTCCACACTGTCAGATCTATACCACAGTCCCTCCACACTGTCAGATCTATACCACAGTCCCTCCACACTGTCAGATCTATAACATAGTCCCTCCACACTGTCAGATCTATACCACAGTCCCTCCATACTGTCAGATCTATAACACAGTCCCTCCACACTGTCAGATCTATACCACAGTCCCTCCATACTGTCAGATCTATACCACAGTCCCTCCACACTGTCAGATCTATACCACAGTCCCTCCACACTGTCAGATCTATAGCATAGTCCCTCCACACTGTCAGATCTATACCACAGTCCCTCCATACTGTCAGATCTATAACACAGTCACTCAATACTGTCAGATATATATCATAGTCCCTCCATACTGTCAGATCAACTAATATAGTCTATCCACACTGTCAGATCTACTACATAGCCCCTCCATACTGTCAGATCAACTAATATAGTCTCTCCACACTGTCAGATCTACAACATAGTCCATCCACATTATCAGATCTATAACACAGTCCCTCAATACTGTCAGATTTATGACATAGTTCCTCCATACTGCCAGATCTATAACACAGTCCCTCAATACTGTCAGATTTATGACATAGTTCCCCCATACTGTCAGATATATATCATAGTCCCTCCATACTGTCAGATCTATAATATAGTCCCTCCACACTGTCAGATCTATACATGTGTTATGTATCTATACATATACTTCCTATACAGTTAGATTTATTCATATGCTTCCCTTTCTTTCTTTCAGACCTGTACATCTTCATGATTGTTATTGGAATAACAAGAATCCCTTTGGCCAGTAAACTCAGAATTCAAAAATGTTTGATCACAAGTAACAAGGCATGTGTATAGTTTTGCTCTGTTTCTACGAAGTTGCTGTCAGACATAAATATTCAATAAACCTAAATTGGACTAAAACTGCAAACTGTCTCTCAGGCCAAGCTCATTTTGACTAATCCCACAATATTGCTGATGCGAACAGAGCAGTGTCACACCTGGCGGTGGCAGTCACAGGGTTAGAATGTCAATGTCAGAACTTGGTGGAGTCAATGTGGCATATCCCAGTAATTGCTGTAATACTAAGTCAAATGTAACGTTTTGTACCACACACAATTCATACTCTGCTCACCTTTGAAGTCTGGGCTCTTAACAGCCTCATTATTATGAATATGCCTGGCCAGATTATATATTTTGACAGGCCAGTATTGTGGCTATGGAGGGATTCTTTACAACAGGACAATGCCAAAGATCACAGGGAAGGTGTGTGGCTGAAACCTGGGTGACATATGGATGGTTAACTCTCTGAATCACATGGCCACACTCAATACACCATTTAACCAGACATTTCCATTGCAAAAATATTTTCATTTTGAATCCACTTTTCTGACCAATAATGTACATATCCGGTTGATATCATATAAATTGATTTTTCTTTTTTTTAGGATGCGACTATGATTGTATGTCCAAAAACGTGGCCTACAATAAAGGTTGGCATGGCACAGAAGGTCCAGTGGAGCATGTCGGGTAATTCTGCTGGCCCAGACTGCCATATTGTCTTCCTGTTGGACCGGCGCACGCAGCAACGCACAGCAAATGCTCACCAATGCATTTATTCCATAATTCTCAATAATGTACCATAATGGCTTTGCTTTTGATGTCATTATGCGAAACAAGCCATCAATTTGTTAATTTGGCACAAAGGCGAACTTTAATTCAGAAAACATACATCATTTATTTTATTTGACACGGAGCGTGATGCTTGAGTGAAGGTTTTGTACAGTTACTCCAATGAAAGTCTGGCATTGTGTATTTGTTATAAATAACCTCAAATACCATAAAAACTGAAACGTTATTAGACAAAATATTTTGATTATGCCTAAAAATGGGATATAGGTGATGGTGTTGTGGGTGAATACTAAAGGTAAAATCTCTTATTGAGTTTCAGATAATTGGAAACACTAGAGAGTCAGTTGTAATTCAATTTCAAATACTATAGATGCTGAAATGTTAAATATATGTGCCAGTACCAGTGCCAGTTTTCAAAGCAAGAGACAAATGAATCCACATTGCACAAATCAGTATGTATTTGTCACAGTGAGCATGTTTATTTTGTCTCGGAGTCGAGTCAGAACTTTCATTTCATCTGATTATTATCTTCATCCTTGTCGTTAAGTTGTGAGAAGCATACCTGAATCAACTCACTGTCTCAGCACGTAGGTTCAGAAAGTGGAAAGATATTATATTTCACATATTTAAACATTAATCCATGTTCAGATGTGACACATTGTGGATTTCTTAAATGTGACTTCGTAAATTGCTTGATCCTTGAGAAATAGAATAAAATGTGACCTCCTTTGGTCCCATTTACCATTTTGACACATTGAGTTCTATTATCTACATGACGTTTGTGAGCTAGAAAAGGAGCATGGGTTCAAAATAGGTTCAAGCAATAAGAAACAAACAATTGACCTGCACGTTTGGCTTGGATGTCTCATCTCAAAAAAATCTTTTCATTGTAAGTAGCGTTTTGTGTGTGATAAGTACAGTTTTGTACTTTGTATCTGGAAGCGTTCACGGCGGTGTCACCATGCCGACCACGTGACAATAAGGCGTCTTTCTGGCAGAGAGCCGCGCCCTTTCATCATTGTAACTCATAAGTAGCCAAGATCGATGTTCATTAGACAACTCCATTTGGCCCTCAGATCGGCCACAATGGCCCGGGATGATCTCAGACAAGGTCCTTTCAAACCTAAACAAATCACTCTCTGTCAAATCAATTTAGCAAATAGTAAAATTAGGCCTCATATAAGGATAGGCTGAGGCCGTGACCATTGTGCGCAAGTCAACAGGGGTCTTGCTTTGGCAAAATTCATTTCTGGTGTTCATTGAACGTTTTGGATAGGAGAGACTACTAGAGAGTTGGGTGGTTTCAGTTGGGTTTCCTGCCAACCTTTGTCACAGCGCACACCGCGGCTTTGATGACTGGGAAATAAATAGCAAGCGGGATCAAGACATGATCGAACACACAGTACTTTCCTGCTGCGGAAATTGGACTTAGTCTAATTAGAAACAGATCTACAGAGGGGGTCGCTTTGAATCAGAAACAGATCTACAGAAGGGGTTTTGTAGCCCTTTCTGTAACCTTCTTTGTAAGCGTTGGCTTCGACAAAAACACATCAGCGGGATAATGCATCAGTTAGATTACTGAACACCGGGGAGGCTGGGGTGGACAAAGGCCACCACAATGAGACCTATAATAACCTGTCTCAATAAGAGCACATTATAACACCGGGCTAAAAAGTACAAGTCTTCTGACAAACACTCACATTTCTAAAGGGATATAAAGACAGACAAAGGGAACATTGAGTGGCCACGTAGGACCCATAGTGAGACTGGAACAACTTGAATTGTGCACCTCATCTTCAGCATACAAAGACCAAGTGAAGACCTTCTCAGGCTGTGCTTAAAGAAAACCCCGGCCGCTATTCATTGCATATTGTATACGTACGTCAAGTCCTAACACCGTCTCATTTACGTTCTAAACGTACCGACAAAATAGACATTGAAAGGCAACCATACAAAAGCTGGAAAAGATGGCAAACCCCTTATGTCAACTGCATGTAGTGGAAAGACCTCTACACAAAGAGGGGTAAAGAATCTTTACAATAAATGGCACAAAACATCATCAAAAAGCCGTAAGGTGATATTACATAGAGTGAAGGTATCCCAAAGGGCGTACCCTTCACTATGGCAGTTTAGACGTTTAGAACATCAATGCCAACCATTGCGCCCTATCATTTTATATCGCTAGAATTATACGACCACGTGAAAAGAAATCCTCCAAAAAGATGGGAAGTGACTTGGTGCTTTGATGCGGGAACAAAACTGTAAGGAAAGCCACAACGCAGCCATTGTGTGCCTGTCCGAACCAGTGTCAAGACTAGCTATTCTGTGTGAGAAATCCATTCTGCAGGGGTCAAGGCACAGGTCCCTAATGAAAAGCTTTGGAAAGAGAGAAAATTGAAAAGTGGTTTGACTTGGCTGATATGCAGTTTAAGTGCCGAGGCAACATGGTATAAATGGGGACCTATTTGTGCTGTCTGATTCATGTGAGCTTTTATATATTACCTCTGTATTATATGTCCATGAAGGTGGTTCCGAAAATACAAACACTGAATATGTTTGTACATACTTGTATTTGTATTTATTTATCATATCTTATGAATATATTTAAACCTTGCACATGAAAATAGCCATGAATCTATGAGAATTTCTTTCTTTTGTATCTCAGTTGTCACAAGTAATTTCCCGCATGCTTTTCATGTGAAGTGTGAAAAAGATTAATTAGAAATGAATATTTTATATTTTAACTGTGAACACAATAAACAATGGCAGCAATTAGATAAAACCTAATCCTTTGTGTTGTAGTGTTATGTGTGGCATAATATGACTGCTAAGTCACATGTGTTGGTACGGAATGTATAGACACAGATTGAGCAGGGTACACACACTTTCTTTACCAATTGTTTCATGCCTCACAAAAGATCTCTCAAATCAGGATTGCCTAAACAATAGATGGAATGATCTGGTTTAATCTGAAGTAATGGGTTATTATTTGTGTGATGAAGAGGCTGATGTGAAATAATGGTTGAGCAAATGGATTGTTGTGTAATGCTTGTGAATCTAACAAAGCAATGAAAGAAGAAAACAATGGGATGACATTAGATATGGAGCGGATCAGATTTGGACGCATGTGTGGTGGTTTATTGGGGCACCTGGGTCCTCACATTGATGAATAGAGGCGGCTCCCATCACAGTAATCTACACTCCCACTGCCAACAATTAGCGCAAAATTAGTATAACAACTTCGATAAAATGTTTAAAAAATCTACATATCTTGATTTAATCAGGCTTTTTATTATATAAGATTTGGGAACGTTTGTGTTGTGTAATCCATCTTATCAACAATACAGAGTTCAGCACAAGTTGAAGTTAAGAGTTGCCTTATTGCAGGTCGGCGCTCTACCCCCTAACAGGTTCAGGGATCGGATTATGATGTCTATCATTCTGATGCAAATTTTCATCTGTTACACAGAGGACAGTTTCTACAGCTTGGTACCAGTCTTGTCTATTGTACTGAGCTCAGTTGTCTGTGTTGCATTGTTTGTATCGGTATCAGTCATATGTTTTGTATTGGTATCAGATTATCTAATGTATTCAATCTACATTTGTTATATTGATGTCACCTTTTGGACCTTTTGAGATGTTTGATACACGTGTAATGGTGGGTTGGATGCGGTATAAACCCGGTGATAGTCATTTCTTGGGTCAGCTTTGGCTGGTGTTTTTTTCTGAATATATTCACTGACCTTTTGCCTCCAAATGCAATTTGCACGGGAATGGCAAAATTAAACATTTTCTCGTGCGTTCACCTCAGGGTACCAATAAGTATTGATTTTTCAATGATTTAGGTTATGATATTAATTATGATGTTAGATATAATATTTATGATTCAATAGTCACATATTGGTGGCATAGAAATCTCCAAAGATTATTATCACTCTATTTTATGAATTAATCTGCAGGGAGAATGCGGACAAACGAATTGTGCCTTGACCATATAAAGAGAATATGCAAAAAATCCAGACTTCAGTGTCTCGATTGTGTAAAGGCAAATCTCTGTTTAAATGAATCTTTGAACCTTGCATCCTTTATGGAAAACTGACAAATACCCCTTATGTCACAATAAATGTATTAAATAGAATTTAAAATCTCACAAAGACGTTGAATGTGATATTCGCTATGTCCTGAGGGTGTGAATATGCACATGGAAGGCGGAGAAAGGAAAGCTTTCTCTACCATCTTCCTCTACTTTTACTTCTAACAATAAATAAGTGTTATGAAAGGTGTTCACAGTGCAGAGAGCACACAATACACTCTGAACATTCTGAAGCTCTTCAGTAGGCATTCAACTGACATGCATTGTCCATTCCAGCTTTTCACTACATAATTTGAAGCAACTGGTAGCAATAGCTCTGTATGTGGGCTCCATATCAACCATTCTGCTCTATAATAATACACAAATAAATCCATTCAGTGTCATTATAAGCTTTTATTGCTGTCCTCTTTTTCACATCCTATTAAATTATTCTGCATGTTATTCAGATTGGCAATATCCTTCAGGTGAAATTTCATTTTGTGACATGTGATATTTGCAAATTTAATTTGAAATCATAACAGAAGTATTTGTCATGTGTCAGAGAAGCATTTGTCACATGTCAGAAAGGAATCTGTCACATATCAGAAAAGTATCTGTAACATATATGTCATAAAAGTAACTGTCAAATGTTAAAACCATTATCGGTCAAATGTCAGAAGAATATCTGTCACATGTTAGGAGGATATCTTTATCTGTCAGGGACTTTATCTGTCAATGACGTACACATAAATGTTATCCCCATAGTTCACATTCCTGCGATCAGTGGATAGTATATTTAAGAAGTGTCCTCCCTGAGTGGTTCGCAACCTTTGCTGTCCTGTGCTCAGTAGATAGTTTATTTAATACGTGTCCTCCCTGTGTGGGTTGGCAAACTTCGCTGTCCTCTAATTAGTGGATAGTACATTTAGGATGTGTCCTCCCTTTGCAGGTTGGCAACCTTTGCTGTCGTGTGATCATTGGACAGTATATCTAGGATGTGTCCTCCCTGTCCAAGTTGGCAACCTTCGCTGTCCTGTGCTCAGTGGATGATATGTGTAGGAAGTGTCCTCCCTGTGTGGGTTGGCAACCTTCACTGTCCTGTACTCAGAGGATAGTATATCTAGGAAGTGTCCTCCCTGTGCGGGTTGGCAGCCTTCGCTGTCTTGTGCTCAGTGGATAGTACATCTAGGAAGTGTCCTCCCTGTGCGGGTTGGCAGCCTTCGCTCTCCTGTGTTCAGTGGATAGTACATCTAGGAAGTGTCCTCCCTGTGTGGGTTGGCAGCCTTCGCTGTCCTGTGCTCAGTGGATAGTACATCTAGGAAGTGTCCTCCCTGTGCAGGTTGGCAGCCTTCGCTGTCTTGTGCTCAGTGGATAGTACATCTAAGAAGTGTCCTCCCTGTGTGGGTTGGCAGCCTTCGCTGTCCTGTGCTCAGTGGATAGTACATCTAGGAAGTGTCCTCCCTGTGCGGGTTGGCAACCTTTGCTGTCCTATGGGCAGCCTGGGTTCTGTTTTCCCACACTACACCGCCTTTCACCCGGGCATCAAGCAGCCGGCTTTATTTGAGACCTATTCACTATGTCTCTTCAGTGTTCTATTCTTTGGCCTTTTCTCCCCCATCCAAGATTTGTACACTGTTAAAATTGACCGTGCATTTTTCTCCATCACCCCAGCAGTGTTGGGGATTGAGTGGCAAGTTTACCCAGTCTTTCATTGCTTTATGCTTCACACGCTTGCCTACAGGAAATGTAAAGAGCTCCACCAGATATCACAGACCTTTAGTAAACTAGCAAACAATGCCATACTTAGATTTTGTTTAGGTTGTCATTGATTTCATTCAGAGTTTTTACACGCCTCAATATTTTGACGGTTTCAATTGAAAACGGTCCACACAGGTGTGAGTTTTGCAAGAACAAATATATGCACAGCCCCCTGTATGGACCCTACTTGCAGTTATGACATGGCCGGACATTTGGACAAAGTGACAAAAACATCAAATCATTACTTGAATATGTCAGATATTTGAAATGTTTGGTAGCATCGCAGTTGTTACTTTTCATAGCTACATGCCTCTGGGTGGAGGGTTGCGGCCACTTGCCACGGTGGAATGTTCGTAAACACGCGCAACATCACATGATTCATCGGAAATAAACCCGCCACTCAGAGACAGATCAAAATAAACGCATATCTATTTAAGAATATTTCCCGTCTGTCCCACACATTTGAAGAGCACTGATTATTAACTTTACAAACCCAGCTAAAGTGTTTTGTGAAACTATTCTACATCATAAAACAAAACTTCTCCCGGGAGTATCCCAGTGATTTGATATCTTGCTCATTCAGCAAACATTCCTGGAAAATGGCAAAATGTCTAAAACATGTTATGAAAATATGATCAGAAGGGGTCCTCAATAAAAGAAGGTGAAATAGTCTTTGATTGTGAAAGGATGTATGCATGGAATTTATTACTGGAGAAATTGGCTGGATTGTCTGAGAACAAGCGGTGGAAATATTGCAGTTTGGCCAAAGTATTGGCTATATAATGGCAAACTGAAAGCCCCCTCCATGTCTATGGTCTCCCACAATTGGCTAATCTTGCTTATTCTGTATGAAATAAGTGGCAAACCCGGCTAGAACAGACTGGTAATTGGGCGGATATTCAATATCCATATTAAAATCTCTTATTAGCTATCACTCAATTTGGTTCATCATTTTTCTATTAGGACAAATGAAAACAATTGGCGGCGTTCCGTAACACAATTTTGCGGGCTGTTCGCTTCAGGAGCGGTGTCAACATAAGATCTAATCAGAGCGCAATTTTCTACTTATTACTCCATTATGGGACCCAGCAACACAAGCAAATTTGTAGTCGCAACCAACTGATCCTATAATTGTATTTTGAACGCGTCTATACACGACCAACACAAGAAACTCCACACAACGTCTAATAAAATCACTATCCACGCCGCACTAGATTTCTCCACCATTCCAGCTCACAAAACCCACATTTGAGTGCAGCAATTCAGGAGACTGGCATACCTTTGTGGGGTCTATATTGGATAGCCCGACTCCTCTCTGGGATGGACTATCCTGTATTGATTCTGTTGATGTCACAAAGAAGCCTATTTCTCGTATTTTGCCACTGACTTAGAGCAAGAGCGCTCAAAGCTACTCACTGCACAATCCAACACACATAGATTCCATTATTGTACTTCATGTCGGAATTAATTTGATAAAGTCAACCTTATAAAGACGATAATGAGTTTAAATCACCAAACATTAATATGCAAATTGATAGGTCGGACAGAGGAGGGCCATTTCACGCAAAATTGATTTTAATTATAAACTTTATCAACCAAAATTGGATTTTCCTGCCCTCGCATTATGAAACAATATGGAACGCAGCAAAAGGATTTGTGTTTTTTGAAATCTTCCCAAATACAATTTGCCAACCAAAGTTGAAAGGAGACCAGTAAAGACGGTGGGATATTTCTGAGCCTTGTATGTGAGTCAGACTGGACTTTTTGCTCATGTAATACACCTAGAGGCGAATGAAAAGGGAACCTCCACAGAACACCTTTTGTGGAAACTTCACAAATATTTGTTTAATGCGCTGCATTAGCCTTAATTTCATAAACCTATTTTGTAATTGCCAACGAGTGATCTAATTATGTCTATGGGCGGTTTGTAAATTGAATTTTGTCATTGTGAGACCTTTATTATGTCAGTGGAGGAGGCTCGTAGTTATGTGTTCTCTCCATGGAGCACATAATAGAAATCATCAGACCTCCTCACAACATTCACCTCTAACACAATCAAGTCTTAATGCTAACAAAACAATTGTACTATTTGCTGCACATCTTGACTTAGCTGCCTCCAAGCAGTGGCCATCTGGTCTCACAGTTCACACTCTGCGCTCACACTTTGTGAACATCTCTAAATATATCATGGTATATATCATAAGAAGTGTAGCAAATGTGTTTTTTTACATATATTTTGCATATAGAAACAATGGCTTTTATAAAGTTATTGTGACATAAATCATAGTGTATTATTGAAAGATGTGATTAACTTTATTAAGAGATGATGAGGGTCTATAATACAAGGTTGAAGTGTGTAGTAGGTGTATGTTGCAGTGAGTTGTCGGATATCCGAGGACTCTAGCCAGTCATTCCGCGCCCCCTGGAGAGTCAGGTGTGTCTATGCTGTATCATGCAGGCATGCGACATCTCTCCCTAAACTTTATGAAACGTTTACATTTGTCATGGGTCACAAGAGTCAAATACATGCAAATGGATTTAAAAGCAATCAGAGATTGTTGGCAAGCCTTTGGTATATAATCGTGTTTTTTGCGACTGAGCAGACAGCAAAGGCCTAAAGACCCTGTCCAAGTCCCATACACAAACTCTGCCACGAGCTACAATATCCAAGTTTGCGTTTCCTTTTTATGTTTCAAAGAAAGTAATCAATTAGGAGAATATTAGAATGTTTCTCAACGTTTTGTGGCAATCGTTTCACAATCATCTGATCGCCTGACCCCTTTTATTAGGTCATTGTGCCTTCAACCAAACACTCTCTAGGGGAAAAATAAACATTTTTGGTCCATACAAAACTTGAAAAGTGCCATATTATGGGATAATTCAGTAGCTGGTTGGGTATTATGAATGCCACGCTTAATCCCTCAACACACAATCCGGATAAGTAACTCTCCTATATAAAAGGCAATAAAGATCTCAATTAAAAGTTCAACACTATGCGCAAATGCGTTATGAATTGCTTATCAAAGTATTGCATACCTGATCAAACGTTATAAACAACATGTTCAATTTCAACAAAGAAAGCACAATGTCAACATGGCAGTAAGCGATTCAATAATGAAATAAAATGAGTCCGATTACGCTTGCCGGGACGCCTCTCTGCAAATGTACAAATGGGAATAGAAGACTCCGGCTGCAACAAAGACAATTTGTGGTTTGCCTTCAGCGCTCTCCTGTTACAACCCTCTCAAGTGAAAATGCCTTTCATTGAACGGAATCCCAAGTGTAAGACAAACGCTTATCAGCCCGATAATTTGCAATTATTGACAATTTGGCGGTGGTCTGGTGTGTGGCGTAGCGCTGAAGGGTGGTTGTCAGTACTCCTCTGCCTGGAGAGTGCCGCCAGCACTGATACGGTCAAAGGTCAGCCCCTTCATCTTCTTTATTCTTATTTGATCTTGACATGCTATATATCTTTGCGAACTACTCATGCGACCCAACAACATTACTCAATAGCCCTACATTATTCCGAAATAATTTAAGAATATGGAGCCGAACACATGTATTGCATACGGACAATGCATACATATATTTATATACAGGGAACAGAATCCGAGCTACGATATATTTGTAATGTATGTATACGTAGTCTTAGCAGAATTGAAACAGTCCATTCTTGGCAGACGACCACTCTCTTTTTATATATATTCAAGCACGCTCTGACGTATTACTAAGCATCTCGTTACGAGATGCTTAGTAATACCCTTGTATTCACTTCAGCAACATGTCTTGTGTATCATTCAGGACACAGGAAACGTCAGAGCGTGCTTGAATATATATATATATATATATATATATATATATATATATATATATATATATATATATATATATATATATATATATATATATATATATATATATATTTGTGTTTAAATATTTAATATTGGCAGACGCAGAGTTTGAGATGCAGAGATTACTTCTGTTGCCGCGCGCATCCACCAGATTCCCAGCATCTCTCATCAAGCATGCAGTGCCCTCTTGTGGCAAACGGTCTATCTCTCAACCATGAGAGAGATGTACCTAATTTTAAATTATAAACATATTGTAGAAAAACTCTTCCTACATATTGTTGAATATGTAGTAACAAAGCCGAATACAATGCTTCAAATCCTAAAGATAAATATTGTTTATATCGACTGAGACAATTGTACCCTAGATATCACTTAACAAAATACATTTCATTTGAAATAAATGTCTGAAAAGATTATGCTAAAAACATTTATACAAACACGTTTGGGGGATTAAGTAACTTGGAATGTGATCTATTAATATACAGATGTTCAGTTTATCAGCTGTAAATAGATTTATTAGCATATAACATATTTTTTTTCATTTGTATATTATGTATCATATGTAATACACCACAACCAACTCATTGCTACATTGGGCGACGGTAACCAGGGAGATTGTGTGACAAGTCACATGATGTGTGTCACGTGATAGGTGTCACGAGATGTGGCCTTCTCATTAGCGGACTAAGTATCGGCTTCCATGGTCCGCTGCAATAGACAACAATGTTTTCACTCTCCATTGATCTTTGTATATTGTCCTCTTAGGATATAAAGGAAATTATGAGAATATTCGATGTTTTATTTGCTCTGAGTGCCTAAAACACCTGCTTGTGTCTAGTTGTGGCAATTATCTAATAGGTACAGCGTTATAGACACGGGCCGGGCAGATCTGATTGCTTGGATCGCGCGCACATGTTACATGGCTGAGGTGAAATCAATTTGACCACAGCGGCCACAGTCACGATCCTGGCGATGCGATCTTCTCCTTCATGAGTATTTTATACCAATATAACACACACATATAATATCTTTGTGCAATTTTGTTTGGTTTTATTGCCATTTTCACGCAGACGTTTAGTGAAAAATCCTTTTATTGTCGAGAAAATATTTTACAGTGTTCCAACGACTTTAAGTTATAAAACGTGTAACTCTCACTTATTGCACCAGTTACACAGATTTACGTGGTAAGCTGCATATATGGCTTAAACTTGAGACATTTTTCAAAACCTATTGTGAGATGATTATGTTAGAGAGTAAAGTAATCACATGGCAGATAATCTGTCACAATGGAAAATATTACTTGTCCACTCGGAAATTGAACGTTATTCCAGTCATTTGTCAAGCAGACACTCTAAGTTGTCTGTAACATATAGGAATGCTTAGAGGGTGGGAAATTGAGTGATATCCGTGGAGGGATGGCTTGAATAGCGGGAGATTGAATGGGATCCGTGGAGGCATGGCTTGAATGGCGGGAGATTGAATGAGATCCATAGAGGGATGGCTTGAATAGCGGGAGATTGAATGAGATCCGTGGAGGGATGGCCTGAATGGCGGGAGATTGAATGAGATCCGTGGAGGGATGGCTTGAAAGGCGGGATATTGAATGAGATCCATAGAGGGATGGCTTGAAGGGCGGGAGATTGAATGGGATCCGTGGAGGCATGGCTTGAATGGCGGGAGATTAAGTAAGATCCGTGGAGGGATGGCTTGAAGGGCGGGAGATTAAGTAAGATCCGCAGGGTGGGAGGTTGAGTGAGATCCATGGAAGGATGGCATAAATGGTGGGAGATTAAGTGAGATCTGTGGAGGGATGGCTTGAAAAGCAGTAGATTGAGTGAGATCCATGGAGGGTTGGGAGATTAAGTGAGATCTGTGGAGGGATGACTTGAAGGGCAGTAGATTGAGTGAGATCCATGGAGGGATGGCTTGAAGGGAAGTAGATTGAGTGAGATCCATGGAGGGATGGCTTGAAGGGCAGTAGATTGAGCGAGATCCATGAAAGGATTGCCTCAAGGCAAGTAGATTGAGTGAGATCCATTGAGGGATGGCTTGAATGGCAGTAGAATGAGTGAGATCCATGAAGGGATGGCTTAAAGGGCAGTAGATTGAGTGAGATCCATGAAGGGATTGCTTGAAGGCAAGTAGATTGAGTGAGATCCATGGAGGGATGGCTTGAAGGGCAGTAGATTGAGTGAGATCCATGGAGGGATGGCTTGAAGGGCAGTAGATTGAGTGAGATCCATGAAGGGATTGCTTGAAGGCAAGTAGATTGAGTGAGATCCATGGAGGGATGGCTTGAAGGGCAGTAGATTGAGTGAGATCCATGGAGGGATGGCTTGAAGGGCAGTAGAATGAGTGAGATCCATGGAGGGATAGCTTGAAGGGCAGTAGATTGAATGAGATCCATGGAGGGATAGCCTCTAATGATGTGACCCTCATCGGCTGGGCTGCTTCCATGGTAGGCAACATTACACAGCCAATCACAGCATCCCCCCGTCGCAATCAAAGTGTCCAGTGACTATTCCACAAAGCTCTACAAAGCCATGGGACTTCTCCCGGCCTTACTACGATGTCCCGAGGCATCGCCGGAGCCCAATGCTTTTAGCTGTCTTATTAGTGGGGGAACTTTTCGGTTTGGGTTACGAGGGTCACTTGCAGACTCAGTCCTGATGTTGCTCATTTGAACAGGCTTTCTAAACCCTCTATTCAGACATGCACACAGGAGACGTGAGTAAAAGTCTCTAATGAAAAGCTCCCACTGAACTTTCGCTAACAAACGGCGAGAAAAGGATGCTTCAAGATGACCTGCAATTATTCTGGTAAACACGGCTCTCAGAGAACGTGTATTATTATGTTCTCCCAGCAAAATATGCGGCTTTAATGGGGAGGATTTTGCCTTTTGCATGCTTCTGTACAAACAGAGCAACATGGGCACACGACGATGGACAAAACTGTATTGCTGGGGGAAAAACTGCCATTTTACTCGTGGTCAATGTCATAATAGGCCAATTCACAGCGAGGAAAAGAAGGAGAGGGGCTTGAAGGGCTGTTATTTAGCGCGAGTTACTCAGCAATTGATGGGAGAAGGGACTGCGCGGGCCGCCAAGCGTCCAGGAGCTTGCAGAGAAGACACGAAGTCCTCGGAGCTCACACAAGCTCTCATTAGGGCTCCATTCAGTAAGCTTAGCAAGCATTCCCAAACTTCTCATTGTATGCCACGTAAAATGCTGAAAGCCTACAGTTTGTGGCGTGTCAAAAAGGCCCTTCATTTGGCCATTGTGCCAGATGCCCTCGCCAGTTGTCCACAAAGGAACTAAAAGGTCCTTGCGTGCCTCGTCCAACCTCTGCCTTTTCTGACAGGAAACGCGCTCTGCATAAAAACGTTTTCTAATACATTTGCTCATTGTCTGTCCCAATTGTGCAAAGAAAATAATGAAATAGCTGTGATTGGAGAGGTTTGTCAAGTTACAAAGCGATACAAGATTCCACTTTATCAATTTTAACTGGATGCCGCTTGCAATTTCCTGTTCACGACAACACGAAAAGGCAGTTTGGAACCTTAGTGTGGACAGGAGCGTTTCGGGCGTTGCAAGTTTGAACGATACCACTTCTATCGCCCCAAGTTGTGTACACTCAAGTCTTTGAACACCAACACTGGGAGGAAATAACATAATGTGAATGTTAATGAATATTAGCTCTGTAAACAAAGCTGAGACAAAATAGTGGAAATGTCTGCATTGTCTGCCGAGTTGTCGAAAAGTGACGGGAAATTGCTTTCCATTGAAAACTACACAAAATGGATGCGAAACACAACCACCTCAAAGACATTGACAAAGGCACTGCTGACAGCATACACAATTGCCTATTTTTCTTCTGTAACACTGAGCACACAAACTATAAACACTTGCCTTTGACGCCATGAAAGAACAAAATGGGTCCATAATATAGAAATATTGACGTTTCTCCGAGTCACAGACAAGGCAAAATGATTCTATTTATGCTTCTGCCCCATTGTGTTGGATGAGACTAAAGAAGAGATATCATAAACTACTAAACACACCATAAGATGTATAGAACTTTATCCAGGTACTCATAATAGATAGCGTGCGTCTTTTGACAGGATTATCTCATATGCCACTGGCACTGGATTGTCTCAGCGCACAGCAGAAAGTTTACAAGTTTATACATAAAAGTTCACACTTTACATGTTGTGTATCTAATCACGTGGATAATTTAAGCGAATACCAGAGCGAGATTAAATTATTAGGCCAGGTGAAAAGGGCTTAATGAATATACAATAGGTATTGCGTTTCAAACTCTACCCGTCTTATGTATTTCTATTAATTTCCGGATGTTGTCAAAAGATCTGTCACTCGATGCCCTATAATCTCATTGGAAAGGAAACAAAACTTTTTTTGCAAAACTTTTTTCAGTCTGAGACTGTTCCCATGTGTCCCAGACACAGACGTTTTGTGGAAGGGGGACACTCACAGATTATTCATTTGCAAAAATGATCAAAAGTCAGAGCAGGTGCGACAAAATAGGCAGTTATTAGATTTGATAAATAGCAGTTATTTTAATCAGTTATAAGATTTGATTTTGATTTGTTTATATCAAGGACCTTTTTTAAGCACTGTCAGTTAAAGCCTGTCACCGGGACTCAAAGGACATACCCAGAGTGACTGGGGATCTTTCTTTTACATTATCACATAGATATAATAATACAAATCAGTCACGAAACACTGACTGTAGCAGATATCCACCATTCCAGCATGATTAAAGTAATTGTCCCAATCGGGATGTGAAACCCGGACCTTTGGCATGGAAGACCTTACCAACTGAGCCACGTCCCACCACCGAGTTATTAAACTAAATATAACTATTTACTAAAAATAATGTGTAGAATACAAGCAAGATGTGGGTGACCCCTTGTCGCCACTGGCTTTATTGGGACCATAACATAATGGTAGACTAAAGAGCCGCAAGGGGATGCACCGGAAACCACCAATAGACCTAGAGTGAGGCTGGACCAGATTGTATTTCCGGTTCCGGATGAGGTAGTGTGGACGCACGGATATTGCGGATTGTTGGTTCTCAATGCACACACATCAACAGTAATTGGGATACTATTTTGTTTCAATAATGTAGGATTTGGTGGTACAATAGTCTTTGATGCGGTTCTATTCAAGCTATGGGAGTACAAACAGTCGGCATTAGTCCCGCAAATCAAGAGCACACAAAAGTGCGATCAGGTTTCTGTAGCAAAGGCATAAACACAGATATTGCCGTACACTTTAGTCCTTTACTTCATTCTTTGTCCTAAATCTGTATACACTGGTCCCATAGTCAGCCCCTAATCCCGCCTGGATAGTGCTTCGAATATCAACAACAGATTTACAATGGAGAATAATCACCTCATCCCATAAGACCACTTTGAAGTATAAGGGATTAGGTATAAGAAGGCAAGTATGATTAGTGAGAGTGTTAGACCTGGACAGGCCGGTATAATACAGTTGATAGTTGAGTATTGACTGTAACAATAACACATCATTGGTCGTATTTGGCACAAGTGTCACTTGTCCACTACTTATTGGCCTTGCATTCTGGATTATTGGGGTTTAGTATTCAACTCTATACAATGTCCACTAACCAACCACAGGCCACACTCATGTGTATTAATCCAATTCATTAAGGTGCAAATGAAACTAGATTTAAATTAAATATATATTTAAATCAAAGTTGTGGTTGAATTTTGGTACCAAAAACGTTAGAACATCTTTGAAAAATGGATTCAAGAAAAAGAATGATTATATTATTCAAACCAAGAGCTATTTTAATGACATTCTATTACATGATATGAAATAGATTATAATGACCTTATAACATTTCAACATTAATTATTTAATAGTTTGCATATCAGATATATTATCTTATTATCCTATCTTCAGTACCTCAAGCGTTTCAATATAGTCAAGGTATACTGGACATTCCATCTGAATTGGACGAAATAAATACCTGCTGAACACACTTTAAACTTGTGGCAGGCCAAGACGAAATGAGAAATAAATACCAGCCACCTAAGTATTTCAATACCAATCCCAACTTTTCCTTTTTACTGTTTCTGAAAAGTTCACGAGTGGTGTATACACAAGACATAATGATTGTCAGGATTGAAAATAGAGGTAAAGAAAACAGAGATGGGGTGCATCCCCTGAAGAAATGTTGAAACGGGCTGCTATCCTATATCTTCTTGTTTGTTCGGTCCCTGTTGCCCTGCCATGGTCTGCCACAGCCTGCTCTTTTATGTTTCTAATGAGCATGTGATTTTGTTAGAAGCAGCATGTAAGGAGGACAGGACAGAGATGTGTGTAGAGAGGAGATACAGGCGAGTATCGCTTACTGCCATGCCAGCTGGGGATCATACCCGGTAAGTGTTAACATTTGGGGTTCATTCTGGGTGTTATTACAGGCATGTGTGTGCACTTAGGTGTTGTCACTGACTCTGTGAGAACTGTAATCGCCTCTCAGATGTCTATTGACCTGGTCCAGGACAGGTAATTAACACATAGGCAGTGCCCAGTTTGATGGCAGCAACTCATATTCTAATGATTCTACCAGCTTGTCACATATATAATGTATCAAAGTATAAAAAATACTAAAATACATGTACCAAACTATAAAACTACTGAAACATATAATATTCCAAAGTAAAAATAATACAGAAACATAATGTACCAAAGTATAAAACATACTGAAACATATAATGTACAAAAGTATAAAACTACTGAAACACGTAATGTACCAAAGTATAAAACTACTGAAACATATAGTGTACAAAAGTATAAACTACTGAAACATATAGTGTGTCAAAGTACAAAACATACTGAAACATATAATATACCAAAATGTAAAACTACCGAAACATAAAGTACCAAAGTATAAAACTACTGAAACATAATGTATAAAAGTATAAAACTACTGAAATATATACCAAAGTATAAAACGTATTGAAACATATAATACACCAAAGTTTAAAAGTACTGAAACACATAATGTTCCAAAGTACAAAACTACTGAAACACACCTTGTATACAGGATTAAAATAATCTATAAACTAATCAATCTCCATGGAGAAATCAACAATTTTCTTTTCGGGTAAAATGGTTCTAAATAAAAGGAAAAAATAAAACTAATCAGAGGTCATTAATTATTGGTGGGGTTTACCACAGAACAATAGTGTTCGTGCCTCCAAATGTGAGAATGTGTCGCAGCCAAATTAACCCGCATTATACTCGGCGAATGGCCCCTCTGTGCTTATCAGTGCCCGCTTGAATTATTAAATAAGTTGACCTCGTGTATTATCTACTCATCAAGCTCATCACCTGCGTGTTTGTCAACCCTTTAACTGCCACTTTCTTTTAGCAAAATATAATAAATTAACTGTAGACAAAGCACTTCATATTTGATTGACAACATGGTTAATATTTTTATATGTTTTGATTTATTTAAAGCTTTTTGCACGTGTATTTATTGCACGTGTATCTCTTGCTTAATCAATGATTCATTTAATATTACGATAACCACATCTCAGACTACTGTGACAATATCACGGCTTAAATATGTTATATTCTGAAAACACCAACATCATTTGGGAGAATACTTTATTTGGTGGTTATTTAGCGCTCATCAAAAAAAGATTTTTTCCTTTGATCTTTAGACATTTTAATATGAAATATATATTAACATTTGTGTACAAATCATTTTCTCAATTTGTTTATATAAATCTCATCAACCTATATTTTATATAAATGAATATACATTTGATGCATTTACTAACCCATATCAACAGTTCATGAAAAAAAACACAGCATATTTAGTGAAATATTACATGTGAAATTATGTCTTGTCTACCGCGGATCCAAAGTGACCATATAAAGAATTGTATATTTACATGCAGTCCTTTGTTATTTGAATCATGACACCATCTTTGCACATGCAAAGAGCAGCCATATTCCTCAACTCAGCTTTTTCGATAATGTCAGAATATTGCATGATGCAAAGAATTAGCTCACATTTGATAACCCCTTTCTGACCTGGCCTTTACAATCAGGGGAAATTAATGCAAACACACATATTCGCCTCATCTGCATGTTCAATAGGATCAGATTTTAGATGAATGTAGTTCCGATAATAACTAATCCCACGAGGATAAAAAAAATGCTGCCATCTGGATAAACACGATTAGAAGGTTGCCTGTCACACCAAAGGTACTAGCTTATGTCACTTGTTTATAACCCAAAGCTTTGGGAATTGTTGAAATATAGAAAAATGCCCTTTTCTACAACATCCATGGCTTCCTGACATATTTTGCAGTTTTCCGAATAATTAAATATTCCAGATATTATTAATAAAAATTAGTAATGGGTCAGAGAACTCTGGTATATGTTTTATGAATTGTCATCATTTGTGGTTATACTCATATTTCACTAATAATTTATCACTAATAATTTATCTTAGTCTTGGAGCCAGTCCCGCTTATGGCCCTACAATATCAAACATCATCTTTGTGAAATATCACATATACATCCCATCCTCCACTCATATAACCAACAAAGACACATATCCTATGTTCTACCAACTGTACTAGTGAGGCCGACCGATCCTAAATAGATGTCAATCTATAAACCTTCATAATGATATACAAGTACATTATAGTTTATAGTAATATGTATATGTAGATGGATGCAAGGTCAATATTCATATTATGACATGTATTCATAGATCTACGCAAGATTCATCATTATGATTTGTACTCATAGATCTATACAAGGTCAATATTCATATAATGACATGTATTCATAGATCTATGCAAAGTCAATATTCATCATTTTTATTTGTATTCATAGATTAATGCAAGGTCAATGTTCATCATTATGACTTGTATTCATAGATTCATAGATCTATGCAAGGTCAATATTCATCATTAAGACTTGTATTCATATATGCATGCAAGGTCAATTTTCATCAACATGTGTCTTGTATTCACAGGTGGATGCAAGGTCAGTATTCATCATTATAACACGTATTTATGGATGTATCCAAGATCAATATTCATTATAATAAAATGTATTTATAGATGTATTATAAGGTCAATATTCATCATAATAAAATATATTTATAGATGTATATCAGGTCAATATTCATCATAATAAAATGTATTCACAGGTGTAAGCAAGATCAAAATCTTCACGAGGAGATGCATTCACGTATCGCCTCATAGTGATATATATTCATTGTTTTACTACAAGGTCAATTTTGGCTTCTTAGATTCATACTGACATGTATTTATAGATGTCTGGAAGGTCATTATTTTTCATAGTGATATGTAAGTGCAATTACTCGTGTATGTCTACAAGGTCACTTTTTATATTAAGGTCAAGTGCTAATTAATTAATCATATATGTAACACGTTTATATCTATCATAAGGTCAAGTGCTCATTTATATGCGTAGGGTTCTTTCACCACCAGGAAATATACATAAACAATTAGATAGGTTTAAAGTTTATCTATCATAAAGTCAGGTGCTCATTAAAATAGATAGGTATTACTTGAAATAGGGACATAAACAGTTTGATAGGTTTGATATTCATAACTATTTACAGGACAAGGGAATATTCTTGTATCTCAATATTCATTCATAGAATAGGGCGACAGATGTCTTCCCACACGCCTAGTATATTCGATACTACACACCCATCATTAGTTTGGAATATTAAATACTGTGTGGATTTATTAGCAAAGGATTTCAGTTTTAATAAGTAATGGAATTTATGGCGCAATGCTGGCATCGCTTCTGGCCATGTGACAAGATATTCCACGTGTTTAGTGGTTACCTTGCATTTTTTATCATAATACTTCAATATTGATCAAATCTTAATGTACATTAGTTGCTTCATCTGTTGAGAGTAATATGTATATAACCTGCATCAAACAACTTCACAAGAGAAAAAGTTTATAGCTAAAAATAGTGTGTGAAATTTAGCTAAGTGAAGGTATGTTTTCTATTTTGGAGAAATAGAGATATTCACACAGGGAGGTGTTTAAAGTTCAATGGTGAGTGAGTTTAATGTGTCAATTGTACCGAATTTAGCAGTATCCTATCCGTTATAGAGAGGCTCTAAATGATATATGTCCCCATAACTCTACTCATCAAAAGTCAACCATCAAGCTTTGGTGTTAGTTTCCACGCTTTAAAACACCACGTCAGTCACTTTTGTATGGCACTTTTGTGCGCCTTTGTTGGCGGCAGACATTTTAGACAGCTTCAGTGAGGGACGATTCAGAGGAGCGGTGCATGGTATTAATTTAATGAAACATGATAAGGAAATCTGCCTGACAGTTGAATTGTTGGTATTGTGTCTCTTTTATGTTGCACTTTGATGTGAGTGTATAAGGCAATGTATTGCGGCTGATAGCGGTGGAGCTCTATGGCACGCTGTGTCAAAAGGTGGCGATCATAGCAGTGGTACAGCACCCAGCGTGTGACACGCACCCACACCGCGCCACCTGCAGGTCACTCCGGCATACAGCATTCATCATTCACCACTTTTATATTACAGATATATAAAGTTACACCGCCCAGACCTATTTCATTGTATGATGCTCTTCATCTGTTAAAATTATATCATTTTATGTCCAGAGAATAGAATCCGAGATACATTGCAACTATATTAGATTCAGAATGATTTTGAGAGAATGTTCTTCTCCAAACAGATTGTAATCTACGTAGCGGTTGCCTATATTTTATCAGATGGGTTAAAGCTATGTATGCATAGTTACAACAAACAGAATTCCGCGGGGAGCATGCCCAGTGACCCCATAGTTCACATGTTTATCCCAGTTGACCTTTCCAGATGAATGACCCTTTAAATCAGAGTGGCCCCCCTCTGCTTGAACTCTAGGGTGGGCGGGCCAAGGGACGAACAAAAACACATTGCTGGAGTAGTTTAACAGATTAGGCCTAAATCGTATTGTCGTTGACAAGTGACCTGGGTAAAAGTTGGCGGCGACTTTACTCAAAGGGGGCATCTAATTTATGAAGGCAGCCTTCAGACTCTTTTGACTGCCGAGACCTCTGTTGTTTTCTTCTGTCCCGGCACAAATGCACAAACATTTATTGTCGGGGTCCGAGGTGAAATGAAATTTTGAAAGAATGAATAGAACTAATTCGCCAGCTGCTTTGGACCAGGCATCTCTATAATTTGGGCCAACAAGGAGCGCATAATACGACTATAATAGAAATGTATTGAAACGGGAAGCCCCAATGGGGCCGTAACAATGAGCTCTGAAGAGGTCCTTTCAGATGTAATGAAAAGAGATTGAAGGCCGGGCTTTTGTTCATGACATAATGAATGGAGGCGACAAATACTGGCATTGAGGTGAAATTGACATGCCATTGTGAGGCAGAGTAATGAAATCAACACAAGCTTTAGTCAAGGCGATTGGTCTATTGTCCCCACCAAGATTGAAAATCATTGAAATCGTACAAGGAATAATAGTGTTGAAAAGCAATGTGAATGGGCTTGGAAACAAGCTATTCACCGTTGAATAGAGCCAAACTAAGGGTACATTGACTAACTACATAAAGCCATTCACGCTTTTTATCCCACAGTATCTCCTATAGAAAAGAAGGGAATGAAATCAGTCGCTAGCTTGTCGGCGAACTTCTCGTTGGCCGGAAACCAATTAGTACAACCCGGAATAAGGTTTTGGCTGGTGAAAACCCGACAAGAAATTCGTCATTTTGCATTTCTTTGGGGAAGCCGTGATACAACAACTCGTGGGACGTTGATTTGTTGGGTAGAGTGAGATATCTGAGGGAGGAGAGAGCGGTGCGGGCTGAAGTCATTCCTCACCCGTCACCGCCACTTGTTACTCCATCACCTTAACACCTCTCTAACTCAATGCACTTCATATCTCATACACGTAGCCACATATCCACTTTGTCGCAACATCAATATTGAGTCATAACACATTTTATTATCAATAAGTAATACAAATAAGTAAATCAAGCTGATAATTTTTCTTTTATGATGTTGTTCATTTCTTAATATTTATTTTATTAACTTTAATTTTGTTTTTGGTTGGGGGTAGGGGAGTGGGTAGCTGTTTATTTTTTTACGTTCAAGACATAACGTACCCATTGTGTAAAACATACTACATACATTTTGCACACATTAAAATAAGGTTTGATCCATAAAGGATTTTTTTATGAAACATACAGGTTGACCTTTCTGTGTGATATACGACATGCCCGTTTTGTGTGATAATCGAATTGCCCATTTTGCATGATAAATGACTTTCTTTTGCATTATCTTGAAGTTTGCCTGTGATAAAAAATTAAGTGTATACTCTCAGAGATACATAAGGTAGAATACAGGGTGACCCCTCTCTACTATATAACATACAGGGTGACCCTCTTTACTATGTAGCATACAGGGTGAACCCTCTCAACTATGTAGCATACAGGGTGAGGCTTATCTACAATGTAGCATAGGCCATGAGTCGTAGCGCAGTTGGTTAGAGCGCCTGGTTATTAGCACCAGTTCCTCTGTGGTGATCCAAAGGTCGTGGGTTCGATCCCCAGCCATGCCGAGATAGAAATCATAATACAATTTCACACATTAGGTGAGGCCCATGCCAAAGTATTGACCCAATGTCCTTGTAAATCTGTGACCGGGTGGGTTGTCATGTCAAGGATCTGCGATATGACAATTCAGTGACGCAGCACTATATCTGCTACAAGTAGTCTTATCACGAAATGACTGAAATAATGTTGAAAGTGATGTTAAACCCCAAACAAATAAACAAACAAGCAAACAATGTAGGTTACAGGGTGACCCCTCTCACATATGTAGCATACAGAGTTACCCCTCTCTACAATGTAGCATACAGGGTGACCCCTCTCCACTATGAAGCATACTTGGTGACCCCTCTCTACTATGTAGCATACAGAGTTACCCCTCTCTACTATGAAGCATACAGGGTAACCCCTCTCTACAATGTAGCATACTGGGTGACCCCCTCTTTACTATGTAGCATACAGAGTTACCTCTCTTTACTATGAAGCATACAGTATAACCCCTCTTTACTATGTAGCATACAGGGTGACCCCTCTTTACTATGAAGCATACAGTATAACCCCTCTTTACTATGTAGCATACAGGGTTACCCCTCTCTACTATGTAGCATACAGGGTTACCCCTCTCACCTATGAAGCATACTGGGTGACCCTTCTCTACAATGTAGCATACTGGGTGACCCCCTCTTTACTATGTAGCATACAGAGTTACCCCTCTTTACTATGAAGCATACAGGGTGACCCCTCTCTACTATGAAGCATACAGGGTGACCCCTCTCTACTATGTAGCATACATAGTTACCCCTCTCACCTATGTAGCATACAGGGTGACCCCTCTCTACTATGAAGCATACAGTATAACCCCTCTTTACTATGTAGTATACAGGGTGACCCCTCTCTACTATGAAGCATACAGGGTGACCCCTCTCTACTATGTAGCATACAGGGTTACCCCTCTCTACTATGTAGCATACAGGGTTACCCCTCTCTACTATGTAGCATACAGGGTTACCCCTCTCACCTATGAAGCATACTGGGTGACCCCTGTCTACTATGAAGCATACAGGGTGACCCCTCTTTACAATGTTGCATACAGGGTGACCCCTCTCTGATATGTAGCATACAGGTTGATCCCTCCCTGATATGTAGCATCTGACATGTAGCATACAGTGTGACCCCTCTCTGATATGTAGCTTCATATGACTCCACTCTGATGTGTAGCATTACAGCTTGCACTTGCCTTCAGACTAATCCCTGTTTAGCATGCTGTGTGTTAACTGGCACTTGCACTTATGTCCTTCATACTTCGCATTACTGATACTTCACTTACAGTACACGTCGCACTTAACTGATGTTCAGATAGGGCAGATCACCAAGCTGAGTTACTGAGCACTGACCTCTGAGTTGAGGGACATGCACAGATATAACACTTCTAAGCAGTCTGAGTTTTAATTAGAGTGTCATTGTGGATGCGTAGACGAGTGACTTGTTAGCGGCGGATTGTCGAGGAGGAGGAGGCCATAGATTGGGGAATGCTAATGATGCACAGAGTGCAGTTCTAACGTGTGTCAGCATATCCGGCATGCGTGCGCGACGGGATACCCCATTCCGTCCTGAGGGGTGTCAAGCTTATGCAGTCCACCACACTATTATGCCTATATGTCTTTGACGACAAACATATAGACATATAAAAGAAGAAAATCGTGCTCTTTGGCATTTAGGCTGCATTTAAGCCAAACAAAAGATTGTATTATCATGAGACCGAGGAGTTCATTAGGAATTTATCCCCAACATTATAAATAAATTGGCAGCTCTTTTATTGAGAAACATCTTCATTGTTGTTATTACAATGTCTAAAGAAAGGCAATGATTCATATTTGATGTTAGCATTAATTCTCCAGGATTTTCCTTTGAGAACAGTCATCTTAGTAACAATAGACCTTGCAGCAGAAAGTAAGGATTGAATAAATCTCACTCAGGCTTTTTGAATTCTGTAATAATAGACCAATGATTACTTTAAATTCTTTATGAACTTTTCTTTCACCTGATCTGAACACGAAACACGAGACTATTCAGACATCTTTGCTCATTGTTCCACAGGATGAAAAGACGACATGTTACTGTAATGAAGTCTATTGGTTTGGAAACTATAATGTGAAGTGTAAATGAAATAAAGCTTATGTTAAAAATAAGCTTTGATTGAAAGCATTTGATTATATTTTTCATATTAGCTGTCCAACAAAGAGCTTGTATTTCAATATCTGAGCCTTCTTTTGTATACCACTCCAATGTTCTCTGCGGAAAAATGGAGCTTTTCAAAAAATCTCTATCGGCATATGCTGGGATTGGTAGTTCCTATATGAAAGATATAATAAATGCATCATGTGCAGATATTTAAAAGCTATCCTTTGTGCTATTGTAATACACACCATCATCTATGTGGAATTATCTCCTATCATATCTTAGCAAAAGGCAGTTCCATTGCGGTGCATTCTATGCAAATGTAGCGCTTTTCACATAGGTCTGTGGAATAATAGTATAACTAGTCATGCTACATTGGACACCCAATGGCTACATTGGTTTGTAAATTCTATACTAATTACATTACATTGTTCGTGGCATTACATACTCTTTTCATAACATTGCACCATTCTTCCTTATCAAAATAGCTGACATAATAATCCTATTTCCCCCTATTGTAGCGGGGTTGAATCCCGGTGAGGCCATTTACATTGGCCTCAGGATATCCCCCCATTTTATGTATAGAAAGGCTTAGATGAGATGGTGAATGCCACAATTAATTAGTGAAAGGCAGGCCAAATGTGATGTATTAGGTGAGATAACGCTCACATAATGTGTCATCCGGCACACCTTGGATAAGCAAATGTTGGCGACGGAAATGCACAATGGGGGCTCACTTAGGGGCACAATGCAGCTCGTGAGGTATGAATGAGAGGCGCAGAATAGGTGGATCTCTTATGAATAGAGAATAGAGAAAAGGTAGATGTAATGTGGAGTCAGATGGTACACAGTTCAATATAGCGTTGAATGTATACATATACCTGTATGGAGGTGTATGAATGGCCTGTAAGCAGTGAATGGGCTGCAGTGAGCACAGTATGGAGGCAGACTGGTGGCATGTGCTGCAGTTCCCAGTCCACCCTCGGCCATGTCTCATTAGACACACACCCCTACTTCACGAACTTATAGATTTTTTTTTTGAAAATATGTATCTTTTGACTGATTCAAATGGTATTGTCATTGGTTCCATTTGGTATTTTGGTATTTTTTATCTTGAAATATTTTTTATCTTGAAATATTGACTCTACATTCTCTTCTGATTTAAATTTGTAATGTTGACTCTACTTTCTCTTCTCATTTATTCTTCTAATGTTGAACTTTCTCATATGATAATGAACATTTGAATCGACTATGCCTGCTCATGGCGCTCATGCAAATAGTGCTACTGAAGCACCGACTGAAGCAGTACTGTTGTGTATTTATTTTCTTTTTGAAGATGTTCAATGATTTACAGTTTTTCACTTGAAAGGGCAGGGCATTCCATAATTTTGCAGTATATGCCCCAAAAGCCTGGTCACCCGACATCCTCATGTTAGTTTTAGGCAACATATATTCATTGTTATCTGTTGATCTGAGGGTCCTAAGTTCCATTGTAGGTTTCAGTAGCGATCATAGGAACTTATTATGTACCTTCCAAGTGAGCAAAGTTGATGTGACAAACGCATGAGCCAGAGTCTTGGCTGTCTTATCACCTAAACAGTCCCTTATTACTGAAAAGATTTGTTTATGTGAAAAAAAAAAAACATTATTTTTACACATTCTCTTTATTTGTTGATATTGTGTGCATTCTTCATCCAGTATTATTCCTAAGTATTTGACATCATTGAATATTGCAATACAAGCTTTTCCTCCTCTGATTGTATCAGGAATGGCCCCTTTTTAAAGATGTGAGCTCTTACCACAAATTATCATTTCTGTTTTCTGTCATTTATCTTCCTTTTATTGTCTACTAGGAACTTCATAACGTCTTCATACATTCTTTCATTTCATTACAGGATATATTTGTTTCATTTGCTAACCATTGTGACGTAAAGCTGACCATTGTGATATAATTTGTTTTACTTACTGACAATTGTGATGTAAAGCTGAATATCATCAGCATATATGTGATGTCATAAGCCGTACTTGCCTATGATCTCAGTAATAGGTTCCATATATGTTGTGAAAAGAATTGGTCTCAGGACAGATCCTTGAGGTACACCCTAATTTATGTCCGTATCTAAGACATTACTCCATCAATAGTCACACATTGATTTTTATTAGATAGGTATAATTTGAACATGTTTAATACTGTACCTTTTACTTTACATCTGTTATCAAGTCTAATCAATAGTATTACATGGTCTATAGTGTCATGGACCTCAGAGCGGTCTAGAAGTAAAAACACTACTTTTTTGGCATTATCTAAATCCAGGCAATTACCTATTCTGACTTATTCTTGCAATGTTGTTTCTATCTTCTCTTCTGATCTTATCTTGTAATGTTGACTCCACCTTCTCTCCTGATTTAATACTCTAATGCTGCCCAGACATTTACTGATCTTAGAGGTCATAATGCCACATTAAGTTATCTCGTCTATTGTACAATAGGAAACCTCAAAAAGATACAATAGAAGCCATAATGACAAGCAAAGTTACCTCCTATACCGCATTGTACAATAGGATACCTTATAATCATACAATAGAAGTCATAATGACATGTAAAGTTACCTCCTATACCGCATGGTACAATTGGATACCTTATAATGATACAATAGAAGCCAAATGACATGCAAAGTTACCTCCTATACCGCATTGTACAATAGGATACCTTATAATGATACAATAGAAGCCATAATGACATGTAAAGTTACCTTCTATACCGCATTGTACAATAGGATACCTTATAATGATACAACAGAAGCCACGCTGCCATGCAAAGTTATTCCGCATATCTGATAAAAAGTGAATGCTTTGGAAAGATATGATCTTGTTTTGCAAGGATATCTATATTTTTAAAGGATTTTCTTGTTTTCAAAATTGTGTGTGCAATCACCAATGATGGTCTTTATGAAATGATACAGATATCCACCATTCTCGACCATGCATTGTGATCATAGTGGGAATGGGGATGTCTGTCAGGCGTCTATCCAACTAAGCTACATCCCATCTTCCTTACTCTGATAACGATCATGTATGATATTACAAGTATTGAAAAAAAAATACCCTCAAATGTTTTTGTTTTCCTGAGATGCAACATTGATATCATTGCAACATAACACTCTCTGCGAGGCGAAAATGGATGCACATAAAATATTTTAAACACACTCTTTACATAATTACCTTTTGGAGATTTTGTTAAAGACATATGTTGATGAAGTATAATTAGAATAGCCAAGTGGGACTCCGAGCTTTTATAGAGTCCAATACCTTAACACCTCATTACCAATGCTTTCTGAAAAGGCCTATCTCGTTTTGCTTATTCACCACACAGCCCAATGCCCTAATCAGGATATAAAGTCTATTTTATTTGGTAATCACCCTCATTGAAGACAACAGTGTTTGGCCATTAAACAAAAATGACACAAATGTACATTTGATACAAAAATGCAGAATAACCCTAGTAAATCAATGTAATGACTCCTTCGGTGGCCTTTTCATTGATTTGATGACCACTACATTGAGTGGACCCATTGAGACATAATCAAGTCTTGGGGCATGTTCACCCTAGCAGAATTCCTTAAGAATGCCACCCTATTATTTGCACACACCTCAGGCTTTACATCTAATAAACCCTTTGCAAAAAAAATGTACTATTCTTCGATTTTACAATTGTATCTTTCTCATGGTGTCATATGTCTGATAATATTTAGTGAATTAAAACAAATTCTGAGTAATCGACTCATTGATTCAAGAGAGTGATAACAAACCATTCTTTGGAATATCCCTATTCATTTTGTCAAAATATATATTTATTTCCGTATATAGTTCTCCTCCGAATATAATTATATGTTATCCTTCTGAAATGAAAAGTGGGATAAGATTTAAAGCACTCTTAATAGATGTAAGATAGTTGTCGGATTCGATTTCAATTGCTTCATTTCCATGGGATATTTCAAATCTTTTATAAAATATGTGATATCAAATAGTTACAGACAGTTAATTATGGAAGTCAATGGACTGCAAGTGGCAAGACAATGGCCAACAATAGGCCACCTGCCCGGGGAAGTGTAGCTCTGTCAAGTTGACAAGTCAGGGTGGTAATTTGCTTTTATAAAAGTTAATTTACTTGGACAGTTTCCATGAATAGGGTAAAAAGTGGCCTTTTGCTGTAACGCCCCTTAAGTGACCAGGCCAGTGGTGTTTGATTGTCCTGGTGATGAATATAAATTGTCCTTAGACATATTGCTGGCATCAATAGCCAAGGAAATGTCAATAGTAAAGGTCAGTCTATATGTGTAGATACATCCTCTATTTCTTACTCTGTGATCTAGAAAGATTTGTTGCATAGATAGTTGACACATTCCAAACTAAGTATAAAATCTTTGTGACACAGTAAACTTTGTTGCATATGCAACTCCACAAAAAGTGAAAAAATATGCAGGTTGAAATTAAATCAATCTTGAGATCACTACAGAAATAATGAAGCGCATTGGTCTGGCACATAAATCAAAATATGATAACGTAGATATAACATTGCCAATTTACGCTCATGTTGAATAAGGTTTATCTTTAGAAATGTGATTTGAGAATGATGATTATCTATCAGTAATGTTGAGAACGAGGTGCACTGTCATTAAGAACGTTGGTGAGAGTGGTGATGTTATTGCTAGTTTTGATGCAGAGGGCGGTTGCTACTAAACAAGACTCTGGTAGACAATGTGGATCACTTAGATGACACTGAGGGTGTCCTCATCACCAGACAAGGCCCTCAGCCTACAGCACAAAAACTCACTCCCAATAGGCAATGAGAGACCGAGACAAAAATCAATGACAGTCTAATAGATCAGTAATTACACAGGGTGCTTATGTAAACTGCCCAGATAATGGTGTGCTACAGAAAAACGTGTCCTCTCCCTGATAATTTCCTCTCCACTTTGTGGCCAAGCTAACACAGAGAAAATGGCCATGTCCGGGAAGAGGCTGCTGGGCACAGCGCCCCCTCGTCAGCTTGTCCTCTAGTCTCTCAGCAACATCTTGGCTTTCCTCAGGCTTGCTTTAGTTTCCGCGGGCTAACATCGCTTGCTTTGCAGCATCTGACCACACAAAGAACCAACAACATTCATTGGGCCATTCTCAAGGGAATAGCTTTCTCTCCATACTGCTTTTCTCGATATTTTTTCCCAAGATATTAAATGAAGATCTTAAAAGAGGAACCTTTTTTCTTTTGACCATATTGCCTGGCCATTGTCTCTTAAACGGGAAGGAAACATTCAGATAATATGGATAAGCAATCTATATATCATTGATTTGAACAAATTTAAGACATGAAAAATATATAAAGATATTATTTTGATATTTAATCAGTTTTCAATTCATGAGTATTTTTTCTGGTGACAGTCATCTTGTCAAGGGATAGTTGTATCAGCCATTCAGAAAAATCTATACATTTATTGCAAATAACAGAAAAACTGTTAAATATTTTAAATTGTAGACCGGGCATGTGAGTGAGCAGTAATGGGTAAATGTAAGATTTTTAGCCAAAACTAAAAAACATAGGGGCACAACTGAATGGATTGAAGGGGATAGTTACAAGGACTAAATGACTAGGATTTGAAATGCGAGATTTGTCGGGCATTACGTTTCAGATCTTCTCTTAATTTTTATATTGCAGCACTATTAATCTTGAATGTGTTATGCTCTTGTGTTAAATTCCATGTTTTACAGCAATTCATAATTGTGTGTATTTTCTTTTATTTCAGTTCAAGATTGAAAAATACTGAATTGATTAATGGTCTCACATTACTAAAGTGATTAATGGTTTATGTATCTCAGTACTGAATTGATTAATGGTTTATGTATCTCAATACTGAATTGATTAATAGTTTACGTATCTCAGTACTGTATTGATTAATGGTTTATGTCTCACATTACTAAATTGATTAATGGTTTATGTATCTCAGTACTGAATTGATTAATGGTTTATGTATCTCAGTACTGAATTGATTAATAGTTTATGTATCTCAGTACTGTATTGATTAATGGTTTATGTCTCACAATACTGAATTGATTAATAGTTTATGTATCTCAGTACTAAATTGATTAATGCCTGATGTATCTCAGTACTCAATTACTTAATGCCTGATGTATCACATAACTGAATTGATAAATGCCTCATGTATCAGGACTAAATTGGTTAATGCTTTGTGTATCACAGTATTAAATTGATTAATGTTTTATGTATCACAATACTGATTTGCTAATGCATCCATGTGTGGATTGCTCACTATATCCTTTATGTCCTTGTAGCTTCAATCGACGATAACAATTTAAAGAAAGCCAGATATATAACCTTCTGCAACCATATGTGCTTACTGCATTAATAATAGGTATAAAATAGGAGATCTTACTGTACGCATAGCACCTATTGTATGACCAGATGTATGACTTTGCTGCGTGCATAGCAACCATCGCGTGACCAGATGTATGACCTAACTGCATACATAGCAACCATATTATGACTAGATATATGACCTTACTGTACAAGGCAAGCATTGTATGACCATTTGCCTCAGAGGATTTGCCAGGGAGATGTGGTATTGTTTACATATGTGACCTTATGTAATGATAGTAATAATCACCAAATATAGCCAACTTGTATTATTTTATAGCTTAACAAAACGGTATGAATCTGATCAAAATATCATGTTCGCATGGCAAGGGGCTAAATAAACAAAAGAGTTGGTAAATGTTATCTGATGTTCGATTATAAAGATAAAATGAACGCTTCAACACGGTGTTAAACATTAAATATGATTGGCAAACTTCCCAAATTTGATGGTTGAGTGAGCAAGATGTCATCAATATAAGCGAGAGTGTATTTGTTGATATCACTTGTCATGATTTCATTAACTGCAATTGCCAATTGCCGTGGCGCAGTTGGTTAGAGCGCAAGCTTATTAGCACTAGTTTCACTGTGATGATTCAATGTCGTGGCTTCGCTTTGCAGCCATGCCGTGGTTTGATTTCCATCGATGTTGAGGTTCGATTCCCAGCCATGTCGAGGTTCGATACCCAGCCATGTTGAGGTTCGATTCCCATGCCATGCCGAGGTTTGACTCCCAACCATGTCGAGGTTCGATTCCCAGCCATGCCGAGGTTTGACTCCCAGCCATGTCGAGGTTCGATTCCCATGCCATGCCGAGGTTTGACTCCCAACCATGTCGAGGTTCGATTCCCGGACATGTCGAGGTTTGACTCCCAGCCATATTGAGGTTCGATTCCCAGCCATGCCGAGGTTTGACTCCCAGCCATGTTGAGGTTCGATTCCCAGCCATGCCGAGGTTTGACTCCCAGCCATGTCGAGGTTCGATTCCCAGCCATGCCGAGGTTTGACTCCCAGCCATGTTGAGGTTCGATTCCCAGCCATACCGAGGTTCGATACCCAGCAATGCAGAGGTTCGATTCCCAGCTATGCAGAGGTTCGATTCCCAGCCATGGTGAGGTTCGATTCCCAGCCATGTTGAGATTCGATTCCCGGCCATGTCGAGGTTCGATACCCAGCCATGTTGAGGTTCGATTCCCGGCCATGTTGAGGTTCAATTCCCAGTCATGTCGAGGTTCGATTCCCGGACATGTCGAGGTTTGATTCCCAGCCATGTTGAGGTTTGATTCCTGGCCATGTTGAGGCTCGATTCCCAGCCATGTCGAGGTTCGATTCCCAGCCATGTCGAGGTTCGGTTCCCAGCCATGCTGAGGTTCGATACCCAGCCATGTTGAGGTTCGATTCCCGGACATGTCGAGGTTTGACTCCCAGCCATGTTGAGGTTCGATTCCCAGCCATGCCGAGGTTTGACTCCCAGCCATGTCGAGGTTCGATTCCCAGCCATGCCGAGGTTTGACTCCCAGCCATGTTGAGGTTCGATTCCCAGCCATACCGAGGTTCGATACCCAGCCATGCCGAGGTTTGATTCCCAGCCATGCCGAGGTTCGATTCCCAGCCATGCTGAGGTTCGATTCCCAGCCATGTTGAGATTCGATTCCCGGCCATGTCGAGATTCGATACCCAGCCATGTTGAGGTTCGATTCCCGGCCATGTTGAGGTTCAATTCCCGGCCATGTCGAGGTTCGATTCCCGGACATGTCGAGGTTTGATTCCCTGCCATGTTGAGGTTTGATTCCTGGCCATGTTGAGGCTCGATTCCCAGCCATGTCGAGGTTCGATTCCCAGACATGTCGAGGTTCGGTTCCCAGCCATGCTGAGGTTCGATACCCAGCCATGTTGAGGTTCGATTCCCAGCCATGTTGAGGTTCGATTCCCAGGCTATGTCGAGGTTTGATTCCCAGCCATGCCGAGGATCGATACCCAGCCATGTTGAGGTTCGGTACCCAGCCATGTTGAGGTTCGATTCCCAGCCATGCCGAGGTTCGATACCCAGCCATGCCGAGGTTCGATTCCCAGCCATGCCGAGGTTTGATTCCCAGCCATGTTGAGGTTCGATTCCCGGCCCTGTCGAGGTTCTATTCCCGGCCATGTCGAGGTTCGATTCCCAGCCATGTTCAGATTGAATTCATGTAGCCATTCATCAAATGACTGAGGCCCGTGCCTGAAGGGTTGTACCGCTGCTCTTGTAAATCTGTGACCGGATGGTTTTTCATGTCAAGAACCTGCGACAGGACAATTCAGTGAGTCAGTGCTATATCTGCTACAAGTAGGTCTCATCATGACACGACTGGAAGTTTGTCGAAACTGATCTAAATCCGAAACAAACATACAAAAAACAAACAAACAAATAAACATTAACTGCTCCTCAGTGACAGTCCCATTCAGTACATTAAGTGAGATACTTTCAGAATGATTGCTTGTTTTTTTTAGATATTTAAGTCAAATGTTGCTGTGAAATTAAAGACATAGATATAGAAATACTGTGTACATAATGTTGAGTATATATATATATATATATATATTGGTATCACATCTATTCAATCATATGATTTGCAAGTGTCATATAAACAAAAAATATAATAGTGTTTAATTCATAACAATATTATGTTATATCTTATGAAATATGTCACTTGTATACGTCACCTTTTTGGTATTAGTGTTAACCCTATAACGCCAGTAACATTTTTACACACAAATGTATAATATATAAAAGTAAAAACAGCTACTTGTAGATGAGTGCTGGTGTTGATAGAAAGGTAGACTTGTGTTTAGACCATCAATAGTCAACAAAAGTCCGCTTCACGACACATGTAGCACTTTGCAATTTTGATTTATTTCAAAATAATTTCATCACATCTTCATTTTGAACTCTTCTGCACATAGTTGTTAATATTGGTCAATCCCCGAAAAAGTGAGTTAAATTAACTTTTTATTCAAACTGCCTTTGAAAAGAAATCTTAACAAATAGTTGAGATGTTTCTTTAGATGCAATGTGTCACTTTTTATACTGCCGACTATAAAACTCACATGAGGTTGAATTAGAAAGCATCTGAGGTCTGCGCCTGACAATGTTCTGTTTGATTCCCACATCCGTTGGTTGACACTATCATTTAATGTTCCACTAGGTTGCCTTTCAAAGCACAATGACTTAAAATGTAGATAGGACGTTTTCATAAACTTGCTATCTCCGAGATGATAGGGACCCATTATAGTTTATCAGGGGCTATTCATTGACTATTCACAGTGGTATTTCAAGTTTGTGAAGCAAATATGGCCGTATTCTTTTATATGTAAGGCTTCTCTCCACCCCCTTGAATCACTGACAGTTGGGGTGGTATTTCACATTGTCAGGTGGTTCCCTTGTTTGGTATCGCCTTTCAAAGGAGCTCTTACTAAGTTGATGTTATAGCACCTCAAGCAGGCACCTATTTACCTCCAGTATAACCCCCATTGAGAACAGACAAATATTAATACTTCTAATCGCGCAGCCTGTACAATAGGCACACAATCAACTCAATCGGGCCCATTTATTTGGTGCTTCGCCTTAGCCAATAGTGCCATTGACAAACCTCAATGGCAAGTTGTATAGCTGGTTCCCACCAAGCCGAGAACTGGAACATATCACCGACCTATTAATACCCTAGCTGTTTTAAGGCACACACTGCTCCGATAGGATTTGTTTTGTCGTTGTGTGGTAAGGTCATTTTGTATCGCTAGAAAATATTATAGGGCTTTTTTCAGAGAAAAAAAACTATTTATTATTAAGAATCTTTTTTAGTAAAGATCAAGAATGGGATATTTCTTAAGGGCCGACATTTGTCCATGGAATCAGTGTCGAGAAAGTAATACAACTGTGGTACATAACATATAAGTGAACACGTTGGATATTGAATAGGAGTGATAAATCTTCTGGAGAGATATCTTAATCTAAGATGAAAATGATGAGCCATCCAAGTGTGAATCTATGAAATGTGGAGCTGCACTCTAAACAAGGCCTATTGAGGGAGCTGTCAGATCTGTAATGTCAACAATCAGATGAGTGGGTTTACACACCTCTGCCACTGCTACTCAATTTCTGGCCCTACCCCGAGGCGAGGTCCCCTCCCCTGCCCTCGCTTGCTAATGTATTTATTTGAACCGCCAGGTCGTGTGGTTTTTCCATTGATGACAAAACCTTTGAACAGATCCCTTGTCACCTCGCCTATTCAGCTAGGCATTTATTGCAGCACTTTTCAGTGCGGGTTCCATTCATGTCATTCTTTTGGTAAGCTGTTTTGGGCCTATTTATCTATTGGCATCGCTTTGTAAAGCCTTCCCATTCGCCCATTGTGTCGACATGTAAAGGCTCCATTGTGGGTAGATAAAGCGCATTACTGCCATTGTGTACAGCTCAATACCTTTTTATTCCTCCTATCCCTCCTCAATCGCCCTTCGTTTATATTTGTCAGCTCATGCAAAGGGAACTCCATGTTTTATTTATTTCTGTGTATAATAGGAATGAATTGCTTGTTATTTCTAGTCTCTTATAGCACCACATTTCTTTTCTGATAATTAATACCTGGAACAAGCATTGACAATGGCGCAGCCAGTCCTTATAGAGTGACTTGGGCATCTCTTACAATGCTGATTTAAATAGAATAGTGCAAGCCTTTGTGGTTGTGAGCTTTCCATTGTAACCACCCGAGAAACAAATTTCAGATTTTGCACCTTCAAACAAATCCCCTTAGCAATTCTCTTACACCTGAGCAGGTTTGGTCAACTGGTTGATTTTGGTTCAAGTCATGTTAAACTTTGCAGCTAACGAACGGGGACCGCTGAAGCCTCGTCGTGATATAATGAGGTTTTTCTCAAAGGCTCAGCAAGGTCTTTTTTCTCCTTTTATACATGTTTGTCAAGTGTATTGTTCAGCATAAAGGCCAGAGGAATAATTTCACAATATTGTGTACAAAAAGCTTTTCCTATTTTAACAGCTCAAAGCTCCTGCGGGGCACATGGATCAATGTCTATTATGCCCCATTGTGTGGCCTCCATTCATTCTTCACTCTCATTATTATCCCCATGTCAAATACAGGGCCCATCCGATGAATTTCTGACAAAATGCTGTTTCACAAAAGTGCACGTCAGTTGACACGGTGGGCACAGGTGTGAGGGGAGAGGACTGAATGCAGCCTCTATGTGCTCTGTGTACAGGTCGACATCTCATGTTTGCCTGTCTGCATATCACTATCACAAATACTCACACCTCAAGATGAGCTCAACAATGAGGTACAAAATCAAAGCAAACTACCTCGCTGCTGACAAACACTCCATACAATCATTATATTTGGTAATAACAGTTGGCGTTTACTTGCGAGGATTGAGGTTCACTCGGATGTAGATTTTGGAACAACACAACTACAATTCATTAATAAAAAAAAATACGATACCACATGGCACAACAATTTCACAAACTCTCGGTTATTCTTTATCATCAAATATATATATATATATATGTTTTGTTATTAATATATATTTATAATTTCAGCACATTTTTTTTCAGTGACATTCTTCAAACGATTATGAAGGAGTGTTTTTTGCATGTTTCTGGTAACTTTTGACTAGCCCACGTATGGTCCTGCAGTGAATAGTACCAATGGAACTTTTGCTACAGACGTATTCAGTGTCATAATTGCCATGCCTTTGAGATGCCTTACACTGCTATGGCTAATGAAGAGATCCATCAGAGAGAAATTCATGAAAGTTATGTAACAAATGTTCTCAAGTCGCCTGAAAGGTTAGGCCTCCTGGTGTCAATAATGGTACAATAGACTATAATGATGTCTCCAGTTTAATAGGCGAGTAACACGTACATGTTATCAAATATTGAAATCAACAAAACATACACTTCATTCATTTATGATAAATTATTGATAAAGCCGATAAATGATGTTTTGTGCCCCGCCAGGAGGAGGCATAATAGCTGACTGTGGTGGAGGATGGGATGGGCTTTATGTAGCAGCTTATATTTCTTCTCTCAAGGAAGAATATCTCTTTTATCTAATTGGAATCTAGATATGTTTTTATATGCACTGAGAACTGTAATATGGGTAATATAATATGTCAAAGACGGGATCAATGAAGAAATCGTGCTGAGATGCTCAGTTTTGTCCTGGAGAAGGTATTCTTATTCTCATTGAATGCACCAGACGAGATAGAAATGGTTATAAAAAAACCTTATTCATTACTCATAGAACTGCGAAAGATTATATCTGAGAAACTGTTATTATTTCATAGATTAGGAATAATATTTATATTTAAGGTGTAGCAGTGGGGAAATGTAACTGTTCTATAAAAAAAACATTGAATTAATGGGATTGGCCACGTTTATACCTTAAGTGGTTCACTGTATATTATGTTATCATTATTCCTTTACCAATAAACCTGATTCAGCAAAGCAATAAATATTTAATCATTTATATTTGTATGAGAATGTTTTTTGTCACAATTGGTTTTATTTGAATGATCAAAGCGGGGATTGAATGAGTCACTGGGAGTCAAGATGTGGAGAATAGGTGTTACCCAGGATGCTTTGCGACAGGAAGAAGAAGCGTGGGAATCCTAATGAACTCTCCCTGATCAGGTACACCCTGACATGAGCTGTACTCATTCCATCTCTCCAGGTGTTACCACGAGTCACGTGTATTGATCACTCATTAGGGGACAGGCGGCGAATCTATTGTATATGTCAATTCCAGGAGGGCCCCCCTTACTAAGCAATGTACTCAAGGGACCTGTGTCTTTACAGGAGAACAAAAACTCAACGCAAATGTTTAAAATTATAACAATATCTCCATTGTATTCTTTCTCTCTGGTAGAAATGCTTGCTTATAAATAATTAAGAAGCAAAACAATTATGACATACAAAGCTCGAATAGAGTACAATACATTTATGACTGACTCAACAATACAAGGAAAGTGTGGTCTCATTAGCATATCTGAATATCTACCACTTCATTTATCCTTCTTACAATTTACATATGTCCAGGGGTACCACTGCCAGATATACATACATCTTAAAATCTCTCATTATGCTCATGTGTTACATTCAGATTCTTACAAAACCACATAATTGCCTTGATAAATAAAAGACAAAGATCAAAAAGAAAAAGAAATAACATTTCACATCACATCTTTTTCATAAGAATTATTTAGTCATTACATATGCAATAACTAAGTCTAAAATAAAACTATCAACTTCACCACAGATTTAAATCAATACGGTTCGTCAATAATATATAACCCTACTTTCCATTTTCAGAAAGATTCTTTTCCAATTCCATTACAGTTATATAATTATGTATTTACACAGCATTTTCTATATACACATATTACCAAGCTATCTTTTATTTAATATCGTCTGTCACAGCGATAATCCCAGATATTGTGAATCGAGTGTATAGCATGCCTTATAAACTTGCTCCTGATCTGACATTTTTACAGGTTTGAATGTTTCTTTTATATATAAAAATATTGCTACAAAGATATTTCACATGCTAGAAATGAAAAAAAAAGAATATTTTCTGCATATTTATCAAATGATTGGCATGTGAAGTATCTTGAAATCTGACTTGTATGTGTCGGAAGTAAGTACAAAGTTTTATTTTATGAGTTGAGTGGTGATTGGATTTGGAGATCTAGAAGAAAGCATGGATACTGGATTGCTATTTGTATCTTATTACACATCCCTGCCGTAATGTACTAATTAAACATTTATTAAAAACAACTTATAATCTATAAATTACAAAGGTAGAGATTACAACTTAACCATTTTTATATTGTGTAGTATAATATTACGTGAGTGATCAGATATTGATGTTGACATGATGTGGCAGATATAAGTTAAGATAAGTGACTTAATCATATTAAAGTATTTGTGTAGGTACTTAATACAGATCAAAGAACGCCGACCTGCGGTGCTCATGTAGCATTTCTTTAAATAATTTGGCTAATATTCAGCCACCGAAGGTGCAACTTAGTTTTGTATTTTGTATGTGTTACACTCACGTCACTCCTGCTGCAGTGACCACCTTGGTAGTCTGAGCATTACACAAATATTACCCAACATCAAACTATCCAAAATGTCCCTGGAGTGCATTTGAACCGTTGTTAACTTCAACAAACATGTAAATTATACATGATAGGTTATTTAAATTATTCATAAGTTATTGCATTATTGATACATTTAGATAGTTCATATTATACTTGTACTCACTATGACACAAAAGGGTCCATAAATAAATAAGTAGATTCCATAAGCATTATGTAGTCGGTCGACTATTAGAGGGTGCGCGGTGTGGGGTTGCAGCGACTGTTCATGTTTAACCCAAAGACTTTGTCTGGCGTATTGATAGTTGAGTTAATCTTGCTGATAGCACCATTGTGGTCCTACGATTACTTGATACACGTGCGTTCATATCACGATGAGGTGTGAACGCTCCTCTTCACACCATTCCATACAATTCACACCACGTATACACGTCAGTCTGTTAGTGTCACATTCTACATATAAAATCCTTGGTAGTATTTCTAAGTGTTTATAAGACCGAGCCCGGTACATGTCGTGGATAATGATCTTCAGGTTTTACTAGTACATAGGCGACGGGTCTGTGAATGTCTTGTGAGGCGGCGGCAACCTGGGCTGCTTGGGCGGCGGCCGTCGCTGCTGCCCCCGGCATATAGGCTGGGGGACAACAGGGCAGTAAATACTGTCCATGGATCCCTGAATGCTGGTGAGCCGCGGGAGGAAGTCCCCCGAATGCCCCGGAACCGCTGGCATAGGGGTATAAACTGGCGGCGAGGGAGTCCCGTGAGAGAGAGTCTGAAAGTTTGGAGGCAGATTCTAGATGCGAGAAGAGTGAGCTTGCCATGGAGGTGGGAGGCAGGAAGGCCCGGGCCTTCTCGCTAGCCGCCGCGGCCAAGCTCTCCGCCGCCGACGACGTGGGGGTGAAGTGATGTCCGGGGTGTCCGTACCCCATGCCGGGGGGCATAGACATGGACATGGACCCGAAAGGCGACCCGTAGCCTGGTATCATAGGAATAGGGAAGGCATACTTGTCTTTCTTGAGCAGAGATTTGGGTTTCCTCCTTGGACGGTACTTGTAGTCGGGGTGTTCTTTCATGTGCAGGGCACGTAGCCTCTTCGCCTCGTCTATGAAGGGCCTCTTCTCTTCCTCTGAGAGCAGCTTCCACTCAGCTCCCAGACGTTTACTGATCTCAGAGTTGTGCATCTTGGGGTTTTCCTGGGCCATCTTCCTCCTCTGTCCGCGGGACCACACCATGAAGGCGTTCATAGGCCGCTTGACGTGGTCACAGCTGGTGGACGTCATGCCGGCGTTCTTGGAGCTACAGCCGGCCACGTTACACCCCGTGGAGGGTGGGGTGGTGCTGGACGGGGGGCTCGTCGGGCCTGAGATACTACTGCTCTCGCTCTCAGCCCGCTCCATAGAGTAATGCTCCAGTGATGTCATGTTTGCAAAGTCCAAGTCAAAATGTACTCACAATGTATGCAAGATATCTGGACGAAGCTGAACTGCTGGGTGGTGTGAAGGTCTGACAGAAATCAGATTTCACCAAATGTATCTCAAGCCGATTTCAACTCTCGTTCTACCATGTGCTGATGTCCACTTGCAATCTACACGATCATCTGGCAGTTTACTCTCTCAGCCTTCGGTACCTATCTATTTCTACGGCCAGCCACGGCGAGTCGCACGTCAGTGATGCAATGTTGATATATTTGCACCAATCACAGCCAGGAATAGGCCAATTTGGCAGTGAGCCCCGCCCATTTTCACACTCGCGCCCCACGCCATTGGTCGCCCATTCATGAAAGGTGCTGGGCTGTGATTGGTTCTTGCCGCTACCATCATAGCTTGACATCTTTGACAGCTAGACCACCATCATGTCTTTATATCATCCAACTCAACCAAATGACGAGAAAATGAGACTTTATTTCTTTAAATTGAGGTAAGTCACTATTTTATTTGACACCAAATGGCTACAATTCAATTGGTAGAATACAAGAAAGCGAGCTATTTGTAAAACAAGCGAGGCGAAAGGCTTTGCTGCTTGAACAAGTATTATTATTGCAATGTTGAAATTGACTGCTAGGTGTCGCCACGGGTTAAAGGGCCAATATCTCCTCAGCGCCGAAAGTTCGGACGTGCAAACTGTAATCGTCATTAGTGGATGATGATCGGGACCAGGGTAAATTCTCGGGACCTCTTATCATGAAATGCTGATGTCACAAACCTGGAGTTATGCAAACAATGGCCTGGTATGGCTGATCACACGGCAGTCTCCACCTTCATCCCCGACACACCTACGTTTTCACATTCCCTCATAATTTTATGAAGAGTAAAATCAATATCATTGAAGAGTCTAAATGTTCTGAAGACACGCGAGACGAAGAATATTTCTCGATGCAGTATCACAGAAATAACAATTTTGTCACTCTGATATAAAAAGAACAGATTACGAGAGAAAAAGAAAATAAATATATATATATATATATACATATAAGAATCCATCCCCATGTTAAATAATGTTCTGTCATATCAACAAATAATTGCAGTGTCGAGGTACACGTTGTCTTTGAAGCCTTTTGACCACTGTCCTTTTTCTGTCATGCCAAAAATAATAATCTAAAAATATCATTTGAAAGTTAGAAATATGAAATATTTTCGTCTTAAGTTGTGGTCTTCAGGTATAAGATTTTAGTAAAATGCAACTAACCAAAGTACTCAGCAATGTGCTTTTTTCTGTGAGCTCTAAATGTGACAATATCTGGAGTAAAACACAAAAAACACCGCTCTGAAATTAGATTTGAAAAATGTGTGCGACAAAACTATTTTATTTTTTTATTTTTGACATAAAATACAAGTAAGAGATTTGTAGATCACCATTTTTTTCTTATATAAATAGTGAAACAATCATAAATTAGAAGAAAACAAGCACTGAGTGTGTGGGCGTCGGGAGCAATGATCGCCCGACTTCGCGTGTTGTTAGGAGCATGTTTCTATAATGATGGTAAACGGCTTGTATCATCGGCGTGTGACATCTTCTTGTTTTATCTAGTATTTAAACCCCAGTGTGAAATTGTTTGTCTCCTTAAAAGCGTGAAACAATAGTCATTTGTTTCTACATTAACAATAGTAGTAATTACTAGCGCAGTTTGAGGTCATTAAAAGCCCCGTGAGAGCAATATTTGTACACAGAAGTAATCCATAAAAAGCAGTCAACAAAGTTCTGAATACAATATAATAGACACAAATAGTTAATCGCTAAAACCAATATGTACAAGCACCAGAAGCTGCATGGTGCCAATGTAGGGATATTGTTGACATGTATAGAATGGTGGAAGGCTTGGCTTCCACTACAATGGCATGGATAATGTGCTGTGGTCAACTCTTAGTCTAACTATAATCTAATTACTGGAGAAATGCTCACCAGATGCGGTTTCTGTTTTGCCAGATCTCCTCAGCACATATCGACAGTCCAATTCACTGCCTATTGTGTGTTCAAAATGTCCATATTACCATTCTCAATATTTCTTTAAGTTTAGGCATGTTTTATGTCATTTTAAATAAGCTATTTTTTTTAACCGATATAAGTTAATGAAACTAAATGAAACCTAAGAATTGTCACGTTAAGCTCATAATTTATGCTATTTGAAACAATGGAAAATATAGGCATCGGGTGCTATGGGCTAGTAGAAGGTTTATATTATTGATATCATTTACTGAGTATCGGAGGTTGTGACAGAAGTAGAGACAGGTAGGAAATATTTCACCGGGTGCCATATTAATCTGAAGCGATTGCGAAGTTAAATTCAGGTCAGTGAGGCGAGGCTAATGACGCCTTTGTTGTGGCCAGTCTGGATCTGTTTGAAGCCACGTGGTACAGGTGTGACAGCCATGTTCTCACAGCCGGAGTTCTTATGTTCCCCCAGCAGGGTGCTCAGGCATTTACAGCAGCCAGCATAAAGCGCCATTGTATTCGCTTTGTAATTATTGTGTGAGCTCTGTGTATAATGTCCCAGTAACATTGTAATTATCGCTGCTAGTTTCAATGAGTTTCATCCATTAGCCAAGTTTTTGTCACCTGGAAAGTACGAGGTGTCATTATCAAAATGGTACACGATAAGGTAGCAGATAAGATGGGAAGCCTCTTTGTTGTACCATCCTGTCTAATTTCAAATCTTGCATGTTCAAGGAATCATAACCTTGAATTGCATCTGGACAATATGCATTTTTTAAAGGAAATTTGTTTAAGGGAACAGATGGGATACAAAGGGTTAAGTACACTTCTGATTAAAACAAAAAAGTGATATTAACACGATGTGTCTATGTGTTTTACAGGTAACACCATTGCACTAATTATAAACAAAGTATATCAAATTCAAAGTGTTGTGCACAACTGGTGAGATATCGTTAAGCTTTAATTACTTTTCCAGTACAAGATGTACGGAAACAGAGAGGCAAAAGCCATACTGGTCAAACAGCTGAGCTTGGGGCAATTTGACATAGGATCTAAGCGTTTATCCTTGTCTGTATGCGACCCTAATTAGCTTGACAAGATAAAGGTATCATCCTCAATGTCATCTTGTGCCTTTCATGTCTGTGTGTGAATCAAATAGGAGCACACCTTGATCTTATTCAGCTGCCTACAGATCTTATTTAGAAAGTCTAAAGATCTGAGCCTTCCAGATTGTCCACGGTGTCTTTCAAGGCTCCTTTTTGTCACCTCGCCTTTTCACTTTATGTACCTCAACTTCCCATATTACAATGCATATCCATTTAACTCTTGGTAGTTGATCCATTTTCACACCTGTCTTTGACACAGTTGAGTCTTTTATGTTTGGCATCTCAGAGAAGTCTTCATTATACCTAGTACAGTCACGAGCATTATATTTATACACGCTTTGCTTTTTGTGGTCACTGGTTCAGAAATGCTCCATGTCTGTCCTTTAACTATCCTTCCTTTTTGTACACCCAACCTGAACATTATGCTGTCAGTGTAGGGGAAGCTCATTGATATTGTTTTGTATAGACTTGTTTCTAATATGTGTACTTTGTAAGCTTTGTAGGTGGCAGCGTTTCCTCACAATTTGTGCATTACAGCTTAATGGTTGGGCTGCATTGTGATACCCAGCGCTAACATAGCGTCCTAGGCACTGGCGACAAACTGCAGCAAACATCGGCCTTCACGTGCCTCTAGAAGCTCACACCATTTCAACATATACTCACGTTGAAATATTTAGGAGAGGCGTTTAGATGTAAGCAATATTGATATTTTGGTTTAAAGTATTTTGTTTGTGTTATGTGTCATTCATCAAAGAAATGGACAGGAGATAAATGAAATATAAACAGAGTGGTGTTGGAGCATACATTGAGGGAACCCTGTAGGACTCACCCTAACTGCCCTCTTCCTGCTCTGAGCAGTATAATGTAACAAGATGCCATCCAATAATGCTCCAAAATGACTCCATAGCCGACGTGAGGACAGCGCAATAGTTGTGTCAACATGTAATAGAGATAAGAATGAGATATGGCCACGCACTTTGTCATGCTCCAAATAAACAACAACCCCACTCCTATCTCCCCTCTCTCCCCATTCCCAACCCCCACTCCCCCACTCCCATCTCCCTCTCTCCCCATTCCCAACACCCACTCCCACCACTCCCATCTCCCCTCTCTCCCCACTCCCAACCCCCACTCCCCCACTCCCATCTCCCCTCTCTCCCCATTCCCAACACCCACTCCCACCACTCCCAACTGCACTGTATCCCCACTCCTAACTCCCATTCCCCCACTCCCAACTTCCACTCTCCCACTTACAACCCCCTCTCTCCCCACTCCCATCTCCCCTCTGTCCCCATTCCCATCTCCCACTCCCCCACTCTCAACTTCCACTCTCCCCACTCTCAACTCCCCACTATCCACACTAACCACTCTTAAATCCCCACTCTCTCCATTCACAAATCTCACCTCTTCCCACTCCAAACTTCCAACTTTCCCCACTCCAAACTCCCCACTCTTCCCACTCCCAACTCATCATTCCCCCACCCCAACTCCCTTCTCTCTCCACTCTCCCCACGCCAAACTCCCCACTTTCCCGCATTCCCACTCTCCCCATTCTCACTCTCCCCATTCCCAGCTCTCACTTTTCAATTCTCCATTCCCAGCTTCTGTCAATCTCCGCACTCGGCTCATGGCAGTCATGATGATTAAAACGATACCTGTACGTTGAAGCAGTACAAACATTAGAACTTTACCAATCCACTACTCATCAATCATCAGAGGTATTATTTTAATTATGTTCCTAATGATGATCTTAATGTTTGATGAGTCCATATTGACATTGACCTGTTTGTTTTGCAGTGAGACAAAAGTTCACTGCTCACTTGATATAGCTGATTCTGCACATTTAGGCTAAATCCCCGTACATACTACGGGGACGTATATCTGCTTATATAAAGTGAGTGTAAATTCACATTAGCTTCATTCTATCCGTGCACTTTCTAAACTGCTTGGACGGTTTTGAACCCCATGAAAATCAATTGAAATTACAATTCAACTCTTGAAAGTGCCACAACTGTGAAATTCAATGTTGTAGAATTTAATAATACACTATAGGATATTTCATGTGTTAAAGGGAACTGTTATAGCCAACAAACTGGAATAAATTATTCGACAAATGATTGTTAAGTTCTTAGAAAATGTATTTAACTTTCTCTTTGGTGCAATGAAATGACTTTCTTTTTGTCAATATTCTTTAAATCTTTCATGTAATTCTTTTCAGTGTCATTTACATTCGTCAACTTTGTGACAAGCTTTGAAACTAACATCCATTTGACTCCGGTGAATCGGATTCCATTCAAATTTCCTTGTATTATGAAGGTCTTTTTGATTTTTTGTTCTCCTCGCTGATAGGTTTCTTTACAAAGTTGCATTGAAATGTTAATAACTACATTATAGAGAGGTGTAAAATTCGAGCTGAGACGAAGGTGTTGTTAACACCGACGGCGCGAACAACAATCAATTCCTCATTATTCGTTGTAAATTCAATAGGGTTGTGGTGTTCTTCAATATTTGTTGTCTTTGTGTAGGGCGCACACCTCATGGAATCATTGGGTACATGCAAGAATGTCTCTCTATACCAAGAACAAGTGTGTAGCTCTTTTGTTGCGGAAAGAAAGAAATGAATTCACACCTTGGTGTGAGAGATGGGTAACTCTATCGCACATAAAACGGAGCGGATGACACGTCTTGAAAGACAGAGTGTACTTGCTAAATTATCAGCATTGATGGAGACACAGAAAAGCTGTTTCATCGGACTCTGGCAAAACGTGTAATAGGTATTGAATCTTATCACGAGTATTTGTTAAGGTGGAAATGAATGTCATTTTGGGGCGTAATTTGTTCTGCATTGTAGTGATGTGTGGCGGTGAGCACGACACACTAACGTCCTGGCTGCAGTGTAATCAGATATTGTCTCTAACTAATTCCCACCCAGGAGTCGCCTCCGCCGCAGACAACTGATCATACCCAGTTATTTGGTGCGCTCCTGTGACCTGACCAGAGTCCTCGGCGTGTCTGTAGTCAAGCAGGCAAATGAATCCACACACACCGTTAGTTGTCCAGGTTTTTCAGAAGAAGTTGCTTTGAGGAGACTTTGGCAGTTTCTAGGCAAAACTCTGTAATAGATCTGTGTTGCTGGTGAATGGCAGACAAAATGGGACTTCAGCTCTGTGTCAATATCAGCACAAAATGGCCAATTCCAGCACCAGTATGGGAAGGTTATTATTCATTCTGTGTGCATGTAATGGTAATCATGTGTCCCACCATTTAGTGTACACTCACGTGGGCCAGCACACAACCAAGCAAGTCTCTTATTTGAAGAAAGCCCTCTAATTTTGGACAGACTGAATGCAGGCGCATTGGCAGCGCTGTGTGGTCATAGACGCCCCGGATAAAGGCAATAATGGTTCTCATTGCAGCGGCAGAATGCCATTGTGGCCGGTGTATGCCCGCCAGCACCACCAAACACAGATGACCAACACCTCATTCTCCACAGTCTTGTCTGACGGCCAAATGGAAGCATTGAAATAGTGTGTTGCCAATCCTCGGTGTCCACTCTGACCACTCATCGTCAGCTCATCTCCGCTGCGTACAGGGGCATCCAAGGGGAGAACAGTAAAGGGAAGGACATCCGAGGGGAGGACAGTGTGGAGAGGGACATCCAAGGGGAGGACAGTGGGGGAGGGACATAGGGGGAGGGACATCCAAGGGGAGAATAGTGTGAGCAGGACAGTGGGGGAGGGACATCCAAGGGGAGGACAGTGGGGGGGGGGACATCCAAGGGGAGGACAGTGGAGGGAGGGACATTGGGGAGGGACATCCAAGGAGAGGACAGTGGAGGGAGGGACAATGTGAGGAGGACATTGGGGGAGGACAGTGGGTGAGGACATACAAGTGGAGTATAGTGTGGGGAGGGACAACCAAGGGGAGGACAGCGTGGGGAGGGACATCCAAGGGGAGGACACTGTGGGGATGAACAGTGTGGGGGGACAGCATGGGGAGGGACAGCGTAGCTTCTCTGGGGCAGTCCTACAATGCTACATATAAGGAGATCATGGGGGGACAGCGTGGCTTCTCTGGGGGAGTCCTACAATGCTACATATAGGGACATCATGGGGGACAGCGTGGCTTCTCTCGGGGAGTCCTACAATGCTAGATATAGGGACATCATGGGAAGGACATTGTGGCTTCTCTCGGGGAGTCCTACAATGCTACATATACGGACATCATGGGGGACAGCGTGGCGTCTCTCGGGGAGTCCTACAATACTAGATATAGGGACATCATGGGAAGGACATTGTGGCTTCTCTGGGGGAGTCCTACAATGCTACATATAGGGACATCATGGGGAGACAGCGTGGCTTCTCTGGGGGAGTCCTACAATGCTACATATAGGGACATCATGGGGGACAGCGTGGCTTCTCTCGGGGAGTCCTACAATGCTAGATATAGGGACATCATGGGAAGGACATTGTGGCTTCTCTCGGGGAGTCCTACAATGCTACATATACGGACATCATGGGGGACAGCGTGGCGTCTCTCGGGGAGTCCTACAATACTAGATATAGGGACATCAGTGGAAGGACATTGTGGCTTCTCTGGGGGAGTCCTACAATGCTACATATAGGGACATCATTGGGGGACAACGTGACTTCTCTGGGCGAGTCCTACAATGCTACATATAGGGACATCATGGGGGGGGACAACGTGACTTCTCTGGGCGAGTCCTACAATGCTACATATAGGGACATCATGGGGGGGACAGCGTGGCTTCTCTGGGCGAGCCCTACAATGCTACATATAGGGACATCATGGGGGGGACAACGTGACTTCTCTGGGCGAGTCCTACAATGCTACATATAGGGACATCATGGGGAGGACAACGTGACTTCTCTGGGGGAGTCCTTCAATGCTACATATAGGGACATCATGGGGGGACAACGTGACTTCTCTGGGCGAGTCCTACAATGCTACATATAGGGACACCATCTATTGGGAGGACAGCGTGGCTTCTCTGAGGCAGTCCTACAATGCTACATATAAGGAGATCATGGGGGGACAGCGTGGCTTCTCTGGGGGAGTCCTACAATGCTACATATAGGGATATCATGGGGGGACAGCGTGGCTACTCTGGGGGAGTCCTACAATGCTACATATAGGGACACCATCTATTGGGAGGACAGCGTGGCTTCTCTGGGGGAGTCCTACAATGCTACATATAGGGACATCATGGGGAGGACAGCTTTGCTTCTCTTGGGGAGTCCTACAATGCTACATATAGGGACATCATGGGAAGGATACAATGACTTCTCTCTGGGTCTCATACAATGCCAAAGACAAATCTTTCCAACCCATTCTCGACTTGGTCCTCAAGCAGTCACTTTTCAGCATCACACAACTCTGAAAACTTTGACAGATTTCATTATGTTTTTGCATCCTCTTCAACTGACGGCTATTTAGGATTCATTCTGAGTTGTCCCTTTCATCAGTTGTTGGCCATTCAGACTGTCAATCTAAAGGACTATTTGTGGAAGGAAGCAGCAAACGGACTTCACATGAAGCCCAGCTCTCTATTGCAAATGAAGACACTTTACCACACCGTTCAGCACCCTGTGTCACACTTATTATATTTATTCAGATCATCACTCAGTGTACCGCCTGTCCATAAAGCCAAAACCCCCATCCGAATCCAGTGTGTCATTCACATAAGAGGGGGTATTGTCACTGATATAAACTGGTTAGAAATCTTGAGAGAGAGTGATATCTATGAATGAGACTGCAGCAAAAAGGGACAAATCATTTTGACGGTGCTGAGCAAAGGATATAAGCCAATGTGTGCACAATTGAGCTCATGATAGAGATTACAAGGAGAGAGGGAGATCCTGAGTCATCCTCCATGTCTATTGTAAAGGCGGGCCGCTCAGCACGGGATGAAACCCGCTGTACACATTGTGTCCCGTCCCCACCAAGCAGGGCTTCACTGCCAAATGAAATCCTAGAGTTATTGGCGCAGTAACTTCATCTTTTAGGCATACAATACAGTAACGTTGAGACTCTTGAGGGCCACGTTCACGGACCCACCCTCTGAGAGGATAATACCCAAATTTGCTCTGGCAGCGGTCAGTCGTCCATTATTAGCACCCAATAAAGGATTCATAAATAATTTAGATTTGCTTGCGATCTTTTTAGCATAAACCCTGGTCCGATAACAAAAAGCGATGTATGCTTTATCATAACAAATATTACATTCGGTTCTCAAATCTACATTGAGCAAAAGAAACGAAGCTTACGATAAAACGTAATGCATGATAATTGTAGCATTATGATAGCTAATATCTGACAACAAATGCAATCCACACATGTAGCCATTGAACACAGAATGTTATCGCACAATTCTAAAGATATAATTCTCAGAGAAATCCACTATCAAAGGCACATATATGAATGCAATCATATCGCTAAATAGGATTGAGATAACAGTTACATATAATCCCTTTGTTCTTTGTAATCTCTAGCAGAGATAGACCCAGATAGAAATATGATTGCTTTTGTTTTTGTACACGTACATACCAGCCAATACCGCACCAACCTTCTCAAAGGTTTTAAGAGTTAAAATATATCGTACGCACAATAGACTTCCTAAAACCGACACAGAGAGCTTATAATAGTTTTAAACTAGAGTTTTATCTGGCGTAGTGTATGGGATGGAAGGTAGATACTGAGGGGATATCTGGTGTGTTTGGTCTGCTGATTTATCCCCATGTAATCCCCATGTAATCCCCATGTAATCCCCATTGTGGCCACAATTGATCTCGTGATGTGACGACAACTTAATATAACTGAATTATATTACATCACAGAATAAACACCATATCAAATCAGGTAAACAATATTATTAATTAATTAATGTTCTCATGGAGGTATGTATGATTAAAGTGGACAACAAACTCATCATCTATGATTGCTTAGTATGTTTTACAGATATTTGGGTTGCTATAAACTGTTTTTCCAGTCATTGCTGGGTTGTTTAATGCCACGTATACAATAAGGACTAATAGAAAGTGGGTTAGACCAATAGATATGTGTACCCTTCATACCAGACTAATCAACATAGAAAGGCGATAGTTTGAACTCCAATCATAATGTTAAGCCGTAAACCGCAAATATAAACCTTTTATACAAAACCTATTATATAAAACCTATTATATAAAACCTATCATATAAAACCTATCATATAAAACACTATTATATAAAACCTATTCTAAAAAAAATAATTCTGCACATTTTGATTTTGGAGGGAATTAGACAATCCCTATAATAGCTATGAAAGAAATAACTTAGATGAAGGAGAAGGTCTGATGAAAGTTTTAACTTTTCCTGAGAGGCATATATGGATAAATGGCATGTGAGGACGGTGATAACTTGTACCTGTAGGCGGGCACACGGCTGAGCTGAGAGAGTCAGGAAGTGTAAGGTATACAGACAGTACTGTGACTGTATGCAGCCACATAAAGCACACAGAATCATGTCACATATAATGAATGCTATGTACAAAGGCATTTATCTCCCACAAAGGCGCTTATCTCTCTATGCTGGCATTTGTCTGTCTTGTCATGTATAATGACGTTGATAACATTTGAGATTTATCAAGGAAAATGATGACATTATTATCTGATCGCTTGGTAATTAATAAAGGAAATTATTCAATATGGATTACAAGTATAGACCTCATAATCTGTATCAACTGATACCGCAGTGATGTAACACAAACAGATTTTCTAATTTATAATATTTTCTCGGTCTAAATAAAGTCTATTTTGAAGATGATAAGATTACTTTTTTAGATCCAAATAGTTTGGAACTTTTGTGGTGAATACTGCTCTCTGTCGTCAGTTAAATGAAATTATTATGTGATGCCATTCACTTTGGTGTACCGATACTTTTTAATCATGCGGCCAGGAACATTGTGTGTTTTTTGCCCACATTATCTATATTTCAATTGGAACAGGAGGCTGGAAGCAATTAGTTCAAATAATTCTTATTTTGCATGTGACAAGGGCTACTTTTCGTAAGATAACATATCATTTTGTATTTTGTGTGGAGACTAGTCACATGACCCGTTCATCCATGGTTCCTACAGGCGCTTTCTTGTATATCGTGTGTCAATCTTCGTGCTAGCTCTATTTCTTTGTTATCCATTTGGTAAGCTTCGCTAAATGGTTGCACACTCTTCACAACCTCTTCCCGGTTTGAAAACATTTCTAGGATTTCAATTGATGAGAAATATAAGAATATTTTGTTTATGTGTGTGCTGAATGGGTCTGGTTCTGTGAGTGTCTCATTGATTCAGACAAACCATTCTTGCCACCTTATTGAGTTGACTCGGCCTTTGTCAAACATTCAATGGTTTTCCCTGTGGGCTATTTTCTTAAATTAATTGGCTTTCTAAAGCTATTCAATACTTGATTAAAGAAAACAATCCCGGAGTCAAGGAATTGACTAATGAGTGCGGGGAAAATATGTGAGCATAGCCAGTGGCATTTTTGCATGAAAGGTAGACATGACACCACATCGTCTATGTAACTGTGAGCAATTGTGTTTGCCTGTTATCTGCACATAGCCGGAATGTCAAACCTTATTCCCGGAGACCACTCCCGCGGGTCAACCGGGCCATAACATGCCATGCGCACATCGGCCGCTCAAATAGCAGCAAACTTATTTCATGAGTATTCTAGTTTCAAAGGATTATTACAGAAACGTAGTAGATCTGCAGTTCATATTTCTCAACAGGAAGTCAGAGGGGAAAGTTTAATGAGTTTAATCGTGTTTTGGTGGTTTTAATGTGACCATTAGAAGAAACATCACTCTTTAGGTAAAGAAAGATTTCTGTAGACCTGGGATTTATAACATTGTCATATTAATGACTGTAAACTATATATTCTGACTCTCATGTGCTTTTAAACTTTCTATGTTCACTTTCATGATATCATGAAATGTTAGAAGTAATTCTTAAAGTATTTTCTGCGGTAAGAGTTAACTTTCAAGATGTGATTGCATATTGAGCACATCATTGGCTGCAGACTTAAATTCTTAACCCGCTCGTCAAACTCATACATGTAGTTCCATCAATTTGAAAATGTGAGCAATTCAAGTTGTGTTTTTCAGATAACCTCTACAATGACTGCAGATGCATACCTTACTCGCAGTACTCCAGTCACAGATGCATACCTTACTCACAGTAATCCAGTCACAGATGCATACCTTACCCACAGTAGTCCAGTCACAGATGCATACCTTACTCACAATAATACAGTCACTGAGGCATACCTTACTCACAGTAATCCAGGCACAGATGCATACATTACTCACAGTAATCCAGTCACAGATGCATACCTTACTCACTGTAATCCAGTCACAGATGCATACCTTACTCACAGTAATCCAGGCACAGATGCATACATTACTCACAGTAATCCAGGCACAGATGCATACCTTACTCACAATAGTCCAGTCACAGATACATACCTTACCCACAGTAGTCCAGTCACAGATGCATACCTTACTCGCAGTAATCCAGTCACAGATGCATACCTTACTCAGAGTAATCCAGTCACAGATGCATACCTTACCCACTGTAATCCAGTCACAGATGCATACCTTACTCACTGTAATCCAGTCACAGAGGTATACCTTACTCACTGTAATCCAGTCACAGATGCATACCTTACTCACAGTAATCCAGTCACAGATGCATACCTTACTCACTATAATCCAGTCACAGATGCATACCTTACTCACTGCAATTCAGTCACAGAGGTATACCTTACTCACTGTAATCCAGTCACAGATGCATACCTTACTCACTGTAATCCAGTCACAGAGGTATACCTTACTCACTGTAATCCAGTCACAGATGCATAACTTACTCAGAGTAATCCAGTCACAGATGCATACCTTACTCACAGTAATCCAGTCACAGATGCATACTTTACTCACAGTAATCGAGTCACAGATGCATACCTTACTCACAGTAATCCAGTCACAGAGGCATACCTTACTTATAGTAATCCAGTCACAGATGCATACCTTACTCACAGTAATCAAGCCACAGATGCATACCTTACCCACAGTAATCCAGTCACAGATGCATACCTTACTCACTGTAATCCAGTCACAGATGCATACCTTATCCACAGTAATCCAGTCACAGATGCATACCTTACTCACAGTAATCCAGCCACAGATGTATACCTTACCCACAGTAATCCAGTCACAGATGCATACCTTACTCACTGTAATCCAGTCACAGATGCATACCTTACACACAGTAATCCAGTCACAGATGCATACCTTACCCACAGTAATCCAGTCACAGATGCATACCTTACCCACAGTAATCCAGTCACAGAGGCATACCTTACCCACAGTAATCCAGTCACAGAGGCATACCTTACCCACAGTAATCCAGTCACAGATGCATACCTTACACACAGTAATCCAGTCACAGATGCATACCTTACCCACTGTTATCCAGTCACAGATGCATACCTTACTCACTGTAATCCAGTCACAGAGGCATACCTTACCCACTGTAATCCAGTCACAGATGCATACCTTACACACAGTAATCCAGTCACAGATGCATACCTTACCCACTGTAATCCAGTCACAGATGCATACCTTACTCACTGTAATCCAGTCACAGATGCATACCTTACCCACAGTAATCCAGTCACAGAGGCATACCTTACTCACAGTAGTCCAGTCATAGAGGCATACCTTACTCACTGTAATCCAGTCACAGATGCATACCTTACCCACAGTAATCCAGTCACAGATGCATACCTTACCCACAGTAATCCAGTCACAGATGCATACCTTACTCACAGTAATCCAGTCACAGATGCATACCTTACCCACTGTAATCCAGTCGCAGATGCATACCTTATTCACTGTAATCCAGTCACAGATGTTTTACTTTATTCACCGTAATCCAGCTATAGAGACATACCATACACACATTTTCACATCAATCAACTTTATTTAATCCACTTTTCTCCATTGGATTTCAAATTTGCTTCAAGTTTCGTGTCTATGGATTTCAATTTTACCCATGACAAAAGAAGCGCAATGATTTGAGAGCACGATCATGAATTCCATTTTTCAAACCAATAATCTTATTTCTGCAATTGACTTCAGTTAATGCGAAATCAAATATCTTTTGATGAGTATTTAATCGCTTTCTAATAAAAACCTGGATGAGGCTTTTTATTACAGTCTGCCCGCCCTATTGCAACATTCAGTGTTTGGCTCCATTTCATTTTGCCATTTAATATATTCTAATTGCAGTGTGAAAAGCCTCTTTTATGGGAGGATATTGTAATATCGCAGAGTTGATGTTGGTTTGGGCCACCCTCTTGTGAGAGCGATAATTTGTTTTTCATTTCATCTGTGCCAAGAATTGGTGTGCTCGTGTGAATGTGGACAGAATACGCAGGCCCACAAGGAGATGTTATGCCGAGTCAATGATACTATAGCCCAGCCTGATTTTATTCTACATGTCTTGTTTAATTTTAATCTCTTGGAGGAAGCCTATTATTGGCAGTGACAAATGCCTTGGTTACCGCAAACTGAATATGCCATCCCAAATGAGAATGATGCTCCCAGTCACCCGCAGCCGCCAATATCGGGGCGCATAACAGGCCCACAAAAACCACTCAATGAGTTTATTTGCCCGAACACAGCAGTATGGGAAACCTGCGAAGTGTTAGATTTAATCGCCAACATTTCAATTTCCGTAACACTGATGAGGGACACTCGAGCGCTCCGCAGCCAAGAGTTGAGTTTCGCGATTACATTTGTACAGACAGAGCAGGCCTTTTGTCACATATCACGTCTTCAAGCCCGCTATTTCACATCCACCAGTGAGAAGTAAGCGTGTTTGTCCATCCTTCATTGTTTTGTCAATCTCGGGCCCTCATGGCGCTATTATGGGCCTCAGTTTTATTTCCTCCTTATTTGAAAAGTGGCCCACAGATTGCAAAAAGCAAATAGTCTGCAAGGTAAAGAATCTGTTACATTGTGGTATTGCCATTGATTCGCGTCAGATTCTGTTCTCGGCAGACGCGAGCATGGAGCATGCATAGGCATGTAGCCGTCCCACCCTGTTACCAGTACTTGGGTACCTATGCAGCCCCCCCGCCATGTTACCAGTACTTTGGTACCTATGCATGTACTTAGGTACCTATGTATCCCCCCACCACGTTACCAGTACTTGAGTACCTATGTATCCCTCCCACCACGTTACCAGTACTTTGGTACCTATGCATCCCTCCCACCACGTTACCAGTACTTTGGTACCTATGCATCCCTCCCACCACGTTACCAGTACTTGAGTACCTATGTATCCCTCCCACCACGTTACCAGTACTTTGGTACCTATGCATCCCTCCCACCACGTTACCAGTACTTTGGTACCTATGCATCCCCCCGCCATGTTACCAGTACTTGGGTACCTATGCATCCCTCCCACCACGTTACCAGTACTTTGGTACCTATGCATCCCTCCCACCACGTTACCAGTACTTGGTACCTATGTATCCCTCCCACCATGTTACCAGTACTTGGGTACCTATGTATCCCTCCCACCACGTTACCAGAACTTTGGTACCTATGCATCCCTCCCACCACGTTACCAGTACTTTGGTACCTATGCATCCCCCCCGCCATGTTACCAGTACTTGGGTACGTATGCATCCCTCCCACCACGTTACCAGTACTTTGGTACCTATGCATCCCTCCCACCACGTTACCAGTACTTGGTACCTATGTATCCCTCCCACCATGTTACCAGTACTTGGGTACCTATGTATCCCTCCCACCACGTTACCAGTACTTTGGTACCTATGCATCCCTCCCACCACGTTACCAGTACTTTGGTACCTATGCATCCCTCCCACCACGTTACCAGTACTTTGGTACCTATGCATCCCCCCGCCATGTTACCAGTACTTGGGTACCTATGCATCCCCCCCCCCGCCATGTTACCAGTACTTGGGTACCTATGTATCCCTCCCACCACGTTACCAGTACTTAATATAAGACAATTAGTTCACGTACAATTTTAGTAAGACCCTTTTTACTTATATGGTTAAGCGGCAATGTTACACGATATGTAATAATATATATATATATATATATATAATCACAATAAACAATCAAAACTAAAGTCTTATTTAAGTAGGCCAAGTACAATATAGTCACAGACTGGAGAGAAGTCTTAATGCCAACATGAACACGGCCCCCAGGGAGAATGGGAATATCGATACTCCACTTATCACATTACAATTACCAGCCACAAACAAATGGCTTTACCCTAAAACAATTAAGCGCAATTTGTGACAGTAGAATGTCTACTATTATCGCTAATTGCCATTGTCCGTGAGTATGGAACTTAGAATAATACCGTAGTGGCATCTGTAACTTTGTCAACATCCTCGTTAAGCATCTAAATCTGTGACCAATGTCTCATGTAGGCCCGTAGGAAGAGGAGGTCTGATTTACGTTATCATCCCCTAATTCTTAAATTCACTCCTACTGGCCTGGCCTGACATGCGTATAATTAAAATCTTATATCATAGGATGCTCAGAAGTTTATGATTCTGAGAGGCTTATGAAAATATGTGTTGTTTTTAAGTCTTATATTGAATATATATATATATATATATATATATATATATATATATATATATATATATATATATATATTTAAATATACATATATATCTGTGTGTGTGTGTGTGTGTGTGTGTGTGAGTGTGTTTAGCAAGTAAATGCACAACAATACTCTTCTGAAACACTGGAAACAGGAGCTATGTCAATACACTAAATAACGTAAAGTGAATAGCGCGGTCACCACACTGTCTGCTGTAATCTTGTCAGCGTAAACTGAGGACAGGAAGATGTGATCTAATGCCACGACACAACACTGATGGTCTGGCTACAAACCATGTTACTGTGGTCCAAGAGAACGGGGGAGACCCACACTAAAATCCCCTCTCTCGGTATGCGCAATGCTTCGAGGGTGTGTGTTTTTTTATTCAGTGATTTAAGGTAGCATTTGTTCGGATTCTAGCTGGAGAGTTCAATAAACTTAATCACTTTATAACTAGTCTTTTTTGTTTTCAACTTTTGTATGATCTTTATCGCCAGTCCAGTCAGATATAAACTAACCCCAATGAAGCGTTTGGGCTGCTTTCACCTAACGTCTCCCTGTCCATTTAGGACACTTCTCGGTCGATGGCACATTGTTTAACCTCATCACAGCACAATGTTGTCCTATCAGCAGCCAATTGGCTACAAATTGAAACAATAGCCTCAAATAGATAACCTTTACAGTTAAGGAATCCTCCAGGGCCTAGTCCATTACAGAACAAATAGCAGCTCTGTCGACGGGACTGATTCTATTTGCTCATTTGTTTCACGATCCACGAGCAGAATGCGAATTTGTCAACTGGAGAGGAAAGACGCTCACAGTGGCGGTGACCTGGAGACATGCAGGGGGCGCCACCAGGCCGTGGACTTCATGCCACCCCCGTCCATGTATGGGTTCATTATAGGGCATTATGCGCCAAGGTGTTTTGGTTTGACTGGGGTCATATCGGCTTTAATTTGGGGTTGCATGGCATGAAGGTTTTGTCGTGTTATGAAATAAAGTTATATAGTTAAATGGGTCACTTTGTATCATCAGAAGAGAAGACACCATCATATATGTCAGAAATAAGCACTACACTAGGGTGCATTTTAGATATAATTATATAAGAAGTTGATTGGTGAGTCAAGAGCATCCTATAATACAGCTCTGACTGGTACAATACAATAAGGAACCATGACTCGCCCAACCTAATGGTCTGGTACAGTATTATGATGAACCATGGAACACCCAGCCATGTAGTCTGGTACAATACCATCATGAACCATGAATCGCCCAAACTAATGGTCTGGTACAATACCATGAGGAGGCATGACGCACCCAACCATGTAGTCTGGTACAATATCATGATGACACATGACTCAACCAACCATGAAGTCTGGTACAGTTCCATGATGAATCATGACTCACCCAACCATCTAGTCTTGTACAAGACCACGAGAAACTGTGGAGCAACCAACCATGAAATCTGGTACAACATCATGAGGAGCCATGACCTAACCAGCCATGTAGTCTGGTACAATATCATGACTCCTCATGACCCAAACCAACCATGTAGTCTGGTACAATATCATGAGGAGTCATGGAACTGTTAGGCACATGAATGAGAGCTGGACAGGGTAGATCATTTATATTTAGGTAATTGACAAAGCATAAAGATAGGATAGCCTAATACATAAGAGAGAGGTAAATGACACATATTATTGTTCCACACACATGTATTCTATATATTTATATAAATATATATCCTGCATGTCTGGTTGATTTGCTTGATAATGCATAAATAACGTTTCTTGGAAGAGGCGATTTATTGAGGTACACAATTCCTGCTGGATGATGAGTTGCACTGAGGTCTCTTATCTGTGTGAATGTGAGGTGAGGGATTCATCCCCAGTAGTACCCGGATAATAAGTCCAGACAAACAACCAACCATCACTACCTGAATAGAATAAAGAGAAAAGATGTGCACGTGAGGGAGGGAGCCACAAAACCCACATGAGCGCCAGGAAAACTTGGTGTTTGTGTCTTTTTAGAGTGTGGTAAGTAGGAAGCACGTTTTGCAGTGGGTGACCTGTAAGACGTCCGAGCCACAGCAGGCTGCCCAGTGCTGCACTTCACACCAGGCCAAGGCAAAGTCGTTCCGTTTGCCTGCTGACAGTTTCTTACTGGACTCATCAGCAGCAGCCGTTTCGTTTGCTGTGTTGATAGCCTTCATTCTCTTTTATGATCTCATCTCCTCTGGTGATGAGCCGTCTTTTGTGGCCACAGAATGGAACTTTTGGCTGTATCATTTCGATATAAGCTCGCCTGGCAAATTGTGGGCTTTCTTTTGTTCCTCTACACATGTCCGACTGTCCTCGCCACCATTGTGGACAGTTGATTAATCTAACTCCAAGTGTGGCGCACAATGCGGTTTAATAATGTCTATTTTTCTGAGCCGCTGCTTAGGATAGTAAGCGGCGTCAAGTTTGATGTGTCCATAGTGGGTGGCTGACAACTGGAGAGGGCTTAGCTTTGCAGTCTGTCACACAAACGACAACCACATTGTCCAAACTAAAAGGAACACCCTAATGAGTCTTTGCCGAGCATTGTACACATTTCTTCTGCAACTATTTCAACAGCACATCACAAATTAAAACACTTTGGCTACCAATCCTGGGTTTGACAACTCTGCATGATACTAGTATATGACTGCACAAAATATATAATGCCTATATTTGCCTTTTTTTCTATTCCACAATACTTACAGACAAAAATTACAAGAATGAGATAGATAACGTTAAAATGCTTAATTAGCAAAGTAATTAACCTTGGAGGAGCACGTGAGTCATGTGTTGTCAAAGTCTACGCTTAATGTGACACTCAAAGAGTATGCCTTCTTTTTTTCTTACAAATCAGAGTAATCTTGCTTGATGGCTTGAAAAGTCGGAGTGTGACATTGAGTGAATGTCTTCAGACGGTGAGGAATCTGACAGGGATCCTCTGAAGATGAAAGACAACCATGACACTGCCAGTGCTGGCAAAACAAAACTTATCAACAAGCGAATCTTGATGAGAGAGGGTAAACTAACGTCTATCTATATCATAACTTGCGTCTCTCACACCTTTCCATAAAGCTGACTTCTATTCTATACTATAATTCCCCCCTCTTACACCTTCCCATAATGTGGTCATTGTTATTAACATATTGATGAGGGAGGGTAAGCTAACTTCTATTTAAATCATAACTTTCATCTCTTATACCTTCCCATAATGTGGGCATTGTTATTAACATATTGATGAGGGAGGGTAAGCTAACTTCTATAAATACTATAACGCCCATCTCTTACACCTTCCTATAGTGTGGTCATTGTTATTAACATATTAATGAGGGAGGGTAAGCTAACTTCTATTTAAATCATAACTTTCATCTCTTATACCTTCCCATAATGTGGGCATTGTTATTAACATATTGATGAGGGAGGGTAAGCTAACTTCTATAAATACTATAACGCCCATCTCTTACACCTTCCTATAATGTGGGCATTGTTATTAACATATTGATGATGGAGGGTAAGCTAACTTCTATATATACTATAACTTCCATCTCTCACACCTTTCCACGATGTGGTCATTGTTATTAATATATTAATAAGGTAGGGTAAACTAACTTCTATATATACTTTGACTTCCATCTCTTATACCTTCCCATAATGTGGGCATTGTTATTAACACATTGATGAAAGAGGGTAAACTAAATTCTGTATATACTTTGACTTCCATCTCTCACACCTTTCCACAATGTCGTCACCAGAATTAGCAATATTGTTAACAATAGCTATATCCCTATTATTACCGAATGGCGGATATACATATACAAAATGAGTATTTTCATATTTAGATTATACGTTCCAAATTAATATTTATATTACTTATACGCCCATCAAATCATTCTTCAAACATGGCGTGTAACATTCCAGGATACTTTCCCATTCCACGCCCGTGTATATAAAGTCTTAATGGCATCCACATTATCACTGTGATGTCTTGATGACTTTTAAAACTCATGTGAGTTACGTTGTGGGGTATTTTCCACATCATCAAAAGGACGGCTGGTTTAATGCCAATCCCGTCCATGTATCTGTTCATTATGAGACATTATGCGTCTCCGTGTTTTGGTCTGACTAAGACTAATAATCTTTCATGAGTTGAAGCTCAATTTCATAGAATACATCATTTTGGTAGAAAAAAATGAGAGATAAACACAATAAGACTTTGCTTTGACTAAAGGGTGTTGTAAAATTCCATATCGAGATGAAAAATAATCAGCATTGCTCTGTATCATATTAGTATCCGAGCTGTCATAACGTGACTCTTCTTGACAACGTGAGGCAGAGAAATGCTACGTAATGTTACTAATGGATGTTGACCATGGGATTCTATAGTGTGGAACATCTTATTTGTAACAATGAGGGACCATGCAAAAGTACACAGTCATTTCGCCAAGATTATTATAATAATTCGCACTAGGCTTTTTCAGCGTATTCTGCAGATAATAACACATAGGTGGTCTTGCCTGTTTGTGTCTTGGCTTATTATCTCCAGTTTAATTTTCATGAGTAGGCTACATAATGGCGTGAAAAATAGCTATAACAGTGATGGAGCGAGCGAACACAGAAGAGAAAAGCATCTTCTATAATAGGACACAGGCATGAAAAGACCACCTCTGCCGCGAAGTAATTATGGCGGGGTGCAAGATTGGAGCCGGTGAAAGCTGGGAGCGCAGGTATCCATATTGCGGCGAGCAGGCAGCATCATTGCCTCAATGCCGTCTCACAACACAGGCCTGACACCCAGCTGAGGCTTTGTCGCATAAATGGCAAGCCTCAAAACAAGCAAACACGTCCTGATTGAGCTGACTCTGGGGGAGTCTGCTAAAAGCCCTCACAGCCAAATGACCCACGGTGACAGAGGGCCGCATTCTCCAACTGTCGGTATGGTCAGACGGGCCACCTCACAGTGTAGACGGGTCACCTCACAGTGTAGACGGGTCACCTCGAATATAGACGGGTCACCTCACAGTATAGAGAGGTCTCCTTAATGTGTAGACGACATACCTCACAATGTAGACAGGTCACCTCACAGTATAGACGGTCACCTTACAGTGTAGACAACACACCCCACAATGTAGACTGGCCACCTCACAGTGTAGACGGGTCACCTTATTGTGTAGACGGGTCAACTCACAGTATAGACGAGTCACATTACAGTGTAGACAACATACCTCACAGTGTAGACAACATACCTCACAGTGTAGACAACATACCTCACAGTGTAGACAACATACCTCACAGTGTAGACAACATACCTCACAGTGTAGACAACATACCTCACAGTGTAGATGGATTTCATCAGTGTAGAATGGTCATCTCACAGTGTAGGGAATATAAAATAATTAGTGTTTCTACGTATACATATATTTATATAAAACCAATCTTTTTATATCGTTTTTATTATCAATTAATTTTGTATATTGATTATAACCGTTCTGTTTCTGAATCAGATCAACCCATTTGGACAGAAATATATATGGAAACAATTTTGTTATCAGTGTTATCAAATAAGATTTTCGTCAATAAAAATGTAATTATTGCAACATTTATCATGTTTCTATGTAAATTAATATTGAGAAAACATGTCACACTGGGAAAATATATTTGATTCAAACTAGAGAATATAGTTATTGTGAAAAGAAACCTTAGAAAATGAAAAGTTGATTCATACTTTTGATCGGCAGTTTTTATTTCTCATTCTATACCTTTGGACCTAAAGATGGACTGAGTTCAATATTTAGTTACCCGCCAATTTACTGCAGTACCAAAAACTAAAAAGATTTTCTGAAAGTATAATCCTAAATGGTACTTAATTAGAACGGGAAACGTCTCCTTTTTTCATACAGGCTTCTTACAATGCCACAAAAACTTACATCTGTACATTTGTCATATCTATCCTAGTGAGGATTCAATACGAAAAAAACTAATTTAAGTTTACTTTTGTTCCAATATATTTGCATTTCTAGCATGAAAAATAAAGAAAGAAAAGCGACAGTACTTGGATTACATCTGTCATTGCTATATTGCCACAGATTAAATTCTACACAGTCAATTTGCTTTCTTTTTTTTCTAAAGAGAGTTGAATACAAATATATGAGGTTCGGACATGTCTAAAAAGGTTTTTGTACCAATAATAAATGTATGCCGCTTTTAATTGAAATCGATTTGATACGTGTCTATCCTCAGTGGAATATGATAGGAGGATAATTCTTACAGTTGGTAATTTCTGGATCTTGTCTTTAACAAAGACTTTGTTTTCACCAGTGGCAAAGGCCTACCTGATAAAGACGGGAAGAAAATGTCCTTGTCTGACACCCATCAAACATCAGCCACAGGTAAAAAGTATTAACTTTCCCCTTCAATGCATCATTAAACATGCATTAACAACTTGTTTTACATGAAATTAAATCCGTCTCAGCAAACAGAAATCTTTTCTTTTTGATTAAAATACTTCGCGTATCAGTGTCAATAATGATCTTAATAAATGAAATGTCACCCTCATAAGCAAAGCATGTAAACAATAGGCAGGTGAGCCTCATACTTGGCTTTTGTGGTCCAAATAAATGTGCCAGAAACGTACTCAAAGATGACATTGTAACCCTTTATCAAAGTTGCATGAATGTAATAATGCATATGACATTTGATAATCATTTTACTATCTCACAGGATATACAAAGAAAGCACAATGAGTACAAGGAGCCGGAAGAAAGGCGGGAGCCCACAGTGGCGTGAATCTCCAATTCATCCTGCTGCCCACATTGGCGTGTATCTCCAATTCATCTTGCTGCCCACATTGGCGTGAATCTCCAACTCATCTTGCTACCCACATTGGCGTGAATCTCCAACTCATCCTACTACCCACATTGGCGCGAATCTCCAACTCATCTTGCTACCCACATTGGCGTGAATCTCCAACTCATCCTGCTGCCCACATTGGCGTGAATCTCCAACTCATCCTACTACCCACATTGGCGCGAATCTCCAACTCATCTTGCTACCCACATTGGCGTGAATCTCCAATTCATCCTGCTGTCCACAGTGGCGTGAATCTCCAATTCATCCTGCTGCCCACATTGGCGTGAATCTCCAACTCATCTTGCTGCCCACATTGGCGTGAATCTCCAACTCATCTTGCTACCCACATTGGCGTGAATCTCCAACTCATCCTACTACCCACATTGGCGCGAATCTCCAACTCATCTTGCTACCCACATTGGCGTGAATCTCCAATTCATCCTGCTGTCCACAGTGGCGTGAATCTCCAACTCATCCTGCTACCCACATTGGCGTGAATCTCCAACTCATCTTGCTACCCACATTGGCGTGAATCTCCAACTCATCCTGCTACCCACATTGGCGTGAATCTCCAACTCATCTTGCTACCCACATTGGCGTGAATCTCCAATTCATCCTGCTGTCCACAGTGGCGTGAATCTCCAACTCATCCTGCTACCCACTTAGGTGTGAATCTCCAACTCATCCTGCTACCCACTTAGGTGTGAATCTCCAACTCATCCTGCTACCCATTGTGGCGTAAATCTTCAATTCATTCTGCTACCCACTTAGGTGTAAATCTCCAACTCATCCTGCTACCCACCTAGGTGTGAATATCTTCAACTCATCCTGCTACCCACCAAGGTGTGAAATTCTAACTTATCCTGTTACCCACCCAGGTGTGAATCTCCAACTCATCCTGCTACCCACCTAGGTGTGAATCTCCAACTCATCCTGCTACCCACCTGAGTATGAATCTCCAACTTATCCTGCTACCCACCTAAGTATGAATCTCTAACATATCCTGCTACCTACCTAGTTATGAATCACCAACCTATCCTGTTCCCTACTGTGGCGTGAATTTCCAACTCATCCTGTTGCCCCCTGTGACATAAATCTCCAATTCATCCTGTTACCCACCTAGGTATGAATCTTCAATTCATCCTGCTACCCACCTAGGTGTTAATCTCCAACCTATCCTGTGACCCACCTAGGTGTGAATATCTTCAACTCATCCTGCTACCCACCAAGGTGTGAAATTCTAACTTATCCTGTTACCCACCTAGGTGTGAATCTTCAACTCATCCTGCTACCCACCTAGGTGTTAATGTCCAACCAACCCTGCTACCCACCTAATTATGAATCTATAACTTATCCTGCTACCCACCTAGGTGTGAATTTTCAACTTATCCCTCTGCCCACAGTGGCATGAATCTTCAACTCACAGTGGCATTTATTTCCCACTCATCTTGTTGCTCATTGTGGTCTGGACCTCATCTTCTGCATACATACACCAATATGAGCCTTGACTGAAGTTTGCAGTTATGCAAAAAATAAAGTGACACATATTATATCAAGATTAGTCATTGCATTCTTTGAATTATGAACTTTCTTTGCTTGATTTCCACATGCCTAATTTAGTCTAGCTATACTTTATTGGTACGCCTCTTCTTTCTGTTTGCCTCTCTACGTCATTTGTACCTGCCCACCCCAACAATGTGAGGTATGTTTACAACAAGACACGAGGCCTGCTCTGACACTCTGCGCATGACTGAGCAGTGTTCCAGGCATCAGAACAATAACTCTAATAAGTGTGATATAACAAAAAACATGACACAATTGTTATCTCCAATATCAATAGAGGAGTAATCATATCCTACAGCTCACAAAGAACGCCTCTAAATAGTCAAGTGTAAAGCTTTAATTACGCCTTTGTGGCCATGTATCAAGTGCATGAATTATTAACTGTCCAGTCTGCTCAGATTTCTAATATTTCCCTCTGCATCTCTTTTCATTTAACTTGCTTCTAAGCTCATCTCACACCAAGGGCTGCAATTGTGTATTGAAACCATAGAACGGTGGTTGCATGGAAATCGATGTGACCGCAGCGCCACCTGGAGCGGAGAGACAAGAGGTGAACTGCAACTTGAGACACCTGAGATACCCTCGTGAAAGCTGGAGATACAAGGGCAATGCAATGTAAACTCTGACCCCCTACAAACAACGTGTAGCACTGGCCCAATAAAGTAACAATAGTGTGTGTGGCTAAATCGAATGTAAAAAGTATACCCAGCTGATGCACTATCAACTATAGATAGTCTAATACACTGATGCAATATCAGCTATAGATAGTCTATCACACTGATACAATATCACCTATAGTTAGTCTATCACACTGATGCAATATCACCTATAGAGAGTCTATCACACTGATGCAATATTAGCTATAGATAGTCTATCACACTGATGCAATATCAGTTATAGTTAGTCTATCACACTGATGCAATATCAGTTATAGTTAATCTATTACACTGATGCAATATCAGTTATAGTTAGTCTATCACACTGATGCAATATCAGCTATAGAGAGTCTATCACACTGATGCAATACCAACTGTAGATAATATCCTATACTGATACAGTATCACCTGGATAGTCTATCACACTGATGCAATATCAGCTATAGATATTCTATTACACGGATGCATTTGAACAGTGAGATACCATGGCTTGTGATAATAAATGCATGATTTACTAAGATACAGTTGCATAAAAAGTGTTTTGGCTTCAATGGATACCGAGCACGTATCTCGCTCGCCAAGGATCGGACGATCCCATCTGAACCATTGCCAGTCGCCTTTAGTTGCCCAGGTACAGCATAGCAATCTCCAACTTTCCCTTTCATTGATAAAAGCATTCGCAACTATTGTTTACGGTCAAAATCATTTGTTATAAGTAGACTTGGGCATCCTGACAGAGTGCAACCCATGTTAGGCCAACATATCAAATTCTTTGGTTTTACCGTAGCAACTCAAATTAAACCTCTCAATTCAAAGAGTAAGTGTCAAGAGATCACAATTTATCCATCCATTTCTAAAGAAATGTATAAAACTGGTAATAAAATGATCTTCTATATGATATCCGGCGGCAAATCATTATGTGTTAGGCCCTTAACAGATTTGGTCATTTTGGTTTCGGTTTGTTTGTTTGTTTGCTTGGGGTTTTACATCACTTTGAACATCATTTCAGTCATTTCATGATGAGACCTACTTATAGCAGATATAGTGCTGCCTCACTGAATTGTCGTGTCGCAGGTCCCTGACGTGACAACCCTACGTATGAGCCTCAGCTCATATGGGAAATTGTATAAGGAGTACAATCTCGGCATGGCTGGGGATCGAAACCACGCTGGGTTCATGGCAAATACTTTCCTATTTCAATGTTTGGTATTTTCTCGTGAATGGCACGTCGTGATCATGAGTTATTTTCTTGTATCTCCATTCATCTGTTTTACTATAACATACCCATTATAAAAAAAGGTTGGAGTACATATAGTCCTTTATTTCTTGAAGAATAATAGCCTTCATAGAGGGAAACATGTGTGTACTTTGACATTTTGTATCAAATAGGTTTTGTTATTTACCGTCTGTTTCTATTTCAATGCCCTTTCAACATTCTATTATTGATAAACCAATAGAAAATATCCAAACTTCACAGCGCATTTTATGGCTAAATGATTCTTTGCTGCAATCATATATTCAGAACATAATATAAGTACAATAGTAAACCATCTGTTGTTTCATAGCGCATGGAACACTGTAGTTGTAGTCAGCATGGCTGATTAATTTCCTCAGAT